>JAWWMP010000041.1:22048457-22070500 GCA_035047865.1 Dendrocincla tyrannina | reverse complement strand
ATACAATTATTAATAATGGATTTTTTTTTCCTACTAGGTGTCTTATGGTGAAATGGTAGGCTGTGATAACCAAGATGTAAGTAACAAAGTTCAAAAGGTTCATGAGAGGCTTGTGCATGTAACTGTTGTTTGCAGGAATTACCTTTTATTAGAGTTGGGGTTTGAGTAGATTTTTTTTTAGAGTAAAGTGCATATGATTTGAACCACCCTTCAGGAAACTTGTAATTTCTCCCCACAGTTCAGGTTCTTTTAGAAACCTTCAGCCTTTACTGGGTTCAAAAATGCCCTACTTCAAAATGCCATTTATTTCTCCAAATGCTTAGCTATGTCACTACTAATAACAGTTGTTCTCTTCAAATAAAAAAGTTTTAAAAGAACAGTTGAACGTAATCATGTATTTACTGAGACACTAGATTTAAACAGAAGTGAGTGATAACTTTTGTGTTACTTAGTATTGTCAAACTAAGTATTTCAAAGCACAGCATAGTTATTTTGCTCTATTATGTGAGCCCATATGACTACTAGAATTTTTATCACTCTCCTTAGTCTACTGAGTGTATGTTAGAGACTGAGATCCTCCTTTCTTCTCATTTTGTCCTGTGATTTGTATGAAAAGCAGAACCTATGCTTTTTAGTTGTGTTTTGTTTTCATAGAATTGTATTTGTGATAGGCATAGTAAAAAAAAAAAAAATCCCAAACCTTCTCTTTAACTCTGTTTTTATAGTGCCCTATTGAGTGGTTCCACTATGGATGTGTTGGACTGACAGAAGCACCGAAAGGGAAATGGTACTGTCCACAGTGTACAGCTGCAATGAAGAGGCGAGGCAGTAGACATAAATAAGTTTCTGCATCTGGAAAACAAATTGCATACTAAAGGTTTTATAGAGGACTTAGGAAGGGAGGGGGAACTCTCATGCTTCCTTGCAACCACTGACATTTAACACAGCAGTCATGGAATGGTGGACCTTAATGGAAAGGACCTTAAATATCATCTAGTTCCAACCCCCAGTCATAAGATCTTGAACTATTGGTTTTGCTAGTTGTGTTTTAACATTCTAAGTAAATTATTTACGCACCTTGATGTGCTACAGATACTATTCCAGTGAGCCTTGGATTGTTCCAGTGGCCAACATATGCAGATATTTGTACTATCAAACCATTTTCTCTAAGCAGTGGGCATTCTATAATTACTTAATCTTCCAAAAATTCCGATAAGTCAAGATTTTAAATGTATGTTTTATATACAAGAGATATATTCTGCTGCATGTACTGTACTGAAGAGCTGTTACGTAACACTATGTATATAAATGGTGCAAAAAGTCAGTGCTTCTGAAAAGAAAAAAAGAGAGACAATGTTTTTAAAATGCCTTTATAGCTTTGGTTCTTTATGAAACTTAATTCAGCAGGCTGAAGAAAATGGTTCCTGTATACAGCGGGCTGTTGTCCTTTAGGGTACTTGAGTATGTAAAAACAAACAAAAAAAGCTGTAGAATAAAACAAACTTGTGCCATTAGTCTTTATATGTTTCTGCTCCAGAGAAGGTGGAGGCCATAAGAGGAAAAAACGTGTTAAAAGTCACAATAAATTTTTATACCAAATGTGTTTATTTTTTTGTGCAAGTAATCCTTTAAATTTGAATTGTATTAGGTGTAAAATAAAACAACTTCAACTCTTCAAATTAATGTTTTCTGTACATTTGTAAAAAAAAAAATGTCCTTGAAATGGTTTCACTATCAAATTTCCTTTTGTTGTTTTCCAGTGGCTCTTTCATGCAGCAACACTGAACACAAACAAGGTTTTTACTCCTATTTTCTACTTCCTCCTTCTTTCTGCTATTAAAAAAATACACTTTCCCTTTGGAATAAAGATTAGGTCAGGCCAGACGACTGGCCTTCATGTGGTAGCTTTCCAGACTCATGGAGAGGAGGAGAAGAGCAGGAGAGAAGCAGTGTTCTTTGGCATTACCATGCAAATAATGTCAAAGGAATAAAAACAGATAGGCCCATTAGTAATAGGAGTATGTGCAGAGAATGAAACCAGGATTCTGGTTCTGTAAAGATAAAAGAAGTAGGCATTTAAAGTCCATGAACTGGGGAAACGTAGATGTGTAAGAAGGGAAATGTGATTATGAATGATAAATAGACTTTGGTAAAAGAATAGGGTAGAAGCTGGTGAAAATAAACAGCAAAGATCAGTTTAACTAACGTTCCATTAAAACTGGGAACTGAACCTACTGTGTGTATTTCTTTGGAAATCTCAGTCTTGAAAAAACCCAAAACACTTGAGGACTAGAGTATCTGGTTTTAAGTGAGGCTGTTGAGACAATAGAGATAACAAACTGTTTGTTCTCTGGGAAGCTGGTGCCACACTATGAATTGAAATTAAATAAGCAACCAGTAATCTAGACTCCCTTTAGACTGAATGTCTTTAGAGCTATGAAGTAGGTCCATTGAAAATTAAGCCCATGTATAGCAAAATCTCTCACTCTGGTGGTAGCCATACCTAACAGACTACAAATAAAAATTTCAGGTTTTAGTGTGAGCAGTGGATTGCTGTTTCATTGGAGAATACAAATTATTTTTTCATTGAGAAACTAGTTAGAGAACTCACAAGAGGAAAAAAAAATTAGTATATTAGTATTTTGTGTCAAGAAAATAGAAATGGACAAATGTGAAAAATGGAAAAAAATGCAATACCTAAGCCAAAGATGTAGAACAATAAAACCTGTACATACTTATGGTTGTTTTTTTTTCTAAACAAGAGAAGCTTACAGGTCAGCAGGTGATTAGAGTGGAAAAGCTCTGAGTAGTGTGAGTAGTTACATACTGAGAGAGTTCCTGCCTCATGATCAGTAGAGTTGCCGAACGCTTCTCTGAGCAGACAAGTATGGGTGTTTAGGCAAGGTCTCCATTAAAAAATGGTGACACCCTGGTTGAAGAGTGGGGCTTCCTTAATTGGGACATTGGGCCACCCACATGGCTATTTGCAAAACAGAATAATGAATAAATTAGTAATATTCCCAACACATGCTGGTAAAGGAGAACAGGACTCTGCTGCTCAACAGATATATAACAGGTCAGTTAAAGAGGTCTAAATAGTAACATAATGTGTACACTTAGGTTGTGTTCTCAAAAATGATAAAAATGGAAAATGCTAAAAGCAGAGGACCAATCTCGTGATACTGAGTGATAAAGTGAAAGATGTATTTCAACATTTTACGAAAATAACATAAAGTAATATCTTCGATAATAGTTCTCACTTTACGTGTGGCTTGGTCCTCTGAAGTAGCTATTGCTTTGTAGCAAAGTGATTTTGGAGTTATCTAGGCAATTTTTATGAAAACCTCAGCTCACGGCTCAGCTGCAGGTCAGAAAAGTGCTAACAATGACTCAGTAGGGGATAAAGAATAAAACAGAAAACAGTTTTATGCTGTGTAAATTGATAGTGCAGTTAGGTCTTAATGTAGTGTAAAATTCTGGTCTGCTGTGTTACAAAAAGGCAGCAGAGCTAGGAGAAGGCTCAAATAGGAGGATCAAAGCAGCCAAAGCTGTGTAGTGACAACACAGCTGAGAAGCACATAATTTGGGACTCTTCTGGATGAGAAAACGGCAGCTCCGTGAGGATGTAACAAGGATCTGTAACTTCAGAAGTAGTGTGGAAAAGGCATGCCTTTTGATAGAATAGTAGTATGGAGGTAGTCAGTCCAAATTTAAAAAAAAAGCATTTTTTCACTCGTGGCTTGCTTACATTATGGAACAGGACATATAGCTAAGATACATGGATCAGAAATTCACTGAAGACATCACTGGAAGTCAAGAGAGTTTGTAACCACGGAAGTGTTCCATGGTGACTGACAGTCCTACAATCCTCACAGCCTCTTGGCTATGAGCTATGACCACTGAGCAGTCTGATACCAGACACTAGGTTAGGTGACCCTCCGGCATTATGCAGTGCAGCTGCTTTTAGTTTCACCTCAAAGCTTCAGCATTTGGGTGAACTATTAGCATGAGGAGGTATCTGTAGTACCACAAACTGAGAACCAATGTGCTAAATGCTGTGATAAAACAAAACATGGCCTATTCCTTGTAAACAGTATTGTCTGTTTGCATAGGGGAGCTATATGTTTATTTATTCTAGATTTGAAATGAAAAAGGAAGAGGAAATACATTTCCTGATCTGAAAATTCTGCAAAGTTGTCTCTCTGAATAGCATAGGATAATTTGCATTCTTGTTTTCTTTACTGAATTTTGCAAAACGTTGTTCAACTGTGCACAGTAAAGATCAGAAATTCTGAGGTTTGTTCCCCTTTTCCCCATCACCAGGGTGGTACTTTCCACTGCAACCTGGCTTTTCTTGGCAAGTTTTTACATCTCCCTTCTCATCCTGCTGGAATGTCTGGACCATACACTTTTCTTCTTCAATAGAGGTGGCCTTCACCTTGACAACAGAGATTTGCACAGTATTGCACTTAGACTAAAAATCTCTGAAAAGCAGAATTGCAAGGGGAATAAGGGCCTGAGTTTATACAGTCTCCTCAGGGTGTACATGAAAAAAGCTAGCCGCAGTGTATGAACACAGTCTCTGCAGTGTGGTTACTCCTCCCACAACTGACTAAAATGCTCCGAGAATAATATAACTAAAACAAGAAAAATGCCCCACTTTATCTATACCAATTTACAGTAATATTCCTCTTAGCACTTTCAAATCCATATCTTGTTTTTATACTCATATAATATTCTCTAAAGAAAAACAGTCGTTTTTTCCTCTACATAAATCTTGTATTTTGGAGCTATTTCAGCATACAGAAGTTGTCAACAAGTTGCATGATTACTCACAGGCCTGTGCTTGTATAAATCTTGTATTTCAGAAAAACCTACATTAGTTCATAATAGATTTAAAGTCTTTATTATAGAATCACAGAATTGTAGCATGCTAAGGGATTGGACAGGACCTGAAAGATCACCAACTCCACTGCCTCACCACCCTCACAGTAAAGAATTTCTTCCTAACATCTAATTAAATTTCCACATTTCCAGTTTGTACCCATCACTCCTAACACTGCAGTTCCTAATGAAGAGTCCCTCTCTGGCTTCCCCGTAGGCCCCCATCACATACTGGATACTATGGGGTCCCCACACAACCTTCTCTTCTCCAGGCTGAACAGCCCCAGCTTTCTCAGCCTATCTTCACAGGGAGGTGCTTCAGTCCTCTTACCAATTTTGTGGCCTCCTCTGGACTTGCTCCAACAGCTCCATGTCCTCCTCATGCTGGGGCACCAAACCTGCACACAGTGCCCCTGGGGTGGGTGTCACAGCAGCAGAGCAGAGGGACAGACACACTGGCACATTGAGTACATGACCTAAACTGTTTGATAACTGTATTCCCTTTTTATAAGGATAGCAATAATTCCCTTACTCCTATTCCGTCTACTGAAAGGAAAAAAACCCTCCTAAAAGTATTGAAAAACAAAAATCCTAGAAGTATTAAAAAAACCCCAAAGCCTAGCTATTATTCTAGAGCTAGAGGAGAGAAATACTTGCCTCATGACTGTACAGGAAAATGATGAACAGTGTTAGGATCCAAAAGCCGTATTACCTATTTGTACCATGTACCTTATATTATGAAAACCTCTGAGCGTTATGACAGCTCTGTTCCTTTTTAAATATTCAGCAATGAATAGATTGAATCAAACATGTATGCCCACATTTATGAAACTGGCTGCTGCCAATTAAAAAAAAATAAGAAGTTATAGAGTACAATGACAGGATTCTTAAACTAAATAGATTAGATTCAGTTATTCTGCTACAATTTATATACTTTTCTTAAAAATATCAAAATTTTGAGGAATCTTAAGTCTACTTTTGTTGCTGAGCCCACATTTATTAGGCTGACAGTTTTCTGTCACAGTGTTTCTCCTGTGACAAATTCATTTGGATGTAGTATTCTTGAGTTAAATTGATTAAAAATGTGTTTAATCTGTTTGTCATGTTATTTGGGGCCAGATTAATCTCAGGTTTTAAAGAAAGCACATTCTCCAGATGGATGGATTAATCAATAGTTGAATGAACTGACAATAAAAACATGTGCTCCTTGGTCAGGTCTGGAAAATGAAACAATTCTACAGCCAGTAATATTGACCAACCCCTTTTTTCAAATTAGGAAGGTATCCCATACATTTCCCAGGGATCTTGCTGATAGCCTAATACATTTTGGATGGCTAAGGAACTGAAGAATAAGGAAAAGTTAAGCGAGGAGCTATTTTAAAATTAGCCTCAAAAATTAAAATTATGTGCTAATCATTTTAATCCAGAGCAGAAATTTTCTTAGACACCAACTTAAAGCATGCTTTTGCACACAACAGAGCTGATTTCAGAAGTGATGATTACCTTTGAGAGCTTCACTTACACCAGAACTGTTCTGCCCATCTCTTCTATAACATTGTTGGTTGCTCTTGTAAGGAATAAGTAAGTCTAAACTACAGACTGGGCAAACATCTCAGTGAAGTTTTAGCCCAGGACAGGAAAACTGAAGATGATTCTCAAAAACAGAAAAGAGAAGAATATCCAACTTTAAGGTGTTTTGGTTAGTATCTGCATTACTGTTCAAGATTTACTAATGCTCAAGTACTTTTCACTTTGAAAATGCTTTCCAAACACTCACCAATAGCTATTTACTTAAAGACTTCTGTTAAGAGGGTGAAAGGAATGTCCTGGGAATGTTTTTCTCTGGTGGCTGACAAGCCCTATAATTGAAAAGATTCTAAGTTTTCTTCTTCCCTATTGTTTGAATCTTAAGCAGTCATATTTAAACTCATGAGGAAAGGCATTATCTAAACATATTGTTTGTAATTACATCAGCACATTATAAAACTAACCTGATTTTGTATTTGGCTAATGAAGGTATGATTTTAAAGCAATTCCAAAAATTCTCTGTTATTCTTCTTCTATAAACTGGTTTTTAACCAAGTAAATTAGCTATCAGCCTTCTATACATTTTATTAATTTTCTGTGTTGGCACTACCTGGTTTTACATGATTTTCCACAGCAAAGAGTCTCTTTAATACACTTGAATTTTAAAAGTGCATAAAAATGTAGTTATACAGAAATAATGATTGATTTAAACAATTTATTAGGAGGTTATTCAGCTAATTCATACTGTATTTCAGAGCGATTTCTATTTGGTTACATTTTAAATTTTTTCAAAATCACATCCTAAGTATGTCTACATCTGCCTCTAGTCACAGAACATACATTTAAAAATATAACAAAACAATGCACAAAAGAGACAGACCTCAACAACCCAGTGAACAGCCAGTGAACAAAAATGCTTCAATTCACTTTTCAGCAGCTCTGGACAATTTAAAGTATGTACAAAGTATAGAAAAATGACAGCAAAATATTTTTGATCTCTCAGACTTGAGACATATCTTCCTTAATCCTTGCTTTGTTAACAGACCCTTGCCTGGCATGCTAGTTTTACACATGACCTGTTTAATCAAAGAGGTCAAGATCACCCACTGACAGTGTGATGCTCAGCTTCCTCCCAGCCGTATCACAGTGGTTCAGCATGACGTCCCTTCCCAGTTTCAGTTTTCCAGCCCTGTACAACAGCCATCAGGCATGTTTTGAGCAAGCTGTGCAGCCCAACAGACCAGAGCTAAGAGGCAGTGTAGTGACTCCATGGGGCAGGATACAAAGAACTCGTCAGACCTCATGCCAGCTGCAACGGAGACATTCTGTATGGCCTCTTTCATTCTATTTATTCCAGCTGTGTTGCTTTTGTAAGATATAAAAATGGTTAAATCTAATTTTCAGCTTTACTTTTAGAAATATCACATGGAGTAGTTTGCAAAAAGTCAGTACTAAAAAGATGTAATGTACTTAAGGGTATTTCTGAGGTATCTTCTGTGCCACAGTGGTTGCTCCTATCTTGTTCTGCAGCAATCATGCTGCAGCAGCTGGACATGTGAGAGAAGCTGCGCAGTTACAACCAGATCGATAAGTTCAGAAATATACTGTTATCTTTTTCTGCCTACCCATAAGAACAACAAAATAGCGTGTCTTGCATCTTCACATGCTCTGTTCACTTGTGCAATAATTTCCCATATACATGCACCAGTACGTGAAGTGCCCCAGGTGACACATTTCTGTATTGGCTTATTGTATATTCTGGCAGCACCATGAGAATGCAACAAACTGGAATAAACCGTTGTATAGTATATATAATGTCTGGTTTTGATGGGGCTAGTTAAATCTATGGTTGCCTTGAGAGGCACAGGTGAGCATTTAGACAACATTTACGTGTAATGTAGTTGTCTTAAAACTCTCCTTGCTAATAGAAGAGTTCTGCTAAGCAAATATCCATCAGTAAAAAGTCTTTTAATAGGAATAAATCAAGTTCTTGTTCCCTTGTGCCTAAAACATCCTCATGTTTGATCTTACCTTCTGAAGTCAGTGGAGGCCAGGATGAGGTTTAACTTTTATATTTGCATGGATATTTACTGTACTGGGGCTAAAAAACATGTAATGATCAAAATGTCTGAAATAATTGGCACCTGGAAAATTTGGTCCAAAACTACAGAGTTTGTTTGTCAAGCCTGCTGGTGGCAAGCACACAGTCTGCACCAGCACAGACTAAATGACCTAGTGAACAGCACAGAGAGCTATAGGTACCTGAGAGCATTACACCCTTGTTTTACATACACACAGTAGAGGTGACAATATTTGCTTGTTTGTAGGACACTGTCATTTGTTTCCTTGCTGCCAAGGAGCATCAGAGGACCGCTAAACCTAGGAGACATTGGGATAGTCATTTAAAAGTCTGTGAGTGGTCTCAGCAAAGCAACCACTTTGCTAAAGAAAGAGGATGTTCCTGTTCACATAAGCAGAGAAGAGGAAGGAAGGCAGCCAAAGGTAAGGGGACAGAATAAAATACAGTTTAAGAAATTTAGAGGGTAAATTGGAAGATGAGTGTTTATGGAATGAGGAGTCTAATTCTGTTTTTCTATTGCAGCTTCTGAAAGCCGATTTATTTGAAACAGATACTGCTTCTGAACTTGATGCCAACTGGTGCTTGGGGATGACTGTCATGAATTTTCTGGTTAGCTTGTCTTTTCTCATTTTCTGGACTGTTGTGGGTCCATTTAAGTTGGAGGACAGGAGAAAAACATAAACACACCACTAGTTTTGGCTACTTATATAATGAGGCCAGACCAAAGTGAAAAGGGAACATGGCAATGAAGTAATTTAGTTTACACAGACAAAGAGGAAAGACTTGTGACAGGACTTGGAGGACTATGACACTTCAGATCTATATTTGGTGTTTATTGGAACAGAAGCTAGAAAAAATAACTTTAAAAAAAACAAAATGCAGAATGCTAAACATTAAAATTTAAAAGGTTTTTTAATGCTTCTCTTCCCTCTGCAAAATGCCCTTACAGATTGATCCTTTCCTTCATATTTCTTACTCTCATTCAAACAACTCCATGATTGCAAGTATCATACATTCCCACTGCAGTCCCAGTACATGGAACAGTTCATGAGGAATACAGATACCCTTATTGACGGCATCATTTAAGCAGGCATGGAGTGGCTAGGACAGAGTCAGCGATATGGGTATTCTCATTTTAATACACTTCCATCTGAATATATGCAGCTAGGAAGAACTATAAGGAAAATACTACTATCCTGCAAATAAAGTGCATTCAGAGCCCTTCTGTGGGTACAAGAAGACAGTGAAGAGCTCTGCTTTTAAGAGAAGTGCATGAGAAAGTACAAACTCCTTTCACATAATAAACCCAGAAAATATAACTGAAAGACAGTAAGAAAGCTCTAGATCTCATAAACCAAGAGATTATTCACTGTGTTAAAAGAGGAGAATGAGCTTGAGAGAAGACAGAGATATGATTAGAAAAAGTTTTCAGGAAGAGGAAAACCTGAGAATGGAAGTTTAAATGCTATTTATCTGAGCTGTGAAGAAGAGAAGGATCAGCAAGACGCTAGTGAAAAGATGTGGCCAATCACAAAATAAAATGATGACTTAAAGTAAAAAGAAACACAGATACTGTCATGAGGTATTTCCCTTTGTTCTGCATACCTGAAGACAAATATCCATGTTCTTGGAGCCTATCTGGGCATTTTGTGATTATCACTGTTTCTTATTCATTTCTCAGCAGTAACCAATGAGTCTGAGCAATCAAACTGGCTACAAAATCCATAAATCTATGTTATCTCTGAGTAACTGCTGCAAGGGAATTATGTCAAGAATCAGCAAATAAGTGTAGACAGGAAGAAGCAGAGAATTTGCTGATCTGTTTCTTTGTTATGACATTCAAATTTGCCTTTTAAGCAGGAACCAGTAAATTCATAACACTTATGAACAGTATATTCATAACTGCATTCCTGTACCTTCCTGTCAAGCAATTTGCCATATTATTACCATACATAAATAGATAACTCTGTTTCATTGTCACCTTTCTGCCTAAACAGTAGTGAGCTGAGTTTCAAAGAGATACCTCTGGACAAACAATTCAGTTGGCCCAGATTCTGTCTAAAACTTTAGGGAAGCTGGTAGGCTTGGTAGTCTGGTGAGCTGAGGGTCAGTTTTGCCACTGCCTAGAAGGTTCCGTTCCCTTCCTCTGTTTACATCCTCTCTCACTTGTGTTCTCTCGCTACTCCTCATCTGTACCAGCACTACGGCCCACTGGACCTCTCCAACAGTCAATTCACCCTCACCTGGTGAAAAACAACCCATTTGCACACTTCCTTGTGAAAGGATCTAATGAGCACCAGTACAAGGCAGGAAAACAGAAAGGGAAAGAGCGGAAGCAGAGGTAAGGAGGAGATGCCAAAGGGAGGGGAGAAGGGAGCAAGCAAGACCTTTCCTTTTCCGTAGCAAGGGATTACTAGACTGGCTGATCTGCTCATAGAACTGCGGACCTAACAGCATCTTTCCTGAAGCAAAATATTCAGCTATCACAGCTCTTAAAACACTGATAAAATTTACAGAGTTAAACTGGGACTGTTTAAGGCCTTAGAAAGGACCATATGTCAACTACACATATATATGGACTATAAATCCTACGATAAGAGAAATAAACCTACTGCTTGTGTAGTCCAGATGATTTATTGCCTCTTACATAAAGAAAAATATTAAAAATATTTAATAAATTGAACAATAATGAGAAGAAAAACTTAAGGGGAGTCTTTCTTAAAACTCTTCTCCCGTTAACATCAACTGTTTTCCTTTCCAAGGATTTGCAGTACCTTCAGAGAGACCTTGATAAATTAGAGGGCTGGGCAATCACCAACCATGTGACATTTAACAAGAGGAAGTGCTTGATTCTGCGTCTCGGATGGGGCAACCCTGGACGTATGTACAGACTGGGGAATAAAACGCTGGAAACCAGTGCCATGGAAAGGGACCTAGGGGTCCTGGTCAATGGCACATTGAATATAAGTCAGCAGTGCCCAGGCAGCCAGGAGGGCCAACCCTGTCCTGGGGGGCATCAGGCAAAGCATCACCAGCCGGTCAAGGGAGGGGATTGTCCTGCTCTGCTCTGCACTGGGGCAGCCTCACCTTGAATATTGTGTGAAGTTTTGGGAGCCACAGTATAAGAAAGATACTAAGCTGTTAGAGAGTGTTCAAAGGAGGGCAATGAAGATGGTGAATGGCCTTGAGGGAAAGCCACATGAGGAGCAGCTGAGGTACTTGGTCTGTTCAGCATGGAGAAGAGTAGACTGAGGGGAGACCTCATTGCAGTTACAACTTCCTCATGAGGGGAAGAGGAGGGGCAGGCACTGATCTCCTCTGTGGCGTCCAGTGACAGGATCCAAGGGAAATGGCCTGAAGCTGTGTCAGGGGAAGTTCAGGTTGGATATTAGGGAAAGGTTCTTTACCCAGAGGGTGGCTGGACACTGGAACAGGCTCCCCAGGGAAGTGGTTACAACACCAATCCTGACAGAGTTCAAGAAGCATTTGGATGATACTCTCAGGCACAGGGTGTGACTCTTGGGGATGATCCTGTGCACACCTAAGGGTTGTATTCAATGATCCTTGTGGGTCCCTTCCAAACCAGAATATTCTGTGATTCTATCCTTCTCTGCTTGCCACCCTTCATTGTGAGCCAAAATCAGAGAGCTGAGACAAAGTGGGATTAAGACATGAATCTTTGTTCTCTAGAGTGGAGAAAAATCACAATATGTCTAAGACTTACAGGGTTCTATGAATGGGACAAGGGGAGAAAGGCTGGGTTTTTACTATGCTGGGATTGATTTTAACTTCAGCAGTATCAAATCTTCCAATGTGCAGAGCAGTAATATATTTTTCCTATTTTCTGCACTTTGTGCCCGTCTTCCCCATTCACTACTTATAATGGGACCACACACAGGATTGAAGACACTGCAAATCTAATTGCAATATGGATTTAATTTAGGGTGAAGTAAAAAATCATGGAGGATGCAGCTGAACAGGCTTTCTCCAGCACTGCTTAACAAGATGCTTTGCTGGAATATTTACAGTACAATTCATGCCTATTCTTCCTGAAACTTTTTTTAAGTTTTGAAGTCAGTGAGAATTTATGGCCATTGGCACAATTTTTAATATGCTATAAAATAAAAAAAGAAATTAAAGAGTTGACCATAAACAATGAAAAGATATGGGTTTGCACTGTGAAGGTAACAGACATGATTACAAGCACTTGACTACCAGTTAATTTAGAAATGATCAGTTTGAGCTTATTTTTTCATGGGATCTCATTTGTCACTGAAATGGTTGCTAGGATGCTATGCTTTGAAATTTGAAACTTTCTCCAGAAAAAGACCAAATGTGAAAAGGTTTTTTAAACATGTTTTCTTTTTGGTAGCTTCTCTATAGTGAAATTATTGATGCTAAATGGTTTTCTTATATCAAGACCTGATTTTGCAAGCATTTCTACCTAGACTTAGTTTTATTCAAAGTTGTGGAATAATTTATGTTAGATCTCCAAGTGAAGTTAAGCATGCATAAAACAGATCTATTCAGCTAGCCTTAAATTCCTGTTAACTTTCTTCACCTAATGTGTTCTCCTTGCTCCTGGCAATTCCATGTCCAGGTCATCCCTTAGACCAAGGAAATAATTTTTCAGTAGTCACTAGGTTTCACCACTGAACAAACATGCAGACTCATGTAAACTGGAAGCTCTGTGTGTATGAGCCACGTTGCTTAAAACCCCAGTGAGTTGATGAATGATGAACATTACATGCTTTCATGGCACTTTGGCTAAGTCCTTTGAAATCCCAGTCCCTGGCATTTTTAGCAAGTCTTATGACTTTCCCCTCACCTTTTCTGTGTCAGGGTAGATTTAAACACTTATAGTCTATTTCAGGTGATGTAAATGGAACTGGGATTTTGGCTGCAAGCACTGGGACAGTCATGGCTTGCTGGTTTTGGCAGAAGCAATCCCTGCCTAACCTTGCCTCATGCCAGGCAGGACAGCAGGTGGCTGCGTAGGGAACAGCCAGGCAGGCAGTCCCAAGTGAGTGGGAGTAGGGAGAGGTAAGCAGGCTCCATGCACTGGGATCAACCACTGAAAAGAGCGGGTATGGGAATCCCAAATGGGAAATGAATACTAAGTTTGTTTTATATGACCGAAGGAGGAGATTTATACCTTTCTGCTGAGAATTCTGAAATATGCACATATACATGTGAGTACAAATACCTAGCTGGATATTTCTGATCTTACCAATAGTTATTTGAATAATATGCACTGAAGAATCTTTCTTGTGATTTTGACGCTCAGGAGGCCTATGTCTCTATTCACCTATATCCTTTCCCTAAATGACTAGTCAGTGCCAGGAGAATTAGTCCCCATATGCAATGGTCCTGACTTAATTTCCTGATGTGTCAGATGGTGACTAGGTAAGGTCATTAGACATTTAAGCCCAGAGTTGTTCAAAAGATAAGAGGAATCACATTCGTTGCACTCTGGCTATGATTGAGAAAAGTATTTCCAGCTTAAGAAATGTGCATTACATGCTCTCATCATGAGAAGAAATCACAAAACAGAGAGATAAATCCACCTCATTCCTGAGAACATCTGGGAAAAGCAGATGGACAGAAGGCTGGTACTGGAGGCAGAGTGATCCATCTGCCCTCTGCTGATATGCCTGTCCTCTGCTGATATCCCTTCATCTGTTTCCCACTTGTCCTGAAGACTTGGGACCCATGAGTGATTTTGCAATTGCAGGAAAGATGAACTGACTCTGAGTCATTGGGGAAAATGTGAGTACGAAGACCCCACTTAAACCCTTGAAAGAAAAAATGATGTTGGGCTGGAGGGAGAGCAGGATTACTTGCTGTGCTGAAGGTACCTAAGGGAGCGGAGGATGAGGACAGAGAAGATTACTTTGTTCTAGTGTGGGATTCTCCAAGGGGGTAAGATCTCCACATCATGAAGTGGCCATTAATCCAAATCTTTATAAACCAATTTTAATCAAGTCCTTTAGCAATAGCACATAAAGCTCTGACTAAAATAGCCTCACTAACAATTTGGGAGAAGTTGACAACCATGAAAATGCCACCCACACAGCTGGTGGTTGTGGGCCCAGAAACAAGGGCATGCCAAAATCCACAGCTTGTAACAATAAAGCAACTCTCTATGCTCTGCTCTTCTGCTGATGAGGTTACTGTGGCTCACAGGCTGGCTGGCGGTACTGCCTCTGCAATTCTTTGAGTGCATGAGTTCCTTGAGTACTTCTCTCCATTGGATGGCAGAGATCTACCCCACAGAAATCTGCAGCGAGTACCCGTGGTTTTCTGATGCCTGTTAGCCAGATCTGTTGGCTTGCTAGAGGCTTTGCAGCACAGGCTAGCTGGAGCAGGGCCTGAGAATGTGAACTGATATGCTGGGAAGGAGGGACCATGAGCAGAATGTCTCCAGAGTGCAGAGATGTAGGTTCCTCTGTGGCTGGCAAGCATCTGGCAGAGGAGGGTAGAGAAAATTGGAGTTACTCTTTTCTGGCTCAGAATAACCCATGAGTCTAGTTTAGACAACTACAGCCCCAGACAGAAACAAATTGGAAGTCTGGACAATCACCAACCATGTGATGTTTAACAAGGGGAAGTGCTGGACTCTGCATCTGGGATGGGGCAACCCTGGATGTATGGACAGAATGGGGAATGAAATGCTGGAAAGCAGTGCCATGGAAAGGGACCTGGGGGTCCTCACTGACAGCAAGTTGAATATAAGCCAGCACTGCCCTGGCAGCCAGGAGGGCCAACCGTGTCCTGGGGGCATCAGGCAAAGCATCGCCAGCCAGTCGAGGGAGGGGATTGTTCCACTCTGCTCGGCACTGGGGCTGCCTCACCTTGGATATTGTGTGAAGTTTTGGGAGCCACAGTATAAGAAAGATACTAAGCTGTTAGAGAGTGTTCAAAGGAGGGCAATGAAGATGGTGAATGGCCTTGAGGGAAAGCCACATGAGGAGCAGCTGAGGTACTTGGTCTGTTCAGCATGGAGAAGTAGAGACTAAGGGGAGACCTCATTGCAGTTACAATTTCCTTGTGAGGGGAAGAGCAGGGGCAGACACTGATCTCTTTTCTGTGGTGACCAGTGATATGACCCAAGGAAATGGCCTGAAGTTGAGTCAGGGGAGTTTTAGGTTGGATATAAGGGAAAGATTCTTTACCCAGAGGGTGGCTGAACACTGGAACAAGCTCCCAAGAGCCTGACAGAGTTCAAGGAGTGTTTGGATGATACTCTCAGGCACATGGTGTGACTCTTGGGGATGGTCCTGTGCACACCTAAGGGTTGTATTCAATGATCCTTGTGGGTCCCTTCCAACTCAGAATATTCTGTGATTGTGTGATTCTGTGATTCCGTAAATTGCACTGCATGTGACAGCTGAGGTCCTGCACAATGTGTTCTCTTTGTGTGAAAATTGATAAGTTTAGTTTGGAAAAAAGGAGAAAGATTTAAAAGTTGAATAAAACCCAGCACTTCAAACAATACCTCTACCCTTCCTTGCTGGATATAGGCCTCTAACTTGCTAATGCTGCTGCAGCTGTTAAACTGTGTAGATTGGCTCAAGGTTACTGTTACAATGCTCATTTCTTATGTATGAGGCAGTGTAGGAAGAACTTTCTTTTCAAAAATAGTTAACTAAGGATGGCAAATAAAGCAGATGACTTTTAAACAGATATTTTTAGCTAAAATAACTTGATTATATTAGAAGTTTTGGTCTATAAAGATAACAGAGTTTGTCAACTGTTCCCATCTGTCTGGTCCCTATCCTGTGTCAGCAGGGGGAAGTAGTAACTAAGACCTTCTGTGGCTTAGATACTAAGTGCTTTCATTGGAGTATTTTTGTCCGCCCTCCTTTCTTTCCCTCTTTGACATCAGTAAGAAGTTTTATTTATACACTGCTGTGAGATATTTTATCTACTACGGAAAATTACTGACAACTGCTCTGTCAGTGACGCTTCTGTCCACATAAATCTGCTTATTTCACAGCATTTTTTGTTAATCTGGATTAAAATATTGCAGGTGCTGCTCCCTGAAAGATATTAATATTTTTTTCAATTAGGCTAATCACCGTAACAGCAGTTTTCTAAAAATTGCAGTGATGGTGGCTTCGAGGCACGCAGCATGAGTGAGGACACCTCTTGTTCCCCATCCAGACCTCAGCCTGCGTCTCCAAGCCCTGTGCCTGCTCCGAGCAGAGCCAGTTTAGCTCCACCCTCTGAGCAGTCCAGCCTTTATTTATATGAAGTCTGTGGTCCAACTGGCTTCAGATGGCGTGTGTATGTGCGTGTGCCTGCCTCCTGAGTGTGTGAGACGAGCTGGGATCATGAGCCAGGGTTGTTCCAAGTGGTTTTAATCAGCAGCCCATTAGAGGAGAACAGAAAACTTCAAACAGAGTAAGAACCAAGTAAGTAAACCTAACTTTGAACTTGCAATCTGGACAAAACAAATGCAAATTAAATCTTCATAGTCTGTCAGTTTTCAGATAAATTATCACTGTTAGAGAGAAAGCTGTTCATGCTGACAGGAAGAAGGAAATTTAAAAGGACTGGAAAGAAGGAAACTATAAAAACAAAGTGGGAATTGAGAATGTAAGAGAACAAAAACAGCAAATGATTGTTCGTAAAGTTGGTACACTCTCTTACATTTTTCAGCTGTGGACAGGACGTGTTAAGCTTTAACCTCTTGCTTTCTTGGATATTATTGTCTGGCTGAGTAGTTCCTTCTGCAAAGGGGGTGAAGATTTCTAGTCCTCACCTGTCTGCTGGCTGGTCTGTTCTCCCAAGAGCACAGTGTGGAAGAGCTTGCCACGTCTCCTTGCAGGATGCCCCATGACATGCTGCTGTTTGCTGCTGCTCACTTGTTATTTTTTCACAGGTCGTTCCAGTACCCTCATGGGAAGGTGCTCCCCAAGGCTCTGCTCCTCTGCAACCTGTGACTTTTTGCCTGGCACCAGGAAAACGCTCAGCAGCAGAAATGGGAAAACTCTTGCTCGTTTTGGGTAAAGTGTGCCTTTAACTTTTTTTACCGTGGCAAGACGTGGCTACTTGGACTGCATCTGGAATGTGGCAAAGGGCGAAGTGAGGACGGCAAAGAGGCCATGGTTTGTGGGCAAGTCCCCATGTGCCGCAGGCTCTGTCGCCCTCGTCCCTTCCTTCTGGCCATAGTGGTGGCCATCTGTCTGTTCTGCCAGACCCTGACTCCTCTTATGAGCAGCAGCATCCTTTCAGCAGTTGTTAATGGGATTACACCCAACAAACTGACTAAAACACAGCAAGGAAGATACAAGGAGGTCTCCCCAAGCACCACTCACTGCTTCCTCCCTGGCAGTAATTCAGAGACAGTGAAAAAGGTAAGTCAGCTGGAGCAGAGTGCTGAGCAATAATTAGCAAAGCGAGGGATAGCAAGTCTGGCAGGATCATCTGAGTCCAGCTAAAATTAGCCTAAGCTTGGAAGTCTGGGATCTGTATACAAACAAATGGGTGATCTAATGACAGCAGCATATGCGCAAGCACATTCCCATTACCAGCTCTTCAGAGTGCTGTTCTTAACACAGGAATCCTGAAATCTTCGACTGAAGCATGGCATTGCTCTGTGACTCCAGCGAGATTTCAGTTTGCTGCACAGACCATACTTTATTTTGGCTTTGGTAATTGGTTTAGAGGCTTTGCAGTACAGGCACGTAAATCAAGAGCCAGTGGAGTTTCATGAAAGTACATGAAGTTGTTAATTGGCACGGGGACTGCAGCTGCCCTGTGTTAAAGTTATCTGCTCGTCAGCTTTGAACTTTACTGGGATTGAGCTGAGAAGCTGAATTTAACTGCATTTGAGAAATAAATGAAACACTTTTTGTATTTTCAAATCACATTATATACTTCGGAATCTTTGTCTCACACATTTTACTTTGTCCTTGGCTTACCTGACCTCATGTTTATTTTGTATAGGGTTCCTAAGGATGGGTGTTAAAACCTACCAAATGCAGACACTGTTATTGTTGTTGGAAAATGTAGTTTGTTAAATGGTCCAGACTGAGGTAGTTATTTATACTCTGGAATCTGTGATCAGCATTAGCACAAATGTTTCAGGTTTCCTTCAGTTGTACAGAGGAGCTGCTAATAGTGCAGCAGATACCACATTGTGACATTATCATTATGCTATCATTTTATATACAACTGTAGTAGGACTATAAACAATCTGTGACCTCACAGATTATGGATAGCATCCACTAAAGCAGTTCAAATTTGGAAAAAAAAAAAGTACAAGGCTGCTTCTTTCATTAGACGGGGTTCACAGTCTAAAAGGTCAGCAATATTGATTTTAGGAGAGCAATTGTAAAGTGCATCTTCTGCAACAATGTAAAACAGATATGTGAAATAACTGTGGCATGAACTCTAACCTTAATTCTTGATTTTTTTTTTTCTGGTGAAGTTCAGAGTTTTATGAGTTGAAGAAATCTACTCAAGCTGCATTTGCCATAATTTTATATTTTAATGATCTTTTAGTACACTGTGTGCCTAGGTTCAGATTTGTTCAGCAATAAGACATAAATAATTACAATTTAAAGGGAAATAAGCACAGCTGACATATGTAAATTGCATTGTACTACATCTTTTGACACTTACAGTCCATTCCTTTTTACTCATTGCTACTGTAATAACAAAGAACATTTCATGCCTTGCCTTCAGCTACTTGAAGTCTGTAAGAACTGGTGAGATAATGGCAAAGTTTTCTAAGTATGCTGCTTGACTGAAAATATCTGTAATACCTTCTTCTGCAATTTGCCCGAGGAAAAAAATGCAGATTGACATTGACTTTGGTGTGCTGGCTGTTTGAAGTGAGAAGGAAGCTTTTGTTTTAACAACATGCTGTACTTATTGCTCACCAGTATACATGGTTGGATGTGACTATCACATGCACATAGTAAAGAGGTAAATGCACATGTTAACCCTTATAGGTATGTTTTCCAGGGGCTGTGCTACCCTAACACATTCCTCTTCAAGTACTGAAGACCACCCATAGCTGGCTTCCTATTTGTCTTGAATATTTCCTCTAGAGCATGATGAACAAAATGTCTTGCACATGTTGGGAAGTTACTCTAAGCTGTTTCCAGAGAATACTCTGCTGGCTGTGTGGGCTGAATAATAATCTCAGAGAACAGAAAATACAAACATCTCCAAATATCGCTACCATTTTGCTTTGAAAGTGTGCTCTTGAACTGTGTGGTTTTGCTCACTGCTTATTCAGATAGGTGAACTGTTATCTGGCTTGATTTTACTGGGTACTCAGTAACATCTAAGGCAGATGTCATGGTTGAAACTTTACACTGTTTTATTTTACAGTCACGTGCCCACCGACCGTAACTAGTTTGGAAACAACTTTTCATTAAAGCTCTGGTTAAAATCTTCATGTATGAATCTGGAAAAATACTTTAGAATATGGTTATTCACATTTGTAATTAACTAGTCACACATGTATTCTCATTCTATAAACAGTCCAGCAAACAAATTTAAATTCATTAAAAAGAATCTATCGTGCAGTTAAACAGTGACTTAAAGCAAACACTGCAACATGTCTTATGAAATCAAAGTTCATGAATAAATTTTAAGGAAAATAAGACCCTGCTAGAGATAATATTCTTTAGGTAATACACAGTGGTTATGGGTTTTGAGCTATAGCATCTGTCACACTGCAGATTCTCCTCTAACTGGGTAGGGACCAGTTTCATTCTTTATTTCTCAGAGAAACAATCAGTATTGTGTTGAGCTTGCTGTGAGAATTTGGTTCTGGTTGTTATTGCATGAGCAAAATCCCCTTCCAAAGTCTGGTAATTTCTTCATTGAGAGTATGCATAGCACTAAGTGGCTCAAAAAAACTCCAACCCAAACAAACAAACAAACAAACCTGGCACTTTCTATGAGCCATCTGAGGAAAAGTACACCTTTGCCAGTGCAGCTCTGATATCAACATTAACCTTATATTGGAAGGCAGAGTTCCAGACAAATCTGGAAGAAGCATGGGGACAAACATTGCCAACATTGCCAATTTGCTCTGTATATATGTCTTTACATCCGAGATGCTCTGGGATGGAGCCCTTCCTGTCAGGCACATAGTGCAAGCTGTCTTTTTTTTTTTTTTCAAATTCCAAAAATGCAGATTTCATTCATATCCTGGAAAGCCAGGCAGAACTCACAGTACTCCTCTCTCAGGTATCACACATTACAGGAGTTTTAAAAGCTGCTATGGATCATGTCCTATAGCTTTAAATTCACAGGAACAGATGTCAACATTTTCTAGTAGAAAATTAAATGCTATTATTTGTAGCATGAAAAATAGAAGGCTTATTTCTGAATCTCCAGCATTAAAGGCCTTAGAGAGTGATACCACATTTAGCAGCAGGCTGTCTGCAGATTTAGCAGATTCCCCTCTCCTGCATTATGAAATATTTGCAAATATATGTAGTAAGGGGAAGAGCTGGTGCTGTAGTATTGAAATTAGAATAGGTATCAACAAAGAAAAAGCCCATACAAGCCCCGTGTATAGGTTTGCCTGGTATGGTATTGTGTCAGAAATACTTTTGGTATCAGCCAGAGGTAAAACTGTTACACTCATTTTAAGTAATTTAGCTCTGCTTCTCAGCCAGTTCTGAGAAGAGCTAATTAGCTGGTTAAGCACTGTTTCTACTTTCTGAATTCATCTAGCCAGAGCCAATTTAGATGTCTCTGCCCAGCAGTGCATTTTCTCAGGTAGATGTAGCAACTCTGCTGGGAGGAAGGAAGAAGGACTGTATTGCCTTCTAGGAGGGTAGATACCTGGGCTTCAATTACTTTTCCAGTCAGAGAAGATCCAACAGCACTTTTCCTAGTTTCTTAAAAGACCCAGTTCCCAAACCATTAAGCTTTAGATTCATGTTGGAATTGGAAGCCTGGTACACCTTATCGGCAGTGGGGATTTCTGTTTCTTCTTGGAAAGCAAAATTCATTTCTCTACTTATTTCTTCCACAGCTGCAGAGAAAGGAGGAGGAAATGATTAATCACCTTTTACAGTTATTGATCCTGTGATAGGTATTTTTTTGGCATATTAGCTCTCCAGCCATGGCCAATGTATTAAAAAAAAGTTAGATTTTTAAAGTTTAAGATGGGTCTTGAAGGAGATAATTTCATGGATACTCACAAACCCCTTGTTTCACATCCCTGGACACTTAAGGCCAGCTGAGAGAAAGAAAACAAACAAGATATGCAGATGATTATGTGAGAATTTGAGGAGTGGGTGAGGCTGGCATCCTAATAAATGAAATATAACAGGTACGGTAGAAAAAAGCTGTTTTCCTTTCAAGGCCCTCAACCTGGTACCTATGTTTTGTGTAAAAGACTATCCCAAAGAGGAGATATAGTGAAGTGAGCAAAGAGAAAGGATGAGAAAAGGCTTTTTATGGCTTCATTCGGAACGGATAGGACAGGATAGGATAGGACAGGATAGGATAGGATAGGATAGGATAGGATAGGATAGGATAGGATAGGATAGGATAGGATAGGATAGGATAG
>JAWWMP010000041.1:22037450-22048357 GCA_035047865.1 Dendrocincla tyrannina | reverse complement strand
TAGGATAGGATAGGATAGGATAGGATAGGATAGGATAGGATAGGATAGGATAGGATAGGATAGGATAGGATAGGATATCATTTAGTAGGAGTGGACAGTAGGAAAGATCCAAGATAATGACAGCTTATCTCAAAGATATGTAGAAAAAGAAAAAAAAAAAAAGACAAAACTAAAAAGAAAGGAAAGAAAGAACATGGTTTAGTCTTAACCAAGATCTAGAGGAAGATCCAGTTGAATGTCTTGCATAGTTACTGGCCCAGGAATCTATAATTGAAAATTGGGAGTGAAATTATTGAAAAGCTGAGAAATTGTTACTATAACTGTAGAATTCTGGACTTCCAGAGTGGAATTATCCTCTCTTTATTTGAGCACTCTTCTTGTCAGAGGCAAAAAGCTGGATTTCATAGTCAACGGAAATGTCTGTCTCTAATGCAAAATTCATAATGAATTAATGCAGATATTTAAAACAAATCTTGTGAACTTCACCCTCCAAAGGTATATGTCTTTTTTTGCTATGGATTTTTTTTTTTTTTGACACCTGCTTCAGTCAGAATGAGCAGGGAGCAAAGGAGGTAGGAGAGGAGTGTGTCATGGAAGAAGCCTTGGGGAAAGGAAGCAGATGTAGAAGGAGAATAAGGAACCAGAGGTGCAAAGTAATAGTAAACTCAGAAAGCACACAAGAGATTGTGCACAGGGAGGACTGGCTTCGTGTAAGGGAAGAGAAAAGGAGATGACAATGTAAATGGAAAAAAAAGATGACAAAGCTAATGGGAGCTTTTGAAATGTAAATATGTGAAAAAGGAGAATTGAAGCTGGATGATAGAATGAGAAGGGATGATTTTTGCTATTATGCAGAAATGGAGCATGGTGAGAGCTCTGGATAGAGAAGATTACATTATGCATAACAAGGTTTGATAAATTTTTAAAGTAAATTTAATCTTAAAAATTATTTTATGAAATAAGTAGGGAGATGAGAACTCTTCTCATGAAAGAACAAAGAACCTTGCTAGTATGAAACCTCTGTTACTAGAAAGCAATAACACAGGGTATGGTATCTGCAACTGGTTTTCTTGGAATGATACCACATTCGCATTGCACCCTATGAAAACAGGACATTTGTTTTCCCCTTTTCAGTGTAAAATGCAAAAAGCACAGAGGAAACAGCTATTTTTACGGAGCAGATAGCTAGAGATATTTTGGTGATAAAGGGCAAAGCTATTGTGGTAGCAATCAGGAAAGAGGGGCAGGGTGGAGACTTCGCAGGAAGGGAACTTGGAGAAGGATACATCAGCAGCAAATGGGAAATGGAGGCAGAATCTCACTCGTAGACTTCACTGGAGCTCTTTCTTCAAAAGGAGCTGTTTTGATAACATGGTAGGACTGGCTCATTGTCTGTTCTCAAGACAGGGCATTTGGCACCATGAACTACATAAAGCATAAAGCAAAAGCATTTTGATAAAATGACTCTGTACTTCCAGCTTAGAGTGCTGGTGATGACTGTGCAAGTAACTCCAGTTTTGTTCTTGGATTTATGAAGTCATCAGAAAACAGCCATCAAAGTAGTGCAAATAATCGAATTGCTTGTTCTATATTTATCTAACAAACAACTGGAAGCAGAATTAAATTCCAGACATTTCATTCTACAACCCAGTCCTTTCTGATTAGGAAAGCCAACAGACCATAAAGCCAGCACATTTAAATATCCTCCAGAAAGTGAAATAGGAAATTAACTTCTCTCTTACTTCTTCATACAAGAGGTACATGCACTTTAAATAGAATGTAGTATGAAGAACTTAGTATTTCTATGAACTTTTATGCAAACACAAAAAGGAATTTAAGTCACATTTGGAGTTAATGAAGATCTGCATAGTCCTGTAAATGAATGACTTGGGGCATTAGAACTTCATGCTAAGTTTTTTTATCACCCTTCTTATTGATGCTGTTTAATATTAGTGCAGTAGTTTCTATGAGTCCCACTCGTGGATTTTTTTTAATGTTGCTCAGCTAGGTGGTATTTAGCAGCAAAGATGCAAATTTCCTTTGCTGGTGAAATGGGAATTTAGGCTGTTCACTGCCTGTGAATATTACTAATAGTGCCAGTTCTGTTTTTATAAGGCTGGTTCTCATTTGTGGTATTTTTGTTGCACTCCCCCTTCATGAAAAGGCCTCTCGGTTTGCATGGTGGCTCATATATCTCTTTTGTAGCAGCTCAGTACTTGCAGAAAGCAGTGGGGTTAAAGTAAGCTGCAGCCAGTTATTTGAAGCTACTGGACCAAGACTCTGACAATCCTCACTGGCTTAGTGCGAAGCGTGGCTGCTTGTAATAAACACAGGGACTAATGCCACCAGAACTGGGTAGCTGAAGAGATGATTCACAGTTTTTGAGTTCTTTCCTGAGAGAAGCTTAGGCAGACATGAGCTGGGCCATTATGTTAGGAAGAAGAATTTTGTTACTGTAGTTGAAATGATGGTCAGTGAAATTCTATGGCAACAGTTCAAACTGTATATTTGCTTCTTTGCCAGGCATAGACAATGCATCAATATTTATGGAATTATGCAGTCTTCTTGGAATCTGAGAAAACTGCCAAGGAACTGTTTTTCTCTCCTCAGCTTGAAATATCTTTGCTGTTTTCTTCTTGGCCAAAACAAAAACAGCAATTATACATCATAAGATCCAGTTACTGACCAAATTCTAGATTTTTGGAACAACCCAGAAATTCTGCAAAATAGAGGAAAGCTTCAGAGACTAATAGAATCAACTATATCCTTATACATTCATAGACAAGAATTGGATATACTAGTTTCAAGGGAAATGTCAAAATATTTTCTCTTTAACAGTACTTCACAGCTGTGTGGAACTTGCAGACAGACAACTAAGAATTGCAACTCAGATAGTAGATGTCTATTTTCAGCTGTACAAGGGTGGTTACGTAATTCTTGAGCTTTCATATTATATAAACTGGGCCGTTTATCTTGTTTGTTAAGACATCAAATCAATATACATTTGATGGGATAGTTTTGTAAAAAAACCATAATAAATTTTAATGGAGCTCAATTTGTTTTCTTTTGTGTTTTTTCATGTTATACTATAAACTGAAAACAAAATTACAAAATTCATTTTTATGCATTATTCACTTTACAGCCCATTGTGGTTTGTGTAGACCAGTTGTTAAGGCTGTGGATCATCTGTGTAACAGCCAATTGCACTAAAATGAGGTCAGTGACTCAGCTAAGTGCAGTGTTCTGTAACTTGTAAGAGCAGATATATCATGTCAAAGCTAACACAGGCCTCATCCTAAATCATACGGGAAATCTCAGCTTTGCTGTAAAGCCTCATTAATTTCTGTGGAGACAAACACACCATTCTCTAGGTAAGACATGAGCTGCAGATGTTCTTTACCAATCCCTTTCACATAAGGTGTATTGAATCTCTAATAGATTGACCTGCTAACAAATAATGTGAGTCTTTAAACTTAGGAAGAGCTAATAAATGGTTGGTACATGAAAACACTTGACCGCTTACCAATTACTCTCAAATTTTCAAAATGTTATGGATCCATTTTTTTTCTCTCTAAACCCACTGGACATTAAATTCATAGGAATGCCAAAAAGATCAGAACCATAAAATGTGGAAATATGTGAACAGCTTATTTTCATCTATTGTACTCAGCTTCTCTTATACTAACTCTCTCTCCAAACCAAATTTTTATGATTGAGAAACATTTTATGAAAACCATCAGACTCTTTAAATATATAAACATGACTGCTATTGCTATAATATTGGAAATTCTGAAAAACATCCAGTAGTAACTAGATCAACATGTCCAGTGATGCAAAGCATTTTATATAGAGCTTTGGAAAAAAATATGGAATCACTTGCTACAGGCACGCAGTTGGCCAGAACTTTTAAAAAGATTCTGTGTAGCTAACATTGCACTGGCTTGGACAGAAAACAGAGGACACATTGCATCTTGTAACCTGGACTTCAAACAGCTCCAAAAGGAAAGGGCACAGGAAATAAATTTGGCAACACTGTATGTGGATCTCAAGCAAGCACCCTAAAAGGTGAGGAGATATTTCATATTATTTAATAGTACCAGATTAGATACCAGGTCAGGCTGTTAAATTTGGCATCCTGAGCTGTCTCTGTGTCCCAGAGATGCCACCACAGCTTTTTGGGAAGCTGGCTGATAAAGGTGCCCGGTGTGGGAGGGGGCCGGGGCTCGCAGGAGCTTCGGGCGGCGGCAGCGGAGAGGCTTGAGTGTGTGTGTGTTTGAGTGTGTGTGTGTGTGTGTCTCTGTGTGTGAGTGCGCGTGTGTGTGTCTGTGTGTGAGTGTGTCTGTGTGTGAGTGTGTCTGTGTGTGAGTGTGTCTGTATGTGTGTGTGTGTGTGTGTGTAGGGAATGGGGAGGAATGTGCCCAGAGAAGCCCTCTGGAGCAGCCAGTGCTGGGCTCTGTGCCCGCGGGGCTTCTCGGGGACACTCCCCTGGTGTTCGTGGAAATGACCCAGGCCTCGCTACTGCCTCGACTTCCTTTTTATTTTTTTTTCTTCCTTTCTTTTAATGCTGTTATCAGTGTTCTGCTGAGTGCTCGCCACTGCCAAAGGAGCGCGTTGTCAGCCCTGCCGCTGTTCCCCCGGGCCGTGACGGGACGGAGAGCCCCGGTCCCGGCACATCCCGCCCGGCTGCTCGGGCACCTCGGGATGGCCGGTCCCTGTCCCCGGTGCCCGTCCCCGGTGCCTGGCCCGCTGGGACAGCCCGTCCCTCGGCCAGGGTGGCGGGCATGCTGGGTGCCCGGGGCAGGGCCGCGTAGGGTCTGTGTCAGGCAAAATACTTCAGAGGCGACACTGCAGGAGGCTTTGCTTTCCTGGAAAAGGTGTGTTTCGGTAGCGCAACAGGAGCGTGAGGAGGGGACACACGAAGTGCCGCCGCATCCCAGGCAGGGCCCGGGCCTCGCTGGCAGCAGGAATGGCACAGGGGTGTGTGCTGGGCTGCAGCCCCCCTGTGCCCCTCTGTGCCCCCCGCTCACCCCGCAGCGCTGGCCCCTGCGGCACACCGGGCAGGGAAGAGGGAGCTTCCCGCAAAAATAAAGCCAGAGGTGTCTCTGCCTTCGGGGTTTCTTCCACGATACAAGGGAAATGGAGAGTGGGAAGTTTCTGGCTGGATTGCCTGGAAGAGGGTGCGGGAGCACAGGAGGGGGCTGGGACAAGGTCTGGATTTAGGAACTGGGAGGGAGGGAAATGCAGAGGAAGGGCTGCCAGCAGCTGCTGGCGCTGCAGGAGAACAGGAAGGACAGGAGATAACGGGGGAGGAAGGAGGGGCGAAGGCAGAGAGGAACACGAGTGACGAGGGCTGTGGTGGGTGGGAAAGGGCCATCTGAGACTCTAACCCTGTGCTTGGCTCCCGATTAATGTGTTTTTTAAATGCTGGGATGCCAGGAACGCTATCTGACAGGTGACCTAATGCAATTCCTATGTCTTCACCCTGTGCTATTTGTGCTTCTTCCGGCCAGCAAGTGATCAACTTTTATTTGAATATCCAAGTGTCTAAACTAGTTTTGCATTGCACATTTAGCAAATATCTGTGAAAGGTTCTGACAATGTTCTATTGAGATTTTTTCAGGGTTCTTTCATCAGTGATGCTAACCCTTTCCATGGGGAATGACTGCTCTGGAGCAAAAGCAGAAGTGGTATTAGAAGCGCAGGGCTTTGAAATAGTTTGTGCTCCTCTCTGCTGCAGAGGAGCTTACACTTCAGCCAAGTGTGATATAAAACCGCATCCCATATTCAGCTAATAGACTGCTAAGGAAAGTGACTGTATCACTAGATTCCAGGCCTATAAACAACAGGACACGACTAATACTTATATCAAAACACCTCTTTTCAGTCTAGTCTACTGTGTACGAAATAGGGGTGACTTGTTTGTGTAGTGCTTCATATCTTCGGTGATAAGCTTACTAAAATTAGAAGTTATGGAATAACTGAGTTTTTAAACTGCTGACTTCTGCTAAGTTGAAACTGACAAACTTGTAAAGAACTAATTTCATGTCCTGATTGTAATCCTTGGTGATATATTTCAATCCTAAAGACACGTACTTTTCACCCCAAGAAAGTCTTGTTTGGGAATGGTGTTTTTACTGCAAAAGAACAGATAGACTGTTCCAGATATTAGTGTCCTGGTTGCCACATGAAGCATCCTGTGTGTACGTCTGTAGGAAGGACTTGCACAGGAGAAGTTCATGGAGAACTGTCTCCCCTGTGAGGCACCCCACAGGGTGGAGGCTGGAGTAGGGGAAGAGTGTGAGGAGTCCTTCCCCTGAGAAGGAAGGAGCATCAAAGACAACATGTGATGAACTGCACACAGGTCTCATTCCCTGTCCCCCTACACCTCTGGGAAGAAGGAAGTGGTAGAGAATGCAGGAATGTAGTTGAGCTCGGGAAGAAGGGAGGGGTGGGGGCAAGATTTTAAGGTCTGGTTTTATTTCTCATTATCTTACTCTAATTTCATTTTTTATCAAATAAATTTCTCCAAGTTGAGTCTGTTTTGCCCATGACAGTAATTGGTGAATGATCTCTCCATGTCCTGATTGTCCATGATTGTCTCCATGTCCTGATTGTCCATGATTGTCTCCATGTCCTGATTGTCCATGATTGTCTCCATGTCCATGTACTGACAAGACTTTCATTTTATTTTCTCACCCTGTCCAGTTGAGGAGCGATAGAGTGGTTTTGGTGGACACCTGGAATCCACCCAGGGTCAACCCACCACACTAATATAAGACATAAAATATCTCCCTTTCCCAAAGATCTGATGACAAATGGCCCAGTAATTTGCCCATTTCAGAACTTTAATGTTAAGTTTACACTGTGTGTTTGGGATGTCTCTTTTTCATTTTTTCATTCAAGAAGCTCATAGACCAGGATACTACACAGAGGAAGAGTTTTCTCTAGATGCCTTTGGCCCTAGGCACTATGTAGGAAGACAGCGAGTGCTGGATAACCCAAGTATTCTTGGGGTTCATTGAAGACATCAGACATCTTTCCACTTGCTCCTATATGTAGTTTTCTCTGCCAGTCCTCCTATGGACTGCTGGGGTTAATAAGATAATGATCATGTTGGGTTAATAAGATAATAAGGTATGACAAGGTTACATTTAATTTTCCGAAGTACAGTAATTCCTAGTACTATTTAGGATCCCTGTGCATGCTTTTACCTCAGTACACTTCCTACTTTTGGTAATAATGCTGCCCAGTGCAACTCAGACCCCTGCACTTACCATCTGCATAGGACCCACATTCCTTGGAACCTACCAAGCCCTCTCTCCGTAAGGTGACTCACAGGGGCCACCATCAAAGTCAGCTGGCAAGTACTGTTACCAGCTCACTAGAGCAGCCCAGATTTCAGGCAAAGGTGTTTCCATGAAGGGAAGACCATGGTTTAAAGATCCTTGAGCACTACCCTGAGCTTTCAAACCTTTGCCGTATCAGTCCAAAATGAAGATGGAAAAAATGGAAAGGCAGACAAAATAGACTATGTGGTCAGAAGTCCCTTATATAAAGAGAATTCTTAATTATACCACAACTATTTGCTGTGTTGTCACAGTAAGTTACTAGTTTATTTTTGTGAAAAATAGCAACTATATATATTTTATACTGCTGAGGAGTGCCCTACTATTGTCTTTGCACTGTGTTTGCTGTAGCTCGATGACTCCATTCTCCAGTACTTTGGAAGCCATACGAGAAGAGCAGTTCTATATGCACCTCCTGCCCACCGTGAAACTGACCGTCGTCTCTGTCAACGCATCCTGGCAAAACACGGATATACAGTCACCGTCCTGGAAAATAGAAGACTGGTGGAAGATCCCAGCCATGAGCGCCCTTATCACAGTAAGACTAATTGGACTTAATTAACTCATTAATTACTAAATGTCATCACTAAATTCAGTATTTATCCAGCATTCTTCCACAAAGGTAAAGTTTATAAACTCCAATACAAGTAAGGATAGAAGCCAAATTTTAGCTCTTCTCAGTTACAAAGCCAATTTCCCACATTTAGGTCATTCTTCTATTAGATATATCCTTCCTTAAAATAATGCAGCAGAGTAGTTCATCATAGTCTTGACAACTAAATCACATCAGTTTGGTTCATGATGACTTCTCATACCAACTTCATCAATATAACTGAGTGATTTTCCATAGTGCATTTTGTAAGGAAACACATACCTGTTACATTTGGTTCTTTTTAATTTTCTCTCAGAAAAGCTGTATCCATGAAGGCATTTTTTTCCTCTGGTAATGTTTTGATTGTTCTGTAAACTTGTTAAAGAACACAATACAGAGGAAGTACATTTTGCACTTGCTGCAGAGTCTGGGGTAGATTACTGTTGGTTCTTAGTTCCTGTTAAAATTTGATTCATAGTTAAAGCAGGCTACTGAAGAAGCTTGATCTCTTGCACAAGAGACTGTAGCTTTATTGTGTACAGTTATATGTGCTTGATAAAGGAGCTTTGGGCATGAGTTATATATATATGCTGACCATGTTTAAGGGCTCTTGGACACCTTAAATGTATGAACTGAAACTGTGTTCTCAATTTGGTCTTCTGTTGCAAGTCAATTTTGGAACTGGAAAACTTTGAAAAGAGTACACAGGCCACCATTCTAGCAGAGGAAAAATTGTGTGGTTGGATATTTCTCATGCTAAAAGGAACACTGTTTGCATCATTCAGGCTTGCAATACATTTCTGGGGTTACCAGAGAGCTCAATTTTGCTCTGAGCTTTAACCAAACAGAGTAGTTTCATAGATGAAAACTGTAATTACTTAGCATGCTTGATGCTGCTCAAAATTCCACCACTAATTTCAAGTTTCTTTAAGAAACTTTCTTGAAAATTAGGTACATGCAGTTTTCTTTGGCAGCCTATACCAAGAAATAGTAAATGGTCTTCACCTCACTCTTATTTTAGTCTGGTTTCATAGGCACATTTTAGCCACTCCTTCTGTTGAGTAGTTTTCGTCTCAAGTGACAAGACACAGCATGTCTACAGGCTTTGTTAATGTCAGATGGGCTGCAGAGAGAAGGTGGCATCTCTGGGGACCATGTGCACCATCTCTGCGAAATACTTTCGTTTCAAATGGCCAAGGAAGTGGGTGTGCCAAATTCAGTTGTAACCTGTAAAAAAAAGACCACACGAGATTTTCTTATAGTGATGAGTTCAGATTGAAGTTCTCCAATACAGGTTTTTACAATCCAAATATTTCCACTGCAGAAATCAGCTTAACTGTGAGTATTTATATTTTACAGGTTAGAACCACTATTTCCTGTAGTATTTTTCCAGTAAGAAAAAAAAATACACCCTGAAAAGATTTTAGATATTTTCCAGGAACATCCTACAGCTTCCAGCAGATGTAGAATTATGTAAAAAAGTAAAATGCTTGCCAGTTTAAGGCAAAGAGGGAGACTACTGATTGCATTTCATGGCAACACAAGTCTGCCTTTAACTATTCTCTGTTATGTAAGTGCCCAGCTTTAAAGCTATGTTTTAAAAACAAGAAGTACGTAAAAGAGCATGTCTGCATACCAAACCAATGATCTTTTCTTGCAGCTAAGCAAATTACATTCAGAGTTAATTTTTTTTGCCAATAGATGATGGAGTTTACTGTTCTGGATGGGATAATACTCCTTATTTTGAGCTATGCTTTGGCATAATATTTTCCTAATAGGAGTGTTATAAGTTTTTAAAAATATACTCCTTGAAGCCTCAATTAAAAATATATGGATAAGGAACTGAGAAACATAGATCCTGAAAGCTGTGAAAAATCTATAAAAAGTCAATCCCTCTTATTTGGTATTATTTAGCAGCTCTAGCTGGTGCTTATATTTTTGTGCAGTCTCTCTTACTCGTGTATCTTTCAAAGTACACTCTAAATTTGAAAGGATTTTTTGTTTTGAATGGCTGAGAGCCAAGACTCTAGCTGAAGTCATATATGGAAAAAAATTCACCACAAAACATTCCTAACTTTTTTTGTGCTGGCCCATGAAGAATTTTGGGACCAGTTCTGCTTCTGTTTGAAACCCAAATGTGACAGATCTTCCAGAAAGATCCTCTACACCTGGGTTGCAGCACTATGTAGAGTTTCATTGCAGCCAAAGAGAAACAACAGGGGAATAGTTTTCTTCAGTGGAAATTTTTCACTTCTTATAGACCAACCAAAACATTCTGAGTTTTGTTAACTGGGAAATAGTTGGCTAAAAAGGAAAAGCATACCTTTGTTTTTTTCTTAATCATGTCAAAGAGACTGTGGTTTACAGATTTACTATGAAATATCCATACAGATGTGTTCTGCAATAAAACATAAATTATTCAATCCCCTAATTTTTCATTGAAAAATAGCTTTGTCAGTAAATTCTCAAGCAGCTTTGCTTGAGTAAAAAGTAGCTGTACTTTCACCATTCCTTAGTAATCGAACCCACATGAAAAGTCCATGGACTGATGGTATTAGTCCCTGCTCTGAGCTCATTGAGACTTCCTTTTGCAGCAGCCCTAAACCAGCCAGTTTTGCTGTGTTTAACATGTATATTAGTCTGCTGCTGGGATCGAGATGGAGAGGTGGTACTGTGTTAATAGCAAATGATAGAGTAGTCAGATTTTGCAGAGAACTGGGATTCCAGCCTTGGGCAATCTGTTTTAGCATGGTCAGTATCCCTGCTAACTATCTGTGGTAAGTCCGATTTGAAACGAGCAGTTCAAAAGAAGTTGCATAACATCTGATGCAAAAGATATTACATTGTATTGGCCAGTAGATCTACAAATGGTACACTTGTTTTGTTTGCCAGCTAGGAAGAACAAGGCATGATTGGTCCCCTCCTCTCCTCTCCCTCTCCCTCTCCCTCTCCCTCTCCCTCTCCCTCTA
>JAWWMP010000041.1:22024854-22037350 GCA_035047865.1 Dendrocincla tyrannina | reverse complement strand
CTCCCCTCTCCTCCCCTCTCCTCCCCCCTCCTCCCCCCCCTCCCCTCCCCTCCCCTCCCCTCCCCTCCCCTCTCCTCTCCGAATGTGAACCTGTGTTCATAGAGGCATAGCCTCTGGGACACATTCTGCCTCTTCCACATCCTTGGAGGGTGTCAAAACTGGTATCACAACCTCATGGAAAATAATAAAAGGATCAGAAGGAGTGAGAAAGCCCCTCCAGGCTTTCTACTGGGAAGTTTGCCATGCTGAGCTGTACAAGCTGCAGGGCTTCCTTCCCTCAGCCCGGACAGAGCTGTGTTGCTCTGACAAGAAGAGTGGGATGAGCCACCTGCCTTTGGAGCACCGTTAGATCCTCCCAGTGTGGCAAATACTGGGAGAAGGACTTGCCAAATATTTTCCAATGTCTTCTGCTGCTTTCTCTGTCCTTTCAGCTTGAGAATCTCATCACCGTTACCACAGTAAAGATTAACAGAATCTGGGGGTCCCTATGGTTCCGTGATGCCCTGCCAACATTTTCACATTTTTTAAAAGGAAGGTTTTATCTCAGAAATTTGTTTCACTAAAGTGCATTTCTGCCCTCCAAAAATAATGTTCCTCAGTTACTGTCTGCTGCCTGAAACTTTTCTGAATTCTGTACTTTACCCAGATGATATCTTCAAAGATAAAATCCTTATATCTTTCTTTCTGGAGCCATCAGTTTTTCTGTCCTTTGCTCAATATGCCTGCCTCATTACTCACTGGTGACCCTCCCTTAATAGGCATTTCCTTAATTTCTCAATTCGTCACCTTTACTAATAGTTAAGCAAATCTCAGCAAACTGCAGACTCCAGAAAACATGTGCAGTTGTATGTTACAAATCTGATCATCCAGTTTTAATTCATTCTGTAATATTATGCAAAGTTCTGTTGTTACTGCTGCCTCTTGGAAAGGAAAAAGATTCTGCATAAGCTCAATGATAGCCAGTCAGTTTGGCCATGGAAAAAAGCACATGTATTCTGGCTGCTGGCAAACTGCATGCAGCGTAACATTATATGCTCCCAGCTGTCTTAGAATGTAAGTAATTTGGTGGAAGTTTTTGCAATTGCATTGAGGGACTTTAAAAAGAAAATCATAAACCATTTTCATAGTATTGATTTTACATGATCATTTCCTATTTTTAGAATACTACAGTTACGTATTTAAACTTTACTGTGGCTTCTGTTTGCAGTTTGAGTGACATCCATTGAAGATGAACTTTTAGCCATGCCATTAGAGAGATCACTACAGTACATATATTGTTTTGAGTTGTTTTTTTTGTGATGTATTGTTCCATAAGATAAATATTGAACCCATCTTAGCTTTGATTGATAATTAGCTCTTCCATCAATTTCCACTGAAATCAATACCAACTTCATGTCCCATTCATTCACCTGACATTAAGTAGAGAATCATATATTGTATTTATCTCCTTAAATTTACATATATTTCAAATAATATTAGATCTGAAGTTTCTTCATCTTTTCTGACATTATAAATATGCACTGAATTCTGTTGTGTTTTCTGTAATTTTAAGAGCTTGCTGTGTTTAAGTACTTGGCTGTGTTAACTAAGCCCTGGTTCCAGCAGCTATGAAGATGATCTGACTTTTTGCAAATGTGGGAGTGGTGCTTGGGTGGAGCTGCACCAGAAGCAGGAAGGGCTGAGTGAGAGGACAGACCCATGGGAGCAGATCTGAGTGGAGCTTGGCCCTTCTCTTTGTGTGCTGGGGTCAAGAAATCAGTCTGGTATTTAAAGTGGCACTTCTTAGGTATTGCAGCAAACAATAAATAACCATTCATTGATAAAACAAAATGAATATACTCAGGCATAACTCATTTTGCTGTAAAATGGTGAATTGAGAATTGTATTGTTATGAAGATAGGGCTTCTACTACCTCCCTCCTTGGCCCTCTGTAGAGCGTTCTGTTGTTTCTTTGTACCCAGTGGTCACTCCCTGTAAAAGCTGCTGCTTGGTGAATGTCAGGGATCAGGAGAGGGCAGGAGCAAGCACCGGTGTTCATAGATGTGGAGTGTTACTGGCTGCAGTTTTCTGTCTTTCTGTATGCTGCATGACTGAAGAAGCAGCTGGGGACAGATGAAAGAAAATTCTTCTTTGATTCTCCCAAAAAGCAATTTTCCAAGTCAGTCTTCGTTAATTTTTAATTTGGTTCGTTGAGTATCCTTTTGAAAAATTACTTTTTAAAGAAAACCTACATTTTCCATGGGAAGAAAATTACTCTGTTTCCTTTCATTTACAGTAGGAGTTAGGAGGCAGGGAAATGTTGCCACATCAGAGTTAGAGATGGAGAAACTTGGATAAAAACTGTATGAGTCACTGTCAGAACTAGGCTGAAATGAATGGTCTTTTCTGTATATCTTTATGTTATTCCTTTAGCATATTGTATCACCTCCAGTACTCCTCACTGTACATACTTTTGACCAGAGGCTAAATAGCGAAAGTATCAGCTTAATTGCTGACATCTGGCCAGCAGCAAGGTAGGAACTCGCAGAAGTGCAACTTCGTAAGTGCAGCCAGTAATAGTTTCCTTAGGGCTGCTAATTAGTCTAGAGAATAAACTATGGCAGTGGGTTTTGGAGGGCCCCAGGGCCATGTCTGGTGACTGTCAGACATTCACTTTTCGTTTTCCAAAACATACTATATCAGCAAAATAAGTGAAAATGAGAGAAGGTGGCAGAGACAGGAGGCGACAGTGTTGTCTTTCTTCAGTGAATGTGAAGGCTGGTATGTCTGGATGAACAGAGGTACTTGTTAACACAAAGTACTAACAAAGTCTGCTGCCAAGAGAGAAAGAGCGATCTGTTCATCATGCCTGTAGGAAACAGGACATGATGTACTACATCAACAACAGCAAAGTTGTTACTGGAAGTCTGTTTTGGGGATAAGGCTAGTGAAATAATCCAATGGCTCTCCTGGAGCTGTGGAACATTCTTAGACATCTTGATGTATTAGATAAAGAGATTTTATTGGGTGTAGTGACTCCTCTTGTGGGGTAACAAGATGGGTTCATAGACTTTTTGAAATCTATGACCAGCTTGGAGAGAATGAGGCAGACAAGAAACTGAAGAGGGGGAAACAGTGATTTCTAAAGCAGATAGAGTGATTTCAGGTATGAATCACCTGGGGTGACTCAGGGCTTGAAGGATATGTGCCCTCCAAATACATGCGTATCTTCTTAAAATGCCAAATATTCTCAAAAAAATCAAAATCTATGAGAATGTATCCCAACAGGAGCAGGGAAAAGAGAAGGGAGTACGAAATCAGTGGGTTTTAGGTAATAGCTAAAGTTTGAGCAGGTAGAAAGCAAATAACATATTTTGAAATAGTTTTCATGGGATGGCACGTAAAAATCACTAGTATTAGAACCAAATTTTCTCCCTTAATGAGTGGTTTTCTATAGAGTTAGAAATACATTAACAGGAGTAGGTAACAGTAATTCTAACTTTATTTTTTTTAATTTTATTTTTGTATTTTTAATTGCTCAGAGTACAGTTAGGAGGAGCCCCTACTTGCTGTTTGTTACAGCCTCAGAGAAGTTTCTGTGAAATCCAACTAACTTTAGCAAACAATTATAAAGACTAAAGGCCTCAAGGAAAATTGCTTATGTGTTCTGTAAACATCTGTTTGCCATTTTCAATTACAAGGACCAACCCACTGAAGGAAGCAGTTTAGTTTTTTTGGAACAGAAATGGGACACTGGAGTTTTTGTTCTTTTTCATAGTGGAGAGTAAAGGAAATGTCAGGAATAGAGAGGTCACTAGATGCTCAGCTTTTATAAATACAAAAGTCTCTGAGAAAATTAAAGTAAATTGAAATCAGGTTCTGAAAGTGTAAACAATCCTTTGGAGGTAAGGTTAAATAAGCAGGACTGGAGATCCTAGCATGCCAGCAAAAGCACAAGATCTTTCCATCATAAGTAAGTAATTTAAAAGATTGTGGAAAATAATAATGGTGAGGCTAGCCACAGAAGTATTTTGTGGGTTACCATACAAATACATGTCTGTCTTCAAATCTAGGAGATGTAACTTTTCTTCCCCAAATCATTTTAGTTAACTGTTGGTACAAATATATAACTAGCAGCATACAAAACTGGTTGGTTTCCTAATGCAAAATAAATGTTATGTGAGTCCTGAGCAAAGTTTTGACAAGTAAAACACACATTTTAGAGGCATTCTCTTTGTATGTTGTTAAACAAGGAGCTTCCTAAACAAGTTAAATGGGTAGAAATGTGGTCCTCAGAACACAGTGAGTTACAAGCATGTTGGCTATATTTGTTATGCTTCCATAAAATGGAAATTCATTTAGTTTTAGGAAGAAAATCCATACCAGAAACATACACTGTCTTTATCACTTTTTAATTTTGCTTTTAGCAATTAATTTCATGCCACAGACATAATTTTGGTATAAGACAGATCATTTTCTGAAATACAAAGATGAATGCTGCTCTCCAATGTGATGCTGTGGTTTCTTTTTAGGAAATCTAAATGCATCATATAGTTTTCTAAACCATATGTATTCTTCTTCCTAATTATTAGCAGAACATAATCATGCTTTCTAGAAGAGCACACAAACAATTTCTTTATGTCACTAAAATAAACCTCTGTAAGATGGTACTAAATCCCCTGTTTCAAATGCACTCTTTTCCCTGAGAAAAGGAAAGTCTTTATTTGTTCATAACAAAATATAAGGACATTGAGCTCTGTCAGGTAAAACCAAAATATAGCACTTAGTCTTAAATTTACCAAACATATCTTTCTTTGAATGTTCTTTTTAGTTTTATAAACAGAACATACAGTCCAGTGGAGAGTGGTGTTTATGGGGCTGACTTAGATATTACAATAATTAAGAATACTACACACTGATTACACAGTGAGCTAAAATTAAAACCTTACTGGAATAAATTATGTCATGTTAATAGAATCTGAAAAACACTGGTGTCCAGGCAGATCTGCGCATTGGCCAAAGGAAAGCAGCAATATGCAAGTCCACTGAAATTAAATAAGTACAAGGGATTTAGGTGTCAGTATACAAGCTTTATAATATGCAAATTATTAAAAAAGTAGCATGCAAATCCTGTAAAAGAGTTTGAGGCAATGTTTCATAACAGTAGCCTGTGGACTTAGAAGGTAACAGCATATAATTGCTTTTTTAAGTATTTTAAAAATGCTTTCCTTTAAAATGAATCCTGGCTCTCATAGGGTTCAAGCAGAGACTGGTTTATATATATGTGTCTGTTCCTAAATGTCAGATAATTGCTAATATAGGTGCTGGGAGAATGACAGTAAGTCTAGCCAGAAGCCTGTCACAGTCCTGCCAGAGCACTCTCTCTAAGGGATTTTTGGGTAGGCTTGTCCAGTGTTTTGGCTGCTGGAAGCTCTGCACCCTTTTTGATGCACTCACTGGCTCCCAGCCCTGGTCAGCTGTGAGAAGTGTGCTGCTGCCTTTCATCATTGTGCTCCCATTTTAGGTAGAGGCATTATATACCACTGAAACAAAAACATTTTTTCTTCTTTTCTTTAGCTACCATGACTTTTATTGGTTCAGGCAGCAAAAAGCTTATATGCTATGTGGGCCTGCATTGTAATTTACAGCCAGCCCACGCCATTCCTAGGTTCAGATTCCAACTTTCTCCAGCTGCATCCACTTTTAGCTGACAGCTCTTTTAAATGCTGCATCCCAAAACCACCCCAGACATCAAAAGTGCAGTAGCCACCCACGGGTTAGAACATGTTTCTGAAAATTTCACACAACATATTGTTTTTATGCTGGCTTATTTTACATTAAATGGGAACCCTTTTTCATGAGGGGAATGATTATTCTACCCTTCTGACATTCATTGTACTCCCTCAAAGTTGATTTTTCAACATAATTTTGAATATTCTCTTTTTCAGCCCCTGAGGTTGTACATTTGGAGGTAATCCTAGTTTGCACAGATGTCAAAAAGAATGGAAGCTTCTCTGACATACTCAGAAATTGGAACTATTTCTCAGTTTCAAGTTAGTCACAAGAGCATTCAGATTTCTGGAAAAAATTATTTAATACAGAAATATATTACTAAAAGTGACACTCTTTGATTAGAAAGAAGAAAACTCCACATATCATTAATTTCTATCATTTTTGGCAGGCATGTTTCATTACAAAAGTGTCCATTGTTCAGAACAGGTCAAAATATGGAGGGTATTTGGATTAAAAACTGGCAAAGGAATAGGATTTGGGCAACCTAAACTGGTAGCAAGAATAAAATATAGTATTAACATCTTTCTTCAATGGTGCCTCATATAGGGTAGGACAGAAGAGCTTGATGGTATGCATTTTGGAATGTTTGAACCAAATTATTCAAGTCATAAAGTGTTTGTATAACAAGCTTGTTGTTGTAATGACTTTGTTTCTGACATTTGTCGTAATGCTTTCCAAAATAAATATTTAGCTATAAAATGGAGTTTAAGTTTTAATTTATAGCAACTACTAAGAGTGTGTATGTATATAGAATGTACTGAGTTTTCTTTTGCATTGTTTAAATGCAAGATGAATCTGGCAGAACCACAGTTATTTTAGATCTGACAGAATACAGCTCAGTTGATCAGTTTATTGAAAATGTCTTTCAGTTTAAAGTGGTAAAATTAGACAAGACCATTTTTTCTTTATTTGGAAGAGAACCACTGTTTGCTACAATTCATTATTTTTTTACAAGAGATAAAATAGAAAACCCATTAGCGTACTAAAGCACTGTTAAACAGGCTGATAAACAAAATAAGAACAAGATCTAGCTATTTTGGACCAAATCAAGAAGTAGTGTTTTGTGTTTGGAGTAAGGCACTGAAATACTTTTCCCCATCTGGCTTCTGCAAGTCTCTCAAAAAAACTTGCCCTTGCTCCAGTTTTCACAACCCCAGTGAGGCCAGGTGTCACTGGAGCCTGTCTTCAATGAAAAATAATTGTGGTCATTTTCTGTAAAGAGTAGGCCAAAGATAAGGACTTTAAATACAGAATTAGGCATGTGTTAGCCCTATTTCAACCTGAAATGTTGTGCTATGACTTTAGGAAAAGGGCTGGAGGACTGTTGGAGAAAGTTCTAAGAACAGAGAGAAAGAAGTATTCCAGAAAGTACTAGCTAACTTATTGTAGACTAATTGTAGACTAGTTACGTTGCCCTCTGTGTGAAGCAGGAGAAAGCATCAGGTTTTTTACTTCTCTACCCAGCTCCATGAAACATCTGATTCACACCCCAGATGTTGCAGTACACAGTTTTTGCAAATCTAATAATGTAAGGGTGTCTGTTGACCTTCAGAAGTGAGAGATCTGATGCTAGGCTTCTTTAAAATGTTTAGAGACATAATTTTAAGGTCCACTTTAGAGTCTGTGTTCCTGGATGTCACACTGATATCTGTATCACTGACTTTCACTACCCCATGGCAGAGCTAAAAGACAGGATAGGGTGCTGCACAGAAAACAGTATCTGTGGGGTGCAGTTGGAAATCTCCCTTACATTAGCCGTAACTTAATTATTGCATCACTGTCTTCTGTGGTTTTGTCTAATTCATAAATAAAATGGGTCAATCCCCTCATCCTGAGGATGAGTGATGCAGTATGGCTCATGTCCATGTACGTACACTCTTTTACTGTGACTGAGGGTGGCCTGCTTTTCCTTGAGTTTTAAGAACTGTCACTGACCTGGGCTGTCTCCTGGGGCATTGCATGGCCACCCAGGAGAAGAAAACAAACACAGCAGATGATTACAGACCAGTAGTTGAGCTTTTGCCCTGACACTGTTTCACTTAGCCATTGCCTTTATTCCCAAGCTTCTCTTTTTCCGTATTCTGATTGTTTCCTGTCTCTTGGGTGTTACAGAATCTGACACATTAATAAGGATTTGTATAGGCTGCCTGAGTGCTGTAATTACAGCGATCAAGGGCTACCATTTGGACCTTAAAATACGTGTCTCTTTGTTGCATATGTGATCAAGTATCATTCTTTTAACATTGACATTTTTACCCTAATTCAATGGAATCAAACAGGACAAATAAACCCATCTACTCCTTATCCTGACCTCCTCTATATCTATAGAAGGGAAAAGGCTGTTTTCTCAGCTCTAGTACAGTTTCAGCCTTTTAAAATCAATGATGAATTCTCATTAGTGCCATCATTCAGAGGGCTTCTCGGCTCAGGTTCTTCGTGTGCTGTTGCAAAGAGCAGGAATGGTGGAAAGGTTGGGGTGAAACACAGAATGGAACGTATACCAGAGCTGGCAGTTTGGTTTCCTTGGGCAGAACTCCTCCTCCCCAGGAAGTACTTTCCAACTGAATCTTCTTTCCAGCCTCCAGCGCTTTTTTTGCATGTACCTTTTCAAAAGCTGAGACTCTTTCTTGTAAAAGTATCAGGATCAGCAGGTTTGGCCATAGTCTAGCAGGGAAGATGCCTCAGTACCTCTTGTTCTTGTTGTTAACTCCTATGTATACACTCATCCAAGTTAGGATACACTTCCAGCCCCTCCTCAGGTCCACAAGGTGCTTTGGGGCTCCTGTTCACTCATCCTGATGGGCACTGGGACTGAGTGTCCCCTGGGACATCTTGGGGAGACCAGGGCAGGGGCTTGTGTCTCTGTGACAGCATTAGTGGGGTTGCCGCACCCAGTATCGTGCCTCTGTGCTCCTTCACATGTGTGTGTGTACGTGTGTGTGGGTGTACATATGTGTGCATATGCATAAGAGAGAAGAGTATTTTGTGGGCGGATCCCCCTCCTGCGATGTCCCTGGGAGCAGCTGGAGTAGGGTGCTACTTGGATCCCCCCACTTGCTGCAGTTTTTCTGGGCTCCCTTAGACACATCTGTAGATGAGTTTTTATCACAGAATTTGTCATCATAGCACTTTTATTCAACAACTAAGACATGGACCTGAAAACTGTAAGTTATATTACTCTCACAGTAAAATAAGAAAGCTTCAAGCATAAATTTCCTTCCTCCCCCCCCCACCTTGAAAAAATGACTGGAGTTTTAGTAAATGTTTCTGTAATAGAATTTTGAGTCCTGGTGATTCTGCATCGATTAACTCTTGGGTTTTTATCTTGAATTTCTGTATTCAAACAAGAGTTTTTCCTGTTCTCAGTTCTTTCCTGTCCATGTTCTTCATTGCTGCATGTGTTTGTTTTCCTTCTTTTGTTACTCTACTCTGTGAGTGGCAGGTATCTACCTAACATTTTTAAACTACTACTTTTCTTTATGTTATCTGAAGTTTGAATAAAATAATTTTAGAAAAAGCCATGGGAGATATTGAAGAATCATGTGAATATGAGACCATAGCGGGCATATATGCATAGAAGCAGCACACAGTTGGGTAGTCAAAAGCTGTGACATCCACTCTCTCCAACTTTGATTTGACTCACTCGCTCATGATACATCCTTTCACTTCATGACTGTGTGCTGCTTTTTCATATGACTTTGCCTCAGGGTGCACAGGACAGGGATAAAAAGTTCTTTGCTGGATATAGTCCCAATATAAGTTAGAATAACTTGGATCACTTAGCAAGAAAGCTGTCCAAATGCAATTGTGTCAAGCAGCGTCTTCTTCCTTGGCACTGAGCAGCGTGGAGCTATTCTTCCCTCTCTGCTGATGCTTGGAGTTCTGAGTGCCCTCTCTCTCATTGCATGCAGCATTGTGGTTTTCCTTCCTTAGTGGGATGCACATGAGAAAATCTGGCAATATTTAATTTCTTTTCTTTGATTTATGCATTGCGCATTACCACCTCTCATGCTTAGCCTCAAACCCTGCTACCAGGAGACTGCAAGTTTTTCAATGTCTATGACAGATGGAGCATATGGACTCTATAGAGTTGCCCTCCCTAGGATCTTCACCACAGCCTCATCCTCATGTCTCAACAGCATGACCCTTCTCCTCCTCACCTGCACATTCTCTCCAGTTTTCACATGGTTCTTCATCCCAGCCCACTCTCAGTAGCCTGTTTCTAATCAATCTGGCTTTTCTGTCAGAAAATTTCCTTCTCCGCCTTCACAGAAGGTCAGGAAACACCTTCATGTTGGAGGTGGGCTTATGGAGCAGTGAAGACGACCCAATGTGGGTTAGCAACAAAGCTCAGTTTATTAATGGCGTTTCTACAATTATAGTATTCTCTGAGTGTACGTGCAATAATATTACTGGTGCTCACACACATAAACAATCACTCATTGGCTATAGCTACAAAGCTACTGTCTGTGTAACTTCATCCAGCCTGCTGCAAGGTTGTTTATCTCTACGAGCACAGAGGAGTCTAGCCAAGGTCAGACTCCTTCTGCTTTGTTAAGAGATTCAGGGGCCTAGCAGGTTCCCACGAGAACCATTGAACCATGGAATGACAGGATGCTTTGGGTGGAAAGGAAATTTGAAGGTCATCTCATCCCAATCCCTCCTATGGGCAGGGACACCTTCCACTAGCCCATGTTGCTCCAAGCCCCGTCCAACCTGACCTTGGACACTCCCAGGGATCCAGGGGCAGCTTCCCTGCCCAACCTGTGCCAGGGTCTGCCCACCCTCACAGGGAAGAATTTTGTCCCAATATGTGACCTAAACTCCTCTTTGTGAGTTTAAAGACATTGACTTTATCCTACTTGACAAGAATATTTGGTGTATTTTCTGTTGCATCCAGAGCACAGATAATTTTCACACTCTCAGAGATGTTGGACCCTGACACTTGAGACAAACCATTTTCCCTGGGAATTGTCTTCCCCATTAGGCTCCTTTACCTGGGGCCAAGCTCAGCGTGTTCCAGCTGTGCTCTCAGGTATCCACAGAGTGTATCCACATAGCCCTTGGGATTTCTCACAGATACCCGTCTCTGCACTTAATCAAGATGATTTATCAGCCTTGGTTTAAAGTAAAGAAGCCTTGGTTTACAAAGATGCCCCAGAGATACACTTTCCTGCTGGACAGCCCCAGGTAGGTTTTCTCCTTTTTTATCAGCGGAGAAGCCCTTCACGACAGAGCCACTGTGACTTCTCATGAAGAACAAGCTTTCATGGGAGATTTTAAGGCCTCTCAGCTTACAAACATTTCATGGTTTTTTAGCAGGTACTGTAAGTGTGCAGCCACTTGTGCACATCACGTTTACCTGGGTGTGAGTGAAGCCAGAGGCTGGCAGTTTGCAGTGAGCCAGGTCAGCAGTTTATTTTTGGTGTCTGCACCTCCTGGCCCCACTTCCATCCTCAGATGCCTGAGCTGAGCCTTCAGCTTCTTTGCAATAAGGGAATATCACTCCAAGATGAAGCAGAGCAAACAAAGAACTGATAAAAGTAAGGAAAAGAGAGGTTAAGTTCAGAGGAGAAGGCACAGTTAATCTGTGCTTTCTCATGAATATTCAGAACCAATTCCTCAGTTTTCTTTATGGACTGTTGTTGGAGGGAGAATAGGAACTTTGGTGGGGAGCTTATTTATTGATTTATTTTAAATAGCCTTTCCTGGATCTCCCTGGTGCTCATAACCTCTGTGCTGGGGAAGGGACTGGAGCACCAGGGGTGGCTGAGGGGTCTCTGCCTGGAGAAAAGGAGGCTCGTGGGCAACTTTCTGGCTCTGCAACTCCGTGAGAGGAGGGGGGAGCCAGGTAGGGGTCAGGCTGTGCTCCCAGGGTGTAAGTGACAGGAGGAGAAAGAACAGCCTCAAGTAGTTCCAAGAGGTGTTTTGGTTGGATATTGGGAAATGCTTCCATTTGAAGGGTGGTCAAACATTGGCACAGGCTGCCCAGGGCAGAGGTGGAGTCTGGAAGTTCAAAAAACTGAGTAGACTGAGCACACGAGGATGTGGTTTAGTGGGCCTGGTGGTTTTTGATCAAAGGCTGGACCTGACAGTCTTGGAGGTTGAATCTCTCTGGCAGGTCCCTTGACCTTACTCTTTTTGATGGCAAAACCAGCTTCAAGAAGAATCTGGATGATTTCCTTTCCTTTCTTGAAAATGCCCTTCCCTGTGTTCCCCCACACAACGATGTCATCAATACATTGTAGGTGTTCTGAAGCCTCACCCTTCTCTAGTGTATCATGAATCAGTCCATGACAGATGGTGGGACTGTGTTTCTACCCCTGGGGCAATCGATTCCAGGTGTACTGCACACCCCTCCAGGTGAAAGCAAACTGTGGCCTGCACTCTGCAGCTAGGGGAATGGAGAAGAACGCATTAGCAATGTCAATGGTGGCGTACCAGTTTGGTCTCTTGGACTCCAGCTCATATTGGAGCGCCAATATATCTGGCACAGATGAGCTCAGTGGTGGAGTAACCTCATTCAAGCCCCGATAGTCCACGGTTAATCTCCATTCTCCATCAGATTTGCACACAGGCCAGATGGGGCTGTTGAAGGGTGAGTGGGTCTTGCTGATTACCCCTTGACTCTCCAGCTTCCGAATCATTTTATGGATAGGGATCACAGCGTCACGGCTTGTTCGGTACTGTCGCCTGTGCACTATTGTAGTGGCTGTTGGTACTT
>JAWWMP010000041.1:21866365-22024754 GCA_035047865.1 Dendrocincla tyrannina | reverse complement strand
GAGCACAGAGGAGTCTAGCCAAGGTCAGACTCCTTCTGCTTTGTTAAGAGATTCAGAGGCCTAGCAGGTTCCCACACCTTCACAGATGTATTAGCTGGGCTTTGGCAGATCTGTGACATCTGTACTTTAACTAGGTACCAAGGAATTCCATCCCAGAGAAGGTTAAGTCTCAGTCCCACAATGTTTTTTGTGCACGTAAGAGACATACCTAGCAGCTCTGACTATAGTAACTTACCTGGTGTATTAAACACATATAAAGTAAGAATTCCAGCATTTGGGACCAACTAGGGATGTAAATCTTTTTAGCTTGCATACAAGAAGAGCATACCATATTGGATTACTACGTGCTTTTGATTTCACTGAGGTTTCCTGTGCAGAAAACACCTATGTGTGGAGAACATACCAGAGTAATCTGAATATTCATCCAAAGCATGGTGTGTAAGCACAAAAGTGGAATAACAGGCTTGAGTGTTTGAATTGACCCAATGTGTTTGCCATTGGGTCAGGACTACATATTTTTCTTTTGTTTGCTATTGAACTCTACTGTATCTCAGAAAATATTTTGGCAGCATATTTTCATAGCTCGAGTTAACAGATTATGCCATGATAAAACCTATAGGGTTTTAGAGTTAGAATCTGTAATACAACTCAGTGGATAATTAGTTATTTATTTCCAGTATTCTCCTCATTCTTTGGGTGCACAGAAAAATATAAGGATATAGTTTAATAATGCGGCATTTTATTTTTCCTAACTACTTTTTGTTGTCTTATGGACAGTTATCTGCAAATTGAAAAACATACTTTAAAATATTTGCTGCAGGTCTGAGAATTCTTTCGTGGTTTTCTCTTAGAGTATGGTAATTTGTTGATTGAAGAAAGGATTGGTAATAGATTGCATGACTGAAAGTGATATAAATGGAGAAAGGATTGTCCTGTCAGCTCTCCATTCTTGTATGTATGCCTGCAGTAGATCTCTTTTGCTTCTTTTGGAAGTCATCTGTCTTGTATTATTAATTACTCCAATAATAAAGAATAACTCTTTGACTTAGTAGGTAGATCTAAGGCAGTTTTAGTGTTTGAGACCAGGTGAAAAAATTAAATCATCTTTCCATATTTGAGAAGATTTCTGGGAGCAACAGGTAGGTCTTGGCTTTTTACACTCATTTATTTTTTCACTTTTAAAATTCTTCTTTGGATTGATGAGAAAAGCAGGCTTGCAATCTGGCCCTTCCTCGTATAAGGAAACAGGAACAAAATAACTCTTTTTTTGAGGCAAGAGTGGAAGCATTATGCATCCTCATTTGTAGTTAGATCTAACATCTCTCCAGAGCATTTTCAGAAGACATACAGGATAGTCAAGCATTATCCTGTTTTTATGAGCAAGGCTCTGCGCTAGAACTTCAAATGACCCTTTCACTCCTGGACTCAGATATGACTGTGCATTAATTCTTGAGCACAGGGCAATGTTTTGTGCTAAGCTGTTCAGGGACAGATGAGCTGTCCTTGGAATTAGACTGATTCTACTTGGTTCACGCCAGCCTCTCCTCCAAAAAAGAATGCTTCCCCTGGCACTTCAGATCCTCTTAGTTAGGGGGAAGCTGAGCGAAAAAAGCCCAGAATCTCGATCATCCTCAAAGGGGGTGAATTGTGACTGTCCTCAGGATTCATTCAGCCTTTTCCTGGCAGCAATACAGAATTGTACAAAGTATTTTGTGAATGAATTGACTGTGTCCAACAATCTCAGTGTCATACATAGAATGGGGTGTTTTTTACACTTACAATATTCCACTGCAATTAATGTGACAAAAGATTTCGGCCTAATTTGTCCAACTAAGCAAGTGGTTACGGGGCTGTGCATTATGGCAGAGGATGGTCTCAAGAAGTTGCATGGAGCACACTGTGTTTGCATATGAAGAGGTGAACAGCTGCTTTCCAGAATAGTTCAGAAAATATCACAAACCTCACCATCTTGTTCTGTGCTATGTTCACTCAACAGAGTGAACATTTCTTCATTGTTGTCATAGTGAGTCCATATCAGTGATAGCTCATGACTATCAAGGGCCATGCTAAAAGAGAAATTAAAATGCTTCCAATAACTACTTCTTTAAGGGGAAAATTCCTGAACACCTAGGTGTGAGACATTCCTTTAGGGAAAGCACTGCAAATGAAACAGTGATATCAAAAACTTGTAAAAGGACATATTGTTAACAAAGAGAAAGTATTCTGTCCAACAAGCAGCATTCATGTCTTTGCACAAGTGTGACAGCCAAGCTGCTGTAACCAGAAATAGGCTTCAAAGGATATTTTCCCCTGGAGTGTTATCAGTGCAGCTCAGATCTTCAGAGGTGTAGAATTCCCACATCTCTAGATCCCGTCACACAGCCTGCCTCATGCTGCTGCCATCTGAGATGCTGAGGGGTCATAAAATTCAGCCCAGAATCCAGGGCCAGTCAGTGAGGCAGTTCTGTCTTTAAGACATCTGTTAGTGCTTCCACTCTAAACTCCTGGCTAGTGAACTGTTGACTGCTACATAGCAGGGATGAATCCTAACTTGTAAAACATATTCATCTGTGTAGTTTGAAGTTGGATTTGTTCACAAGCAGCAACTTCCATAAATACATGCCCCCTCACCAGGCTTGGTACAATCTGTGCTTGCTCTTGTTGTCTTCTTTTCCTTTAGTGCTCATAAAGTGATTAGTTTTAGGGTATGGTGTGAGCAAATGCAAATTGCAAATTGGTTGGAAGTTAAAATAAAAATAAAGCCAAATGGCTTTTTAGTTTCCCGGAATGAATGAAATACAGGACGATAAGCATAAAAGCTGAAAATTGTATTTGATTTTTAAAGTTCTTTCATTTCAAAATTCAGAATAGGGACCTTAGCACTGCAAAATGAAATTTCACTCTCTGAGATTGAGGTGAAACTTGCTAATTTGGTTAAATCATATAATACTTTTCTGTGTCTACACTGACAAGACTAAAAGGTCTATAGAGCTGCATGCTTCTAACAGTTTTCTTGCAAAATCCAGCCTCCCATGCCATAGCTCATGGGGAAAATGTGATAACTTCAGAGGTTGAAATAAGATCACTTTATTTTAGAAGTCACCTTCAGAAATTCTTGAAGTTTATCAATAAGCTTAAAGTGCCACTAAATCCTACAGTTCTCATTTGGTTTCTGCTAACTTTGGTCTATGATATCAGAATACAAAAACTCTCTACAGAATATTTTTCCAGAAAAAGTTCATTGTTTTTATTGGTCCCTGCAATGCTATTTCCTCTGCTGCTAAAAAAAAACATGTTTGTTTTTCTCCCTAGACTATTATCTTTTAAATTATTTTTTCATATGAACTATTTTAATTATTTCAAATTATTTCAAATTGGAGTCAAAGCCAAAGAAAACAGTGGTATCTTGTTGAAAATTATAAGTTCTACATTATATCAATTTTCAGTTGAAACTGCTCTCTGAATTGAATACCATGGACTCATTCAGAATAAAAGTAATTAAAGGTGGTCATACATCAGGTTTGAATCAAAATATATTGTACTACTACAGGCTGAATTAGTAGCTTAGGTTGATACTCGTAGGTAAACGTCAGACACACAGCACAGGTACACAAACACTTTTTAAGATGGGACTGGAACATGGGGCTGCAATGACTGCAGGAGAGGAGGGGGAAAGAGCTGGCCAAAGACAGGTGAATAAAAGCATCATGCTGCCATCATTTATCCATAAAGCTCACTTTGCCTGCATAATTAGGTTTAATTCTGCAGATGAGGATTCTTTGTGTAGGAAAGGCCTTAATTAACAAGCTGAACTAAACAATCTTAGTTTGAAAAGTTGCTCAGGGCATGAACATGCAATTGCATATTCTCATCTTGTTACCGCTTGTCTAAATGCAAAGCATTACAAAGCAGTAGAGACTATCTCCATGAGGTGTGATCACATACTCTAACCAATCTATGGCTCCTGCCTGCTGAGCTCCACTGATTTGTTGAATAAAGGTGAAAGGATTTCCATAACTATAGACAAAGTGCTTTATATGGAAAAACTTTCATGCAAATTGCTAATAATTAAATTGTTCAGATATGAAGTATTCATTTTACCCTTCCCCTTGAAATGTCCTGTCAAAGACTGCTTCTTGTTTGAAGTCTGCAGGTAACCAGCAGTTTGTATATTGAAGATGGAATGTTATGGATGTTGTTAATGCTTCTTATGAAAGTCTCTAAAAACATTTTGAAACATGACCTTTCCATGCAGATGGCTTTTATTATTAATGTCCTTTTTGTTCTTCCTCTCTCTTTTAACGTAAAATGTTTTAGCTCACATGTCTTGCTTTACTTTAAAAGTAATTTCTGTGAAAGGGATCTTCTATGTTAAAACGTCATTCCTGACATCTTGGGGTCCTTTGCATGGGTTACTGGTGTTATTACAATATTAATAATACTAGCACTTTTTTATTTTTCTGAGAAATAGTCCTATAATTATTACATTTACAGAAGGAAGACAGTCTGTTGCTGTCATGATCGTAGATGCTCATTTTCCACAAAAAGTTAAGCTGTAGGAGGAGTGATGTGGGCAATTTCTAGGTTATATCTATTCACAGCAGAGTCTGTTCTAGAACTAAATAGCTGTCTTAACCTATGCCTCTTTTGTTTTTGTTTTCCAAGAATGTTTTTCCATATATAGTTGATGAGGAATGTATCAACACATTTAAACAGAAGCCATACTGCTCTGTCAGCCTGAATCTGAGAGACAGCACTAGGTGTACTCTGTTTTTATAATAGGAAGTCTCCTAATTTCTATAAATAGACGTGTTTCAGTTCTGATTGTTCTGTACTGAAATCATTGGCTGGATGTTTAATTACTCTAAATAGAAAACACAAGTAATGGCAGGCATTCAAGCCCTCCTGAACTGTTCTGCTTCTTGGGCACTGGCTCAGAAACACATGAGATCTGAGGGTACTTTTTCCTTTTCTTCTCTTCTGTACATTCATATTGATCACTCTGATGTATCCTAAAGGCAAATACACAGTCAGCATACCCTCAGGAGTCAGGGATCAAATTCGTTCCCAGCCAGGATGTGTCACAATAAACAAGGGAAGGAAATGAGCTGCTTCTGAGAAATGGAGTTCCCTCCAGCTCCCTTTCAATTTGCTCACAGCTAGGCATTGTGCTTTATATTTAATTATAATGATTTATTCCAAGGTGTTTACTAGTCAGAGGCATAACATCTTGCTTATCTGATAATTACATAGCTGGTGAGGTCATTGAGTAGGTTGTTAACACTGCCAATCTTTTGCACTAACATGAAGTATTTGCTTGTACATTTCTTTAATGCTTCATTTGTTTTCTATTGGTGACATTTTTACTACCTGGAGTTTTTTTGTTGTTTCTTTCACAAAGTAGCTTGTAGAGAATCTGTCTTGCCTAAATTTCATATACCTTAATTACTTTTATACCATAATACTGGTTCTCATAATGTGAAATTGAAGAACTCGTTACAGTAATAAATGCAATGTAACTGAAAATTGATATCTTCAGATTTGTCACACTGCTTGTAAACATAAAAAAGTGATAGTTACTTTCATAATCCTGGATTCATTCTGTACAATCAATTCATTACTGTACTTAACGTAAATTGAGTGTTAAATCTCCTTAAGTGAAATCTTCACCCCGCTTGACATTTGTAATCATGATTGTGATAAGAAAAGAATTGCATTTTAGAGAAGGAAATAACAGAAATAAATAAAATAAATGACTTTGTGGCCCATTGGTGGAACCAAATTTAGAGGGTAATCTAATAAAATTAGAAAGGTGTCACAGATGGATAGCACAAAATGGAATAAAAATGTATGTAATCTTTCCAGCCTTGGGAAGAAAACCCAACCAGTCACTGAAATAGCTGTCCTGCAGGGAGCTTTGAGACCTGATGCTATACTCTGTCTTGAATGCTGTAAACTTCTGTGGCTGCCCTTTCTGTTTGGAAGTTCATTATTACTCATTGTCAGTTTGTCAATGAAATTATTTACCCGTTATTGAACATATTCATGGTGACCTCAACAGATGTAATAATTCTACTGTGAGATGCCATTATCTCTAACTGGTCCAGATAATGAAGGCTGTATACAGAAGAAAACAAATAACCACATGAGTGAGCTGACTGAAGAACCACATGAGTGAGCTGACTGAGCTCATTTGAAGCAATATTGGCATTTGTACACCACAGCACATGCTGAGATATGGGCAAACTTCAAGACCTATTTGTATCTTCTAATCCATAATGGTGTTTTAATTGGTGCAATTTAGTTTTGTCTCTTCAAACACCCGTGTCTGACTTTTTTGTTGCTCCTTTCCTGATACTAGGACCCCATGGTCTCACAGGTCAGTTTTGTCCCAGAAAGGAAGCGCCAGTATTACTTCTGGTAAATTTACTTCCCAATAAAGAAAGACCTCAGAAGATAATGCTGCATGTACTGGATGTGTGTTTGAAGTGTGGATGTTGATGAGTTAAAAAAGTGGAACTTAAAGCCGCATCATGTTAGTGAACTTTCTGATTTCTGAATGCTAAACAGGTCAAACAGCAAGATTTGAACATCAGAAGGCAGGTATAACAGGAAATGCCAACAGTGAAACACCTAAATATAGTTTCAAGGCTTGAACTATGGTAGCAATTATGTCTTTTACCCTTTTGCTATCTGTAGCCATTCATGTACTTAACACTCCAACAGTTTGCTGTTCTTTAGGATTTGGCTCTAAGTATTGTTTGTGCAAGCATGATGTTTTCTTTTTCAATGTGCTTCTTTTCTTTCTGTATAGGTGGTATAAACCCTTGGGATCTTTTGATCTGCTTATCTTCCAGAAAAAATGGTGGTACTGGCTGCATTCAAACAGAAGACTTGCATAATCTAGAGATATTCCAGAAGGTATGAGATTATTGTGTTGTCCTTTGTGGTAACAGAAGGACAATTAGCCCAAATTTTCAGACCTCACTCATGAAAACTATCTAGTGCTTACTTTATACCTCAGCAGCATGGTTTAGCTGCAGTGAAAAAAGCTTTTTCATGTCGTCTATTTACTAGGAAATACTTGTCAGATACCGAGTTTTATTATTCTTTATATTGCACCCAGTGATTTGGAAATCATTTGGACATAGTATGTTAATTTGGATGTAAGTATTTCAGTATAAATACTGAAGATTGTTACAACTCAGTGTCAAGCATTTTTCTTCTTTAGCTTGAACTTTTCCGTTCTTGGCCACCCTCAACCAGCATGTCTGGCAGCAAAAGTGTCTACAAAAGTCAAGGGAAATTTAAGCAAGTTACTCCATTGGAAAAGAGAATTTAGAACTGGGGAGAAACAACATAAAATGCATTCAATATTTCAAAATAATAGCATAGGCAGAAGATAGAGCTGGTTGAATTTAGGATTCACATCTTATATCATTATTGAGTTTCACCTATTGTAATTGCTGCCTTGTAAACATAATTTAGGCACCTCTCCAAGCAGTGACAGTGCTCCAACAATTGATAATGTGCGAGCTGGACCAGTGTTCTCCTCCAGGGCCTTCAAGGATGTTCCTTCCTCTGGCACTGCAAATTGCTTACTAATGGTCCAAAGCAAGAGCAATGCTGGTATTTCTTGGTATTTTCAGGATTACCTTTTTTTTTTTTAATTTTTTTTTTCTCACCTGAGCACTGTGAGCAAATAACAGTAATGCCTAAATAAAGACCTGGCCTGTTAATAAAAACATGTAAGTCTTGCAAAAAATGTGACCAAACTATGGGTACAGTTTGACATGTATTTTGAGTAAAATGGCACAGATAATAATGGCAAGACCCTAAATTATAGACTCCAACTTGAGGGTCTGAGAGAAATGGAGCTGCTTTTGAAAGGTGCCTCAGGTATGAAGTTTGTGAAGATACAAAAAACCATTGGTGTTCACAGAAGTCAGAGCTAGGAGCATGTACACTGAGGTTCCATGGGACAGGATGCCTTATCTAAGTGTATTCATACTGAAATTTTTATAGCAGTTCCAGTTTGCTAGAAATATACATGCTTTGAATTCAGGGCTCAGATCATAAAACATTCCAGACTTCTGCAAACTGCTTTTTACTCATTCTGCCTATATTATCATATCTGAGCCTCTAATGCTGTGCAGAATAATAATCCTTACAGCATGCTGCAACATCCAGAAGTTTCACACATGAATAACTGAGACACAAGGTGATCAAAGGAATTGTCAAAATATTCTCAGGAAGTCTGCAGCAGAGCGGGGACTTTAACCAGATGGCCCAGACCTCCAGATAACTTTAAATGTTGAGTAACATTCCTTGCTCCTGGCATGTTCATTCCACAGTGCAACACAGTTCTTTGTTGCAGAGTCTGGATGTGGTTCAGCTACATTAGCTTACCACTCATCCCAAGCACAGTAATTCAAGAGGCATAGGGTATTTCTATGCAGGGAGAAACAGTGGTTGCTAACTGGCAGAGAACAGAGGAGCTGCAGAGACTGAACAGGGGACAGGGAACAGATGAAAACTCAGCAGCCAGGAGGAGAGATGTAGGTCTAAAATTTCGTTTTGTGGTGGCCATGGAGGAAGATTCCACGCCTTAACTTCATTATCCCATACTGCAGGGATAGCAAGGTTGTAACTGCCTTTTGACACTGGCAGGCATTTTCCACATGAGGTTTCTCTGATAAACTGAACACAGACTCAATGAAGGCTTTTTCCATTGAAGGAAAAAAGAACATTTTTCTGAGTGAAATCATTAAAGCTTCTCTTCTTATGTGCAGGTAAATCTACTTCCAGAAATCCAGCATTTCCTTTGCAGAAAAGAGGGATTATGCCAAATAATAAAAGCCTTTTCAGGTAATCTAATTTCTTCAAATCACATATGTAATGATGGTCTTTTCATAGTTGTCAAAGGAAATTTCTGAAATAAGGCTGTCAGGCTTATAAATGAAACAAGAATGGTAATTCATTTCAGATACCACTTAAATATGGATTACATTTAGGCACTGTCTTTTCAGGTAAAGATATTGCATTGTTTGGCTATTGCATATTGCAGAAATAATTTGTCTGTAAGTATCTAGTTTTTGGACTGTGTTTTGTTAATATAGTGTATTGGTGTTTACTCTTCAAAGCCCTGGTTTCAGTGTAGTATGTTTGTTCAGCTTTACAAAATGTTGTGGCCTGGCAAAGGCATAGGAGTCAGTGTTTGGTTCCCATCCAGACATAATTTACTGATATAAAGCCTTTGTGTATTAAGATCATCAACTAGAAAAGTTTAAAGGTTATGGGCGAGGTGCCAGAAAGTTCTAATTTACCCTGGGTAAAATTCAGTTCTGAATAGAAACTGGAAAAAAACTATTGTGCACTGTATTAGGTCTGTTTAAACTACAGAGGGACACATTATGCTCTCAGTTACACTACTCAGTATCCATTATCAGAGCTATTTTGGATTTGTGATCTATCTTCACAACATAAACTATGCTAATAAGAAATTTTGTCCTTTTTTTTGGTCTGTTTTGTAATCCAATAGCAACCAACTCCTCATTTTTTCCATTAATATTTAGCCTTGTTTGCAATTATACAACTTGATGAGTCTGATTTTTAATTTTTTCCTTTCCCCTCCCCTCCTTTCCCCTCCTCTCTCCTCTCTTTTTACCTCTTTTATATATATGCTAAATCTGACACATAGGAAAGGATTCATTAAATCTCATTTAACCACTTAGAAATTAGGTATCTTCTGCAGCAGTATTCTAGTCTTTTGTTTAAGTCAGTGAAGAGCAAGAGAGACATACCTACAAACACTACTTCTTTTCATCCTAAACTACACATTTAAAATAGATGCATTGAATTACCCTCTGCAGGTACTTACTATACAATTACCTCTTACCACTGACTGTAAATGGAGCCAAGACAAGTAGCTTAGATTAAATACCTGACATATGGATGCCTGCCTAAATCTGAGATTAGATGGTTCCTGAACTAAGCATACCATATTTTCCCTTTTAATTTTTGTGCTGTTTCATTTAAAGATGGATCAATATTTAAAAACTGTGAAATGTTTCCCTTAAAGAACTGTACATTGATGTTCAGTTTCAATCGGACATTTATATTTTCCTGGTGCAGTACATTGTCAAAACTGATCATAAGGAACATGCAGTTCCTTATGATCAACCAGGTCCCATGAGAGTCCTTTATCATGAAGTCATATTACACCAGGTAAGTGACATTCTGTTTTGGCTGAGTTTTAGCATGTCTTCAGTGATGCCTAAGGCCTTGGTTCCCTGAAAAGTGATCTAGAAAGTTTCTAAGTTTCTGATATAGTACCAGTTTCAGAAAAAATTAAGGAAATTTCTAAAAAAGTCAAGGACTTCAGAAATTGGAGGTCCTGCTCATGTTGTAACAGATTGCCTTTAAAAAAACATTGTTTTGCCCTGCTACTTGGAGAAAGGCCAATTGCAGTGGTTTTATTACTTTGTTACCACAAAACCACAAACACAAGAGGCACTAACCACACGCAGAACTTTTCCCTTAAACTATGCATATTTTCACTGCTGTCCATAAACTGTGGTACAAGCCACTTTGTGTATGCCACTTCTCTTAAGCTGTTTGGTGTTTTCCCCTCTGTTGGGTTTGTGTGGGAAGCTTTAGGTAGTGGGGGGCCACAGGGGTGGCTTCCGCGAGAAGTTGCCAGAACCTTCCCCTATGTCCAGCAGATCCAATTTCAGCCAGCTCCAGCATGGAGCTGCTGCTGGCTAAGGCTGACTCCATCAACAGTGGTAGTAGCACTTCTGGGATAACATATTTAAGAAGGGGGAACAAACAACAGCACAACAGCAGCTGGAGAGAGGAGTCAGAATATGTGAGAGGAACAACTCTGCAGACACCCAGGTCAGTGAAGAAGGAGGGGGGAGAAGGTGCTCCAGGTGCCAGTCTGTGGTGCAGACCATGTTGAGACAGCTGTGCCCCTGCAGTTCATGGAGGTCTATGGTGCCACAGAGATCCATCTGCAGCCTCTGGGGGACTCCACACCAGGGGAGGTGGATGCCCAAAAAAATCTATAACCCTCTGGGAAACACATGCCGGAGCAGGCTCCTGGCAGGACCTGTGGAGAGGAGCCTATGCTGGAATAGTCAGTTCCTGAGTTACTGTACCCAGTAAGAGGGACCCATGTTGGAGCAGTTCGTGAAGATCTGCAGTACATGGGAAGGACTCACCTTGGAGAAGTTCATGGAGGACTGTCTCCTGTGGAAAGGGACTCCATGTTGGAGCAGGGGAAGAGGAGTCCTCCCCCTGAGGAGAAGGGAGCAGCAGAGGCAAGGTGTGATGAACTGACCACAGCCCCCATTCCCGTCTCTCTGCAGGTAGAGTATCAGGAGTGAAATTTACTCTGGGAAGAAGGGAGGAATGGGGGGGAAGGTGTCTTAAGATATGGTTTTATTTCTCATTATCCTACTCTGATATGATTGGTAATAAATTCAAGTCAAGTCTGTTTTGCCCATGACAGTAATTAATGAATGCTCTCTCCCTGTCTTTATCCCAACCCACAAGCATCTCATTATAGTTTCTTTCACCTTTCCAGCTGAGTGACAGAGAGGCTTTGATAGACACCTGGCATCTAGCCAGGGTCAACCCACCACATTTTCTCTTCAGGGAAGGCCCACTTTTAGTGCTTTCCTGGCAAAGAGAAAAAGCCTTGTGACTGATGCTGAAATCCCATTGAAATCAAGGTAACATGTACTTGGAAGCAGGGGTCTGCATGTTGCCTACCCAGCAACAGAGGATTATTCTAGCAGTCTGCTGAAGCACTATCATATAGAAAAAGACCACCTGTCACCTTTCAGTTACCAATAAGAATGGTTTTGAACCTAAATTAGCTGAAGTGTGTTAAAGTAAAAATAAAAAAGTCCATCTCTTAAATCTAAGTGTCTCCACATCAGCATGTGGCCTAGGGGCTGAGGTAGCTGTTTCAACACAAGGTTCTCATGCCACTTGAGATGCCACAGAGAATCCAGCATGCCCAGTAGGGTGGGCAGATTTTGCATGGGACTCATGTCCTTTTGGAGGTTCAGAGTGATATCCTATGGTGTCCTAGATGGCAATAGATGTCTGTTTATGTGTATCTGAATTTAACACTTGGTATTTAGAGTGAGCAAGCCTAAAAGAGCATTTACCTGCAGCATAATTTAGGATTAGCTGAATTCCTCCACACTGACTGTATAGACTACACTGATGTCCACTGGCAGGAATAGAAACTCAGACTGTGGTAAGTGGGGTCATCTTTGTGTAGACCAGACCTCAAAGTGTTTCAACTCAGAAATTTAATCCCATTCAGTATCACCGGATATGTGAAATGTAATTTTATGTGAGTGAAATTCATCCATAGAAGGTGAAATTAGAATCAGAAGGGTAAATAATTTGATTTCAGGTTAAATGGGCAAAAAGGTATAAGTTAAAGCAAACCTATAGAGGCAAGACTTCAGATACTTTCCTTCAGTTCATCTGATAAAGCCAGCTCTTTCCACTTCATGTTGCTTGCATTCTCCAACAGATCTTTCTTTCCAACAACTGTAAAGTTGCCAATTAGTAGGACTTTTTTGATTCTCAATTTTAAACTTATTCACAGAAAGAATAGTTTTCATGAGTGTTTCCTCCACAAAACAGTTTGTTTCCTTTCAAGTCAGTCATTTACTTTCTTGTGTGTTTGAGTCAACAGGGCTTCTCCGCAATTCCTGTTGAAGAGGATCAGTGGGTTTGTTATTACTGTGTTTGTCATTTAGTTAGCTTCCAAGGAGCCAAGCAATTTCCTGTAAAAGTGAAAACACAAGGAGTTATGTAATCTTATTAAAGACATAGTAAATTGTAGAAAGAAATATCAGGCAGCAAGGCTGAGAGGAAGGGATTACTGGATTTGCTGTATGCTATGACAGTGTTGATACTGATAAGCAGTGGTTAAGGTTTGGGTGTTTTTTTAATGTTACTCTGACTGTTGTTGTGCAACTCTTAAACTGATAGGCTTTGTATTAGGAGAGCATGCCCATTCTCCTACCTCTGTTTTATAGGAAAAAAAATGGTTTCTAGAAAATATTAGGCCAGTCCTTGTTTCTTTGCTTTGTCTCTTTAATGGAAAATGTTTTTGTCAGTCTGACATTTGATATTGCTTCTATCTCTAGAGGGGTGGGGAGTTGGGAGGGGAAAATTTGTGCACATACCCATGATGGCTGTTGTTTAGGAGAGAAGCAAAGAGGTTAAGGAGGCATAAGAATAGGAACAGATCCTGACATTCAACACTGATAAGTACTTGCTGCTCAGTCTGAGAAGATTGGTTTCCCTTCTGCTTTTGCAGGGCTTTTGGCCCAGTTTTTAATCAAATGCCTGATGTCTGCTTACTGTACGGGACTTGGGCTCTGAGGAGGTTCTGGTATGGCTAATGGATGACTAAGGAAGGCTCCTGGCATTTATTGCTCAGGTCAGCAAAAGCTGCAGTGGTTGCAGTGATCTGGAGATTAAATCTTCCTGCAAACAACCCAAACCTAGAAGCTTTCTGAGGTTAGAAAATGACTGTCAGATTTCAGGTGTTCAGACTTGGTATCACACCACAGCTGGGTTAAAGACTACACTTGTCTGCCTCCTGAAACTGCTCTCAGATGAGGGAGGGAGAGGAGTAAGGTCCACAGTGTGAGCAGAGTTGCCCAGCTTCAGTTTAAAGCACAGGAAAGGCATCCTGATGCATGGACAACAAATACTCTCTTTGACAGATTTTGCCTAGGAGAGTAGTAGAACTGCTTATAGCATCGCCTCCCTGATTTTTCTGTTCCGTAAGGAATCCAAACTAGTCTGTCTTCCTATATAAGCATTCATCTTGCTTCATCACTTCTGGGGCCCAGCCTGTGCCATGCATGACTGTTTTCTCTGCTCACACAGATCACGGAACCTTTTTTTAAGAAATACTTCCACTGTATGCCTTCTGCATTTCTTTTTATTAGTGTCACTAGTGAAAAGACTTTATGAGTGTCTACTCATACAGGGGAGCCTTATGTGCTCCCCTGATCACCTGCCGAGCTGGTCAACAGTGTTAATCACACAGAATGTCTTGGGGTAGGCATGACCTTTATGTCATTGTGTGGAAAGGAGAGCCAAGATAGTCCAGCTGTGTGGCTGTGCTCTCACTATGTGATATGTTTATGATCTGGTGCTAACCCCATGCCAGCTTTCCTCTTCTCCTGCCTAGCAAATCTCTCTTACCTATCCCCAGTGTTCCTGGGCTATTGTGGAGTCAGTGGAAGGGTTATGAGCTGAGGGTAGGAAAAAAGACCCAGAGGAGCCACCTATGGAAGAGAGAAAGTATATATGAAATTTATTTTCTGTTGTAAGAATTCAACATCTATGTGACAGGAACATGATTTTTTTTTGTAGGGGGATTTCTTTTTGCCAGCTGGCACTTAAAAATGTTTGCACACCAGCTCTGATCAGGTTTGTGCTTATTACCTTTCTGCTCTGAAGTTGCTAAGACTCTCAAGAATGGACAATAAAACCAACATGTGATTCTTTTCAGTTAATTTGATTATAAACTGTGTGGGGCAGGAATTTCTTTGGTTTTACAACAGTGTCAGATCTCAGCTAGGACAGGAACATACTTCTGTACAAACAACAAATATGAGTAGTCTAAAAAGAAGTAAAGCAACCAAATGAATCTAATTACTTGGCCTACAATATTCTATATTCTAGTCTGTTACTGGTACAGAATTGTGGCTCTAATCATGTAACAGTCAGCCAACATTTTAGTTGGCTTGCTTTTTCCAGAGTTTTATAGCTTATGTATATAATTAAGTTCTAGTATGAATGGTGTACAAAAAAGAAGCAGCCTTTCTGGAAAATATTGGGAAAAAACCTGCAAACCTCCAACTTTTACCTGTGAGGATGCTTTAGGAATGAAAAAGCAAACACTGTATTCAATGAATACTGTAAATACTGTTTTTCATTCACCTGCAAAAACAGGGAGAAAATAAACATGGTAAATGATTAACCTAAACTGAAGCTGTATTTGCCAATGTTTTTAAAGAGGAAAATAAACCACATCATACAAATTACCCTCATTTTATTGTTTTAACTCTGAAGCTTCACAGGTGTTTTTAGCATGAATTTCAGTGCATGTCAATCCACAGTTTAAATTTCCCTCTAGGTCTGCTTTACTATAAAATTGTTTGGTTTTTAATACTAAATATATTTAGGATAGTTTAAACTTCCAGAAATGACAAATAGTTTGACATTTCTTCATTTAAATATCCAGGGTGGGTTGCTTTGAGATTAACTGTATTACAGAGCCTGGGATCATTGCATTTTTTGAATATGGGAACCTTCTAAGGATAGCCAGATCTATAGTCAGTAGTGGGTGGGATATTGAACCTGCAGTAGTGTGCACATCACAAAGGAAGCTTGTAACACATGTCAAGATCATCACAGGAGTTCTAAGTATCAAACAAGAAACCATATTACAGTGAAATTCATGGAAATTTTGCAGGACTGGCCTGGGGGCCAGGGTTCCCCCTACGTTCTTTCACAGCCACCCTTTTCTAAATGCATAGGTTATAAAACTGAGTATTAAAAGTTCTCTCTTTCTCTAGCAACCGCGTAATGTGTAAACCATAGAAGACTATTAGTCTTTGTTTCAGAGTCTTTTCATCCAGTAGGTCAAATGGGTAACAGGAGGCAATTAAACAGGATAGATTGGCTTTCTATGACAAGTCTCAAGGCATGTAGTGGCAGTAGTTCAACTGAAATCATCCATCCTCCAAAATCAACAATGAAAAATGGAAAAAAAAAAAAAAAGCACTTTCAGTGCTCATTACTGTCATAGTTATGTGGCTTAGACCAAGTTGCTATACCTGACTGAACTGAAGGTACTGGATACCTGGCTATATTTTGATAAAAATCTCTTGGTCCTGGAGGTGCTCAAAAGTCTACCTAAGAGTCTATGAAAGCTTTTTAAGCATCTTCTGATGTGAAGCAATCTTTGCAGCTGTTAAGCACACCTTTTCCAACCTACAAAGGCTGGAAAATTGCCCAGCTGAAAATGCCAGAAGACCAAGTTGTAGCAGTGCAACTGGCCTGGTCTGTATCACAAATAAGCTCTTTGTTTTTCAGCAGCCCACATCAGTCAGGAAGATGGATGATCCCAGAATAGGATGCAATATGGAGTTCTTCTAATTCCCTGAGGTGCCCTGTCAGAAAGCAAACCTGCAAGGCTGACAGAGAGGACCTGTTATCAGTACTTCCTGAATATTGTGCAGTAGGATAAAGGGCATGAGGTGACTACCGTTCTCCTTTTTCTCATGAGTGAGAGAATTCGGGCTCCTGCTAGAAACAGACTACCTCTGTGAAAATATAGGGAGAAGTTCACAAGGCATCTGTACAGATGGAAAGACTCCTGTATACCTTCAGGATCAATGTACTTTCATGTTCTAAAGTAATGTGTTTTCTGCTAAAAAGAAAAGCATTCAGATGAACACCCTACAAGTACAAATGTGCTGAGCTTGCAATGTCACCTGAAGAAAGAATTTAAGAATGTTCTGGGCTTAGAAGAAACCACAGCACTTCAGTTCCATTGTATCGCATCTCTAGCTTTGTGCTTCATTAAACAACCAGGAGCTCCCAAGGTGACTCAATCGCTCTTGATATGTTAATAATGGTTCTGACAGTTGACGGGCACTTTAGAAACAAAATGACCTTTTTCTCACAGACAATAGTCTTCATTTTTTCTTGCTTCACGTTTGAAGTGTATAAAATATAGTCTATTTGATCTTGAACAAAGTTAAAAAAACACCCTAACAAAACCATATCACAACCCTCCTTGTAACATCAAAGGATACTATAAAAGGAAGGATAAAGAAGAGGACATATTCATATTCTGTTTCCTTTTCTTTCAACTGAGTACTACTCACTTAATTACACCAGTAGGGTATTCTCCTGTTGAATTCCTTATGTTTGCAGATCCCCAGAGGTTCATGTTAACCTAAGTATTCCATTTACCAGGAGTCCAGGTGACTGCCGCCTGGCTCTGCTCCAGGAAGTCTTAATTGTCCAAATGTACTTCTAGCTGTTGGTAAATCTTTTGCTCAGCCACACGTTGTACTCTTAAATCACTATTCTTTATTTTATGTGTGTTAAATCTCATGTTACACTTCAGAACTCTGACCCAAAGACAAGTAAATAGCTTAGGAGCCGGAGACTGGAAGAGAGGGAACAAGTCATACTGTGTAAAACACTTGAAGGGCCTCATTAGATGTCAGTGAGGCTGCATTAGGTATCAGCTGTTGCTGCAACTGATCTGTTTGACTGTTGTACTTTGAGAGATTGCAGTTGACAGGACAAGTATCTACCACCAGTTCATGTGACAAAGAGGTGCTTAATTTTGCTGATCTAAAGGTGTTGACTTGCTTTGTTGGGTCTTATACCTCCTTTTGAGATGTGCCCCGCAGCTGTTCTTACGTCTCAGGTCTGTATTCTACCTGCTGCTGTGGTTAGAGGGCTAATGTGTGAATTCAGCTGAGAACATATAGTGGCTTCCTTACCCATTAACATGGCCTCATGGCGAACACGCTAGGCACAGGTAAAATGGTGCTGTTTGTTGGTGTTTTCAATGGTACCATTCCAGAGATGTCAGAATCAGAAGCTGTCTCTGAGCCAGAATTTCAAGGAAGTGAAGCTTTGTGCATTTTTTTAAAGTGAAAGCAGTCATCCAACCCTAGGTCCTTTGCTTTACACTGGATCATCACAAATGGCAGCACCAAAAAGTACTTGTGGCAAAGCCTGCAGCTGCTTCTCAGAAAAAACAGTGATTTGTGTAGCATTTCAATTTCTGCATAACCACTTTAAAAGGAAAAATGTCTTCTTTTTTTTTTTTTTTAATTTTTAGAGTCTGCTACAAAAGTTACTGGTGTTAAGATTTGGAGTTTTGAAAGCGGGGGTGTAATCTGGACATGACATTAGAGTGCTGGAACTCCTTCTAACTTGGTTTTCCAAATTGCCTGACAAATATCAACTGCTGAGCCTGCCTCACCTCTTCCATTATAAAATGTTGATGTTGTTTACATACTTCAAAAGGACTGGTTAATTAACAACAGCTTGTAGAGTGATTTCAAGATGGAAAAACATGGCAATTACTGCAAACGGTAAAGGCACTACAGGCTAATTTTCATTGATGATAATGTTGATTAACAAATACACAGCTCTAATAAACACTGTTACTGCTTTTGAGTGCAGGAGCAGGTGAAGAGTTGCCATGAGAACTGATCCAGCTGAGTGTACTCAGTTCAGCCTTGCTGATGTCTCTTTATTATTATGATAATTGTGTTCATTGATTACTAGGAGTAGATTTACCAAAGTGAGGGACTGTCAGTCTCTCTTAACTCTGCCTGATGATGTACATGCTCTGTGTCACCTCAAAGGAGCAAGCACGTAGTGACAGTCTCACTTATTATTCTTCTTTTTACAGCGACCTTGTGATGGGCTCTCCTCCAGGAGAATGCCAACACTAAACCAATAGAAGGGTGTAAGGCACTATACAAACAGAATGCTCTATGGTATGAGGAATAATTTATGACAATTGCACCTTTCTTAGTTCTCAATGCTAATCACCAGCACCTTAAATTTGTTTAACTTTTCTTTGACAGATGGCAGGTTTCCTTTTTTTTTAATTTATGTTGAGACACTTTGCAATGACTTAGGGCCATATTAAGGATCTTCTACCCAGTAGTTTGAGAATTCAAGGACACATCTGTTTTTCTGTTCCTACTCATTTGTTTTGTTTTGTTTTGTTATATCAAATCCATTAATGCCATATTGAATGAATTAATTACTTTTCTATTTCCCTGAAACAGCTAAAACTCTCATTTAAGAAGGGTAAATATAGGTACAAATCTCATCTCATTATTTTCAAACTCTGTCTTATGAGTTAATATGATGTTGGTTACTTGTTGCCTTAGCAACCCAATTAAAAATATATTTTTAAAAGGAAAAGACACTTTGCTTTCTCTTGAGTATTGAGCTGAATAGCCCTTCTCTGCATATTTAGATTTTCAGTGAAATGTTTACTTCCTTTAAAATAAGAAAATTATGCTTTGTGCATTTCCCTCCACCACACTGAGGTCATTTCACCTAAAGTGATTGCTGAAAAATGTGCACGTTTGACATAATTTGGTTTTCAGATAATCGGCCGAGAAGAGCTGTAATTGTGGTCCTTTGCATGGCTCTGTTAAAGTAGTCATGGAGCTATGACCTGATGTAAAAGGTGTATATGTTATAGGGTTGGTCTGGAACCACAGTTCTGCCTCCTTTCAGCTGTGTGCCAGATCAGTATCCTGCTGTTTGAAGACCCAGGCCATGAGAGTTGGAACTCCAGTCTGATGGTGCTGGTCTGTTCCCAGTGGGTGTGCTACAGTACCGAGGTACAGGGGTACAGGGCTTGGCTCCATAACTCCATAAATAGTTGCAACAGAGACAACTGTGTCATGCCTTTTTACCAACGTGAGTATAAATCAGCAAAATATATCTGAAATAATTTGTGCACTGTGGAGTGCCTTTCTGTGTTTTAATAATTCTGGTTTTACCTGAACACCAAAGCTCTGTGATCAAACTTTACACTGGGAATTATTTGCAGCTGCAAATAAGTAGCTTTGTTTTCTTGCATGGACAGGGAAAAAGCCACTCTTTTTCAGAGAGCAGTTCAGAACCAGTATTTCTGTTAGTCCTTCAGGGACTGGTCTCTCTTTCTCTCTCTGTCACTCTTTCTCTCACTCTCTCTCTTGAATACAAAGCATAAGAATACTGTCTTTCTAATATGGACATTTCAGTGAGATATCTGAAGTGATACATAGGAGTAGTTGCACGGGGACCATTGCAAATTGCTATGGTGAAATGTCCTTGTCTGTCTACAGGGTAGAAATTGTCCTTGTGTCTTTACAAGGCAGATGAGGAAAAAACAGCACTTGATTTTACAGATCTGGTCCCTGTGCATATTCAGAAGCAAGTCTGCTAAATTAATGACTTAATGGAGTTTACAGGCTTAGTCCTGGTATCACTGCACAGCCAAGTAGGTGGAGTAGCCTGGTTTTGTTGCTGCCCTATCAAAAACCAAGTAGTCACTTACAAAGTCCAAATCAGTTATAATGCATAACGCAACAGAGAGATGCCAGTGTGAGTATCATTTGAGTATAATGTGCTGAATTAAACGACTGCCTGGTTTTGACTATTAAAGCCTTTAATCCTGCTAAATGGTGCATGGAAGGCAGAGGACCAGATTAATTTTAGACCCTGGCTGAGACCGGACTGGAAGGCTGAACTGATCTGAGGAACAGCCAATAAATACAGACAATCATAATGTCATTTTAACAGGATCTCTGTGAAAATGAATGTTTTTTTCCCTTAAATGGCTGCTCACAGCTCATCACCAGAAACACAACTTCAGTTCTAATTTTCATTTCATGTACCAAAGTCGAGAATGCATGCTTTAAAAGAGAAGTTATATAAATAAATTCATAACATTAGCACAATACAACATGTCATTAGAAAGAAAGGAAATAAGGTTTGGGAATAATATGAACAGTTTGACATTCCCCTGACTATTACTTAAGAACTTGAAATGTGAGGTGTATTAGAGTCAATGAAAACCACCCTACATGAAATAATGGCACAACATAAGGGCTTTGTGCCTTTTTATGTGTAAAGACAGAAAATACATGCCACCTGTTGACTGATCTCACATCACAATATTTTAATATTAGTAGTCACAGTCCTCAGTAATCTGGAGGACTGTGGTACATCAGTCCTGCAGCTACTGTTTTCAGTGGCAGAACTAAGCCTCCCATAGGTTCCAGTAACTACAAATTGTGGCATTAAATGGTGAACACAGAAACAAAGATATGTGGTTATTTACTGAGCTGTCTATGTTATTACAACAGCAATGTCCCCTAGTCCTTTGTCAAATAATATTTTTATCCCCATTAATTCTAATTGTGCTTTGTGAGAAACTGTACTTAGAAATAAAGGATTTATATTTTGAAGAAGGGAGAAAGGGATGCTTTTTGTATGCAGCATTCCTGCACTCACCTGTAAAGCAGGAGTTTCAGCTAAGCCTCTGAGCCTGCAGTTTGCAGCTGGAAGGTGGTGCTTGGTGGGTGTGAAACTCTCTGGAGCAGATCCAAAAATGTTTATTGTCTCAGCATTTCTTACTTTACATTTTGGGCTGATTCTGGTAGCTCCTCTCGATCTATTGTGTTTTATACATTTTTACCCTTAACAGCAGGAGTCAACTGCTGCTTTCAATGCTCTGCTGACTTCCTTTCTCATCCCCTTGGTACTTTTTCAGACCTGCATCTCCCAATTATTGCCCCGGAGTGTTCTGGTCAGCCTGGACTATCAAGAGCCAGCACCGCAAGCAACATGTCCCAGGGCAGCAAAAGCATGGACAAGACAAGTACCTCCCATCTGCAGCAGCAGTGGAAGCAGCGCACAAGCACAGAGCTGTAAGCTGATGATACCCCACCCTCGGAAACTGCCAGGGCTTCATCATGCAGTTACCTGGGAGTCAGAGATGCAGAATGTAGCAAAAGAGGAGACCACAGCAGATGGAGCACTTGGATGTATTGCATCTCATACTTGCATAATGTTTGTTTTGATACTAGTCAAGTTTGCATGTTTTGAGTGTAAACTAAGTCTATGTTGATGGCACTGAAGAACCTAGACAGATAAATACAAACCCAGAGATACTCCTGAATGTTTAGGTCTCATGCTGGTTTGCTGTTTCCTGCTCCCATCCCCACCTTGCCCCTACCACAGACACACATCTATAGTCCTTTGCACAGAGGTCCTCCCTTATATGAAGAGCCAAGAAGTACTTGGTAATTTGTATTTTATCAAGTGCTGTTTCCTACATTACAGTATTTCACAAATTTTATGCTTGAGGACCTACTATTCTGCAGAGGGGACAAGTTCTCTTTAAGATAGATGTTATTAGACTTCCCTAACAGATAGCAAAACTGAGGTCTGGAAAGGCCACATATTGCCAAAAATTGCACAGAAATGGGAGGAGGACCCCTTGTCTTTTACCAGTAATCAGTCTTAGAGACCCATCATTTGTATAGTCATCTTCCCATTGCATTTGCTACAAGGTAAATTGATACTCAGGGATTTTAACAGACGGATTAATAACCACATTTGTGAAGATGCCCAAGTATAGCTCAGATTTCCCCAAGTAATGAGCTTTTAAGTAACAGATTTTTTCCCCATGTATTGGTTTTTTCCTGTCCTGTTTCTATGGCTGATTCTTCTTGTGGGTACTATAGGAGCTATAAACCAGTTTTTAGAGAGCTGTGTCACTTCCTACACAAAGCTTGCGTAATTCTTACATTTAGCTGATGTATTATGGGTTATTTATAGGTATCCTAGTCTTTCCTAATATTTGGAATTATTGTATATGGCTTTCATCAGGGAAAGTATGCAGCACCACATGTTTCTGTCCTTTTATTACATTGAGGAAAATGCTAATAATAGTGCAGTCTTTCCACAGGGTTGGAGGGTAGGTTTTTTCTGTGTTCACTACAAATCAGTGTTAAGTCTGGGTACCTTGACTATGCACTTCTGTTATTTAAGATGTTTGGATTTCTTTAATATTTAATTTAATCTGTCACTGTGAATGTCCTGGGTTTGCAACAATTATAATATTCCCAAAATACCTTTACCCATATATACTCTCAAACTTCACCCTCTCCTAATATAGTTGCTTTGTATGTTTGGAAATTAAGATTTAAAAGTTCTGAAGGCAATGGAATGACTTGATATAAGCTTTGTTTCAACCTGCTTAATTTAATCTCCTGAGTTGCTTAAATTGGGGGAAAAAAGACTAATTTCCTATTTCCACTAATTTCACCATTTCACTATTTTTCTAGAACTTCTTTGAAAAAGCACTGCATTAATGCTATATATTTTTATTATTTTCCAGGAATCAAGTATCAGCTTCATCAGAGCACAAGGACATCCTTAAAGTTCAAGACCTTTCTGTCATCATCAAAGCATATGTGCTTGTGACATCCTTAACACCTCTGCGGGCATTCATTCATTCAACCACCACTGTCTGGTATCCACCCAAGAAGAAGCATTTTACCATAAAGGTAAAATATTTCATTCCCTAATTTTTCTGTCTTTCAGGCAAAGTATATAGACAGAAAAACAATCTCTTTCTTCTCTTTTACCCCTTCTTAATTAGCAGTCCGCAGCCTACAGTGTGTATTCTCCTAATGTACAGTTTTCACTTCTCAGAACAAGTGGGGTTTGCTTCATGAAGCAGGGAAGCATTGCCCTGTGCAGTGGGGGCTGGGACTTGCATACCTCAGACTGTTTTTATTGGTGACATTTGACAGCAGTTGCAAGGTTGGAGTTTTCTCTAAAGCACAGCCCTGTGGGTGCTGCCATGCAGTAACAGCTTTTGCTGGGATATTGGCAGTGTTGTAAAAAAAGGAAAGTAAATATTTAAAGGTGTTTAGATTCCTTTTTTAGTGCAGTCAAATAGACTAGAGGAAGGTCAGGGCGCTTCTATAAAAGGGGAAGGAAGTATACCATGGAAAGGGTGGGCCCTCCATGGCCTTGATTTTATGAAGAAGGGTGTGCCTTAATTCTCTCCAAGTGCCTGGAGAGACCCCTCTCTACACATTTCATTTGCTTAGCAGTCCTATGGATTTGCAAATATGCCTTCTCATTCTTTTCTTCTTCCAGCAAGGAACTGTGCTTGCAACACATCAGCTCTTTGTGAAGAAGCTACAGTTGTACAGCTGCTTCTTTCATTTTGGTGAATTAAGGTCACAAAGTAGCAGTGATTTCTTGAGTCCCATAGATCAGCTCCTGCAGCATCAGAGGATGGGGGTGCTTTGCCCATGTAGCATTCTTGGAGTAGGAGCAGGTCTTGGCTTTGGCTCCATCTGAATGTTGTGTTGTCACTGTCAGGTGTCTTGAGGATGTCAGTCGTTTGGTACTTTCTACAATCTCAGCTCTCTCAAAGTGAAGTGCCTAGTTTAAGTTCTTTATCTAATTCTAGTTATTGGAGAAACAGACACCTCTAGAGAACAAATCGTCCTACCCAATTTAGATACTAGTTTTGGAGTGAGATAAGTTTCCTGGTAAAAGTGTCTGTTTCCTTCTGTGGGCTATGACATTCTTAGAGAACGTGCCGAATTCTGGATTGCCAAAATTAGGAGAGTTTAACCTACTTCTCTCTTTTCCCGCTAAGAAACTATGGAAGCCCATGATGATATATTGCTTTGCTATCTATTTTCCTCTATTTTTATTTTTGAAGAGTGATGGTCACTCACTTTCAAACCTTGGGATTCAGTTTTGGTTTATGTTTATTAAAATAGCACAATATCCAGCAGCATCACTATCTCAGCTGAAGTAGTCATTAGTAAGTGTAATATAGCTCTTTAAAACAATCCCCCTGAGGAAATTCTGCTGAACAGGATGCCAGCTACCATTTAAAGAGCACTTTGGCAGTTGAAGAAACAATAAAAATTATAGCAGTGTACCTACAGTAGTTCCAATCTGTTTACTGCTGCTGTGGTGTTATGCCTTCCATAGCTTTAGGCAGACTTGTCAAAATGGTGAGAAATAAACAAAAAATAGGCACCAGAGAAAGCACATTTGTAGTGATGCAGAGATTGAAATGCAAATTAACAAAATGATGGAAAATGGGGTGTGTAAGACTGTCTCTTAGCATAGCATGCCCTATAAAGAACATGGAAGGACTCAGTGAGTTTCCAGGAGAAGTGAGATGCTGGCAATTAATAGACTGGCAAGAAAGCACCACTGGGAAAATCATAAAGAGGGTCTGTGCTTGATGCAGAGTCAACAGGCAGATCACTAATCAGGAACCAATACTTGGCAGAGGGTATGAATTCAGCCATTGCTATCCTTGGGGATGAGATTATGTCAAGTTTCTCATAAACTTCATGGAGCCGTCATTTGACAGAGGGACATACAATCGCAGCAGAGTGATCTCCTCTCCCAAAGTAGCTGATGGTGCTATACACGTTTGTACCAGCCAAAGAACCTGGTCCAGAAAGCTTGTAAGCTGTAAGTTTCTGCCAGCTCTATTATGTAGGATAAAATTGTTTGTCACAGTTTGAAGTACCAACCTGTTGATAGTCAATACAGACAGAAAGGATCTCTAACACCTGTTCTTCCACTGATTGACTGAATACCCATTGTTATTTACAGGCATCCTCAACATGCCTGTAGAGGAGACTTTGGCCTGGAAAAATTTGCTAGTGTTTGATGTGTTTTTCCCCAAGAACAGCTGACTGAGTTCTGCTTTTTTTTTTTATTAATCAAGAGATGACAATAATTTTGATCTGCTGCTTCCAGTAATGTTACACAATAATTTAGAGATCTCAGTGTGTATAGACCTCTCTTCAGAAATTTTTGTCTCATACCAGTATAATTAAAATATTATCCATGAGAAATTCATCCATGTTTGTGGTTAACTTGGTTAAAGTATTGCTGTCACAAAGTCAGTATGTTAAGTATGTTTAAAGTTTTATCTCCTGGGTACAGCAACAACACATTATGATTGCTAGAAGTTACTAGAATTTTGTATATATGGAGAGATTTTTAAGAAAACTGAAGTTTGGGTAGCAGATGGTATCAAATGATTATGAGAATCTGTGTAAAGAAAAAAAAGGAGTTTAGTTGATTAAATAATACTACATTCCCCAGTGCCTTTTTTTTTTTACTAATAAACTATTGTAAATGATTTTTGCAAAGCATATTTACTTATCCTAGTTGTAGTGGCATGGTTTCAGAATGATTACTTGAATAAGCCTTGGTCAAATGGAAGTTCAGGAAGAGTTCAAGTATGTTTTTCTCACCAGCTGCCAGGTTTTCTCTGGATTATACATATTTTAGTATCGCAATTCAGAAAGCAAAGGTAAATCCTGAGCTGGCATGAGGATTTTGTGTGTAATCAAGGGGTAACAAAAGTGCAGCTCTAGATTTGGGCCCACCATGGGAAGTTGCAAGAGATGCAGGGGAGAGAATGGCTTTCTGCCACACAGATGTTTTGATACAAGTCTTGCGTAATAGCCTTATTTCCTTGAGGAAATTTGGAAACCCCTTATTTAGACCATCTGTGTGTTGAAAAATTATTAATAAAATAGAAGCTTTCTATTTTGCATGTGGGACCGATTAAGGGAAGGGTCTCCGTCAATGTATGCAATAATTTCTTTAGTTTTAGTTGACATTATGCATGCCGATTATTGAGCATAATGCTGACCCCTGAATAATTTTCTTTTTTATAGAAGCTGATGTGCAAAACAGTAATTTATGATTAATTATCTCAAGGCTTAACACACTGTGAAGTGCTTTCTTTGCCATGTCATTAACCTTCCCCAACTTGATCTCAGTTCTTAATGAAGGGATGCACTTTTGTAGACTGTAGTACCACATCCCACATCATCAGGGAAGGCTCTGCTGTGCTGTTGGCAACCTCCCATGGACTCTGCTCCAGCTCATCATCCCTTTGCTCATCCAAAAAGACAGGTGCCTCATGGACTTGAACTCTTTGACTGGTGTTCTTGCATAACCCTTGATAGGCTCAGATGAAACAGCTCTGAAGTGATTTTCCGGTTACGGTGAACTAAACATACTTTATTAAAACAGTTTTCTGTCAAGCTTGCTGTGGTGAAAGTCACTATCACCACCGCTGGAACTCTCTCTGTGTGCATTATGCATTTGGAAACGTGAATAAAGAAAAATACTTTTTTTCTAATTAACACACATGCAAGTAAAACTGGGCTCTCACTTATACAGGAAATTCGTCTCTTAATATGACTTGGATGTCTGGCTTAGAGCCGAGCACGCTGGAAATTAGGTTGCAGTATTGCCCTCAAGTGTCCGGTTTTGATACTGCCTTAAGTACACATATTTTAAGTGAGATAAAATGCAAACATATATGCAGATAAGAAGAAAAATGTTTACAAACAGCAAAAAGGCTCGGTATTTTTTCACTTTTTTTTTTTTAAAATATAATATTCTTGCCATGTCACTTCCAGGAGCAAACACAAAAGGCAAATTACCGTAAGTTCTTAATCAATTGAATTGTTGGGTTATTTGAGACTAAAATTAAATTTGTTCATTAGGTTCTGTAAGAATGCTGTAATTGTCCTCTTTCTAGGAAACTGAGCGTAGTTTCTTGTTTTCTGTCCTCATGATATATAGAGCCCTCTCATTTCTCTTTTCACTGATCTAAGAAGGAAAGTTTATCTGGACTGGAGAAGATCAAAGACATGCTTAGCCTGACATGCTGTTTCTGGCAATGACCAGGCAAGAGAGCATCATGAAACTGTGTAACAGAACAAGCATAAATTGGTGCTGGTCCCTAGGCAGAATATAGCTGTTTCTGGTAACCTGCAAGGTTAGAAACACAAGACTGGAAGTGGAATATATATGCAGTTCTCTACTAGATTTTTAAATTCATGAATGCTTTTGATCTCCCAATGTCTTCCAGGAATGAGACTGTACAGATTGTTTATGTGTTGCTTGAGAAAGAGTATTTGTTTGTTTAAAAACTTCTTCATGGTTACTTGATTTCGTATCCCTAATTCTCGTCTCAAAAGAAAGAATGAGTAATCCTTCTTTATCTTCTTTACCTCTATGTCAACTTGTCATGCAGTGCACAAATATAGTTAAAATTCTTTCTGGAGTTCTTTTCTGCTCTTCTCATTACAAACATCCCAGTTTAGCTAAGAGAGAGCTCTAGACTGCTTATTCTGTACAATATGTGCCTATGCCATAAGTATTTACACTGTTACCCTGGCCTTTATCTTTCTGCTTTTTTTTTCTGGTTCACAGATCCTCTTTCTCTGTTCAATCCAGGCAGCTCTGTAAGCATGCCCCATTGTGGCTCCCAGCTTTCCTAGACCTGCCTCCCATTATCCTAATTCTTCTTCTCATCTCTCCTTTTTTTGATTTCCAGCTTCCCTTAGTCAAGCTGATCCACTTTTGTTTCTCACAGCAAGTAGGGAAATGCTGTTAGTAGATCACCTTTACTTTCCCACTAAGAAGTTAGTGCTGGGTTGGGAAACCTTTCTCAGATGGCCTTTTCTCCTCCATATAAATAAATCGTTATAGTGTTAAGAGACGAGAGGTTGAAGTTTTTTTGTTAACAGGGTTTTTTTTTTAATGAACAATTAAATATCATCTCTTTAAAAATCTTATGTAAAGAAAAATATATATGTGGGGAAATGTACTGTGTAAAACAGCTGAATACTGCCATGATTTGCCCCTTCAAGTCCTGTGATAAAGCTACAGAGAAATGGCACATCTTAGCAATAAATCAGAAGTGGAATAAACAGACCTACTTTAAGCTAGTGCTATAAACTTATGATAAATTACTGCAGTGTTTTCTCTGTAATTTATTCTGGAACCATTGGTACATGGTTCATACGTAGGTTTTTCTCCCATTACATACCCTATGCCTTTTTCTGTATACTGTGATCAGTGGAGAGATCCACCTCTGCTAGCAGACAATACAGAAAATCGCTTCACTGCTAAATGTCTTTTCTCCTGACCACCTTCATGGTATCAGTTTGTATTCTTGCAGACATGTTAGATATTTAGTTAGTTACATATATACAGTCAAAGAGGTTCTTGTTTGTGTGTAAAGTAGTATTTTTGTACCTATGAACAACTACTTGCACCCAAAAGTATTTGAACCTGGTGAAGAATTTCACCAAAAATAGATCCAATAAGAAGAATAAATGTACAAAAGTGAACTGAGAGTACAGGGCCTATGCTGAAAGTTCTCAGAGATTGATTGAATTTATTCCAGCTATTTTCAAGAAGTGGCAATTACTGTCTTTGAGACTCTGCACATCCAGCTGATTGAGAGTGCAACAGCTCCGGTGCATAGTAGAACAATCTGGAGAGGATGCCCTTTGTTACTGTAAAAAGGGTAATTTCTTGAAACCAACAGGCATGTTTTGGCCCATCAGACATAAATCTTACTTCCAACTCTTATCCTGATAACTTTGTCTGCCATGTGGTTTTGCAGGCTATAACTAGGAACCAGCAAGATCTTTTCAAAATCTATTCATACAAATACTGTAAAGTATGATGCTCTAAATCCCAAAATGTAAACCTCAAAATTGTATTGAATTACTCAGTAGCCACAGGGGTCTCTTTACTTCTGTCTCCTTGGCTCTTGAGTAGGTTCAGCAGTGTCTAATTGATAATATATAATTAACTAGCAACCAGCAATAATGATATATCTTCTATCAATTTCAGTAACAGAAGAAGTAAACCATGATACCAGACACTTCAAAAATTTGTTTTAAACAAACATTGCACATTTCTAAACATCCTTCCATAAATACTCTCTGAAGCTCTAGTCACATCCACCCACTCACCCATGTTTATCCAGCCCCCATGTCACAGGCAGCACAGGTTGCAAACACAATCCTACTCTTCTGGTATGCAGCTTCCCTTCTTTCACAGATCTCTGCTTGGAGAAGTGGGGGCCCCAGTTCTGCATGTGCCCATTTCACACAGGGCTCACAGGACACAGGACCTGTGCACATCCTTACACCCCAGTATTCCCTGCAGTGTAGACAGAAGCTGTGATGCCAGTGGGCTGACTTCTGGCAGTGCCTCACCAGCTTTCGACTGCTGCTGTCTCCAGCAGGAATTTTCATGCTTCTTTTCTATTATTTCCCAAGCTGACTCCTTCTTTGTTTTAAAAGTCACTTTGTAATTTCCTGGTTGCTGTTTAACCTTGCTGATGGTCACTTTCCTCTTCATCACAGTAAGTTTGGCCAAACATCATTCCAAACAGTTCTGCATGTTCCAGGCACACAGTGGTGGTGTTTGTGGGTGGGCTGTATGAGCACTCCCGTGGTGTATCTCCTACCTGTCTTCAGTGTCTCATTTAGATTCCCTGGAGGAACTGCGCAACTTTAGTTTGCAATTAATGTCACCATTTTGAGGAATCTACCTTAGTAAGGCATAAATTATGCTCTTCAAGCATCTGTGTCTTCAGTGAGGTATAAAAGGAACCTAGACCTTTAAATCATACATGGACATAAGCTGTGTAGTCTTGTAGGGTGAGATTCCTCTACAGTATTGAGACCTGAGTCTTCATGTGAGCTGTGTCTCTGAACATCTGTTACAATCAACAAAAAGCTAATCAATGCAGTCAGTGAAGGGAGGGGGTCTAAGTTTGCATTTATTGCCAGTCCTAGTGTTAGTTAAGGAAAATCTTCATTTGTTTCATCAGGAGACAAGATTGTGCTCGGACTGAGCTAAAAGGCAATCTCAGAAAGATCACCACAGTTTGGTTTTATACTCTTTCTCAGGGCAATCCTCAGCTCACTTTTCTGGTAGCTGCCCCAGGCTGCCCCAGCAGCTCTCCTGAGAAGTTCATTTGCAGAAGAATTGCCAGAGGAAAATCCTCTCAAGGGAATTACTACAGTCATCATAACATCCATCCGTGTGAGCACCACACTCTTCCAGTCTTCTTCAAGGCTCCATGGCTCTCTGCATAAAGTCTGCAAATCAGAATTCTTTTGTCAATTAAATTGCCTTTTTCCAATGTGTCAGACCTTCAACTAATGGTTCAGTGTATTTTTGAGGAGCCAGAGGGATCTGTGTCACTGAGATTGTAAACCTTATTTTAATGACTGCAGATTTTAAAAACTGGCTGTCAAAATGGGTAAAGAAAAGGCATCATTAAAGTAATACTGAGTTAGCCATTGTTTTTTCCCAGTGACTTTTCCTGAAGCAAAAGTAGTTATCATGGAGTGAAAGGTCAATGAGTTTCAATTATTCTAAAGCGTATTTCTAGTTCATTCTGCCTTTACAGAAAACGTGTGCTTGATCCATGTAATTTGACTGCTTTTACACACTTCTGTAAGGCATTACATAAATATTTGGAACATACCTCCAACTGTATGTGTCCAACATGTGGATGAACATCTTCAAGCTCCTGAGAAGTCTTGCAATTCTGTATATAATGATGCCATTGTATAAAATATATGTTCATGTTCTGCATTAAGTTTTACAGCCTACTAAAATTTAATCTATTCCTCTGCTTAAAAATTTGCCAGCCAGGGGTCAGCTTTCTCCCAGAGTAGATTCCTGTGATTGCCAGCATTTTTAGCTACTCTGTCCTCTTTAAACTATTCTGTGAAGATGAGAGGACCAGCATCACCTGAAGAAACCTTCCACTCAGTGACTTTAGTGTTTTGCAGCAGAACACAGATATTTATATACTTTTGTTCACTCAGAAGAACAAGGTCTTACTACAGATTTGCACACTTTATGACCTCTAATCCATATACTTTAAATTTTTCCTATCAGTTGCTTAAAATCCTGTGGAATCCATCAGAGTCAAACGTAATGTGAACTTGTTTAAATAGGATTTTTTTTTTTAATTGGAATTTAACAAAGTGTTTGTCGCTTGCCTCCATTGGTCCTGAATCAGCCTGACTGAATATTTATTTTCAGCCATTGACTTAGAAAAACATTGCCCTAAGATCTGATATCCTTCAATGAGAACCTGTTGAGCAATGTTTCTTTTCTGGGCTGGCTAAGGAGAGCTGTGACTAAAATCCTGGAGAATCCAGTTTTATTTTAATGCCTGTTCTGTTGGCAATGTTTGACTATTATAGCCAACAGCATGCTCTGAGTGCCAGTAGGGCACGTAGGCCCATCATTCATCAATCACTAGAAATATAAGCATTATGTGTCCTTTGTGGTGAAGTGCTTGGGAATTGATTGATGGTGAGGGGGGAAATGAGCTATTGGTGCTCATGCCCTTCCTTCCAGTAATCCCTATCTCTCTTCATAAAACTGCAACTCCTTATGTTCCCTGTGCAGCAAAATAACACAGCTTCTTGCTTAGTCCTTCAATACCCACCTGGATATTTAGGAAATTAGAGAAAATATGCAAGTGTAGCAGGAATGTGAGTGGTGTGCTGGATCTAGCAGAGATGCTGAAAATAATTGTCAAAGCCAACTGAAGAACCACCTTGGGGAGATGAGCCTTCATTTTATTTATTTATTTATTATTATTATTATTATTATTTCACATAAACAGTTTAATTAACTGGTTTTGTCCTGAACAATGAACTGAAGTTGGACAGTTTCACTCAGAAATTAATCTGAATCAGAACTGATTTGAAAAATGTGGAGCTTCGTGTTCTTAATCTTTGTGCCACTCTGTGGGAGAAACAGAGCCTTAGTGGTCTTAGAATTTGGGAAACAAGGTCTCCTTCTCAGCCTGTCATGGCAGTCCAATGGAGTGTGTTGTGTGGAGTTGCATAATCTCTAAATCCTGCTTCTGGGGCTCTTGTGCCCCAGAGACCCACGGAACTGCAGGACACATGGAAAACTTTCTGCAGCATAAAAATACATTGTGATGTAATTCAAGATTTCGACATCATTTGAACATCCAAAGGGCAGAGTTGAGGTTATATATGAAACCTTTGCTTCACAATTTCCTGGCAGTCAAAGGTTTAGTTTTATAATTTCAGTCATATATATTGTCGTCATTTTTTCCTACTGGCATTTCAAATAGCTTTATTAGAAAGAGAAGAAAAAGTCCCAGGCACTACAAACTTTCAGTCCAGATCTGTGCATGGGGAACATTTCTTTTAGTCAGTAAAACTTGGAAAGACAGCTACTTGGTGAAATAAAACCAGAAGTGATAAGAACACAAAGGCAGACAGACCAAATTTCTGCCTACCTGTTATTTACCTGCACAAGTGGATGGAGTTACTGGAGCTGACGAGAGCAAAAAGCAAAGGAGGATCAGTCTTAGCTGCATACTCAAGTATCTCCCATGGCTGGCTGTAGGCAACAATACAGTATTTTACTCTCTAAAGGTTAAATCCAATCTAATAATTTCCCATCCCCAGAAACATCTCAGATCCCCTGCCCCCCCCACCACTGAAATTGTGTTGGAGGTCTCAGGACCCCCTGTACTTCATCATCTTCACCATCTTCTCATTATATCTTCTTTTGGAGCTTCTCTAAGGTTTCTGGGCCTTCTTTCTTGTTTGACAAACATGATATCTTATTATCCTAGTTTTGGTACATGAGTTTCAGGCAAGATGCTCTAGCTATTATTTTCCCCATGACACACAGATCCAGGAATGTGTCACAGAGGTTAGAAGCTGTTAGCTACTACTTCAGAATGCAAGAAACTATATAGCTATATAAAAATCTACAAACATATGAAATCCTAAGGCAACAATATAGTACCACTAAATTATCTAATAGTTTTACATAGTTCACACATGAATTGGGTTCTGTGCCATGTGATAATGCTAATGGAAATATGGTTTAAAGACAACGCCCTTCTTAGCACAGATGACTCTCATGCAAAAAACCCTGTCTGTGTCCCATTCTTCGCTGGGTCTCTGTGTTGCTCCAGTTGTTTCCCTGAATCTCTGTCTAAAGTGATGAGATGGGTGAATTTGCATGAGTGATGAAAGCAGCTGAGGACAGTGCTCTGCAGGCCAGTAAATATGCTATTGTGAGGATTCATGAGTCTGAAGACCACAGGATTTTCAGAGTTCAGTCAAAACACGGGCTGGGGTGACTGGTCACTTTTTTTCAACTTCTTCTATACTCTCTTTAAAGTTTGTTGACTAAGGTTAAGGGATTTGTAAGTCAAAGTCAAGTTGGATGGCCCTTGGCACAATGTGTTAAAAAGAGATAAGGCTGTTACTTTGAGTGTGCTGAAGAAATAAGCATCTGTGGTTTCCTTTGCCTAGAACCAGTGGCAACAAAAGGTTTTATCAAAGTAAGCTTAGACTGTGAGCAATATTTTTTAAAACCATTAATACAGATTTTGTTTCTGATATACTTGTTTGTAGACAAAAAGTGTGGAGCTTTTCATACCACTTGACTGCAAATGAATAAGAAGTTGATATTCCAAGCCAATTTTTATATCTACCAGCTTTTTAATTTATGATCTTAAGCACTGATTTACTGTAAATATTCAAAAATATATAAATTCTCTTTCACAGCTGCAAAGGTTTTTTGAGATCTTCTTCAAAAACAGTTCTCCCCAACAAGCCTTCAACAACATGAAGGAGGCTATAAGCAAACTTCTACTCATAACTGAAGTATTCAGTGAATCATCTGCCTCAGGACCAAGTTCTTTCAATCAGTAAGTAGTTTGCAATAGTCATTGTAATGCTAGTGTAATGCAAGATAACTTCTTAGAACGGAATAAAAATTGGAGATTACTATTTCACACTTCTTTGTGAAGTAAGGACATACTGCTTTTAAGGAGTAAAACTCTTCAATATCTACAGTATTTTTAGTTTGTGAAAAGGTTATGATGAATACCTAGGACCAAATGTTGTGTCCTGATGAAGTGTTTCAGGCAGCAGAAATGAACAAAAATCACTCAAATTGGGCTAGTCCTAACATATATAAAGCTGTACTTCCTTTCAGTGAGCCTTCTGTCATATGTCAAATATTTAATGCTGGAGTAGCCCAGGTGGTTCAGAGCTGGCTCTGGCAGGCAACCTGAACAAGAGACACTGTAGAATACCTTGTGAAATATACCTACACACCAACAATCACATTTCTGTGTGTAATCATTTCCATTAGACTGTTATAGTTCTTACACATAAATAAACCTCTATTATGTAATATTTTTGCCAATTAAAATTAATATTTGATCTATATATGTTATGTCCCATCCCTGACATTTTTATGATAAACACTAAATAAGTTACGATTTATTGCATTTATGTGTTTTGTAAAGCTGTTTTGAGAGCCCAGGTGTTTTAGAGGCAGTAATGTAAAGCTCATTATTTGACTTACACAGGTGGGAATAAAGCTTTCATTGTGAGTGGAGCAGGTAGCAAGGAGGGGTGGAGTGTAATGGGGAATGAAGCTATTTTGGCAGAGGTCCAAGCTCTTTTTTTACCAATGGCTTGGACTCTCTTTTTAGTGTGACACAAGACTTGCTTGGAGCTGCTGTCCCAGGTCTTCAAACATCCCCATAGCTGCAGCAGAGCTCTTTGGCTTCAATGAGCCTGAAGAGTTTCATCATCTATTGCCCTCCAAATGTGTCAAAGCTTTTTGAGGACCTCATTCTCTTCCAAAGACATTTCCTCCTTCAGCATAATTCACCTCCCTCACTGGTTTAAATGTCAACCCTATAATAATACACTTTTATATAGCACTGTTTTCATCAGGTCACAATCTGACTCCATCTGTGGTTAATGCTGCTGACTCTTAGAAATTTTATTTAGTCTGTATCACATGCTGTCTCTTGACCTCTGTGTGCATGTTCTTGTGTGTGTTCTCTGGACCTGTGTGTGGTTGGCATTTTACCATATATAGGGACATGGTTCAGTGGTGAACTTGTCAGTGTTAAATTTATGCTAGGATTCAATGATCTTAAACATCTTTTCCAACATAAATGACTCTGTGATTCTATATTTCACAACAGTCCCTAACCTCACTGAACCCGATTCCTCTTGTATTTCAGATGCAGCCAATGTTTTCAAATGCTAACCTTTGACATTGGATTTGGCATGTCCATACACCCAGTAGTTCTTGAGGTGAGAAAAACAAATTATTGCTTCACTGAAAAAAAATGCACCAAGAAGAATATACCTAGATATATAAAATGTTTGTCCATATTTGTGATACACAAATGTTTAAAAAAAATTTGTAAATATATCCTCACTTAAAATCTGTGCAAGTTTCTAGCAACAGCAGTGCAGCCAATCTCTCCATCCTTCAGGAAAAAAACCCCCTTTAAACACGTGGGAAAAATGAATACATGAGAGGAATTCTTCACAATTTAAAAAATCCAGGAAGACAATGTCCTTAAATAGTCTGAAAAGACTGGTTTAGTTGGTATAAGAAAAGTGGCATGTCCTAACAATTCAATAATTGTATACCAGGCTGTAAAAATTCTCCCAGAAGTGCTTAAAAAACTAAATATAAAACACAGTGTTTGCCTGCCTGTACAGAAGTTTTAACCATGATCCGCAATCCGTAAATGTACAGTAAATCAATAGGATTTCATAGTTTCTTATGAAAATACCAATTGCTCTAAAGTGTAGCAGTTGATAACGAATGTGACATTTGACTTTGAATGGTATCCCTTGGAAGCTGTAGCATGCACACACCCTATGCATCTTGATGTTATATTTGTGTTTATGCTAAAATAATTATTTAGTCATATTTTATGACATATATTAATTTGTTAATTGTATTTATATGGTTAAACTTATCATTTCACCTGTAATAACGCTAAATACCTGAGTTTTGCAAGAGTTATGTTAGCATATAGTCTTACTTCTTTCATCAACTTTCAAATCAAGCACAGGAGAAAAGCTCACATGGAGCTGCAATACTGCACTCTGTCCGCTGGAGGGCAGCAAACATTGTAGTATGAAGTTGAGACAGAAAATGCGGCACACATTTGTTTTCTAAACCTGTTAGTTTGTGTTATTATAAAATTTTTTTAATAAGTAGTTCCAACGTAGTATAAATAGTCATGAGAATACTGGAATTGTTATTCAAACTGTAAATTCTTATATTTTTTTCCAACAGGTGCATGAAAACTTTGATTTTCAAGATGACAATGAATCAACGATTCAGGACCAAACTTTAAAAGAACTTATTTTTGAGGATACTTTTAAATTTCTCTTATCTAATGTATCCTCAACATCCAGTTTCATTGAAGCTTTGCAAAAAATATATGGATCAATTGTAAGCAAGGTAGTTCCTTCCAACTTTTTCTTATTATTGACTATTTGAAAATATTTAATTTTAAATTGTATGTATGCCTCTCTAAAATTGTTGATGCCTTACAGAACTTATAGAATGAAGGGTTTATTTAATCAAAAACTATCTATTATTGTATTCTTAGGAATAAAACTGTAATTATATTGAACAATTGAATTTTCTTAAAATTCTACTCTTAAATTATGTCATCTCCCAAGATACTGTGCTTTAAACATATATTTAAAATTTAAAAAAGGAATTTTTAGTCTGTTGTTAATATGCTTATTTGTCTGTTTTCACAATTTTACCCAGAAACTCAGGCAAGTAGGTTCATGAGCATCAGAATTTTTTTTTTTCCTACAACTTTATGTGTTATTCTGAATGCAAGATCCAATTTTTTTGCATTTATAGGATCTGTATAAAGTTTGCATGACTAGTGAAGATTATTTCTGACGAGATGGTGTCTTTTTTAGCAGTGTTCCTCTCAGTCTGGACACTCTTAAGGATGCATTTCTGGAGAGCACTCTGCTTGCAAGACTTAGAGGGACTAATTTATCCATGCGGCTTCTGTCTCTCAGACAGGTGTGGCTAAAACAGGGTCATGGGTTCTAGATTGATAACAGGATAAAGTAGGAAGCTGCAGACATATGCACATAAATGATACAGTTACCCGGCCGGTGTTCCATATGAGTCCATAACTTGTGCTTTTCTACACAAATCTAATGCACAATCTACTTTGTTCTAGACTGAAAAATTGGAAGAGTTACCAAGGAGCTGGTTGGCCGAGGTTAGGGCTAGTTGAGAGCTGCTGTGACTTGTTCCTTTGAACACCAAAGGGATTGTGGTCTAATGAAGGCACATTGCTTTCCATGTCATTTCACCAGAACATGCTGCCTTTTCCTTCACAGGATGGAACATACCACAGAGAAGATGAACAATGTTTCTCTTTAGAAGAGATAAATTCAATGATTACTTTCATAAAGGAGCTGAAGAGTCTTGGACAATTTGAGCTGGTAAAATAAATAGGGTTTTGTTGCACTGGATATATATTTTATGTAAATCTCTTAACATTTCTTCTTCATTACCATTCTCTGCTGCCTCTGGCACATGTATTAGACTGGATGGGCAGGAAAGCAAGGAGATAGAGGTTACACTGATTTTATTTTGGAGGATCATTTGATTTTAATTTAAAAGACATCAAGAAATATGACAGAGAATTTGAGCTCAGGATTCATTGAAAAGGACAGCTAGAGCAATAATAGAGACCAGGAAATAAAAGGAGGGGAGGGGAAGGGAGGGGAGATTAATGAGTTGGTAAGAAAACAGAATAATAATGAAGCAAAGCAGGTATGACTGCAAGAAATGGAGACAGTACCAACACTGAGATTGTGACTGAAGAGTTGATATTGATGACGAAGTGGCAACACTTCATGTTCATTTTTGGAGAAGAATATAGATAGAAGGATACCAGCCAGTGCCCACGAATAGGCATGGCCATTAATGAGGGAAATGCTGAGTATTGGGGAAATAAAATATCTGCAACTGAATCTGCTGTTCAGAAAGTCTGCATGATATCAGCATTTCTAGGAGACCTCCTGGATGAGTTTCAGGGATGGAGGCTGATGAGGTTTTCTAAAGAGGGATTGAGTTTAAAAAATCCAGAAGTCCATACAAAGGCAAAGGAGTTTGACTTCCTTGTCTGTACTAAGAATCCTGATTTGCAAGGCTGGGCAAGACAGTAATTTTCTACACATGTGGGCATCTTCTGATCATTTGCCACATCTTTGGACTCTACAAATATTAAGCTGTGTGGTCTCTAATAAGTGTCTCTCTTCTCAGCTTTTCCCTTCTGCTACACCCAAGATACAAACGTTACTGCACGACCTTTATCGCATGGTAGACCCAATGAGGCGGCTTGGTTCAGTTCTGACTGTGCATTGGTTGCTTTCCAGTTTACTTGAACAATTCCAGTTCATGACTAAAGAGGCACGAAAAAGTCTTTCAAAATGGTAAGATAGCTGTTATATATGTAGAGGGTAGTTTCTCAAATTATGTTAATTGCAGTATCTCCAGTGAACATCATAAAACTTAATCCTTCAATAGATGCAGGTGGACTTGTAGCTCTTGAGAGGGGTGTCCATCATGGAGCCATCATGGAGCACTTTCAGCCATTCTTCCATTTGAAATGTAGCTAAGTTTCTATTTAGGACAGTTTTTTCTTCTCTTTCTAATATGAGAGACTCTTGATTATAATTTAATTGGAAATACTTTTTTTTAAGAAATATGAAGTAAATTAGGTAGGTTGTTTCTGAACAACTGTAAAATCAAAATTATGAGCATTTGACAGGGTTAAGGCTATCTTAATTTATGCATCAATTAAAAGCAAAACTGTGAAGAAAATATAAAATTTCAGTTGAAGATTTTTCAAAAGGACTAATAATTTTGAGTGTCTCTGGATTTTATATCCAACAGGAGCCAGGTCAAAGACCACAATACTCTGAGAACCTCATTTTAACACTTTTTGATGAGCTGGAAAAAACACTGTAATGACAGGGTTAGATTCACTGAACTTCTGGCAAGAAATTTTAACTTTCATAAGGAGGGAAGAAGGAAAGGAAGGAGGGAAGGAGAGAGGGAGGGATCAAAAGAATAGAGGGAGTAAAAAGTGAATGGAGAAAAGGAGAAAACTGTAAAAATCTTTAGTAAAAAATTTGTCAAAATGTGTTTTCTGTTTTCATTGTCACTTAGCTAGTGATGTTTTACGTACATGTATGCCATACGTTGCTGTCTACAGCCATTTATGATTTTACCAGCAAGGGCTTGGAAACAGAGGCACCTTAGACAATGTGTATACTCCATTCTGCTGAGTCTCAAGTTGAATGTTTGGATGACACTATTTTGTACATTTTTCTTGGAGAATACTGCCATGACTATATAAGGCATCTGTAAGATTTCTTAAGTTTTATTTTTGTTCCTCACTGAACTGGGTGGGGCTTTCAGCAAGTCAGTCCTTATCTATATCTTTGTTTGCTTTACTATAAAGTGGAGCTTCTTCTTTACCACTGTGCTAGGTAACTGTTTATTAGTGTTTTGAAAATACACAGTTCCATGAATATGCTAAGTTATTGCTGTTATTGCCGACCACTCCATGAGATGTAACTCAAAGATGCAGCTGCTTGCATTCATATGTAAGCTCCTGCCCTTTTGCAGAAATATTTAGGTTTGCATATCAAAGCATACCAGCCTTTAGTGGCTTTCTGTTCTAATCTAAGCTGTGCCACTCACTCACTTTGAGCAAGCCCCTTGGCCTCATTTTTTACTTCAAGTTGAACATTATTGTATGCATATAAATATGTAGAAGTACCATGATCTTTCTCCAGGGCAAAGGCCAATCTACTTCTTTACACTGTATTCGTCTACAGTTGTTAAGCAAATAACACCATTCTGTTCATTCACTGTATTAAAAAAACAAGTTCTTTGACATTGCTAAATCGTAACCTTCCACTCCTATAGCTACATGCATGTGATGTGATGCATGTGTCATATATGCATGTAATTATATTTAATTGCAAGGAGGAACAATTCACGTTTGCATTCTCTTGGAGCTTTGATTATTTTTTTTTTTTTTTGCAATTCCCAGCTTTGATGGGTTTGTATATCAGAACAGTTTCTTCAAATTTCTTCAGTTAAGGCCAGGTTGTTTAGTTGATTTATATAGCACCTGATGACATATCATGGAACATTCAGAGTTGGAAGGGACCCACAAGGATCACTGAGTCCAGTTCTTAAGTGAATGGCCCATTCAGGGATTGAACTCACAACCTTGGCATTATTAGCACCATGCTCTATCCAACTGAGCTAATTCTGTGGCACACAGTTCTTATTTCTCTGACTATGCAAAATTGTTATTTTCATTTATAAAATCCAGTGATTGCATAATTGACTGTCCAACCAAACAAGATAGTTATAGGAAAAATCATCACTTCTGACTGAGGTCTTACACAGTTACTCTGTTCACTGATCATGAATCTGTAGGATGAAGACAGGATTTAAAGATGTTTCCTGATCCACATTTTTAATCCATTTTACATGGCTAGTATTGAAACTTTAACTGATATTAGTGAACTCTCTGATTTCCTTCCACAATGGAAGTAAGAGAAACTTCAGAAACTCCTCTCAGACTATAATGAAATGGTTACAGCCTAGGTGAAAATGACCACCTCTGATGTATTGGTATAAGATATTAAAAAGTTCTTTGAAAGTAATGGAGTGGTACTACCTAACATGTGCACTGAAATCAATTTTCTGCATTGTTTGTGCACTGTTTTTCAACTCTATGCAATTTCAATGTGTGATATGAGTAGGATGTACATAGATGCTGTCTTTTAGATAGGTGTTATGAAGTATCATGGCAAGTATGCTTGGCTGTGTCAGACAGCAGGGTATCATGGAAGAATCAGATTAGTGACTGTAGCTAACTCTTCTGTATTTACAAAAGATAAAACTGTAAGCAGGTCAATAAAGTTGCAAATGTTTTAATAAAATCAACTGATATATTTGAAAAAGTTGTTCTAGCTTCCCATATGCAAGCCCTTTTTAAGGTCAAAATAGAAGCAGCAGCCCTCGGACTGAATTTGGGTTGAAAATAATTTCTCGGAGTAGAACTTGGTCATGTCAATTACCCAGTTTGAGACATAACATGGTTTGGACTATGGGACAGAAGAAGGCAATAACAAGGAAGTGTGGATAAGATCACTGACTTGCAATAGGAGGAATGAGAGACAGAGGGAAGGAGGAAAGGAGAGAGACAGTCCGTATTAAGTGCCAGGAAACCAGTCCCACTCTTGAGTCTGCAATTTTATATTTCTCTTTGAAAGATCAGCACAAGGTATTTTGTTCAGGGAACCAAATGCACTAATGGAAACTCCGTGACAGAAACCAAGCAAACACTCTACAAAACAGAGAGCTCACACTGCCAGTTAATCAAACAGAAAAGAACTGTTAGTGATACAGTCTCACAAAATAGCCTCCCATGGTTCCTCGTTTTGAAGAGAGACCTACTTGACATCATCTAAAGAAATAAAGCTTGTAATTCTGCTAAGATACTGAAATATGTTCTCAATCTTGAGTTTATGACCCATTAAAAATTGTAACATCCACAACTAACATATCTATCAGAGGCACCAAAAGTGTCTCTAGACTAGATTTTTTCCTTTTTATATTTTAATCTTATGAAAGAGTCTATTTCTACACGTCATTCATTGCTTATGTCTCTGATTGCTTAGACCATCAGAGCTGTATTAGTATTGCTGCTGTCAATCCTTTGGCTTTCTCATTTGCTGCATCAAGAGAGTCCTAAAGGACAGGTTCACAGTCAATAGTTTGTGATGTACACATCTGGGATCTTTCAAAAGGTGCATTCACAAGCCTGCAGTCACCAGGGGTACTGACATACAGTCATTAGTTTCATTAGCACTAATTACAAAGTGTGTAAGCAAAGGGCACATCTCTGCTTGATAGCTTCTTCAAGATACTTAAGTAAGGGACCACTCATACAGATGAAAGTCCCTTCTTGAGTAACATTATGTGACAGAAAGGACTCTGCAGAGTCCAGGGTCTCAGATGCTGCCTGTGTTTTGAAGAGCTTCATGACTGCATCTCACCTCAGTCTACTGACTGCAAGGAGCTTGGACCAAGGAAAACTTAACGGTGCTGATGAGTAAAAAGCCAGGGTTCAGCAGAAATAGATCATGGAAACAGAGTCATTTAGGTTGGAAAGATTCCTCTTGTCCCATCACTTATTACCTGGCAGAAGAGAACAAGCCCCACCTCACTACAACCTTCTTTTGAGTAGTCGTAGAGAGCAATAAGGCCCCCTCAGCCTCCTTTTCCCCGGACCAAACAACACCAGCTCCCTCAGCTGCTTTTCATTAAACTTGTGCTCCAAATCCTTCACCAGCTCTGTGTTTCCTTCTCTGGACATGCTCCAGAATCTCAATGTCTTTCCTGTACTGAGGGGCTGAGAACTGGACACAGGATTTGAGGTGCAGCCTCACCAGTGCCGAGTAGAGAGGGACCATCACTGTCCCAGTCTTGCTGGCCACATTGTAATCTGAGGATCTTTCTTTAGTTACTGTACTGTAACTAGGTATAGTTATTATCTGCTTCTTAATGTTGTCTGGTGTTAATTGCAATCTCCCGATTTGACATGTGCGGTTCACGCTGTCCCTTTGGCAGCGGGGGCCTTGCAGTGGTGGTGGCTGCCACACTCCTGAGGTGTCCTCTAGCTAAACCAAAGTCTGGCATTTTATAGAGTTAAGACATCTTATTTCCGCCTTATGGTAAGGTTTGAGGCCAGGCAAGCAAAAGTAAAGAGTGGAGAGGAAAAATGTATTTGACAGGTGTTAGCTGCTACCTATTTGGTGAGGAGGAAGGGGCATGAAAAATGACTTACAACTTGAAAAACAAACACTCTAATAGTTTCTTAAGTGCCTCCTTTGAAGTAGGTCAAGAATGTGCATGAAATTAGGGTGGTGTCTAGACACTGCAAGCTCAGAACTACATTTTCATGCACACACAGAGACACACCAATCTGCCAGCTGCTTCTTTCCTTATCACATTGACATAGTGTAGAAATCTCCGTTTTATCACTGGACAGTTTACCTTTTACCATGATTGACCTCAATATTGCTTTCAGAAGCTCCTGTTGAAAATTAGTAATGGATGATTGCACAGAACAATATTGCCACCTCCCTTCCTTGGCACAGACAGTGACTTCATGTCTTTCAAAATCCAAACTGCAGTATCTGTGAAAAAGCTGCTTCATGAGAACTTCTATGGAAAACACTGGGAGGAAAATACATGAAAGCTTCAGGAAATGCTAGTGGACCTCTGAAAAGTTATCAGCCAGAGGTCCAGTACATTGGTTGGAAAGAAGCCTACTCCCTTTCTTCTATTATTCGACTCCATTTCTTCTGTTATGATCCCCAAATTTTATTTGAATGAAAAAATCTGCAGAACTTGCAATGTGGGCACCACTAACATGTTGATGAATTTTTGCAAATGATTTGTCTTTTGTTTCATGAAGGATTTATGTATATACTCTGGATTTATATATAATCTGGATTTGTTTTGAATTGGCAAACAAAGCAAAAGGCATAGGAGTTCCATTTTAGGAATTCATTCTAATGTCAGTAGAGATATTCCCCTTTACATGGGCTTTCATTATATTTAATTCTTTAGGAACAAAGTCTGGCCTCAGGTATATACAAAAAATCATCATACAAACAGTTAAGACGTACAGTTTGGGTTATTTTATTCTTGGCTATATCCACTCTTCCTTTTCCCAGCAAAGAAACTATGTTTTGGAATTTATTTCTTATCTTCTATTTTGATATGATATGCTGTCATTTATTATGGAATGCGTTCACTCAGGTAATACTGCTAATGCTGGGAACATGAATCCAAAGCGTTCACCTTTCCATAGAGAATATTAAGATACCATGTACCCTAGGATACCATATAGAAAGTGTTGAAAAATGTTTCACAGTTTCTGTTCCTTCCATTCATTTATAAATATGTCTGCTATTGTATTGACAGGCAATCTTCTCAAGAAAATAGGAGCCCTAAGCAGAATGTTCCTTCTGACTCCAGGATGGATCATGAGGGTAAGGGATCAGAGTAAGGTCTTTTATATAAAGTATGTTTTTCCTATTTATATTATTTCTGGTAACATGTATGATTTAGATTACATTGTTTTGCATTCCAGCTTAAAAGTCTTGGCTTACTACATATAAAAGACCAATTTCTTCATTATCTATGTAAGTTGTTATGCTAAATCCATGAGCAGCATTTATGGGCCAAAACCAAGGTTCTCACACTGTAAAGAATAAAAGTGCAATGTATCTTTAATAATTAAAAAATAGTTTCTCCACCAATAGGATTGTAATTGGGCTTAGAGCAGAAAACTATTAGTTGTTTCTGTTTATCTTTCAGCATTGCATCATTCCAGTAAGACTAAAGAAAGACAATGCAGTTATGGTAAGTCAAGGTCTTTCTAGACCACAAAGGGGGAATAAGAGAGATTTCTTGTACAAATTTCTTGGGATTTTCTGCGTAACCTCTCAGTGCATAGAGTATCTGCATGCTGTTAGGGAAAAAAATGAAGGATTTTTAAGTAGCAAGAGTGCTTATAAACAACTCAATAATTGGGCTATGATGTTAAATATCTCAAGCACAAAACTGAATGTTGCTATGTGTGCATATTTAAGTGAGTATTCCAGCACTCATTGATCCCTTGTCACACTTCAGTAGACTTTTGCCCCCTATTTCCAATAACTTCATCATTCATGTGGAAAAACCTTTAAACTTGTCTGGGGTTCAATAGTGGAGTATTAAAGAGCTGCTTAAGATATGAGTTTTCCTAAAATGTATGTTTTTAGGAATATTTGAAGTACATTTAAAGATTTGTAAAGATTTAAAAGATATTTTTCTTTGGTAAGAGCAATGCTTTCTGCTGCCTTTCTCATTGAAACATTATCTGAGGAGTCGCTTTGTAAACATGAAGCCATTGCTCTGTGGTGGAAAGGCTTTGTAACCCATTGAGCCTTCTGTCTCCTCTGTTACTGATACCATGGTGCCTCCAGGAACTACTCTGTGTCAGTAAAAAGGTCAGAAGTGCTCCTGGGCTTGCTTGCATCACTATTCTGATTTTATGTTTTATTTTGAAAATACGTCAAATAATTTTATTTTGAAATTCCTCTTCATTTTAAGCTCGTAGTGAGAGCTAAGTAAGCCTCTAAGTAAGGCATACAGGATATGGAGAACTGTTTATACTCATATATAGGGGTTTATTTTTTAATACCTTCCATGTGTCAATGTATGGGACTCTATTCCCCTAGCCCGAATTCTGCTCTTCCACTGGAATAACGTTCTTTGTATTTTAATCTATGCAAGCAAGTGCTGAAATTGCCCTGTTTTCCTTTCTCAAGGCAGATATTTCAAGGTATAAAAGGTCCACATAAAACTACTTACATCCTTTTTGACCCTTTTAAGCCAGGTTTTAAGCCACATCAAATATTGTAGTCAAAGGGTTTTCTATCTGCAATATTTTCTGAAGTAACCAGTTTTAAACATGCATTAGTGAATTTATGTGGAATGCACTTTTGAATGTGTAATTATACTGTAAATCTGAATCCGAGAGGTTGGATTAAAATATTTGTCAAAAGTGGGTTGCCAGCAAATAATTATTCTCATGAGTCATTTGGCAAACACTACAAAATAAAGGATACATTTGAGCAAATAGGATTTGATTGTGGAGATTTCATACACAGGCAAGGAGCTGGAATTTGTTGATATAGGAATTTTAATAAAACATTCTTCTAGCTGTACTGCAAATGACCCCATGAGTCTAGATATCTCCATGTGACTTGTTCCTATGAAGAGTAAGAATATGTCAACTGATTTTTATTGGAAATTACACTTGTGCATAAACCCTGTACACAGGCTGGTACCTAAGTAGGTTATGAATTTTGGCCTACCTCTTCTTTAAGTTTCACTTAACCAACTGGCGACAGATCTCCGAGACTTAATCCTTGCATTTGCAAAGGCTTACTCAGTCTTTAAGTTTTGTGACTAGGACTAAAGAGATTGGGTACTGAAGAATTAAAATCCCTCCAAGGTCTAAAACTTTCTCTAAAGTGCCATTACAAACTCCATTAAGATTTTGCAGCAGGATTATTAGCCTCAAAGTGACTAGGCATTAAATATGTTGCCACTGTACATGCTGTCAATCTGCCAGAAGTTGCATGTTACTCAAAAATGTTCATACATTTCACAGTTTTTTCTTTGATGCCTTCTTGGAACAGATAAAGATACCCTATCTCATATCAGGCAGATCTTCAGCAGTCCACAGCTGGACTTGAATCCTCAGTTTAACCCAAAGATCAGAGAATACTATGCAGAAGTCCCATTCGATATGGTGACAGTGAAGATAGGAGCAGAACCGTCTAACTGTCAATGCCAAGTACACCTCGACGACAAGAAAGGACCAAGGTATGAGCTACAAAATATGAGTGTAAAAACTTAATTTTGGAAATATGTCAGAATATTCCAGAATAGCTTTGTGTTTCCAGAAACCCAGAACACAGATAGATTTGTCACAAGAAAGTCAGAAGGAGTTCAACACTGAGAAACCTGTATGTATTTTCAATGTCCTGCAGTCCGTGGTAATATGCTCTCAAGCCATAATGAACACTAGCCTTATGCAAGGTGCAGTTGCTGGCATCCTACCCAGCTTCTGCAATCACTGACAGCATCAAAGCTGGGTGGGAACAGACCATCACTGCACTGTACACAGTAGATGACAGAGAATTTGAGCTTTAGTATCCAAATGTTAATTTTGCACTGTGCCCTAAGCTGCTGCCCTGCTGGGTCTGGTCTGCTTATGTGGATGAGAGTAGGACAGCTGGTGTCAAAAGAAGAAGCCAGTTCATGTTTACTAATTCAGAATGATCCATTGTCATCAGAGTTGAATCCCATTATAAGGGATTGTCATAGATTCATAGAATCATTTACATTGAAAAAGACCCTTAAGATCATCAAGTCTAATCATTAACCCAGCGCTACCAGGTCCACCACTAAACTACGTCCCTACCTCCTGGGATGGTGACTCAGTCCCTTCCCTAGGCTGCCTGTTCCGATGCTTGACAACCCTTTCAGTGAAGAAATTCTTCCTAATATGCAACCTGAACCTCCCCTGGTGCAACTTCAGGCCATTTCCTCTTGTCCTATCGCTTGCTACTTAGGAGAAGAGGCTGACTCCCACCTGGCCACAGCTCCTGTCAGGTAGTTGTAGAGTGATAAAGTCTCTCCTGAGCCTCCTTCTCTCCAGCCTTTCTCATAAGTCTTGTGCACAGGCATTTCACTAGCTTCGTTGCCCTTCTCTGGACATGCTCCATCACCCCAATGTCATTCTTGTAGTGAGGGACCACAACTGAACACAGGATTCAAAGCATCAAGGTTTCACCAGTGCTGAGTACAGGGGGACAATCTCTGCCTGGTCCTGCTGGCCACACTATTCTTAATACAGACCAGGATGCCATTGGCCTTCTTGGCCACCTGGGCACATGTTGGCTCACGTTCAGCCAACTGGCTACCAGTACCTTCAGGTCTTTTCCCACTAGGTGTCTTTTTTCCAGCCTGTCTGCCCTGAGCCTGTAGCTCTGGATTGGGTTGTTACGATCCAAGTTCTGGACATGGCACTTCTCCTTCTTGAACCTCATACACTTGGCCCATCAATCCAGACTGTCCAGGTCTCTTTGCAGGCTCTTCCTACCTTCCAGCAGTCAGCACTCCCACCCAATTTGATGTTATCTGCAAACTGACTGATGGAGTACTGTATATGTTCATAAGTATATGTTCATATGTATATGTATATGTTCTCTTGGCCATCCAGCCAGTTTTTTACCCAGCAAAGTGTATGCCCATCCAAGCCATGAGCAGCCAGTTTCTCCAGGAGAATGCTGTGGGAAACAGTGCCAAAGGCATTAGGTAGACAACAAGGACAGCCTTTCTCTCATCCACTAAGTGGGTCATCTTGTCATCCACAAGAGTTCAAGTTTATCTGATCTTTTAGAGAAGCATAAAGTTGGACCATAGAGGAGAGAGTAAAGTCATCACTAAACATTAGGTTTGAGCACTGACCCACAATCATCTGTGATGCTTAATTGCTACTGTGATACCTGGCACACTTTCATCTTTTCCAACCAACAGCTTGTGCCAGGGACAATCCCAATTTATTTATCTGGGTCGAATACCTCAGAACCAGAGAACTTGGTCTATTTACATACTAGCCATTAGTAAGTGAATAAAAAGGAGAGCATGAACAACAATTTACTTGGGAAGAAGAATTCTTAACCATTACAGAGCTAACTTTGCTTCATGATATGAAGTGCTTATGCTACACACCATCAATTGATTCTGAAGCAGATGCTTTGATCTAGAAGGTCAGGTAACTAGGCAGTCTGTACAGTTCTTACTGATCTAATTACCAGTATGTTTCCTGTATTTTCAATAAGAATTCACTCTTGATATATCATGTAAAATTACATGTATTTTGAAAGAGAAAATGTTAGAAATAGCATCCTCAAGGAGCAAGTAAAGTTTAGCAGTGTAAATCTTTGTTTTCTCTAATGTTTATTCTACTTCTTTCCTATTTTGTCATGCAGCGCTGCAAACTACCCCCTTGGCCTTGGATTGAACAAAATCATCATTCTTGTAACAGATAATTCGCAGCCCAGCCCTCAGGTTGTGAGCAGCTACAAAATCACAATTTATCGAGAGGACCGCCCTAGTCTGCCTTTGTTTGATGACTATATGATGTGTGGGTTTGTGCAGGTATTGTCTCCACATTCTTTTCCTATGCAAATTAATAGTGATATTAGTTGGGTTCTGTTCATCCGGTGGTATAAATTAGGGTACATGGGCTAAAGCTGGTGTAGAGTCAGTTTTTGTTGAGATTAAAATCTGAGTTCTAAATACTATAAATGTATGAAATTTAGCATTTGCACAAAGTTTTAGATATAGAAGGTAAGTCCAGCATAAGTACCTCTTACCATGTATTTGAGAGCTCCAGGTTAATTCACTTTTACCTTGGTCAGGCAAAACCTTTTCCATTGGAGAGCTGTTAGTTGCTTATGAGAAAACAGTCTGTCTGTAACACACAGTGGGCAGTTTTCATAACTACCTATCTGTGACATTGGAGCCATGAAAATCCTTTTGCTGGGAAAGATATTTATGATGACAGTGTGTTTATCAGTGTTCAAGACAAATGCTGCTAGATAATTTATGAATGAAAACTGTTTGTTCTAGACCAACAAACGCAATGAAAAAACCCCACTGATAATTCCAAAGGAAGGGATGATTGTTGCTTTTATCACATTTATTCAAATATAAATTTGGGAATGCACATAAATAAATGCACATACTCCTAACAAATAACAATCTTTAGGAAGCAGTGGGTCAGTTGAGGGGAAAAAGAGTGAGAGTCTGTCCCATAGGGCTAAATCAGGGCTGGGAAAGGAGATATCAGGCTGAATTATACACAAAATTGGGAAAAAAGGTAATGAAAGCAGGTAACAGTGAAGATTTCAGTTAGTGAAACTATGGTGATAAAGTTATTCTGCATAAGAGAGAAAACATGGGTCACAGGCTGGATCAGAGCTGTTTATTCCAAAGTCTGAGGACTAAATGTCAGTTGGTACTTGACATGATGGGCAAAGATAAACCAGGCAGTTCGAAGAGGGAAGTGACATTGTAAATGGTAATCAAGGACAGTGCTTTTGTCTGTGGAATTTTAGGCAGATTAGAAAGATTGGTGGGTTCATTCTAATTAGTAGAGCATCCAAGAGTAATATATTTTGTCACAATTCTGCAACCAGGATTTTCAAAACTATTGTGTGGAAACTGTCATCTGTGTTCATGTCAAATGTCTAATCCTATCTTTATTTTTCTATATTTCTTCATGAAAATCTTTATATATCAATATATCCTTTTAGTAAAACTTGCTTCCTATCTTCAGTTTCTTTCTATATACTGCAGAAGTGGTTGGCAGACTAGGGCGTTAGAAGGCAGAGCATTTTATGTGATGGGTCAGATCTAGAGGGACTTTTTTATTTTCTTGTGTAGAGATAAGCATTGGGGCTTAAAACAGGAGCCAAAGACATTATAAATGTTGATAGTGAGCTCATTTTCTCAATCTGCAAATTAGAACTGTCAGAGAAAATGTATGTAGTATTCATAACCTGCTGACTGCAGTCTGGCCCTCCACCTATTCTTTGTCTCTTCTCTTAGACTTCTCTTACAAACTCAAAAGGCCAAGGACCATCTTCTTGCTCTTTGTACTGGCTCAGCACTAGATCTAGTAGTTGCTGCAGTAAAATAAGAATAAACACATGCAATATCTAAGATTTCAGTTCAGGTGTACAGCCACTTGCCTGATACCTTAGGTGTGAATTAATATGAAAAGAAGAGGAGCAATAAGTTGAACTGGGGTTATATTACTAGGACAACACACTGGCTGGAAAGATGTGAGGAAAGCTCTTTTTTCTCTATTTGGGGTATATATCTGGGTATAGGAACAGGAATTCAACCTCATACACATCCTCCCACAATTGGAGTTTACACTGTTGTTAATGTTTTATGATAGCAATTATGAGACTGAGTATGAATCTTTAAAGCACTGTGAAAGCAAAGAGATCTAGAATGATAAAAATTTAGCGTTTTACAAGTTTCTTTTGATTGAGCTCTGTTTTCTGCTCCTCTGTAAATAAACACTAACTAATGTAATTAGTCAGAGCTAGGGACAACTTCAGGAGTTTAGAGTAAAAATGAGATGAAAAGCATTCTTGTGGTATCTAGTGACTGCTGTGAAGATACAGTATGAGATTTTAGAACAACTTTTAGTTATGTTAAAGACAAACTTATCAGAGAGTGCATTTAAAAAACAAAGCAAAGCTGGAGCTAGAGATAGAAATGGCATTCTAAAACACTTAATAGCCTGCATTTTTTCCTCTTTTTTCCTATTTGCTAGAAGATGGTTTGTTGCCTTTTGCTTAGGATGATGTTTTTCAATCGATACAGAACTCAGGTCTTAAATAACATTACATTCTGCTTTTCATACCAGAGAACATTATGAGCTCTCACAGTGTGGGTTAATACACAATCATCAATGGTATGAATCCTTATTCTCTTAGTAACAAGACACCTATTTTAGGAGCAAAAGGATAAATAAGCGTAAACTGACGGAGGATCCTTTGGACACTTGACTAGGCACAACTGGGATCACACATGGGGAGAGGAAGGTCACTGACAGTGGTGTGGTCTTTCTCACAGAAGGCTTCACTTAAAATTCTAATCCAGCAACTTTTTTCCTGACTTCCTTTTATGTTTAATCCCATTAGGATATTCAGGTTTCACTGCAAGATGATACTATAAGGAAGGTTACAATAAAAAGGCAAAGCGCAGGATGTTATTTCCAGTCTTCTAACAATTCTCTTGCAGTTGAATAATCCTGGATTAATTTCAAGGCTATTGAGTTCAGAGCTGTGTGATTCCAAGCCTTGCAGCCCCTAAAAAGGGAAAAAGATATTGTCCTCTCTATTTTTTTATAGCAGCTATAATATCCTCATTAAAGCCAAATTGGTAGGAAATAAACTGTCTCATCACCATTGCACCTTCAGCGGATTTGGTTGCCTTCCACTGTGTGTTCTGCATTTTGACAGTATTATTCTGACTGAGAGGTTATTGATTTCTGCTTGAACTTAATTTTGTGCAATTAGTGACAATATTCAAATTAAGTATCTTTAAAAGAAGTGGTGCTATTTTATTATCACCTCTGAAGCTGTGATACCAAGATAGTCAGGATTAAAAGCAGACAGCAGAAAAACCATTGAGCTCTTAAAACGGGGTTATCAGTATCACTCTCAAGTGAAAGATCTCAGACAATGTACACACTGTCATAAAGGGTAAAATATTTTATTCATTCTTGCACTGCCCATTATCTTTAAAATGCAAACAGATTTATCTATGCCTCACTTGACATGTGTGGATGCTATCTCTTTGATTGTTAATCTTTGCCTAGTTGCAATCATGGAGAATAACTGGTGACTTGCTTAAAGAACTTTGTTTGACACTGTGAACTTTTGTATCTAGAGTGTTTTGGGTGAGTGGATTTTTGTTTGTTTGGGTTTTTTGTAATTTTCCTTTTTTAATAATACAGTTATTTATTTGATTTTAAATCTATATTATGAGTAATGGATAGCTAATATTATATTTTATTGCACCGTGTGTTTTATTCCCTTCATCATTCTCTTTTGTGCATTCGCACAACATGTAAAAGAGTGCATTCCAGAATCAATGCAGTACAGTGGGCTGGTGTTCTGGCTGTCCTACAGCTTTCTTAGGTCTGAGAGAATGCACTTACAGAACATATTTTAGAAACATTCCAGATTTTTGTAAAAACCCTTATTCTTATGTATTTTTATTGTATTTTTATAAATCCTTTTATCATATTATTTTCCTAGCATCCAGATAGCATAAGAAGCCCCACAGAACTGATAATGAGATACTGGCATAGCATTGCAGACTGTATAACACCAAATGGCTGCAATGCAGCTGGCAACAAGATGCCAGCAACAACATGTTGATTCCTCTGTCTACTACAGTTCCATTGTTGACAAAGCAATTAAGACCTTGGCATAGCGTAGTAAGTATATTTAACTTTACTATAGATTTCTAGGGGTAGAGATGAAAAAGCTCTCATTTTTGTGTTAAGGAAGATATGAGAATATTTGTGTTTTTTTCAGCTCAGGTTATGCATTTACAAAGGATAAGAAAATGGTTTTACTTCATTTTAAACTGTGTGCTATTACAGTTACAAAGCTTTTCACACCAGACACTACAAGTGAAAATTGTCAACTGTGGAAACGTATTAACTCATCGCATAGTACTTTCACACAAAGATTTCAAAGAACCTTGCACATGTTAAATAATGTCCATAAAAGCTGAAAAACAGATAAAATTTAGGAGAGAAACAAATAATTTGTCCTATAGTAGGACAGGCTGGAAACACATTGATCTCTTCTGTGTTTCCCATTATCTTCATTAGATTCAGCATGACCACTATTACAAACTGCCCATCTCTTCTGTCCTTAGGACATGCAGATGCCATATGTGTACCCTTAGGGTTTGCAGTGCTCCTTGTAGCAGCAGCGAACCCTCTTGACAGTTCTGGGTTCGAGTGTTTTGCTTGAAAAGACAGGGAGACTGCATCTCTGGAACTAAATACACAGCCTAATTATATCACCAACCAGCCTGTGTCTTATTTGCAAAGTTAGCTTACTTCCCTTTCAGAGGAAAAAAGAATATCCATTAGGATATTCTTAGGATCCATAGGAACAATCATGCATTGCTTCCTTCTGCCTTCTGAGGTATAGAGCTAGTGACAATTTTTTTTCAGTGGTTTTGACCTTTTCAGAACAACAATAAAAAATGTTACAGACTTCTAAAATATAGTTTGAGTCCATTTTTTTTTGTTGTTGTTCAAAAGAGGATGTTTTAATTCATCGAGGATTATTTGATTAAACAGATTTAAAATTTTACATTTGTGTTAGGATAACAGTTAAGTTAGATATTTTAGCTATTGTGTAGTCCAAAATGCTAACTCTCTTTTCAAGGAAGAAGTGGCTGGGACAAGCAAAAAAGCCCACTCACTATTAGATCTGAAACACTCGAGCCTATACTCTAAATTTTCATCAGAAACGCTAGTGAGAGCACAGTATGACAGTCATTCTTTCCAGGAGCAACGCCACCTTAAGCATGCCTTTCCCTGCCTGCAGCTAGTCATGAACCAGATGGGAAAGTTGGGGTTTTTTTAACTGAACTAGTTTCTAGGATAAGTTTCCTACTCTCAATATGTGAACACAAGGGAAGGGGTACATGCAGGGACAAAAATGAGCAGCTGGGCACTGAAGGGTGGTTAGTGAGTGCTGGTTAAGGCAGCTTTCTCTTTCTTCATTAAAGAAATTCTCATCAAGATTGGGTTTAAAGCTCTTGCTGGTTTTAAATGAGCAGGAACTTCATGCTCAGAAATTGTAGAAGTGATTTAAGGGTGAAAACACACAAACCACTAGAAGTACATTTGCACTGCTATTAATCTATTAAATAAAGCATAAAGTATTATGGTTCTGTGTGACTGCAACCCACTTCTCAGGAAAAATGAAGCAAGGTTCACATTGCATTAAGGAGCAAATATTTATCAAATTGAATACATGTTAAGTTGTCAGCAGTTCAGGTGAAAGGCACAAAATAGAGGGCTAGTACAGAGAGACTGCCATAGAAAAGAAGGCTGAGGGCTTATGTCTTCAAACTGCTGTGTGTCAACATGGTTCAGTTAATTTCAGGGGAGCAATTCCAAATTACAGTGATGGAATACCTGCCCTGACAAAAACATATAGCTGAATTCACTTCGATTATATATGCCAGGCAATGTTTGTGAGCAAATTCATTTGCATAAAACTTCTGAATTTGTTAGATCTCCTAAACAGATAGATATCCTGTTAGATATCCTAAATAGATTTTGTTAAATTTCCTAAATATTTATGGTCAAACCTAAAAACTACTTGAAGGAGTTTAAAGTATTTAAAGATGAAGGGCTGTATAATCACCATTCACTTTAAGTATAAAGTGAAAAAGTACCTAAATTGAGTAAAACAAATTGGTGCTTCTAAAAAGTATGTTTACGATGATAGATGGGAGAGATGTAAATAATAAATACACTTAAATAATTTGCAAGTAGAGGACTAATTTGCGTGAGTCTCTCAGAATAAAATGTTTTGTAGAGTCAGCATGTTCTATCCTTGTCAGCATCTATACCACTGGAGAAAGCTTGCCATGTTTTCTTAATTATGCCAAAGACTTTTGTGATGATTCAAAGCCTTGCCGATGATTTAGAGGAACAATTAATCATTATGATGGGTATTTTTTACATTTATGCTGAACACCTTTTGTATCTCAGAATCAGAAGGTGGTTGTTAAGCTGTCATCTTGATCAGTGGCCAGTATCTGCTGCTTTAAGGAAAGATCTCAAAAACTCAGCAGAGCATAGATCCATCATTTGAAGGAATTAATGTAATGGTCTGGGTTTTTTCTAGATGGCAAACATTCACTTCTTTCGCCTGCACAGTTAACTTCATACAGAGTCTGCGCTATCACTTGATAGTCATGTATTCCCAGAATCACTCTTCCCTGTCAGACATCTGCTGGGCTCTGAAGAGGCCATAAACAGAAAATGGGCACAACTAGGACATAAGACGGGAAGAACCAGCAGAAGAAGGAGCACAGTGTCTGTGCGTCTATCTAGGCATCTCTTTCTCTAATCATAGAATGAAAATTTATAGTTTTGTCCTGTATTTCCCATAGGCTGTGCCTGTGTGGGGCCATCATCATACTTTCCAACACATTACAGAGCTCAGACTTGACGCTCAAGTCCATGTTGGGTCTAGGTGTCTGGAGAAAAGTTTATAGTCTTCCAGTTTACAGTATTTTGCTTATACTACTGGTTCTATATTAGTTGTGCTTTGTCTTTTCTATGTAGCTATGTTTCCTGTTTAATGTACAATCCAAGATTAATACCAGATACCCTGCAGGAAATGTTTCCAGAAGTTTCAGACAAAGACTGAAAAGAGCGGATGTTTCTATGCAGCAGCTACATTTGTCATTATTATAATGCATTGTACATGGGAAATGGTGTGTTACACAGATCACTGATGGAGAAATTGGCCACCATTGCTTTGAGACTATTCATATGAATACTGACTGATTCAATGATTCAACAATTTTAAGCCAATAATGGCTAAGGAGACACCAGTGAACTAATTTGGTTTATGATCATTACTGAGAGGAAGTATTAGATTGCTATAATAATTAGCCCCTGAGGATAGAGGATTTTATAGGCAGCTTTCAGCTTTAGTTTTTCCAATGCTCCCTTTCCTTTGTTGGCACTCTTGTAGTCAAGAATTTCTTAACAATGACGCCACTCTTTAGCACCACTGAATTTATTCACACCAGCTAAAATGGTTTGCTTCCTACCTGAGCAATTGAAAATTTAGTATTTCCTACCCTTCTTTCCCTCTTCTATATGTTTGCAATTTAGCACAGTCTTACTAGGGTCATTCCACAATTCTAGAGACTCCGTTAGACTCCTGACTTGAATGGTTATTTTGCTGTTGTGCTGCCAACAGAAAAATGTCATAAGTATATCATTATGCGATGAACAAAATCGTAAAAGATAAACGTCAATGACCTGACAGAGTAATTCTATTCTTTTGGGTGTTCAGGCTGTTCTCCCCTTTCATACAGTTACTGATGTCATCCCATGGGTGTGCATGACATATTAAAGATACATATGATGAAGATCTGCACAGAAACTAGCCAAGCAGAAACTCCTAATTGCATGACTGAAAATGTTAGGGAGTGAAATTATGACACATATGATTGCAACTGGTGAACAAGATCCCCCTGGTGCCGGTGTGGTGTATGATTGGACATTTCAGCCTGACAGTTGCCATGCAATACTTGCTCCCTTCAGTGCTGCAGGATGGGGAGATGCTGAGGTAGATACAGTGATGTGGATGCAGATTCTGTAGATACAGTGCTATGAAAAACTGCTAGTACAGACTGGAATAGATCCAGCTTTTTTCTGATTCCTTGTGTTTAACCAAAAGACTGAAATGTCTTTTTAAATAATAGCAGCAAACCATTGTGTGTGGCTGTGAAAGGAGACAGATAGCAGTAAATGCTGGGTAGGCAATTCTGCTCCTCTCAGAACACTGCTGGAAAAGTTTATCAGAAAACCTGTTTTAATATCATTCTTGTCAGCTATGGATTTTTTTTGTTTGTGCTAAGTTATAAGGCAGTCATCCCACATATTTAGAATAGATTTTCACTTTTTCCTTACTTTTATTTTGAATGTTTTCAAGATAATACAGGCCCAGTAACACAGCTGGAATTAATTACATTTTGCTAGAGAACTGGTAGCAGTAACTTCTGCAGAGGACTCCTCATAACACAGACTTCTTTGTGCTTACTCTTGCTTCCTTTCCCTGTCCTGCACAGTAATCCCTCCATGCATTCCTGCACTGGGCTCCAGTTCGGGCAGAAATGTACAGCTTGATGGACAGATGGTTCTTTAAGGAAACAAGAGAGATGTGTGCTCAAATCACCTCAGCCTGAGGACAGCCAAGAGGCATAGAGTTTGGGGAATCCTGACCCAGCCTGAGTAGTAGGGTGGCTTCCTTCTGGCTGCCCCTACATACAGAAGGGCACTGCTGGAGCCAGACCCTGGACAGGCAGAGGCAGCTCCTAACATGCAGCCCTGGGCCAGGTGCTCTTGAGTCATGCCGTGTGTACTGTACTGATGATAAGACCTTGTGAAGGCACCTGAGATCTCTGGAGAGGAACAGATGATGTACTTGAGGACTCTCACTCACCCTCCAACAGCTGTGATTTTTCCTTGATTCCACAGGGAACCTAGCTTAGCCATCTCTGTCACCGTGGTGGATCAGGCTTTGCATTGCCTACATTAACTGTGCTAAATTTGGAGGGTAGAGTGAAGCCCACAATTTTTCAAAACTTCCATTTTTAACTCGGCAATATGAGGATATAAGAATTAACTCCTCAGTAAAGTGTAAAGCCGTACAAGTCTTTGAATGAGCGATGTAAGTATGAGAACTGCAGAGTTTGAGTTTAGCAGTTCTTTACTAGCTCCAGGAAGTGCAATGGCACATTTAGAAGTACAATGATTGAAAGAGTTGGGGAGGAAGAAAAGGTCATCCAGAGTTTCTGAAGCCTCACTGAAATATTTAGCTTAAGTTTTGGGCAAATATCTGTGTTAGTGTTTCCATTCTGTCAATGTAGCTGATTCATAGGGAGAAAGTTCATTAAATGGAAATAACTTGGACTGTACAACAGCACGCTAAAGTGTTACAACTATGATCAGACTGCCACTTAATAAGTCACAGACAAATCAGTACATGCATATGGGTGAAGTATTGACAAAATGTGTGTTGCACATACATCTCTGGGTTTTTTATAAATGATCACTGCAGTTTGTATGAAGCAAAAGTTACTGTTAAGGTTAAACTTCAGTAGCTTTGTGTGACACACCAGGGATGTGTGGTGCCTCAGTTACATTTTTTTGTGAATAATGGCACTCATTGAATTGTTGATGTGACAGTAGAGTGCTGTGAGGCTGTGTGTGCTGACTTTGAGCAAGCTGATGTAAATACAGGGAACAAACAAGGTGTTACTGCTGCATGGCACCCAGGTGAGTGCAGCTGCATGTTATTGGAGTATCAGTTTCTGGCACCTGAGCTTACTCTATCTGCAAGACTTTTTATCACACTCATATCCTGAGAGGTGCATGGTAAAACTGTCTAGAGCCATGTTTTGGGCACACAAATATTGCATGTCCCTTAGTATACAGTTGTATACCTCAGCTCTTCCAGTTCCGAGACTCTCAAAGCAGACTGTCATCTGGATTTAGTAACAGCTTCTGTGATCATTTTTTGCATAACAGTACTGTGTATAACAGTAAAAGAAGAGAAAAATATCCTTAATCCAAGCCCTTTGGGCGGGGAAACAGACTCCCATTGACTTCCATGTAATTTGGATCTGACCTAACTAGACTTTTTTAGCATGTGGGGTCAAAAAGCAAGCCTGTAGGAAAGAGTATCCTTACTATTACATCTCCAGAAATAATATCTGAGTTTTGATCATCTGAGATTTTGGTGTTAGTCAGAATTATTGGTGGCATTTTGGCATTGGAAAGCTGTCATGTGAAGTAGAGGGTATAGGTTTTTATCAAGACGTTATAAGGAAAATACTAATGAGTCATAGTAAAGACATCATAACTAATCACAGAAATTTCTCTGGTCTTTTAAGTACAATCTTATAATTCTGACTTGGTAAAATAAAAGCAAAAAGGATATTTGTGTAATTCAGACAAATGGTATAATAGAACAATGAAGAGTGATTTACTGCTGCACTGCATAAAGATTGTCACTTCTTCCAGCTTATGCTCACAATGCACATTTGAAATTCAGATTGTTTTCTCTGTGCACTATTTTGGCAAAGGGGATGTGACATGACCGAAATCTTGCTGTGGGTTTTATGATTTGGCATAGAGGTTTGACCATTTTTGTTCTTCTTGAAAGAGGCATGGACGCTGTGGCTCCAGGTATGGGTAAGTTACTCAGGCTGCCATGCAAAAGCTGCGAAATGGGATAATCCCATGTCTCAGTGAAAAACTGGAATAAAACTGAGACCAGAGGGTTTTATCACAATATGGGACAGTCCTTGGGTTCTGGGCCCATCCCAGATAAAAATTGTTTAGAAGCTTGAGAAATGGTATTCTTCCTGGAGTGGAAATTTGTGGAAGTATTTAGGCTAACTCATGTCTTTCTCTAACATCAGTCAGAAGTAGTTGCACCTAGGTTGCAGAAACATAGATGTTTCATAGTTTCATCTATAAAAACTTGTGAAAAGTCAGAATCCAACTTCTTTTCTCAGAGAGAAAGAGACGGATTAGGAAGTTGGTGCAATAGATTATTTTACTTTGTTCCTTGGTACTTTCTTCTGGTAGAATGTTCTTAACTGAGATGTGAATGGAATCTTAGCTGCCTTGTCAGATTCTTTTCTGTATAGAGCTATAAATGTATGGAAAGGTTTTACTGTTTTAAACAGTGCTGGTGTTTGCCTATGTAGCTCCTGAGTAAGATGGTCAAAGCTTGTTGCGTGAATAATCATAGTTTAATTGGTCTGATTTTATGTTTATTTAACAACCTGATAAAGAAATTCAGAAGTATTTACTATACAAGATGAGCTTAACACCTGAAGGACAAGCTTCTGCCAAAGTCAGGGAGCCAATCCTCCACTAGTCTTGTTCCTTTTGTAATCAAGAAGATATAAAACACAACCACAACGTTAGACAAAAAAGAGACTCAGATTTGATACACTTTGCTTTGCTGAGAAAATCAGGTTCGTAGTACAAATCCATCCATTGCTATTTCTGTAGCTGTAAAATTGTCTGTATCCTACAAAGAGCTGTTAGTCTCTTTACCTAGCCGTATACAGTTTGTGTTTCAAAGCTGAAATCCCAGGGCATTCATTATTGACATTTCAACTGTTGTATTCTTTTTGGTTCACCTCATGCACTGCTCTCAAATTAATCAGAAAATGTGAAATAGCCTGTTGAATTTTCCCCTTGATGATAGCACAATAGATGTGAAAGAAGAGCCTTCAGCATAAGGCTTCCTAAGTGTTAACAGATCATGAAAATTGGCAACAACTGTTGTGTGAGTATCATAATCTGCAAGAGGAGGGCCAGCAATTCCACAGTGATGAGAAGAAAGTGCTCGGTGTTTGAGCTGTGGTCACATTTGCCTTTCAAGTCGTTTGGGCCTCCATGCCACACTTTTTGCGAGAAGAAAGCTAATGCAGCTGCCTTTGTTAATCAGTCAGTGTGACCCAGGCCCTCGGGGAGGCAGGCAAAGGCAGATAAGTACTGAGACACACAATCCTTGCTGATTACAAGTGAAAGCTGGTAAAGTTACTCTCTAAGCCTGTCTGGCCCATCAGCTCCAGAAATGTAATTTAGATGATTATCTACATGCCCATTAAACCTTGTGACCAATCGCTAGTCTGTTTGAAGTTTGCCTGCTTAAACTTGCTAATAGCAAGAATAGAAGGATTAACTCAGAGGTCATGAAATAAGAGAGCAGCAAAGAAGATGACAAAAGAGCAGAGGAAAACTTCCTGCATGTATTTGGTAAGGAGAGAGAACTACAGCAGCACGATCATCTCAGCAGATACTGTTACTTTATGGAGCAAGCAAGCCATCTGGAATTCAGGCCATTTAATACTTGTGTGTGTGCTTTCCACCTATGTTGTTTAGCTGTGCAAGGAAAATGCACTGCCTGTGTGATGTATGTTGTCAGGTTAGGTGTTTACTGAACATAATGCAACATAAAAGAGTGGAATGCTGATGCGTAAGTGTTCTGATTTTGCTCAGAGCTAGAGTGTGTAAATAAAAACAAGAAAACAATTTAAATGAGTCCCAACAGAGTAGTTGCAGTGATCTCAGCATCCGCGTCAAGTCCAGCCTTTTTCCCTTTAGGGTGAGAACCTCTAGCCATTACAGATGCTTGTGAATTTAAGGATCATCAATGAAAATCTATTTTTATTTGGTCAAATCGAAATAAATAGAAGCATTTATAATTATCTGAATAAATTATTCACAAGATGTTGCAATGAAAATGGTGACCAGTTAAAACTAAATTTGTAGGTAAACAGTGGGATTCATTGCAGAAACTAGAATGGAATACAAAAGTACCTCAGTAAGGGTATCCTGGGGGTCTGACTAGTTACTGGATGAAAATGAGCTTGAATTTTAAATGGAGTCCGAAGGTCACTTGCCTGCTTTTGCTTATACCATCACACTTGGAATGAATCCTTGCCCTTTTGCTAAAGGCAATCATCCTACTTGCTGCAAAACATTGGCTGGGGGCATATTTCACTTCATTTCATAGAGGACTAAACAATTCCACTAATGCTCTGTCTGGATCCCTAGGTTTGGCAGTATGAGATCTCTTTATGAAGAATAATTGTGGTCTATTTTGCAATATTTTTTGTACATTTATTTATCAAGGTTTTTTTAAAAAATACAGTTATGATTAAATATAGTTCTGCTTCTCATTTTATTGTGTTGAATCAAGCATATTTTCCAGCTGGAGTTTGTACATGTCAGACTCCTTTTGTTTACATGCATAGCTCTGTATGAAAGAGAGCAATACGCTACTTGGGAAAAAAAAAGAGTGCACAGTATTCGGTGCTGTGGCAATTAATTTTAGAACCTGAGATGCTTTTTTTTGCAGTGTTTTTAGTATTCTTCAGTTTTTTTGGCTGATACTGGAAACTCACATACTTGTTGCCCTGAAGTTGGTGCCTGTACTTTGTAATAAAATGCATAAATTTTAAAATTCCACTTTAGGAATCACCTGAAGATGCTTTGCACCTTAATCTGGTTAAAAATATTCCAAATTAGTGTCAAATAAATTTTGTATCTTCCATATAAAACTGAGCCTTCATGTGCTGGCCACACTGGCAGTGGTTCTCACCTTGAAAAATTTAAAGGTTTTATGAAGGAAACAAACTTCTGTTGCTGATCCTGAGTCTTCCTTTGAGTGGCACGTGCTCAGCTGTTTGCAACCAGACTGCTTCAGAGGACAGAAGTTATTCATAAATCTCATTCCATCAGTGTTGTCTGAAAAATAAAGTAGATGCCAGTATCTGCTGGGAAGCCTTGTAGAAGACACATCAAAGGCTTCTGAAGTTTATTTAAGAAGGAGCAGTTGTGACTGGCTTAATGTCTGAGCATGGCATGAAAAGTGAAACAGCCATGACAACGAGCAACCATATGCAGAAGTCTGGGCTTCAGTAAAGAATTTGAGTAATATGTGGTACAGGTGGACTGTTGTGTCACCCTGTCATTCTGTTATTCCTTTGTCTCTAAATGAGCATTGCCTCCTCTGCCTAAGCCCCTGAAAAAGAGGAAAATTTCTTCTGAAAAGTATTGCAGAGTAGAGCCACCTTCACTTACACAGAATGATGTGCTTGCTGAAGAGATGTCTCCCCTAGGTCATTTGGTTTAAAGGTCTGTGAATATATGTAATTCACTTAACCTGTGGGAAGTGTTCTGGCCAACATTTTTGCTTTAATGGCATAAAGCTGCATCAGAGGACATTTTGGCTAGATACTAGGAAAAGGTTCTTCGCCCAGAGGAGGGTTGGGCACTGGAACAGGCTCCCCAGGGAAGTCATTCCCTTCCCCAGGGAAGTTGGCTCCCTGGCACCAAGCCTGACAGAATTCAAGAAGTGTTTGAATGATAATTTCAAGCATATGGTGTGACTCTTGGGGATGGTCCTGTGCAGGGCCAGGAGTTGGACTTGATTCTTGTGGGTCACTTCTAACTCAGGACATCCTATCATTATATGATTTGAGAGTTTCTGAATCCAACTTGTATCTCTGTTCCAGGTGTGAGAAACAGGCTTATTTTTCATTAGAATTCTCTGTTTTACTTATGCCTACTCCTCCTATGTCCTTGTGGTGGGTTGACCCGGGCTTGATTCCAGGTGCTGACCAAAGCCTCTCTATCACTTGCTCCTCAACTTGACAGGGGAGAGAAAATACAATCAAAGGCTTGTGGGTTGATATAAGGACAGGGAGAAGTCATTCATTAATTACTGTAATGGGCAAAACAGACCTGGCTTAGGGAAATTAGTTGAATTTATTACCAATCAAAATCAGAATAGGATGATGAGAAGTAAAACAAACCTTAAAAATACTTTTCTCCCTAACCCTCTCTCCTTTCCTGGGCTTAACTCTGTTCTCTACTTTCTCCCTACCAGTGGCGCAGGGAGATGAGAAATGGGTGTTACAGTCTGGTCATCACCTGTTGTTTCTGCTACTGCTTCCTCCTCAGGGAGAGGAGTCCTGCTGCTGCTCCAGCAGAGTGTCCCTCCCACGGGAGGCAGTCCTCCACAAACTTCCCCATTGTGGGCCCTTTCCACAGCCTGTAGTTCTTCACTAACTACTCTGACATGGGTCCCTTTTCACCCATGGAAAAGGGTGGAATCCTTCAGGAGCAGATTGCTCCAGCGTGAGTCCCTGTGGGATCACAAGTCCTGACAGCAAACCTGCTCCATGATGGACTGCTCTTTCCACAGGCCACAGGTCCTGCCAGGACCCTGCTCCAGCACAGGCTTCCCGTGGGGTCACAGCCTTCTTTCGGGCATCCACCTGCGCTGCTGTGGGGCTCCTCCACAGGCTACAGGTGAATCTCTGCATCCCTGTGGACCTCCATGGGCTGCAGGGGCACAGCTGCCTCACCATGGTCTGCACGGGAATCTTGGTTCTGGTGCCTGGAGTACCTTCTGCTTCTCCATCTCCACTGACCTTGGTGTCTGCAGTTATTCCTCTCACATATTCTCCCTCCGCTCTTCTCTGGCCGCAGTTACTTCTGCACAATAGCTGTTTATTTGCTTTCTAACTCTGTTATCCCAGAGGCAACACCTGATTGGTTCAGTCTTGGCCAGTGGCAGGTCCATCTTGGAGCCAGCTGGCTTTGGCTCTGTTGGACATGGAGAAAATTTCTGGCAATTTTTTACAGAAGCCACTCCTGTAGCCCCCCTGCTTCTAAAAACTTGCTGCACAAACCCACTAGAGTCCTGTAGGATGCCTTGGTGTACAAAATACCTTGGGACAGCTGCAACATCTTCTGTTCTTACCACTAATAGGTTGGAATGCAAGTATTGCCTTTGCTTTGCTATGGAGTCATTGCTCTTGTGTTTTAGGAATTTCTTTTCATTTTTCTCCCATTATTTTCTTCTTCCTTCAGGCATCTCCCATGTGGCTGTGCACATGGATGGCACATTCAACAGCAAAAACAAACAAACAAAAAAACCCCCAAAACCAAAAAACAAAACTCCCAAACCTTAGAAGACCCCCAAAAGGTGGCTATCCCGGTGTCTCAAGATGGTCCCTGCTCCTTAGTCAGCTTCCATTTTATTGACCTCAATTAGGTACAGAGGCACAAGCCTTTTCCTGGGCATATCATGCTCTGCTGGGAGAGGCATTAAGGAATGCTTCCAGTCCCTTAGTGATAGTTTCTCCAAGGAAAGAAAAAGCTTCAGCGTTGAAGTTCCCAGTTTGTGTCTTTAGCAATGAAATCACTTTAGAAAAGGATTGAGGAACCTACTTGGAATTGCCATGTGAAAAGGATCCAAAAAGAAAGGGAACAGGTATTAATTGCCTCAATATTCTCTTCTTCTCACATCAGAAGCTCAGTATTGCATCTTCCTCCAAGCAGATGATCCCAGGCTGTGCATCCCTGCCAGTTCTGCGTAAGTGGTTTGTTGAAAATCATGTTTACACCTTGATGCATCCTAGTGGCACTAGATACCCATGTTCAGTACCTGTACCAAACCCTGAATGTTTCTGGCTGGTCATTTAATGGGTTAAGGCAATTTTCAAGGGTCTTGTTTCTATATGAATTTTTTTCATTAAGTATGTTGTTACAACTCAAAAACCCTACTGATACTCCTGATACCTGTCCCCATTGTGCTATATCTTTCCCAGTCCAACACCCTAGTGTTTTTCATAGTAATGAGCTACAGATAAAAATTACAAAAAAGGTATTGGAAAAAAAACGACTTGAGGAATTGTCTTCTTTTAATCAAAATGAAAGCATTCCTAAGTAAAATTATTGTGTAATTAACATAATATCTTTATTAAGAGATGCAATGATTGACAGAAAGTTTGCAGAATTTTTTTTTAGTGGTGCTTTTGTTGGTTTGGGGTTTTTTTTGAGGCAGACATTTGACACTTCAGAATTTTATTGTGGGAGAACATGGATGTGCTGGAAATGGGTCATGATATTACCAAATATCTCTAAGAGCTGCCAAGTAAATTCTAGACAAAAGGGAACACTAATAGAATGCAGGAACTGAACAACAATATGGTGACAACAAAAAGACAGAAAATACTTGAGGGGAGCTCTAATCCCCATGGCTTGATGAGGGAAAACATGGAAGATTTAGTGCATTTTTCTGCAAAGTGATATGCATGCTTAATTTCACACACTAGACATTTCCACTGAAGTCAGTGTTATAACTTGTCCTGAATAATACCATATGTCTCCATCTTCGCAGGTCCAAAATCTTAAGCGATATTTATTAGATCTGGGTGTGTCTCATTGTATCCATGTTCACATTTGTCCACTCAGGACACTCAATATTCATTTATTTCTAAAAAAGAAACATATTTGTAGTGCCTGTCAACACTCCTGACTTTTGTGTTCTAATTCTTTTTGCTCTTTTTCATGATGACATGCTTTGATATTTATGAACAATGACCGTGTTCTTTAGATAGGAAAAAATAAATGCCCTATTTAAATTTTTGTGTGAATTACTGTATTATTAATTCAAAGAAACAGATGCACTAATTACACAGAATCATTGATAAATGATTCAAGGAGTTGCTTGGGCCTGGATACTCTCTTCTGAGCTAGTTTTGCAGTGGGATTTCCTGAAGTCTTTACAAAGTGGCGGAACGTCATCTGCTAGAGTAATCAGAACCAACAAAGAAAGAATATGTCCTCATTCTTTCCTTCTGTCTTTCTGTCTTTCTTCCTGTCTATATGTCCATCAGTAACATTTGATCGCTTTGTTTGGGCATGTTTGTGGAAAGTATCTGTTAGGTCCACCATCAATGCCCCTTTGAATGAAAAATACGCTAGTCCTCATCAGCTGGTAAAGTAATAGAGTTTGATCTAGTGTTCTGGGGAAAAGACATGCAATTTTGGAAATCCTCTAGGGGATTTACAATGTGTGTGTCCTCAGTTCCTACCGGGACAGAGTCTTGGTAAGTGGGACAAGTAATCAAAGGAGAGAGAAAATTTAATGTTATGTTTTGTGCTGGAGCGACTTATCTTTTATCTTGGGTAACTCTTCAGACCTTGGGTTGCGAATATCTTTTCCATTCATTTATGAACAGAGTAACAAAGTACTCAACTAACTATAGTTACTTCACATGTACCTTTAAGATTTGTCCCTAAAAATATTTTTTCAGCAGTATTAGTCAAATGTTTTCAAGTATTCTGTAGCTGGTTTACTCAAGACAAAAAAAGAATATAAAATGAAAGCTTTACTCAATTGATATTTGAAGCATTTTTTATTTTTATTAGTAAAATGCCTTGAAGCACATGGTGCATATTATATGTTTTGGCAAATATGATTTTTTCCTAAATTTATTAGTCAACCCAGAGCTTTCATTTGTCAGAAATCTGTAAGATACTAATTTTTATTATCAAATCAACCACTTCTCTTGCTGTTTCTTTATGATTGCAATTAAATACTACAAGTTTTCCCTTTGCCAAACCTTTGTTCTTTGCACTGCATTAGTTGACAAGCCAATCTGGGAGTAAACACACCACCCGGAATCCTCTAGCTGATTGTGCAATGAGAGCAGAGGCTAAACTGAGGTCTTGAAGATCTGGAAATCCCACAATAGAATTTGAGAAGAAAAAAATACAAAAAGAAACCTGTATTTATAGCTGATCTTAGGAAAACATCAAAAAAATACATGATGCAGGATTTTTTTCTAATAAAATCTTTTTATTAGAATCTTAGGACATGACTTTTCCATTCTTAAGAGAGAGTGGAACAATTTAGAGGAGTTGTTTTGGGTTTGCTTGGTGTTTTTCTAAAGATAAAATTCACGTCTTGTGGCTGAAAACTTGAAGTCTAAACGAAAGCTGTAGGCAGGGCCAGTCATGAGCACAGTCCCCTCCTGTGGCTGCAGTAGACAGGGCTCTGCAGTATGCAAACTGAATACCACTAAACAAATGGCAGGAACACGTCACTAAAGAGTTTATTTGTGTTTTAGTAGCCCTAAGATCAAAATAATATAGATGGGTTACAGTGACCCAAGGAAAATCCTACGGTTATCTCTACAAGCAGTAAATCCACTGAACAGAACAGCCACGTGAGAACAGCATCTACAGCAGTAGCTCTCAGTCTGGCAGGTGCACTTAACTGGGATTTCAGTATTTCATTTCTGGTATTCAAAGTTTCTTGTCTGTAATAACCTCTGCCACTGCTGCTCCCTATTCAGCTGTGTATTCAAGTTTCCACTAATATTTTGCCTGCTAAAGCTCATGTTTAGAGCAAAAGTAACAAAATAAAATTAATAATACAAGATTATGGTACTTTGTTTCCCCTGTCTGAAGTTTTATAGGTCTTAAATTTTTCTCTTTCTCCTTCCTTTTTCCTTTCACCTTTCTCACTTTTCTTTTTTCCTTTGAGAATTCTGCTGAGGATGTATATAGGCTGAGGAGAATGAGGCTGCAATTTGCTCTGAGTGAGCTGATGTTCCCAGTCATCCCCTCTCACAAACCTTCCAGTTCTCCAGTTGTAAGAGGAAATTGGTTGTCAGTAAAATTTTCAAACTTGCAAATAAGTTGTGTATTTGTTTGCAATAGTCCCAGCAGATTGGATTGCAATCCAAACAGAACTGGAAGGTGACTAGAAAAGACTGTAAAGTCACCTAGGCTAGGTGGTGAAATCCTGAACATAGTGAACCTCTGCACTTTCCTCTGATTTTGAGCAAGGTTAAGCACTCTCAAATATTGCAGCAAATCATTGAGCTCTTTAGGGGCTGTTGATGAACCATGTATGAAGGACTTTGAGATCCAGGATGTGAGTACATGTGAATCCTTGGCTGGGCAGGTGTGTTAGCTGTCTGGTTTGCTGGATGGTGTAGAAAGTACTCAGACAGAGGGAGCCACTCTGGTTCCGCTCACCTGAGCCCAGAGAAGGATTCTTCACAGTTTGTTTGGCAGGATGCTAAGACTTGGCAGTTTATTCCAGGCCCACCATCTCCTGATAAAGATAGAGAAAGTGCACTGGAGACTTCTGTAAATGGGCACTTCCCAGCATTCCTTATTAATACATACAGATAGAGAGCACCTGGTATGATAAGCAATGCTACCCAACAAAAAACCTTGAAGAGAAAAATGTAAAAGACATCCCCGTTGAAGGTATCAGATAAACAGCAAGCAAAGTACTGTAGGTCACCGTGGGAGAAACTTGCAGCTTGTCTCAGTACAAACAGTTTTTACAATAGGAAGGATAAAATGGCACCTTTTAATTTATTTTTTTTTTTGAAAGAGTTTGTGCTGAGGGATAAGAAAGTGCCAGTCTCACAGAACCCCAACCCTCTTCAGTCATTTTGAAAAAAAACCACCTTTGCATGTACTGATTTCAATTGTGCACACAGCTTTGGCCACTCATTTCAAGGGGATTTGGGCATATGACTAGGATGCATTTTTAAAACCAGTAAATCTTTTGGAAATATGTGTGATAGCTGTCACATATTCCAAGTGACATGAAAGCAGATTCAGACTGTGAGACACAGGGCCTTGAAACATCCATCAGAGAAGCTGACATTAAACTATATGAAATTCTTCTATATCAAAGAAGAGAAATATTATTCTCTTTATTTTACTTATGTTCATGATTTTTTTCTTCAGATATACTGCATTCTTTGTGTTGACATCATGAAGCAGTTTATTGTAATCCATAATAAACTTGGTTATTTTTTTTTTCTTAAGCTGTTTTGTATTTTTTATATTTTATTGTTGCAAATGGGGACTGAGCTTGCATTCAGCTGTTGCTGTGCCAGCCTGGTGCCCCCCCAAAGTAACTGAAGCTGTTGTAACTGCGTACAGACTGTGCATTTTGCAAAGCATCTGGAAACTTCAGTGGATCAGAGCCAAAACCATAACTCATTGCTATTGCTTTGATTATGTGATGATTTTATGACATATAATATCCCATTTTCTTAACAGCAGTCTTTTAAATGTAAACCTCTGGGAACTGATGTATTTCTGTCCCAAACTTTTGTTTGTTGCTAGCTTTGGCAAGGGTGCTGTATTGAAAACCAGGTAAAATGTGTTTGACTTTAGCGCTTGAGTATGACGAACTTAACACCTTATATAAGCAGTTTAGATGTCCAAGTCAGCTTCGAAGACAGAATTGAGGGCATCATAATACACCTGATCTTAAATCAGAAAGTATCATGAAGGACTGAGCCATTCATTCACTGTCTGATATAATTTGCCTGGGAACCTCAGCATTCCTGTTTGAAATGAGCACATCAGAAAAATGGAATGAAACAAGTTGAGTAATTTTTTTTATACCTCTGACTGTCTTTAGGAATATAAAGAAACTTAATAGCTATTTGCTGCTTTGAATATTCACTAACCTGAAGCAGGCTTTTGTTCTTGGATTTTCAGAAATCACAAAGTTTCACATTTGAATTATTGTATATAATTAAATATTCTATTTTTTAAAAGGGCTAAAGCAAAATAGGGGTTCAATGGAAGACACAAAAAAGTTTTGTTATGACCTTGGCAAGTTCTACAATATAGCATGAATAATTCCTTTGCAACTTAGTTGATGTATGTGATAATTAGATTCAGAAATAGTGACTCATTGTCTGCTCAGCCTTTCAGTTTTTCTACCCCTACTTTGATTATTGGATGTCCAAAGAGACTTCTTTTATTGGAAGTGAAGCGAGGTGGTGGTTTTTTAACTAAAATGAACTTTCAACCCAAAACTTCTTTCTGCTTCCTCCAGTCTTACTCCAAAATAAAAAAGAATAGCAGCTCCTAGTTTCTTTGTCTTGTGCCTCTGACCCAGTTGTTTCCTACCTTCCTCATTCTTAATGACCTTCTCCGGTTGTTCCCAATATACTCCATGTTCTTCTGTTTATATATCAAAATAGGCAGATTGTTCCTTAGAAAGCTCTTCTCTCTGACAGGAGAGAAGCACTGGCTTCCTGGCTGATGGTGTCATGGGTGAGGTGAGGTTCTGGTGGTAAGAATGCATGATGAGTATTGCTGTGTCCTCCTCCTGACTGGCTTTGCTCTTCATGAGAAGAGTGACACCACCTTGAGTAACTGTAGTAACTCCTTCTAATGGCCTTAATGGTTCCTTCTGAGTCATATTCTGGTGATCATCTTGGATCCAAATATGTGACTAGTCAGTTATCAGAGAAGCTTTCTGTTACTAGTTTATGGAATTCTCCACAGTCCCAAATAAGTATGGTTGTCCTAAGGCAACTGTGTCTGTAATTTCATCTGCTATATAGCTGGATGATGGATTGATGTGCAAAAAGATGGTTTTCTGTCACCTTAAATATCATGCAAACCTAATTTTTCAGTCAAGAAAAATTCTGCTCATTTGGGATTTTACCCGAAACAAAATACTTGCAGTTGGAATGTTATGTTTTGGTCCCCACTACAGGCAGGAGAGGGTCCAGCACAAAGACGATCAAAGGACCAATCCATTCTGCCAGATGAAAGGCTGGAAGAGCTGGGTTTGTTCAGGCTTGAGAAAAGAAAGTTTAGGGGAGACTTTAGCATCATGTTCCAGTATTTAATGGGCGGCTACAAAGAAGATATAGACTCCCTTTTTACAAGGAGTCACACAGAATACATGAGGGGTAATTGTACAAGTCACTCTGTGAGAGATTCCGATTGGACACAGAAGGAAAATTTTTCACATTGAGGAAAATCAGCCATTGGAATAAACTCTCCAGGAAAGTGGAGAGTTCCCCAGTGTTGAACACTTGAGATTTAGCTGGCCAGGATGCTGGGCCATCTTGTCTGACCGTACTTTTCACAAAAAGCTTGGACTAGATGATTCTTGAGGTTCCTTCTAATAACCTGGGTTTCTACAATTTCATGGTTCTACAGCAACACAGATAGGTGCTCCAAGAAGGAACATCAGATGAAACTGTATTGAGAAGGTTCATTCCAGAATAGAATAAAACCTTTGACTGGGTCATCTTTGACTAGAGGGGTGTTAACCAAATGGTGGGATGCACCAGCTCTCTGCTGCGTGGCTTTCAGTTGCTCCTGGTCAGCTGTTTGGTACTGCCTCCTCAGCAAACAAACAATCACTTCTGGTATAAATTCTTATATGCTGTTTCAAAATAAAAATAACCACGTTCACTAAACTGCACTATTTGGAACTTAAAATACTTAGGAGCCGGCAAAAAAAGAGTTATCACATTTCTGCCTGCTTTGAGCCTCCTGAAGTCTGTTCCAACCTAAATTATTCTATGAGTCCGCAAGTGTAGAGTCCACGAAACTTAGTTGAGTGTAAAGGCTGTTGAGAATACCTCAGATACATGGATCACTCCACAGTTCAGTTTCCAAGACAGAATCCATCCTGTAATACAATATTTTTTTGTTATTCCCATACACAGCTTTTCTCACCGACTTTGTATATGCATCCCAGGGAGCAGTGCAGGGGTATTTCCACTGCAAGTAGCAAAATTTCACCTGACTTTGAAGGTCTGAGTTGACTGTAACCCTTCCAATTTGCTAAATGCCACAAATGAGACTATGTGCCTGCCAGCTGGCAATCAGATGTTCAAGTGGATAGAAGCAATTAGCAGGGGCCTAGTTCTAGCTGGAAATTGGACTTGCTGTGTATGTATCCCACACATAGCTGCAACTAGATTTCAACCTCTGGACCTTTGGCACTGCTAGGCACGAGTGTCATCTGCCAAATCAGACTGCAACTCCCCACTCAGCAAGATAGAATTCGTGCCAAGTTTGCCTTAGTGTGAAGCTAAGTATGAGACAAGTTATGTCCTAGTACTCTCATGTAGGTTAGTTCATCTGAGGAAAGTGATTCACTAACACTGTTTTTTCTATTCTTATACATTTTATTTTTAACGGTCATTTACAGTTTTGCAAAACACTGTTTATGTCGATCACATTCAAATAAAAAAAAAATCTTGTTTCTCTACCTTTACTCTGACATTTTGAAAGAGATTGTTCATTAAGGTCCAAGGATACAATGTACTCCTTCATATCACATTTAATCAAAAACTCCACTCAGGAGAATTTTACTCTTGGTCATATACATGCAAAAGTAACTGGGATTAGTAATCAGTATTTTAGATTAATACATATTTTTAATATTTTTAATTGAAATGAGCATAAATAACCTGGAGTTTTCTGTTATCAGGTCTTTTGGGTAGATATTATTTTTGTTTTTAAATTCTGGATTCACTTTTCTTCTGAACCCTTCTTGTTCTTGAAACAAATCTCATTCATGCCAGTGTATCTTCTCTATTGCAGTGTTTTTAATTAACTTTATATTTGCAAATCTCTAGAGAATTGCTTTTTGCCCTGTGAATTAATTCCTTTTTACTAATGGTTATATATTCATCTATGAAACAAAGGAAGGTCCTATAAAGAAGAAAGAATAGATGTGAAACAGATACTTGGCAAAGAACATTCCTTCCTTTCACCCATTGTTGTTTCTTAGTATTTCATGAGTGATAGATTATGTGGCTTCTCCCAGACTGTTTTAGCTATGTTGTGGAATGCCCCTTACTGGAAAACTTTAAGTGAGATTAGTAAAACTGTTGGTACACTTGATCTTCCCTCAGTATGGGATGATGAATTACATGACCCTGTGGGTTTCTTTGCTGTGGATTTCTATCCTGCTTTCTGTGTCCACGATTCTTACAACTCAGATTCTTTTGTAAAAAGCTGTGCTGTGCTACATTTAGTTAGCCTAAACTGGAAATAAAATAGAACTGCTAATGATTTGCTCTCTCTCTCTCATATCAGAGCTTAAGAACTTCTCTTTCCATTCAGTTTTAAAGCAGTGAAATGAGCGAAGAATAATTTAGGGACTTTTCATTGCCAGAAATCTTCCTAACAAATGCTTTGCTCTGTAAAGTAAAGGTCAAGAGGGTTTTAAACCAGGATGTTCGTTGCCAACAGAGCAATTTAGGAAGCAATTACTTGTAGCTAATATGGTTTGGGATAGATGCCATCATTAGAACAATGAAACTTTTCCCTTGTTTTTGATCCAGTAAACATTCTGTTCCAGAGCAATGTCAGCATACATATGGATATTAGGGAAATGAAGGCAGATTTTGAAAAAGGAAGTCACTGAATTGAAGACCAACTCATGATAAAGATTTTAACTCAAAATGGAGCTAGGCTTGAGAAAAAAGGCTTCATTTATGATTGCTGAAAAATTGTGAGGTTCTTGGAGGTCAACAGAACTGTGGTGTTATGATTTACATAAAAGTATAAAACCCAAGAAAGCAGTTACTTTAATTCATTGTTCAAAGCAAGCTATTATGTCTATCTAGTTTAAATTAATGAACTGTGATGTAGTAGAAAAGAAAGACATTTTTAGACAACGTATTTTATTTGCTAGAAAAGTAATCTCCGATTAGATACTGCTGCTATACTGCTTTTCCAGAAATTCAGGCTGATCAATAATGATTAAAATTTCCAGAAAATTTTTTCTGAGTATTCAGTTCATAACACCAAACTGAGAAGGTAGACAAAAGTGTTTTGTTTGAAATACTCTTTTTGACCTGAATATAGCTGCTTTGCACAAGTATGAGAATGGATATATGGTCACAAGAGGTAAAGTTCTAATATAACTTAATTTTTGCAGCACAGTCTTAGGAAACATCTTACACCTTTTCTGAGTTCTGTCAACTGTGTACAATGAAAGAAAATTATTAATATTTTTTTCTGTTCTTCTGATATTGGTGGTAATTCCAAGTGAAAAGAAGATACATTTGCTGAACAAACCATACTTTAGCCACACAGCTCCTATTGTATCTCTGTTAGAGTCCTGTGGAATGGCCAGTGTCCAAGGACACAAAAAGAGGTAAAACATCTGTTCCAACATAAATATGGAAAACTACTTTAGGGGACATTGATTTCTATTAACATCAGCTGTGTTACATATGTTAAATGTCTACTAAGTTCTATTGTTCTGAACAAAGCCAGAGTATCCAAAGCTCTATTCTTCTGGAACAGCAGAACAGAAATAGGACAGAAGTGAAACAGTAAAAAAATTAACTGCAAAAAGAAGACCTGTGATCACATGCAAATACTGAAATAATTGCCTTTATTTTTTTCAATTTTAGTGATGCTATGCATAGGTACCTGAAGATCTGAACATATCAAAATGTTGTTGATTTATCAGAAGCAGAATCTGTTTGGTAATTTCTGAAAATAAAATTTGAACTATGATTGCATGCACATCAAGCAGGAGTATGTTAGGCTGCCCTTTTTTCTCTTGTGACACTGTGTTAAAGGTTTTACCTAAAGACACTTCACTCTACTGATGCTGTAATCCAGTGAAGGAAGGCTCAAGGCTTCTATATTTGCAGTAAGTAAAAGAACAAACAGTCTCAATTATTGAGACTATGCTTGGTCTAGCTAGCAAAAATGTTGACTTTCATTAGAAAAATTAATGTGTGTCATATTTAAGCCTAGATAAAGCTTCAAAAATAGCCATAGATAAAGCTTCAAAAATAGCCATAGATACTTAAAAATGTCAGCCTGCTCCTTCTGTGTGGGAAGGTCCTGCTGGCAAAAGGTATGGAAGGCCAAAAGAGCAGTAGCTTTTTTGTGCAACTTTGGTGTTTGGTCCAGGTAGGTGAAATCATGATGTCCTTGGCCAAAGGATATTTTCAGAGATCTCTTCTAGGCAAAAACCCAGAAAAACAGAGTCAATACATCACCCACACCTTCTTTATTAATTCTTTCCACCAGGGCTTAGGTTAGGAAAGAAACTATTCCCTTCTCTGTAAGTTTGCTGGAGTGTGAAGGCCTGCCTGGCCAAATTAAGGTGAGGTATTGTAGTCCAGGCTGTATCTGAAAGGTTCATTAATAAAGACAGAGGTCTCTGCTAGAAAAAATAGTGTTTCAGAAAAAGAAAGTGGAGCATTATAGTTGTTTTGTTCTACTTCAATAATTCTGTGTTTTGTGGCTGTTTTCAGCAAAGGGCAGATGGAAAACTGAGTCATGGATCAAAGGTCTACTACATTCTGTAGGAATTTATTCTTTTTCTCATATTTTTCTCTTTTACAATAAATTAAACTAATTTAATAATAAGAGCATATTTTTCTCTTTTACAATAAATTAAACTAATGATCATCAACTTTAGACAGAAGCACAGAAAAATATGTAAATCCACCAAAAAGAAATGTGAAAGTGTATAATCTCTTCAAAATCAATTTTAATGTTGCCTTTGAAAGCAAGAAATTGAAAATAGTACACTTTTCAGTTTAGCTTCAAAGCTCTGTTTTTCATTGTTGTGGCTTATTGCCTGCTGTTAGCTGTTTCCAAAGCCCATTCAAAGTTCATATATTCTTTGACTGCTTCTCCTACAGGTTATGAAAGAGATTGCTGTGTATTATTAAGTTTATATTTGATTTGCCATAGAGAAATTAACAGTATCTTCTACTGCCTACTCTCCTTACAGTAGGAAAGACAAAGACAGATGTGTGGCTTTCCTCTTGCTTTGTAGCAGCCTTAAAAGACATTTGTTTGATGATGAGTGGCCAGAGCTGACACGGTACCTGGAGAACTACCATGTGCGTTTCTGACAGGTGCTCTGTGAGTTGACAGCTTTCATTGACCCTCTGTACCAAATATTTTGCTCAGTCTTTGCTCTCTTCACAAATATGATGAGAATATGATGGTGGGATGGAAGATATAGTCTTCTGTGACCCAAGTATTTTCTCAGCCTGTACGCTGTGCATGCAATCCCATCTTACGTGACTTCTGTTTTCGACAATGTGAGCTAGTTCCTTTGGATGCCTATGTAATCAATGGGGGGAAATCAGCAGTTTTAAGGCACGGTTCAGCTGACCGGTTTTGAGTATCTATTTCAGTTGTCTGACTTAGCTATAAAGGTGTTGAGTCTGTGTTTCAGGTCTTAGTATTTGATCAGATGAAACCTAGCCTCTGTAAGTTACCTCCTGAGCAATCTGGATAAAATATGTCTGACAAAAAAAGTCATGCATGCAAAGTTACATGAGTCCTGTGTTCACAGAAGGTAGGGAACATGGTACAAACTTCTTTAGCAGGATGTTGGTTTCATTCGCTAGCACATGAGATATGTGTAGTTCAAACCTGATGTCATAACTGTTGGTGCATCTTTGTGAGTACTATCTGATAATGGACATAATGTTCAGAGGTTGAAGACTTGTGGGGTGCTGAATAATTTGTATTCATACACTTCAGCAGAATGAAAACATATTATCCTAAAGAATTGGACCTGACTCTTGAATATGACTCTTTACCCACTGAAAATTCCTAAAAACTTTTACAAACAGAGGTCAAGTCATTATAAAGGTAATATGGTTTTTGCATGAAGGTTTGTTTTGGAAAAGGAAGTGAAAGAAGAGAAAATGGGGTGGGAGTGGAGGGGGAAGAAGACTGGTGATGAAGGAAATTGAACAGCAAATCCACTTTTCCCATAATAATTTTATTTGAAAGTATAAATTTATGGGGTTGGGTTTTGGGTTTGGTTTTTTTTGGGGTGGGGGGGTGGTGGACAGTTTACTGTTTCTTCATATGGCTTGAGGTTTTGCTTTTCATCCAGGATTTTATCATCTGTTAGGAATGCAATCTATAATTTAAATAAATGATAGATAAATAAACCCACTAGTGATAAGACTGTAGGCTCTGTCTCTAGTCTCTATGAAGTAAAAATTAAAAGTGTTCATTCCTCACCTTATAAGGTTATGAAGCTTTGCTCCAGTCACATACTTTTGTGATTGTTCCCTACCTCTAGGTGTGAAACTCATTATTAGTTGTTCAAAAGCAGTTGAAATATAAAAGATGATCTATAAATATTATGATATTCTTTTATTATTTTGTAATAGAATGAATGAGTAGCACAGCAAAATAACGTACAGTATAGAAGTTAAAAAATGCACTTTTTATTCTTTTGAGTTTTTAAGTTTCAGCCTGCCAAAAAGGCTCTTCAAAAGTGCCCTTTAATCTATAAATACCAAGCTTGAAAGGAAGTAAGGACCATCTGGAAAAGTCTCTTTCTTGGGAAGAAGAAAGAACTGTATCTGAGCCTTAGGTATAGGTATCTGGCAAGATGGAAAGAAAACATCATACGCTTAATTTTGTATGTGGTTTTGAACCTCACTTGCCAAGCAAATGCTGGACTTTAAGAAGCTTGGAAAATTAATTTATTGTGATAAGGGCCTGGATTAATTTTATTCCTCTTGATAGGAGCATTCTCTTTGCATTAGCTCTTCCTGGGTGCATCTGTGTTAAGGGGATACGTACAGGAAATTCCCTCCGTGATAAATGGGCACTCTCCTGATTCCTCTAGAAGAGAATTTAATTTGTCACAATCCAAATACACTTCTGGAGCTGCTTCTGTCAATTCTTTGACTAAAGATGATTTCAGTTGTTGTCACGTAACTTACGGGACATATTTAATCAGGAGTATGGGACAAAGCATCAATTCGTATGCCAAAACATGAATGATACAATACTCTTGTGTCAATAGCTTATCTCTGTCATAAAATGTTATAGATAAAAAATTTAAGACAGCTTCGGATTTCATAGTCATCCTAAATATGTCCCTATCTGTCTCAATTTCATGTGTTTGAAGATCTCCTGAACAAAATAGAAGTTTTCATCCCTTTCAAATCTGAGCAACTCTCTCAGACGTCTGAGCTAAAGCATTAGTCCCTCTATAAGAGTCCTTAGTGAAGTGAATGGAGAGACATAACACTCCAGGAAGTGAGTTGGAGAATCTAACACATGCGACCATGACATTACAGAAATCAGCTCTTCTTTAAGTCAATAGCAACCCCATTCTTCTCTTTCTGAAAGATCTGAGATAAATATTACTTAAATTGTAGTTTAGGTGATGATGAGAAAAAACACTATTCACTGAGCTCGTACTCTGCCTTTCCATATTTTTTGCAAACTGTCTTGCAGCTTCAGAAAATATTGAGTTTCCTGGATACTACCTTTGACAAGGGGTTCTTTCAATAAAGACACTACAGAAAGAAGGCTCTGTGCCTGTAACACCAGCAATTGCAGGAACTGAAGTGGTTGTTCTCACTCCAGCAAAGTACAGATATGAGTGCTCAGCCTTAATCATATGATGCTAAAGCAGGAAGATACGAATGGGAAGTATGTACGTGCTAAGTGAGAGTAGGATGCTACCCTGGCTGCTTGCTCCATTCCTGACACTGAATAGGGAATTTTTGTCACATCTCATCTCTCCATCCTGTTAAGGAATCACATCTGCTAAACCACAAATATAACATTAGTTAGTTACTCCTTGTAAGAAAAAGATGATTGCCTGGAGGAAACAGTTCTGGGGAGTAAATAGACAGCTGAGGAGCTTACCCCTCTCCTATCTGCACAGCTGCCACACATGATTTTCCATGCACAGGCATGATTAATTTACTGGGTTAAATTTTAAGATAAAGTGATAAATTTTTCATTGATATTGATATTGTTACTGTTTAGGACACTTTACTTGTAGTGACTGTTTGCTAATCCCTTTGCTGAAACTGCAAATATATTTGCAATAGGTTTTTTCTTGATGTATGTTTTTGCAAACTTTCATGCTATTCCTTATTTGCGTTTGGTGTCATACTACACAACAGAAAGGTTTGTAAAGCATGGAGCTACCACGTCCATTCCCATAATGAAGCAAACAGAAGCTGATATAATTGAATACATATTTTGAATATGTATACATACATATACAATATATAATATATAATATATTATATGTATTCAATATATAATTGAATACATATTGCTGAAAATACCTTGTCTTTATAGACCAGAACTGTGACTGACAACCAGTTCATTGTGAACTCCAAGTAAGTGCTAAATTACAGTTCCTTGTTTAGTTGAAGCTGCATTTTAATCTAAGTAGGAGTTAAAATAGTATTGGCATCAAATAGAGGACTTGCCAATCTTGTGGTCGTTCAAATAAAACTTCATTGCAGATTTTTGTTGTTTTGTTTTTGTTTTGTTGGTTTTGTTGTTTTTTTTTTAATCAATGGAACAGTTACCTAAAGTGGAGCAGGATCCCCATGAATGAAGATGAACACCTAGTTAGTCACTACTTATCCAACTAGAGATTTTTTACTTAAACCACTAACTGAACTCACATCATTCAGTACATAAAAGATTTGAACTTGCATCTCCTGCATCTCAGCAGTTCTCATGAGAGTCATGGAATCATCAAATTGTTAAGTTTGGAAAGACCTCTAAGATCATCAAGTCCAACCATTGACTTAGCACCACCACTGTGTTCACCACTCACCCATGCCCTCAAGTGCCACATCCACATATTTTTTGTATGCTTCCAGGGATGGCAACTCCACCACCTCCCATGGCAGTCTGTTCCAGTGCTTGATGACATTTTCTATGAAGAATTTTTTTTTCCTAATACGTAATCCAAACCCCTTGTGGTGCAACTGAAGGCCATTTCCATCAAGAAATAATCTTAGAGATTATAGAGATATTTTAGCTGTAATTTAGGATGGATTTAGTCTGGCATATCAATTCCCAGAATGTTTACTCATCAGCCTGTACTGGCCAAACTACAGGAATGCCTACTCCTAACTTGAATCTCAGCACCATCAGGTGGGTGTGTGCATGCCAAGCTGCAGCACAGGAAGCCCTTACAGCACATTTGGCCAGCAGCAGTTTCCTTCAGAGATGAGGCTGAGGGTAACCCAGCATGCAGACAGTTTCTGTGATAGTTAATAGCAGGCTTCCTGTGTAAGAGGAGGTTGACAAGAAGAGGGAGCCAACCTCTTTATGAAAGAGATGCACAGCAGAACAGAAGTTGATGAATTGAAACAGGGCAATTTCTGTCTGGGAACATATAAAGGAACATATCTCTCTTTGAGGAGAGTCAAGTGATGCAGGCTGCACGGGGGGGTTGTGCAGGCTCCATTCTTGGAGGTTTTCAAGAGTAGCAAAGCAATCTGAACTACTTGGTCTGATCTCATAGCTGAGTCTGCATGGAACAAGAGGTTAGCTTAGTGGCCTCCTGAGTTTCGTTTGTGGTGGAATGATTTTGTGATTCTGTGAACTGTATCAAAGAAGGTGCACATTTTTAAGGGTTATAAACCAAATCAGATGTGCTCTTTGACTGTGGCAAATCATTATGATGTGAAAGATTCGAAGCTATATATGTTTGTTTATACGAATGATTAGAAGTGCCTTTTCATTTTGAAATTCTATGATTTGACATGTGAAGTAACTAATATAATTTATAAAATATGAAGAGCGTTACAACTGTAACATATAAAACACAGATGAACATACCACAGCCTCAAGGTAACCCATTTCTTGCTTTATAAGCCCAGAAATACTTGTGGGAGTATCATAATGTTCCAGAGTGCTGTGCTGTGCAAAGAGATCTTTGGGCTTAGTTGAAAGGCATGGAGCAAAAACATGTGGTTAAACAACCCCTTAAACACTGCATATGTGAATGTTGCAAGCAGCAAGTTATTCCAGATAAAATTGCAATAAAGTTGTGATCATCATGCTTTCACTCCCTTTGTCCTTTTTCTGACAGTATATCTTGATTTGACACTGTATATATATATTTTTAAGCCATTACTGTCTCTGTGGGGAAAGCTTCACATAAGGAAGTATGTGCTTGTACTTCAGAAAAGATGGATAAGTAGATCTGAAGAGTTGCTCTGTTTGAAAAATACTTATACATGTGAGTTGTATCTGCTAGGGTGCAAACATGAGTGTTTGGGGAACTTAGACTTTGTATTAGCTCCTGGCATCTGAAGCACTTGCTGTTAAGCATTGGGAAAGGATAGAAATTACTTTTGGAACTTGCTGTATTAGCTGTGGAGAGGTATACTCATTAGTCTTGTGGACCTCTGAGATAACTGCACTCAACAGCTGCCTCCAAGGTCAATCAGAAAACAGGAAAAAAATATCTTGGGAAATGTCCAACTTCTTGTAAAAACTGGTTATGAACGGCACACTGCCAGTGGACCACTGGCACTCATAAATAATGATAGCACTGCTTTCACTTGGCTTTAACTCAGAACTTCACAACTTCCATCAGTTATTGGAGGGTGAGAAAGGCAGAATAGGACTAAGGAAACTTTCTTTGCTTTACATGAAATGCCTCACAGCACATCCAAGTCTCATTTAATCACAGAATCATTAAGGTTGAAAAGACCTCCAAGATCGTCAAGTCCAACCTTCATTGACATGAAGCGTTGCTTTTGCGTTCTGATACGGTGAAGGAGTTTCATGCTGTTTTACCAGGAGAAGGTGAGATAATCCCTAAACCGTTGAAATTACTAGTGTGAAGGCCATCTGTAGCCTCTGCATGTATGATATTTCATAGCTGTATTGAGGTCATTTGTGGGACCTGAGTACCTTTCCATTCCTGTGCTGGATGCTGAAGTTCATCGACCTAGAAGGTGATTATTTAATCACTGTAATTTTTATATGGTGTTCGGTTAAGATCAGTCTTTGTGTGAACATTTTGCAGTGCATAATGTTAAGCTAGATTTCATCCATTACATGTTGTCCTTTTAGTTCACTCTTTAGTATGAAAATAGCAATGCAGAGCTTTCAAACTAGCAGCCAATCTTGAGCTGTTTCCTCCTATGTTTCTCTTTCAACACAATAGAAGGTAGTTTTAGTATTACAAAACAGAAGCATTTCAAAGTGTTTCCCAATATTTTTTAGCAATTGCAAATGATTATTTAAGCAATTCTATTCAATTGCCATAACATGGCACATCTAGACAGCCTTGTGTCCCAAGAAAACAATTTGCTGTTCATTTACCCTGTATGCTTCTCTTTTGCCTTTCCCCTTTCTGACCTTACCTCAAGCATTCTTATTATCTTTCTCATGTTGGTAATACAAAAAAATAATTGAAAAAACTAAGAAGTTCTCAAACATGAATACTTTTCTCTAAGTAACCTCTTCTGAGTCAGTCATGCAGAAGTGCAATTTTTATGAGAGAAAGGGTTATTAACAGCTGAGGAGTAGGATCAGCACACCAAGATTACTCCACATCTGTGTATTTTTATAAAAAAAAGACTGAAAAGGTTATACAATCTCTACTGTTGTCAAATGATAAAAAGCCTGTAAAAAGGTTGTGGAAGGAGGATATTGAAATGAAGTAAAAGCAAGATGACAACATCCTTGCACTAATAATTAATTTAACCTTTGTTAAATTACTATCATGTATCTAATATAGATTACAGTATTATAATGGTATATGATACACTGTAACCTAATATTTGCTGGAATAGATCCTTTCCATTATCTCAGTTTTTCATCTTTTGTACATCCTCTAAGTCTGATTCAAGCTGGAAACATTTTAGTTTTCTGCAACAGCCTAGTCTGCTGTAAGACCAGGGTATCAATGTCCACAATAGGTTCTGGCAGCCCTTTGCCACATGGGAGAGAGCTGGCATTTGAGGGAATTAGGTCTGTGTGATTGGTTCAAGATTTGTATGGCTTTTGCTGAGTTACTACTGGGCAGACACTCTGAGTAAACTTTCTGTTCAAGAAATCTGGTATCTGACTGAGAAAGAGTAGGAAAACGAAAAATAACTGGTTAATGATTAGGAGTATGGGCAGGTCGAGGGCAAACATCAGTTAGACTGTTCAACTGTCTATGGCAAAAACATTGAAATAGTAAGACAATATTGAATCCACGATTTCAGAGCTCCTCAGGGAGCAAATAATCCTTTCAGTCAGAGAAAAAAATGTGGTCATAGTGTGGGAGGGTTTGCTATCCATGCCTACTTTGCTGAAGGAAAACTTGTTCCACATCTCCAGATGTAATTGATTTTATTAGTGGGCAGAAGAAAGTTAAACACAAAACACCTCAGAGGCTGATTCAAAATACGTATGAAAGGTGGAGGAGTCCTTAGCGCTCTACAGAGTTATTTCTTTGAAGTGCTGAATCTTGGTGAGTGCATTTCACCTGGGCCTGGAACATTGCCCAGATTCAAGTGTAGCCTCTGTCCTTGCAAGAAAAACAGTTGTTAACGTGTTTTTGACATTTCAGTGAAAATAACCTGAGTCATTTTGATTCAATTATGTTTGTAGTGCTGCACTGGCTTCATTATCTGCCTCCTCATTGCTCCCCAGACCAGAAGTGAATCACAGAAATCTTCCAGACATCTGTCTATTTGGGAGAGTAAACTGCTGTATAAAAGTATTTGTGCAGGTCAAGGGAACTTTGGTGATTAATAAGTTGTAATTGCCTTAATACATTGCCTTAATACATTGGTGAAGAAGCCTAAATTTCGATTTTTAAGTGGTAGTTTTTTATTTTCGGTATGCTCCATCTCTGAACTAACATGATCTCAGTGCTGATCAAAGCAAGATTTCAGCTCAGCATCACTTATGCCTTGTGCAGTAGAATAAATATCGTCACTAAGCCCATTATTCAGTTTTCAGAAGTAATTAAATGGTTTTTTTGAGGGAGGCCTTGTTCGACTAATGGCTGCTTGATTACTTTAGCTGAATGAAAAGGACATGTAGTAGTAAATTACAGTGAGCAGGCTGCTGGAGAAAGCGGGGTGAATTCTGACTTCAGTCTGCTCTTTTGGCACTAACGGCACGCAATCTGTTTCTGTCCATGTATGAAAGCTACCTGCATACAGTCTGCTATTCAGCAAGCCATCAAGCTGTAAGGAGACTGCATTTTCAGTCTGCTACGCACCAGAAGGCAAAACTTTAATCAGTACCTTTTGAAAAAGATCATGCTTAATAAAAATCCGTGAAATTCATTTCTGTGATTATTGCATCCAGTGTGCTGCAAATTCATTAGAGTCAATTTTGACCCCATTATAGTTTAGAAAATAAATTATTACATTATTAGATTTGTAGGTGTTTTAGGAAAACAAATGTGGCTGTCTTACTCCTGTCTCCCAGCTGGGTATATTATGAGGATATGTGAAATTTAGTACTGAACATAGCTATTAGACTGCAAGGAAAATATTCAAACTCAAAAGCTCTTTTGCATGAAATACATATTGATTTTCAAAGTCACATCAGTCCTCCATGACTTCATTCTTTTTATGGTAAGCCACAGTGTGGTATAAGGGACATATAAATGATAACCAGATTCTGCCTATAAATACATTTATCTTTTCTGTTTTGATACAGTCTTCAGTATGTGCATTGTCCAAGAAACTTTAATCTCAAATTATGGTGACTGATGTCCTTTCAAGTATTTTTATTTTTACCAAAGCTTTTAACTGAAAAGGAACAAAGGAGAAAAAAATGCCCTACCACTTCTTAAATCTTCCCATTGTCATACTCCCTTTCGTACATATAGGGTAAAAGTCATAGTCATTCTTTCTGCACTACCACAGATTTATACAGCACCTTCTGATTATGAGTAGCTTCAGTTGGAGTTACAGATTGTGTGGAATAGAGACCTATGCATGCACTGCTCACGTGTTCTGGACATTTGCACGAATACTTTCTCTAGAGTCATTTTCACATTCTTAGTTCTAGCCCTCACATTTTGTTGTGTATGCAACCTATGTATGCTTAGAGCAGTCATAGGTTTCTCATAAAGTATTTGCTGGTTACAATTAGAAAGATTTGTCTAAATGGTCTCTTTCTGAAAATATGCTTTCTCAAGGTTTTTGGACCTGTCTCTTCACTCACTTGAACAAACAGCCTAATGTCTTAATAAGAGAAGGGTCTCATATTTGGCCAGAAAAGCCTCAGAGATTGATTCTTTATCAGAGGTGGGACCTTTATTGAAGTTCCCTTTAAAAACAGAACCAAAACAGAAAGATCAGGAAGGTGTTTGCAAAACTGCCAGTCACTATGACTTGCCTCCCACTAAGCTGCTGAGAAAGCACAAGGTGTAGGGATCATCCTTGCCCGGAGTTGGAAGCATTGCAACAAGTGTACATCTATGTCAGATACTTTTGTTCTTGGCACCTTTAAGATGAGAAGTGGTAGTCGCTGAGATGGCCTTCTGCAGAAAAGATATCCTCAGGCTCAGCTCAGGTCTGACACAATGTCCTGTCTGTGTTCCGCCAACCCTTTATAGTTAGGTGATGTTTTTCAGTGCACTCTAGAGCAGGCAAGACATTTGGAACACTCTCACCAGGGGTATTATTTTCTGAAGTGGGAGTGTTTGGCTCTCTGCAGTTGACCTGAATGACTTGGGTGTTCAACACAACTCCTCTCAGGAACTGATCCTTGTGTTCCTTGAGACACAGGGAGATTAAAGACAGTAACCATCAAAGGCCATGGCTACACAAAGCTGGCTGTGTGCTTGGGCTTTCCAAACATGTGCATCAGTGCAATCTGTAAGTATGCAAAGGGAAATACTTCCTGTTGCCCACCAGATACAAGTGTGCTTTCCATTAGTGAAGCCTCCACACATGTGTAGGCACTATCTTTACATGAAAGACAGGAACTCGCTGGATTTTTTGCCATTGTCTGGGAAACTGTTGCAGAAATCTTCTACTTGGTGTTTCTGAGCCCGTATTTGTGGTTCCTCAAATGTTTCCCAGACTATGCATGCCTCTGATGTGTATTCCAAAACCTAGTATGCCACAGAGAACAGAATTTCTGTATAAAAGTGTGGAGAGTAATTCCTTACATAAAAACCATTTTAATTTTCCCTGAAGCCAACATAACATAAAGTAACAAAATAAAGTACTGTTTATTGGGGAGTTTTTTTATGAATATGTTTAGTCCATGTATTTATTCTTTCCTTAGCTTTGTCTTTGCCTACTTTCCCAAGGTAACAAAGCTCTTGAAATCTTGCCTGCAGTCCATCCATGACTCACAAGTATCTTTTCAGTCCTTTTGGCCAATTTAAACTCAGTTTAGAATAAGAAAGGAAATGCCAATTTAAACTTTTTTTTTTTTTTTGATAGTGAAAAGAAGGGAAAAGAAACAAAATCAGTGCTCCTATTAAACTGGACTTGCAGATCTTACTTCTTTTGCATCTTGTTTGGCAGTCACCAGCTTGTTATTCATCATCAACATTTTTCTGAAAAAAAATCAGTTTTACTTTCCTTTTCTGATGTTCAGGGAACGTTCAGGAGAATCCAGAACAATCAGTTGGGAACAGAGACATTTAAGCATCGTGAGGCCTAGGGAGGCAGATCATGTCCAGGCAATGTAACTGTGTTCCTTATGCACTGTGTAGGAAGTTTTAGTGAGGTAAAGCTTGCAGAGAAAGGTTTAATAATTTTTGTTGGTAGAGTATCTAATGTAACTGGGGGGAAGAAAGCACAAACCAAAAGAAGTGTTTGAGTACAACCCTTTTTAAAATTTGAAATAGAAGAGTTTAGCTTGTAAAAACAACATTCTCCACATGCCAGCACAGTGATTAGGGAGTCAGATGTATTGCTCTGCAAAAAAAGGATATGGAAAGAAATATATCTTAGATTTAAGTTTCTGTGGGAGTTGCACATCCTGGCTTGGGTTACAGGAGCACCTGTCCTTCAGTGTGCATTGGCACATGCTCTCTCAGGGATCCACCTACTGCAGTCGGTCCTTTCTCACACAGCAGTTTACCAGGGAGCCTGGTGCTGCTCCCTCTGTCCAGTTTCACCCTCTGTTCTTTACACACATCTAGTTTATGGATGGAGTGCATTCATGGCTCTTTACAAGTTAGTATTTAATTCTGTGTATAAAGTAAATGCTAACAGCTTCCTTGGGAGAGACTGAGACAACTACCCAGAATGGCCTGTAGCCCCCTGACTGGAAGGAAAACATTGGGAGATTGAACTGAAATCTCTGCTGCAAATCAATTGAAGTCAATTTAAACTGTGTTTACTATATCACAGGGAAATGTTCTACCAGGGAAATACCAGTTAATGCTTTATACACTGCACGCTCCCAGTAATGTGTCCTGAGAACACCTATAAGATCAAGCACTGTTGGCAAAGGGATTTTTAAACTCTGTTAGTGCTAAAGGAACTGATTCAAATAGCTCTGTGAGCTATGGATGGCTTTGCCTACACCCACTAGAGAAAAGGTAGGCACTTAGGAGGATTTGGCAACTCAGTGAGACTTTTGAGATGATACATTACAAGGGTGAGTAATGTTGGATGGAGCTGCAAGATACAGAAAATAAGAGGCAGCATTGTGAATTGGACTCAAACATCCTAAATCTCTCCTTGGAATCCTAACCTCACTATGCCCCAGGCCCTAAATAAAGTAAGCAGATGTTCTTTCAAGGTCTAAAGGATTTTGTGCTAGAAATGAGAAGGAAGTACTTTTGGTACAGTATACCCTGAACATTGAGTTCATCTCTGCAAGCTTACTGTGAAAAGCAGCTTTAACAGTAGTGTTGACAGATGCATATCTGACTGAACCGAGTCCTTCGCTCATATATACTTTTTCAATGCATTGCATCCATTGTCAGAGTATTTCACTTTCAGAATTCATGAAGGAACAGTAATGCTTTTAAACTCATTCTTTCTCTCATCCCCTTTCATACTTTCTGAAAGTAACAATAACTGTTCAGTCTGAGAAGTTCTGCTGTGTTTTTCATTGCTGTGATATAAAGGTCTCAGTCTAAAATCAAAGTGACAAGCCTAGAGCTCAAGCACCTCTTGCACATAGGAAGATGTATAGACCTCTGCAATGTGAACTGTGAATGCCATATACCCTGAGCATGGGAGTGTAGGAAAGAATGTTCCTTAAAAATAGCCACAGGGCTGTGGGATTTCCCAACTAGTAGTGTACATTTTTTACCTAATTAGCAGCGAAAACAGTCACAGTCACATCAGCACTTTATTGAGAGAACCATAATAATTCCTTTGGTTATCACATAAAACATTTACTTCTCTCATTATCAAAGCACATGGTTTTCTCAAGCTATTCCCCATTTTCAGATACTGGACTTGACAAAATCCAAGTCTGTTCATATTCAAAACATACACTGAGAAAAGAGGGGAGTAAAGAAAAGGACTAAGTGGAAATCCAAAACTGATGCAGTTCTTAAAGCCTCCAGGTCAACATTTAAAGCTAAACCCATCAGAAAGTAAACAGCAAAAGGCCTCTCTTTATCTGCTATTCCTTGTTCCTATTTTATCTTCATTTTTAGGGAGGGAGAAATACTAAAGTCTTTTAACTATTTTTTTTTCTCCTTTGCTTTGTGTACTTTGTTTATAAAGTATACAAGCTGGAAATAATCACTTTTCTTGCTTGGGAAAAATGGCATTAGCTGCATGAGGAAAACATGTTTGCTAAGAAAGCAATTAAAAAATTCATGAAGATGTTAGCTACCAATACTGGAAAAAAGTCTCTGTAATTATATTTAGGTACAGTTTGAAACATTTTGCAAAACTTAGGTTTGTAATATTCTATTCTTAATGGAGTTGCATTTTACATTCAGTTGTCTTACTTCAACTAATGAGCTGTTCAGAATCATAATTCACAAGACTCTGCTGGATTAGGAGTCATGCTTTTTAGCCCACAAACGCAGAACTTGGAACTATTGACTGGAAGCAGCAAGGCTGATAGAGTCTAACTGATACCATGTGCATGTAAAATGAAATTGAATCAAAATCCTCCATAGATTAAAAGATCCTTTTATATTCTCCGTATAAAAGGTATTAAAATAGTGGTATGAAACTTGTAATATTTTTTAATACTAGATAATTCTTATTTCTCAAAACAGTTTCTTAACTTTCTGTGAGGTTAGCATTCTCAGTGCAGAGGAAACCACTACATTTACTTTAGTATCAAGATTAAATTTATTTGTCTATATAGATTGTAAGTTCTTTGAGTCAGTTGTCTATGTAGAGGCACCTACTGGGATTTTCAAAAGTTCTTCAGCAGTTAGTAAAGATCCTGCGTAGTTATTACATTTTTCTGTCATTGGTTAAATTACCTTATTCTCAAAGAAATTTTATATGCAGAAGTCTGGGACTGAGAGAGAAAAATCACACAGTTCAGGGTATGCTTGTATTCTTGAGACACGGTAATATTAATTATAACAACAACATGAATGGCACAATTAAGAACTTGAAAGAATTTAGACTTATGGCTGTACTTTGTCCACATTTCAGTGTTCTCTGATGTCTCCACCATGCCCTGACAATATGGCCAGTATCTCAGCTTTTCATATCACTCTTGGACTCCTGCTGATGTTTGTGCACTGCATGTTCCAACCCTTTGAGCGCCCAGACTCCTTTTTCTAAAGCATTTTAGTGGCCCTTACCAGATCTGTATGGAACCGAACATCTTGCAGTCTTTTAATGTTATTTGCGACAGTGTCTTTGGGGTCGTTGGGGAACTATTTATCCCATTTTTGCATACGGAACGCATTATATTTCTAGCAAAACTAGTAGTGAAATATCTTGGGAAAATGCCTCTCCTTATGAGAGGTCTCTTGACCTATTTTGTACACCCACAAGTTTCAGTTCAGTCTAGTCAATTTGGATGTTGAACTGAACTAGCCTGAACATCTGAATCTTTGGAGGTTCATCTATCACTGTATAATGCAGCCAGTCAGAGAGAGACAGTTGAATAGAAGTCAATATGCCAACTGTTCCTTCATTTATTACTGCCATATTAAGAAAGTTGATAGAGTGGAACTAATCCATCTGCTCACAATTTATTCCCTAGTAATAAGATACAGTTTCACTATTCCACGAGCTCACTCTTTGACTAACTTTTTTAGAAGTCCTTCTGTAGCATCATTTTTAATCACTTTTAATCCAGTTTTAGTTATGCGTAAAATAGTTGAAAAAGATGGACTAAAGAGACATGAAAGGATTTCATGAGAAACTCAGGTCAGCTTAAATAGAGACAGATCAAATAAAGTTAAGTCAGTGAGCCTACAAAGGCCAACAGAAAAGTGTTCTAAATTACCTCTTTCACATGAAGCTTTGTTCTGTCATGTCTAAAATGCAAACAGTCAAAAGGAATAGGGCAGCCTGGGCAGCACCATTTGAGGAGTCAGGGCTGCAGTGCCTGAGGGGAGGTAGCTGTGTGACCTGCCAGGCTGATGGGCAACACAGGCTGAGGGACTGCAGGGTCAGAGCTGACAGGTGGAGAGGTCTCCTCCTTTCTTTACCAAGAATACTCGGTGTATCCACTAGTTCCCAAACGTGCACGGACTCTGGAAGTTAAAAAGATGTAGGATTTTGCATGCAGTGCTAAAATAAATTCCTGGAGCCTAGATATATTTCTCTTGTTGTTTAGTTTAAAACATTCCGATAGAGTTATCATTTATTAGACTGGTAGGGATATTCTTCAGTGATTTGGGCTGGGTACAATTTCAGAAATGAGTGCCAAAGCAGAAATTGCTTGTTTTTCAAAGTGTTGAGCCCACCACTCCTATTGATTGCTAGGGGGTTTCATACAAATGCAAGAAGGACTTTTACTTAGCAAACTGTAGACTTTGCTCAGTTTACAGTACAGCCTAGTCTGTAGTCCCTAGTCACCCTGGGTTGCATTCAATTCATTAACATAATCTATTTCCACCAAAGATTATAGATTTAGCAACAGCTTTGAATGGATAGAGATGCGTTATTCCAGAAAAATGCTGAAAATCCCACCTTCCTATTTTAAAATGCCTTTTTGAGCTGACAAGTAGCAGCTGTAGATGCTAAAAGTAACTTTATTTTTGTTGTGGTGCTCTGTCACTGCTGGAGCACCAACTGTTCAGATGAACACAGAAAGATTATTTGTCCATTATTTGACAAGACTTTTCCCAGGAAAGTCGGAGGCTGCTTACCTTCTCTTGTTTTAACTGCTTCCAGTTTGGCGAATGTTTAGTTTGTAAGCAATTCCTGCAATTTCAGAGTAATCACTCTTTCATTAGGGTAGAGATGGTAAAAAGGTACAACAGCAATTACAAGTCCATTAATGGTTAATTTAGATTCCTTTTTCTAAAGCATGACTGCAGCTATAATGGTATTAGCTATATTCATTCCATATTAACTGCATGAGCGTGGGTCATCTTTATAATGCTTTGTTTATTTCTTCTGTCTGTCTCCTGCATATTATTTTAAACCTGATTCTGTGTTGTTTTGGGCTTTTTTTAATATTTATGTGCACCTAAGTGAAATTATGTATGTATATGCATGTGTGTTTATGTATATGCATAAGTATATAATTGTGAGGAACTATAGTGCAGTTATTGAAAAGTGAGCTGAACAAACAAAATTCTTATTAAATCAGGCACCCAGCCTATAAATAAATGAAATAACATGAAATAATAGCTCCCGATATTTTTTGAGCTAATAATTTGAGAAAACTGTAAAGTAGCCGGCTCAAGAACCTGTGTATTCTCTTAAGGGCTGAAACTTTATGAAGAATCAAATTCTCTGTAGTGTGGTCTGAAACAGAAACAATTGTTTCACACAGCAGGTAGACTCCAGAAATATTCACTCTCTAAGTATCAACCAATGATGATTAAAAGCTACCTAAATGGACAGAGGAAAGCTTGATTCCTCTTTTATTTATTAGTGTCCAGATCTGCCATAAAGAGAAAATTTTCTACTGAAATTCCAAATCAATTGCCAAATCAATTTTACAGAGAGTCAATTCTAAATGTGCCCTAAAGTACATAATGCAGGGGAATTTTTCCTTTTATTCTAGACCACATATTGAAGGGCCTTTTTATGTATCACTTTTAAAAAATGAGGGTTTGCAGGGAGAATAGACACAAAGCAAGAGGTATCATTTAAGTTTACATGTCTGGCTCTCATCTCTGCCATGAGTGATATTTTGTAAACATACTTAAGATCACAAGGTGTTTCATCTTTGGGCAAGGCAAGAAGAATTTCATAGGACTGCAGCACCTGAAAAAAAAACCAATAAAAATTCTTCAGGCTGTTCTAAAAGCCTTTAATGTGCCATACATTGATGGAGCTGTGGTAAAATCTATAGCTGCCACAGATTCATTTAGCTTTATATTAAGTATGTCAGTGATGGTAAAGGATTGGTCTGCACAAAGGTAAAGATGTAACAAATAAGCTCTGTTCAGGGATTCACAATCTCTCATGGCCTGATAGTTTAAATGTGAATTACATATTAAACACAAATAGCGTCCTTTAAAATTCAGGATTTACTTTGAAAACACAACAAGGTCAAAGGGAATCAGTGACATAGTTCTCTGCATATTGGTTGTAATTAGTACTAAACCAGCCACCTGAAATTGTTGTTAATGGTATTACCCAAGAAACAAAATTTTGTTTGTTTAAACACATACCCTGGTCAGAGATATGAACAAGAAAATACCTGTTATTTTATGACACTATGTTGAGACCAATGGCAGCACATTCAGGAATTTTGGGTTTTCTTGTGAAGTCCCGTGCAAATTGTTTTACTGCAAGGTAGGAACTTTCTGTTGTTAATGTTATTTGAAGTAATCCTGTCAAATATCTGTACAGTGTGTCCAGACCCAGAGACTCAAGACAGCATCACAGTTTAACACTAGAAGATACTGTACCATTCATTTTGTCCTAATAGCTGCCCCTGGTTCTAGAGATTAAGCAGAGAACAGGACGACCCACACATATCCACTATTTCCCTGCCTATTTAAGTGCAGAAATTACCTTAACCCTTTGAAGTCAGTGGGAAGACTTCTTTTTCTGCCACTGTGGAATTTCATGAGATTAGAATAATTGCGATACAACTATTTCACTTTGCTTTTTTTGATTGCACAGTCAAGAACCACCAGTATTTACATTCCAGGATGTGTTCAAATTGCCATCTACATCAGTGGCACAAATTCTACTAACTGTCAAGATTCACCTTGACCCTATTAGGACTTAGTTGTCATTTTCTCATTACTGTAATTTAGGCATAGTAGCCTAGATGTAGCAAGAGTGAATATTATATGACAACTGTGAAATCAATTTTGATATCATTTTAGAAAACAGAAATCGGCATGCTTCAGTGAAGAAAATACTAATTATTTTTCTTCTTTTTGGAGAAATTGTATTTGAATATTCTTTAAGCTTCAAGAAGTAAACACGCTCTAGTAAAAGTGTCTTTCCATTTATGTAGCTTCTAAATAGTAGTAATAAGCATATACAATTCTATAAAAAGGCAAATTTTGTATTATTGAATATTATAATACCATTTAGCCAGAAAGGTCCACAACTGCATTTTCCATGCAGTTTGTTCTAGATATATGTACATACATATATTATATATACTGACATATACTTATAAGTGGAGACAATGTGATGTTACATGAAAGTTATATATGTTTGCTTTACTAAATTTTCTTATATCTTTATCAAATGTAGTAACTTGTATGTTTACCGTGGATTGGGATAATTTATTACAAAACCATTGTCTGAATGGGAAAAGGATTCTAAACTTCATATTAAGTTACATATTGAAGAGCAAAGGGCGAATGAGCTGCAGAACCAGCCCCAAATATGTTTTTACCTCTTGAAATGTTCTTGAAGAGAATTTCAAAGTCACATGGATTGGCACACTGCATATTATTTTCACATATTTCATTTTAATTCAGGACTGTGGTTCCAAAATTCACCCAGAGGAGTCCTGTGGCTTGCAGCCTCTGTCTCATGAGTACCTCTCAACAATTTCACAGACCATGTTTAAGACCTGTGAAGCTGGAGACACAAAAGGTTTGTACTTTATCCCCTTTCTTCTGCAAATTAACTCATGCCCCTCATCAAAGAAAACCTAAAAAGAGTATTTACTTTTTGTTATAGACATGCACTAACGTCTGCACAATAAGTTGAACTAATCACTTGTACTAGTTACTGATTCTTTAAAATCAGATTAATTAGTTTATGTGAGATTTTTTTGTTTAATAAGTTTCTAATCAGTGACCCACCATTGCTTGTATTACTGTCGTGTAGCCTTTAAAATGCATTGAAATATTTCCACTGAAACCAATTAAAATAAAAATCACAGGTTCACAGAGTATTCTGAGTTGGAAAGGACTCCCATTGAGTCCGACTCTTAAGTGAATGGCATATCTTGGCTTTATTAGAACCCTGCTCTAACCAACTGAGCCAATCTCAGATGTTATATTCTAACTAGAAGGGATTGTCTACTCAAAAATTAACTTTAGAAAAAGAACACAAAATTGTGATCCATTTGAATTTTTTACTTCCACTTCTATATTGGAAACACAAAAACAGTGTTTAATTTTACATATATTAGTGCCTTAAAAAACCAAGATGGACAAATAAAATATTGTACAATAACCAATACAATGAGCACATGTCTTTGGTTTAGTGAGAACTCAGATTCCAGCAGACTGTCAGGCATGTACTCATGCTAAGGTCACAGTTGCATGAACATTTATTGGAGTGTACTTCAACTACTCAGGTATGTGGTCTTATTCGTAACTTAAGTTGTTGCTGTATGAGAAAGTAAGTAATTTTGTTCAATTCTTTATTAGAGAAATGAAAAATAACCCAACATTCCTGTATGGTCTGTTGACACAAGTGTATTCTTTATCTTGCCAGGGACAGGAGCAACTTCTCACAGCAGTAAATTTGCACAAATTTATGGAATAATGAATAAAAAGTAATAACAATGTGGGAACTACCTGAATAAATCACTTCACATGAAACAGAGGCATATATTAAATTTGTGTTATATGGAGGGAATGCACAAAAGAGACACTGTTGTACCTAGCAGCAGATTTTAATCACACAAGTTGTGAATCATCTTATGCCACTATATCAGGACATAACATTTGTGACTAGAAAGCCCAAACCAAATCCCCTAAATCCTTCTGGGGCAGATAGTTTCTTTCTCCTGATATATAGCATATTCCTTTTGAATACTAGCTAAGTGAGGCTGAATATAAAATATCTTTTACAGCCTTATTGTGAATAATATATACAATTAAAGTTCAAACAAACTTCAGGAAAAGTATATTAAACAGGGAAGAATAATTTGCGCTTATAAAGTGAAGATTGTCAAGAGGTGTCTATTGAGCCTACAATGGGTGTTTCCAATATCTGGCAACAAGTGGCCACATAGTTTTAATGTGTGCCACAGCTTCCAACTGGAACTGGAAAGCATAGCTTTATGTGGAAAATCATTCCAAATTTGTAGCAAGCGAGTGATAAATCAATCCTGGCAGTGAACATTTTCCTACCACATATGGAAGCAATGGTGAATTGCATGCTAAAGCAGGAACATCTCTTTCACTTAAATTAAATTTTCAGAGAAGCCAAGCAACGTCATTTCTCCTCAGAAGACAACTCAAAACTTCTGCAGAAGTAAGCTGCCACTGTTATTGTGACAGGGAAGAGTTTTATAGGGATACTGAGGTACTACCATGGCAAAATCTATCTATGCTGAGAAAAGCTTGTGTTTGCGCTTACATGGACAAAGGCTGAGTCGGAGCAGCAGAGACAGAGATGAAACCTTGCTTCCTCTGACATTAATGGTAAAACTTAGAAGTCTGCTTTGCAGTTCAGTACAACTCAGATTTTATGCCTCATTTCTAGTCCTTTGATGTAGAGCAGGGACAGTAGTTCAGGGTCTAACCAAAGGCAGAAGTGGCTTCCTCCTCTCCTAGTTACCATGGCACTATTCTTTGGAGGAAAGTCAGCACCTTATGAAATATGCATTTAATTCACACCATTTCTCTCTCTTACTCTCACTCTCTCTCTAATCACTAAATGCAAATCGGAATATTCAACAGTGGAACTTCCTTTCCTTCTTGTTTACATCATGGAATGAAATTAAAATTTTTATAGCAAAAAAATCTTCTTTCTTTCAGAAAATCTTCCTTGCTTCACATGGGTTTTGAACCAGGCTATCATAGGAAAATTTGCTCTTTGTTCAGTATTGCTGTTTTATCAATAATACAGCAAGCATTAACCATGTGTTTGGCTCTTCAGAGAGAGAGAGAACTGATAAAGACCATGAGAACCCCAAGCTGTGCTAAATTCTTGCAGGTGAATCAGACTACTGCAGTCCGTGGAAATGTGGTTTGCAGACAATTACAAAAATCTGGTGGGTAAGAGATCGCAGATTCACTTCTAATGCTCTGCCCTGCTGCTGTCACATGTATGTTTCAGTTATATCTCGCTTTCCACATTTCCTACGACTGTATCCAGGTTAACATAACTCTCTGTGAGGTCTCTCTGCATTCAACAGCTCTGTGGATTTGGGTCCAACAGAGACATAAACTGATGTTCAAAGAAATTAATGTCTCCTTTGTTTACAAGGAATAAATCTCAGTTTGGACATAAGTCCATTAGCCAAAGCAAATCATGTCCTTTAAAAATAATTTTTACTTTTGTTTTCCATAAATGCAGCTAAAACCAAAATAAAAAAATATTTCCACAGCCTCAGTCACAGAGAAAAAGGATTTTAAAAGTCTTAGGGTGCCAAGTAAATACCAAATATAAAAGTAAGCTAGTCATAAATCAACAAACTATCTTTGGCATTGGTGTAGGTTAAATATTTTGATTTTGAGTTATCAGGAGAGAACACTATTTTTCTCTATATAGATGATTGTTCAGCACTATAGAAAAAATTTGATTTTAAATCTGAAAGCAAAATATATGTATTTGTGGCCATGACAATGAAGAGGATTAATAAAAATAAAAGAGGCTGAAAGAAGAAACAACAATATCAAATTAAATATACAGCCTTTATTGGTTAAAACTTTTGACTTTAGAGTAATATTTTTTAAATGGAATGTAAACAATCGCAATTAATTATTTTTAGAATATCTTTCTTTTCATGTATTATTATGAGAGCAATTTTGGGGAGTACTGGCAATGCTTCCTCTCGTATCTAAAGCAGATTTATGCCTGCAGTTTATAACTGCTCTAATGAGCCAAAAGTCCAGTTTACCTTCACTCTTCCTGTGGAAAACTCCTACTTGCAGGCTTGCATGAAGCTTTGATTAGGCCAATTTTTAATTTGTGAAGAAATTAACAACACCTCTCTCTTTCCTGCTCTCTTTCACTGAACTGTAGGTAAACTTGCCCTTGCCTTTTAGAGCCAATGCTCTTTTGGCTGAAGCACCACAAAATGCAGCGTGATTGAAATGGTGCTGAAAGCTGCAATGTGTACTGCTAACATATAAATGGGGGAAAAGCAACTTATAATTGCCCTATCAAATAACCTTAATTTCCAAACTAATATTGTTTGCAATTTTTTACTGTTTTCTTCATTTTATATGAGATTCATTTTCTCTTGTAACACAATCCAATTTTTGAAAGTTGGGAATGCGTTGACTGATTGCTATGAAGTTGTAGCAGGAAAAGTTCATAATACTTACATTAAAAATGCAAAACTTTAGATGCATAATTTGAAATATCTATGTAAATATAAAAACTGCAACTATTCTGTTACCATTAAATATTAGTTCTTCCTATAAACATCACTTTATCTCCATATATCCGTGTTCTCAAATCTTTTTACATTTACCACTACTCTTTAACATATGCCAAAAATTTATCTTTTTATTTTTTTTTAACGTACTTAGAGAGCTCTTGAATATAAACCAAGCTATTTAAAAGAAGCTATTCAAAAGGTACTTATCACTTACAGTTGCCAAAGTTTAAACTTTTATTGTTCAGATATTTTGGCTCCTCAATATTCATTTTATATAGTTCTACTTTTCTAGTTTATTGCCTAAAACCAGATCAGCTCATAAATGTATGGGATGTTAAAAAGAAAATTCCATAAAATGAGGGATCTCATATGTTGTAGACATTGCCAGAACCTTTATGTATCTGGTGTGAAAGAAAAATTACAACATTAGGAAAAAATACCCAGTTTCCACTGCCCAAAACAAGTCTCAGATCATTTATGAAGAGCTCTGCAGGAGTAGCAGTCTTGCAGTCCAGACTTGAAACCAACCAACCATTCTGTCTCTGCTCTATTGCCCAAAAGGCACAAAGCAGGAAAAGGTGTTTGCATGGCACCTGTTGCTGGGTTATCTGAGACCCAGCAGTTTTCAGTCTCTTCATGCAACTGCTCTGAAGTTGAGAATTTCCCTTTAGTCATGGATTGCCAAGTGGGTGCAGAGGGAGCAAAGGGGAAGATCCACAAGTGACAATAGAAATCCTAGAGGGTCAAAGCATTCCTGTCCCCAGTGGTGGCCCATAGACCACAACTTGGAACAAAGGACCTCAAAGGCAAGGGATGGTCAGCATGAGTAAGGGATTAACAACAGCCAGAACTGGGAGGTTACAAACAAGAGGAATTGTCTAAATTCAGCCTTTGGTTCCCCAGCTGAGCAAGATATTCATTTGGAAGAGCACTCCATGCTCCAGAACCTGGTTATCCACCTTCTACCTTTAAAGATTCAATTTAAACCCTTAATAAAAAGTCCACACAGGATCTTGCCCAGTCGTTAAAGTTCAGATCTCTCTTTTTGCACAAAAAATTATCAGGTTACAAGCATGTTATTTTCCTGTGCTAATGAATTTTGAACTTTTAAGTGGTCCTCAGCTGATAAGAGTGGGTAATATTTGTCCTAACAGCTAGGTGATTAGGATGAAAAAAATGCAAGTTTAAAACTCCTCTGCTCAAGAATACAGAGCATCTCTATCTTCCTGCTGGCACTCTACCACCATGATCCTGAGTGTCCCTCCTTCCCTCCTTCCTCCATGCTGTGAACTGGGCTGCTTTCCCAGCACTGCCTTCATGAAGCACCCATGTCCATGGGAACCAAGAGCTGGGTTATGCTCACTGACCCACAGCATGGTAAAAGCTAGTCCCCAGGCTTTTGTCTCGGTTCAGTCTGCCATTATTTGCTCCACATCATCTGCAAGTACGTCTAAGACTGGGATGAGCATGTTCTGCACAGGGCGGAAATAAGGGCAGTTGTGCAGGGTACACAGTAATTGGTGTTGCATGGTCCTGGCACTGTGTTTTGTATTCCACTCTTAGATGTGCCTCTGCAGGCTCCCATACAAACAATTCTTGATGATTTTATTTGGAAGGACTTCTTTATCTGCTAAGACAACTCACTCTGACACTTACAAAAACATATTCACTTGGATTTTTGTCTAAGTGTAAGCACAGGCTGCCTCCCTAGAAATTCCCTTGCTTCTGAGGTAACAGCTGACTCTCCCAAGGCCACTGGAATCCTGCAGGGTTAGTTTGCTCAGCCACCCCCTCAGTCCCTGGCCTGATAAAAAAATGTCAATATGCAGCCTTGGGTTTTTTGCTGTGGCTTCTTGTGCAGCAGAATCCATCACAGCCAGCTGTCTGCCAAGCTGCTGCCTGGTAGCTGTGGTGGCAACAAACTTTAAGGCCAGGTCTGCAAACATTTGCTTTTGGAACTATTTTCTGGGCTATGGTGAGAAACCCACCTGTTTTAGCAAGGCCTGATAGCATTGACATGGGACCTCTGTACTCTTCCTTGTGTAATGCCTTAATCAGAACAAAAGTAGGTTTTCCTAGCAGAGCTAGATAGACACTGGGCAATGTCAGGACTGTATGGGCTAGAAAGTGCTTCTTTTGCTGATCTGAATATAAAGGCAACTCTGTGCAAAGTTGTTTGTCTTCCTTCAGAAATTAAATCCATCAGGCTTGCAGTAGGATTTTGGAAAGGAATAGCTTTAGAAAACAAAACACCAAAACCGTTCAACCTTAGGTAGGGGATTGTTAAAATCCACTGACTTTTGGTTATCCCACTTTATGCTCCTAATCTGCAAAATAATTTTTGACAATAGTGATAAGGGTCTAATAAATTGCATACATTATTCATCTCACCTTACTGCCATCTTCTGAAATGTATATGTGCAGTCTGGGACAATCCTATGAATTCTCACAAATTAAAGTTGGTATTTTTTGAAGGAAAGTCTTCATCCTGCTTCATTTTTCTATTAAGTGCTCTCAACCAGCCACCCAAATTTTAGATGTCTAGATGTAGGTGAGAACAAGTCTTGTCTTTAAACACTTCTGAATGTGAATATTTTCCTTTTGCGTTCAGCCTCCTCACTCCTTTTTCCTTTCTTGTATCCCTTCACTTGAGAAAGGACAAGGTCCTACAAGAAGGCAACGTGAACTGAGAAATGAACCCACAAACAGCTGTCAGATTTGAGCATTCACAGCTCTTTCAGGGAACAAAAAATGTCCCACCCTAGCTAAACGAGAAGGGCAAACTCAGTGGAAGGAAATAGTCTCTTCAAAGGGTTGGAGGGCATTTTAATTTCGGAAAACTCCCATGACAAAACACTCAAAAATACCTTGCTTCTTGTGTAATAAAACCACTGACAAAAATACAGAGGGGGTGCTGACTTCCCATTGCTGTTTTCCAGGGCAGTGGATTGTCCCTTGCCTCAGCTGCTCTGACAACAGGACCTGTGACTGGAGAGAAATAACGTGGCAGCCGCATGGCTGCCGATACTCTGTGCTGGCCAAGCCCGAGCTCCAGCGCTGTGTGGAGGGCAGAAGGGTATGTAACAGGTTTTACATTTTAACTCAGTTTTATTTACCTGGATATTAGTCCTGAAGCTTTCAAAATATTTTAATGATTGATGTGTGAAAAAAATCCCTTTTTATTATAACTGGAAAAGTATTCCGATGAAAAATGCACAGGCACAAAACCCAACCATTATGCATACTTTAGTCTCATACGCAGAGACAGTTGCCATTTCATATAGGATCTTAGGTCACGCCAGTGGAGTTTCAAGACCTATGGTGTATGTGGTTACCAGTCAGACCTGCAGTGAGTACACAAGGACAGCCAATGGAGGATGGATTTGCATTGTTGTCACAGTTTGTCTTACATTTGACATGCAAGTTGGTTTTCTTCTGCTGCATACCTAATGCATGGCATTGCTTGTGCACACTAATCTTACCAAGTCTTCTTGCACATTCTTTTCTTTTAGTGAAGCTTCTAAAGTGATTGCTTGGAAATACAAGGTCTCCTTAATAAGCATGCTATGACTGTAAAACTGTTGAGAGAGAGCTCTGATCTGAGGCTCAGGTACCTTACTGAGGATACAAGTATCCAGAAAGTAAGTAATTAATTGTTATAAAGAGGTTAAAGTGCATTGCCTAGGTAAGAAAATAGTAACTAAAAGTGGTGTTTTGATAAAATACAAGAGTATTTCTATAAAGACAAATAAAAAAATAATAGTCTTTCAGTTAACATTTTCTCCATCATTTCTGGTAATTTCTTGTCCTGCACAAAGTACTTTATTGCCATTTGGCTTTATTTCTGCCTGTGGTTTTCTCCATCATTATAGGCTGTCGGTTTCTCCTAACATATTTTTCTGAAATAATATTGATTTGTATGACAGAGGAGAGGCTTTATTTGCTCCTCATGCACAGAAAAAGCACTTCTGGATTGACCACAGCAAAAATAAGATTTTGATAGCTTTGCTTTGGTCTTTAATTTCTATGGACATGGGACTGCTTCAATAAGCAAAACACCCTTTGGTCAGCCAATTGCAGGGCAGCAGAAGAACAATATGCTACTGTGGAAGTGGATTGACAGGGTATTGCTGGGAGGATTTTCTGACATTGCCACCTCCTGAATCTGACCACTCACGTTCACCAGTGTCAAAACCAGAACATTTGTTAAGGGTCCATTAAGACCAAGTATATGAAATGACTGATTGTGAACTTGATTTCTTAATTCAAATTCCATGATGTTCTGACTCCCTGAGGTCACTGGTCTATTTCAGTGTCAGATAAGAACCAGATCCTACATGATCTACATTAACATCTTGCAAGAAAAATCTCTGTAAAACTAACTGCACTTGTTTCCCATTCTGCATCTTTTACAAAAGTTGCCTCACTTTGTCTGATAACCTTTGCTGCTCTGTAGAAATCTGCCAAATCACTCCTGTTACCTTTGCACAGACATCCATTTAACTGGTTTATTCTTTTAAAGTCATTACTCTAAAGTATCTTCCCCTTTTGGTATTTTTCTCCTATATCTTTCCCTCTGATTTAATTTCTTCCATCACTTTGTAATGATTTTAACTTTGTGTGATGTTTTGCAATAGGATTTTTGCTTCTTTCACCAAATAAATAAATGTAGAGTCTGGATAAACTCCCACATTTCAGTAGAACTTAAGAACTAAGAGAAGCTTTCTTCATACCAAAGGTAGATGAATAAAAATTGTTCCCTACTTTGCTGATAAGATTCTGATTCTGCCTGTGCTAAGTCAAACTTTAGAATTACTTTACACAGTCTGAGCAATGTAGTAATTTTTTTTCAGGTGCTCACTGCAAGAGACTTTTGCCTGTCTTATATATGTTTAAGAAACCTAGATCTTTTACAGAGGAGCTACTGAGCAGCCAGCAAGATATATTTTTTGTGCGCAAATACATTTTTATTACACAAGAGATTTTCATAACCACCTGTATTTATTTACTCATTTGTGATTTTAGTTTCAATTCATTACATACCTTGTCTTTAAGTAGTACAGACATCTTAGTTTCCATAATAAAATAAACAGAAGGTTTTCATGCTGGAAATGTAAGCAAATAGCAAAAAAAAGCATGCGTGCAAAACAGAAGGGCAAAAGTCATCAGTCCAAGTGAGGGCACTGAGATGATCTAGAAAGCTGTTTGATTTACACTGTCATTTGCTGAAGTTGGCTAAGAGCAACACAACCCATTTGTGTGTCCACTTCTCAAAAAGGGCTCAACTAACCTGTGTGCTTCTGTGTTCAGGGTTTTTGAATATTCAGCTCGTGTAACTTTGGTCTCTGGAGTTCACAATTCTTTTGGAAGGACTCATGTATCTACATTTAAATTCTTCCTGAAAGTTTATTCCAAACTAAGGCAATAAAACCTCCAGAAACCCCAGAGAATTACCTTTCTCAGGAAAGCAGAGACATATTTCTGTAGCCTCTTTTGGTCAAATGACATCATACCTGCTGTCAAAACTCTAACAGCCCTCTATGACTGAATTTCATGTCTGAATACCTTCATTAAAAATTCAGACCTGCAAAATTGCACCAGGAATCACAGACAAAGTAAGTAGTGACATTTGTGATAAACTAGGCTGAAGTTTCTGATTTTTGTCCAGGAAAAAAGTATAATTTGTTTCCAGGATTTTGATCTGCTGACTATACTTCTTACAATTTAAAACATCATTTGTGTAAAACATTTGACACTGTCCTGCATGAAATTCTTGTCTCTACACTGGAAAGACAAGGATTTGATATGGAACATTCAGTGCATGAAAAATTGACTGGATAGTCACACTCAAAAGAGTTGTGTTCAGTGGCTCAATGTCCGAGTGAAGAGCAGTGATGAATGACATGCCTCAGGGGTTGGTGTTGGGGTCGGTGCTGTTTGACATGGAAAGTGCATCCTCAGTAAGTTTGCCACCCAGTTTGCATGGCACAGTCGACTTGCTGGAGGGAAGCGATGCCATCCTGAGGGACCCTTCTGTGTCTCAGGAAATTCAACAAGGCCAAGTGCAAGGTCCTGTAAGGCCAAGCACAAGTACAGGCTGGGGCGATGAAAAATATGTAAGGTGAATGTTCTTTTTGTCTGAAATGCAGCACATGAAAGATCAGCTGTCTCTTTAAGTGCAGTCCTGATTTTCTAATGTTTCATAGAATATTAGTAAAATGCAGCACACAGATATCTCTTGCTCATTAATTTCTTTTATTCATTTGTCAATATTTCTGAAATATATTTATGGTCACCCAAGAAGAGCACTTCTTTCCCATCTGTATCATAATTAAGCCTTCAAAAATGCTTTCTGATTTGTTTTATAACTCCAGGCTGCTTTCATGTCTTATGTTAGAATTTATTTCTTTTCCAAAGCTCATCTGTAAAATTATAATCTCCTTTCTCTATGAAAAAAAATTGATTTTCCCTGGCTGTGACTTCCAATTGATTTCACATCATCATTATTAACTGCAATTGTAGTTTGTATGTATATAAAACTGTACTTGAGCTAATTTGTTTCTGTGTGTTGTGGTTTAACCTGGCAAGCAGCTAAACCCCACACAGCCATTCACTCACTGCCCCACAGTGGGTTGAGGGAGAGAATCGGAAAAAAAGGTAAAACTCGTGGGTTGAAAAAAAGACAGTTTAGTAAAATGGAAGAAGGGAAAATAATAATAAGAATTATATAAAATATACAAAGGAAGTGATGCACTGTGCAATTTTGCACCACCCACTGACAAATGGCCAGCCAGTCCCCAAGCAGCAGTTGTAGCCCCCCAGTCAGTTCCCCTCAGTTGTATTGTTCAACATGTTGCCATATGGTTTGGAATATCCCTTTGGCCAGGTGGGGTCAGCTATTCTGGCTGTGTCCACTCCCAGATTCTTGTGCCCCCCCTTAACCTCCTCACTGGCAGGGCAGAACGAGAATCTGAAAAGTCTGTGACTGAGTGTAAGCACTGCTCAGCAACAACTAAAACGTCAGTGTATTATCAACATTATTCTCATTCTAAATCCAAATCACAACACTGTAACAGCTACTAGAAAGAAAATTAACTCTACCCCAGCTGAAACCAGGACACTTGGTTTCGTAAAAGTGTAAGACCACCTGTAGTGAAACAATAACACTCAGGCTGATGGAGACATAAGAAAGGATGTACATGCATAAAAACAGTTTTATGAGGTCCTATTTTGCTTTATGATGTATTAGCAAGAATAGTCAGTTATGTTTGCATTTCATACACAGTAAACAGTTCTGTGGTTAAGGTGGTTCTGGCTGAATAGATTTTCCTTCAGTCCTCTTTTAATATCTGCAGTCTTTTTTTCTCCTCCATTATAAACTTTAAGGGTAATGAGATGCAGACTGTTTCATTCTTAGGGAACTCCGCACATATGTCCTAATTGAATCAAAGAAATTGGTAGTAATAATAAAAACATTATGTCTGTATTATATTGGCTCAACAAAATCCTCTATAACTACATACATATACATATAACTACAGTTAATAACTTTTTACTATAAGACTTATACAACTGTGGTAAGACATGATGCTTTGATTTTTGTACAAGAAATTTTAAAAAGTGGTGAAGGATAAAGGGTTTTAACAGGTTATTATTTACCCAATTAGCAGCATATACAAAGTTGGCCTCAATAGCAGGAGTGATATATATTTTGCTTATCACTGAGAAATATTATCCAGAGTTTATTCTTACAATAAAGTACCATTGAGTCATGTGTAATTAAGAACAGGAAATATGAAAAGGCAATATTTGCTGGTGTACTTAAAATTCAGCTGTTAAAACAGGAATTTTAACATATAATTTCTTAACAATATTTTAGAGTTAAGTAGTGTTTTGAACTTAGAGGTGTTTAAATTTCCTAAGTGTGGTTAATTTATAATGATAAGTCTGGTTAAGAAGTGAATTCCACGATGCTTACACAATCTTTCAAAGCCTTTAAGCTGTAATGGAATTTTTCACACAAAATGTTTGCAAGAGAAGACACTGAAAATGTTTGCCTGTGTGAAAGTGTTGTTCTTTGTCTTGTAAAATTATAACCTTATGTATGTCTGATTCTTTAGTCATCCTGCAGACAAATGCTCCATCGACCTGAGCAGTACATGTCTAAGCCTTGTGCTAGATGTGTTAAAAAAATTGAGATCTGGTATATTCCACACACCTGAGACATCATCTTCCTCATTGTCATAGAGCTAAATACAGAGTCATCCCTAGAGCCTTTGGCTGAAATCATATTATGTACCACATGGCACATGCAACTACAGTGAGTTCGTGCAACTGTATAGAAATAAACGTGGCTATAGTTAACACACATTCATTTACATTGAGTGATTATTCTAAGTCATCAAAGCTCTTGGGTTAGCTGAAGGACATAGGTTTTCTTCCTAGGACTAAAAACTACCGATTTTAACCTTTGAGACTTCCAAACATTTGCTGAAAATGCAGCTCACTTGCAAAACATGAACCTTGAAAAGATGCTTTCTGATGATTTGTATACTATAACAAAATGTGCTTGGCCAGCTCTGCACCAGGGCAGTTTGAAAAATGGGTAGAATTACTTACAGGTGTGCTCTTCGTCCACCTTGGTGGTCGTGGTTTTTTGTTTGTTTTTTTTTTTAAAAGAATTTTTTTTTTATTTTTCCAGGACTTACACATCTCGTAGCATGATTGAACCAATAGAAGCAGATTACTGGTTGCAGACAAGGTCTTAATGAATGGATGTAGTATGTGTGCAGATTTGCTGGTGATTTGCTATGCATTCACCAGTCTGGGGTGCATTGAATTTCAAGGGATACACACACACATATCTTTCTATCTGAAATCTTCTCTAGACTTATGGCAGAATGTTCCCTTCAGAATCCCAGCACACATGGTTTCCAGAGGATGACTGCTGATACTGTCCCATGGTGACTGCAAACAGACTTTAGAGCTAGAGGGCAGGCACCACAGGTTTCACATAATGCAGTCCTAGTTTTAATGACAGATCATTCAACAGTGCTGTGATTTTGCTGCGAAAGATGTAGCCGGAGATCAAATTTGCTTGATTCCAGTTCTGATGTGGCTCTTATCTACTTGAACAACCAAAGGCTTCTTCACTGACACATCATATGGTTCTATAATTGACTGACATCTTTGAGGTGACCCACACTTTTGATTTGCCTTTCTGTACATCCACAAGTCCACTTTGGCTCATTTCTTTCTTCCCCACTTGCATCAAGTCTTGACTATTCTCTTAGCACCTGTTTCTGAAAGTCTGTGTTAATTTCGCGAGTGAAACAACCTGTATTTCTCCCCAGTGTGATGTTACCATCTGACTCATTCCTGACTCATCCCGTTCAGGTACAACTTCTAGAAACATGCGTACATTCACAGATAGACACTCAGTCACTCAACAGCTTTAGCTGTCTGATCTAATTTTCTGGCCTCCTGCTTCATCATCTCATAACACTTAAGAGTGAAAATGGAGATGTTCTGAGACTCAGAACTGACTCCTTTGCAGATAGGCTGTGTGCAGTCTCCTCAATCTTGTGATGATATTTGAATAAGTATATCAGGGCCGTAACAGTTACCTGTTTCATCCACTCATACTGACTACTGAATCTGCTCTGACTCACATCACCTCCTTCATGTTTTCAGAACATCAGGACAACAACTATGTTAAGGCCCACCTGATATTTTCATATGCTGCCTGGCCTCATGTCATTTATGGACTACATCTGCCATTTTATGACATGATCATACCTAACTTGTCTCTCCTGGTACTGATTTACTAAATGACTGCACGTAGTGCCCTTCCATCTGCAGACCTGGCCAGCTAGGTACCCCAGGGCAGGCTTGAAAATTCATTCATGGTTCCACTATTTATATGTGTGTACTTGTGTAGGTATAGAAATTGTAAAGCCCTACAAGGCTAAATTATTTGTTAGTGTAAACTGGGATGTGTGTATGCGTTTTGCTCTAATTTTGACAGAGAAAAAAAATGGGAAAGAGACAAATGAATTGATCTTAGACTTTGATACTCTACAATGTTTAAGACTTTGGAAATACTTAGCATGACATTTCACTCTAAAGTTGCCAGTGAATGCACAGTGCTGGCAAAAAAAAGACACCTGTGTATCATGTTCATTGGCCTTGGCCATAGTTCTCTCCTTTTTTTCATTAAGGTTTTTGTCCTGATATTTGAAAGCAGTGGTAGATGAGATTAGACCAAATACAGTTAGAAGGAGAAAATATCTATGAGAATCCTTATCACAGTAGAATGAAGAATGAGATAAAAATGTCACATCTGCTGATTTAGTGTAAGTAGCTTGAATATGCTTCTTTGCAATTCCCATGTGCTAACAAAATAATACTGTATGTTACTAGAAGGGAAACAATCTTGTATGTTCTACCAGCTGCTGTATGTGTGTAACTTGCTAGTGCCTCTTTATTATTCTGCTATTGATGTGTTGTTTTTTTACACAAATGTTCTCACCCACATTACAAGCTAATGATATCCTTGCCTGCTAATATCTGAGAACTGCTTTTTAAATAGATGCACATCTAGATACTACAGTGATGGACTCATGAAATAGAGATTAAAGAGACTGGAGAGATTAAGAGATTTTGCAAGCTAAAAGAATTGTTGCTTAAAACCTCAAGTTAACCTGCTTTAGAATTAGGACATATTTTAAGCACGGATTATCTTCCTAATTGTAAATAATTGTGTGCATGTTTGTGTCTGTCAGGAAGGGAAAGAGAAAATATCCAACCAGTTTTTCCAAAGTTCCATGGATCCTTGACTTCTGTGAGTCATGTTATGCTTGGTTTAAAGATGTTTCTTCAGACACAGTGTGAAAAGCTGGAAACCCTCTTGCATGTGAGAGAAGTGCTTGTGCAGTACAAGCATGAACAGCGGCTGTTTAAGAATTTCCATTCTGAAACAGCTTTGAGAGGTTCAAGACACAAGGTAGAAGAGCCTTTATGCACTCAGTGCTAGTTTTAATTTGTTTGCTACCATACATAATCTGTCCAGGGCTCCTCTGAAGCCTGCAATGGGCATGGGAAGTTGAAGGCATTGCTATACCCATTCTTGGCCCTGACACCAGATTAGGGTATTTTCATCTGAAACTGCTTCTGTTCTGTGGGAAGTATCATTGGTACACTGTTGTGGCTTATTTTTAATCACAACAGGTTAATAGTGGGAAGTGGAATCAGTTTCCAAAACTGTAACATTCCTTGAGGAAATAGAGAAATAGAGATGTGTTAGATGAGAGAAGTCCAAGATGCTTACACCACATAAAATCTCTAAAATATAAACCTTCAGAAATGTACTCTTAAACATGTAATCTTGTGCAGCCTGAATTTTATTTGCATAATCAAATATTCAATATGTAAGTGGTAAAACATCAAATCCCCAAACCAAATTAAGAAATGAAACAACAAAACCCCATCTTACAGGGTGCCAGCTCCCCTGAGTGCCAGAGGAGGGGTAGGAGAAGCTGCATACTGTTGTGCAGAGAACAGGGCTACTACTGTGTTATGGCTCACTGGGGTTTCTGACTCCCAGTTTTCCATTTTTGCTCCTCAGTGTGGATTTCTGTTTGAGGTGACTGTGGTAATTGATTATGCACACAGTTTCATTGGCAAACCACAGTGAACCTGGGTTCTCTTATCTTTGGACTCGTGTCATTGCTTACCTGCTTCAGCAGGAAGGACTGCTAGTCCTATCCACTAAAAACAGAGCACTTGCATTAAAAAACCCCCTCACTTTACATTCTGTGGTCTCCACACACCAGAGATGTATGATTTGTCTGAGGGGTGTACAGAATGAGTAGGAACAAGCCCAAATTTGACTTCTTCATTCCTTTGCGAGTTCAGAGTAACCCAGCAGAAACTTCTGTACTAAAGTACTTCAGTCTTCCTGAAAGCATTTCTAACTCAGTTCAGGCCATGATGCTTTCTGGTGCTCACATCACACGACACACATGACAGGACTCTGTTCAGATTATCTTCCACCAAAATAACCTCCTTTATATACCCTCTCTGAAAATGCAGAAGGCTTGTCTCTCTACAAGTATGGCAGTAGCTGCATCCATTCATGTCCGTGTGTGTTAGTTTGGGGTAAATTCTAATGAATCACATTGATGGAAGACAGACATTAACGAAGACATGCTGTGCAGGAACAAATCACATGAAAGGGAGAAAAGCAGGAAGCTGCAAGCAATTATGAGAGCAATTGTGTACTAACAATTAGAAGGAAACACAGGCATAAGCAAAAGAAATTATCGCCAAGGATGAAAAATGCAGGGCTAACTGTGCAGCTATAGTGATCTATAACCTGCACTTTTTGTCTTTGAAAGACTTAATATAGCTTTTTGTTAATCAAATCACACAGACTTTGCTAAAGGAGACCTTTAATATTGAGATGTTAGGGCTGGAGAGCAGGCAGTTCACAGAGATATTACTGGACCATTATGAGAAGGGTTTAAAGACCTCCTGACTAGCTGTATTCTTTTCTAAGGTTCTAGTTTCTGGATTGTACAACTTCTAAGTCGTATCTTTTTTTTCCATCTAAAGATTCTTTTTATAGGTGACTCAACTAACAGAGGGATGATGTACTATCTAATAGAAAGAGTGAATAAGACTCTTCAGGAATGGCAAAAGACTCATGATGTTAAATGTTATCATAATATCAATGAGGGGAAAACATTTATCAGTTACTCCTACTACCCCCAGTTCTGGATGAATGCAAACCGGAGGCCGACTTTTGAAAAAGCTCTGGAACAGCTGCTGCAGAGGTACTGAACAAACTCTGTCACTCCCTTGTTTGTATTATCATTCCATTCACAAATGTGTTTAACACTTTTTTCAGTTGAAGTCAGTAAACAATTAAACATAACATGTGCAGACTGTATTGTATGATTAAAAAATAGCAGCAAATGACATCAGGCCTCTGATTAGGGTGCTAGATACAGTTCAGTGAAATGCAACTCAATGCAGTTAAAATGATTGTCATCTGTTTTAAAGCAAGATGCCTTGTTTTTCATTTCTGGCTTTCAGATCGCGTCCCCTGGAGAACACAGACCAGACTGTATTAATTGTAGGTGGTGTTCAGTGGCTTAATTCCAATCACTTGCAAATTATCCAAAAGGTTTTGAACAGGTAATGTTATATATTTGATGTTATTCCAAGTTTGGTTATGATAAATTATGAGAAACAACAAAATTTTTTTTTTCCCAAACAGGGAAAATCTATCAAATATCCTGGTAATTATCAAATCCATAGGTATGGGCTTTCACCTCCCAGTGGATGGAATACATTCTCTATCACAGGTAAGCTACAGTACATTTTGAGTGTATTTTCATGGAATTCTCGTCATTTCAGTATTCATTTTACTGTCATCAAAATGTTTTATAGCTTCAACTGAGCAAGCTTTAAGTGGATCAAGGAAAGATTAATGGTTTTATTTGCTCATGTTGCTTTCTCAAACAAATTTGCCTCACTTCATGGATTCTGCTGCAATCAGAGAGCCGTTGGAGACGCTGTGCTTGATCAGCTATCCCAAGAACCAGAAGAACCTCCAATATTAAGCCTGTTGTCAAAGTTGAGAAATCGTGCTAGGAATAAGCAGACTGCTCCTCATACCATGTTGGGATTAGGCCCTTCCCAGGCTTCCTCCATGGTTACTGCTGGATCAGATTACCAGATCTGGCTGCATTGCACAGCTCTCCATAAATCTATCTTAACCTACCTGTGAAACCAGAACATTGCAGAGAAGTTGGAATATACTGCTGAATCCAGCCTGTTATTTGTATGTTAATGATATGTTGCAGTCAGTTTAAATCATATCCTAGAACCTCAGAGTAACAAATGGGCTCATTTCAATGCTCTTTTGTAACTCATTCAATTCAATATTTTATTTACAATTTGGACAGTGATTCTCTATTGTACACACATAAAATGTATGGATGAGAAGCACTGGAGGGCAGAATGGAGTGAATGATGCTTACCAGTGCTGTGTGTCATGCTCTGCCTATTCACAGGTGTCAAAAAGAGAAAATTATTAGCTTTCATGGATTATGTACATCAACCCTTTCTCACTGGGGACTGATGCCCACATCTTTTTGCAGCCATAACACACTGCTGTATTCAGTGTGCAACTTACTGCTACTCTCACCCTTCTTCCTGCTACAAAGACTACCCTGTCTGATTTTGCGCATTCTTTCTGTCTAACATAGTACTACTTATCTACCTTGTCTCTACTGAATGTCCTCTTATTGATTCAGACCATTTTCGTAATTTATTTGGATGACCACAATAGAATACAGTAGGGAAATTGTTGTCATCAACATGAAGAAACATTTTCATAGATCCTGCCATAGTTTTCAGCAGAATTCAGTCCTAGGAGGAAGAAAAATTTTGATACCAGGTAGGTGAGGCAAGGATAGAAAGAGTATTAAAGGCTTCCCAGGAGTACCTTTTTCCTCTTTTTTTATTCAGTAAATTACCAAAACTCCAGAAATCAGCTATGGTGAGTAACTGACATTCTTTTCCCTTTCATTATTGGAATCATATGCCAAACTACCCATGTGGTTTGGGTGCTCTAGGATTCAGGATTATCCCAGCTACTCAAGCTCCTCTGCCTGCAGTGTCAAATCCACTGCCTTGCCACCTTTATGGTTTTTTTTCTATTCTTGGCATATCTGCACTATCTTCAGAAATAATAAACTGTTCTTCACTTTAACCATTTTTAAGATTCCCATGCCCTATACTCTCTTTTAAGCAACAGCCTCGATGAATTTGATTTGAATTTTTCTTTACAGGAACAATTTCAACATTTGTTACAAACAACTTTATAACTGGATTTTTTTTTCTGAATTGCACCTCATATTGGCTAAGTATATATTAAAAACCATTGCCCAGTAACTATATTTTAAACAACCTTGAAATCTTCCTATAAAGGAAGCTGCACAGCTACTAAAAAATAATTGTAATTTCCCTTAAAATCTACAACAATCTTGGAGTTATAGCTATTTCCAAGAGTGAATTCATGCCTGAAGTATAACATAATTGCTTATTCAAAATGCAGTTTTGCTATCCATTTCCATAACACACTATCCTCTAAATAGTCCTTCACTGACAAGACATTGCAATATTTTATCTGGAATGCAGGCACAAGTACAAAACCTGTGGAATGAAAACTTGATTATTCTGGATACAGCAAAAAATTTGGGCTATGAAGTGGTTGACACCTTTGTCATAACCATGGGACGTTACAAGGAATTCCTGCAAGGGAAGTGTGGCTGCCATTTCCATGAGGTAATAGTTTATGCTTGTGTCATTACCAGGTATTTAAGATATTTTAACTGACAGGTGCTTAGAAACAAAAAGGCATGCAATGAGGTTAGTATTTGTGACTCAAAGTAAGGCCTGAATACAAATCCTGGGTTTAGAAGTTTCCGTGGTGGCACTTGTCCCTTGCTGCTCAGCATGTAAGGCCACCCAAGGACAAGCTGAACTGCTGTGATGGTGATTCCTTGAAATAAGAATAAATGTTCTTCTGCAAAGGTAAGTCATGTGAAATGATGCTGCACAGTTTTCAGGTTCTTGTATTATTTATTACGTGTTATATAACCCTGCTTCTGCACGGGACTGAGTTTTATCTTTTGACTGTACCTCAGTCTCACAGGTTTTTGTCTGATACCTTCCTAACTGAGCAACTCAGCACAATCACATAAAACCATAAATATAATTAAAATAGAGCTTAAAACTGAAGGACCAGTCTTACTGCTATGTATCTCTTTTCCTATGTCTGAGAAAGAAGATTATTTGGGATAGTTACAGTGACCAACTATAAAAACAGAAGTGTAAATGAGAAATTGCCTGTGATGGTACAGGGTTCTTCATTCTTATGAACTGAATCTGAGTTGTTTAATAAAAGATTAGGAAACGACCACAAGTTATTCAGCTAAAATTTGTTTAGAACCATAAGACTGGAACTGTCATATCTTTCAGGAAGATAGCATTTTCTCTGAGTGATCAAAGAACAATAACAGGTGCAAGTTTTCACATGAATGAAATATAGAATGAGAAGACGTTACTGAAAAGTTAAACGTGGAGGGGAAGAAAAGATGCATAGAAAGATGCCTCTTTGAAACTAAGTGTTAATGAATTTATGATGTTTCATAGTCAGCTGAGGGCTTTGAGCCAATAAGAAGCTACTAGTTGGAAGAAATCTCAGAAATTTGGTTACTGACTAGAATAATGACACAACTAATTTGATATGTCATGTAGAAGACAAAAATTTAGTTCTTATGGAGAAAATCCTAGATTTTTTTTTAATTAGAGTTATCAAAAGTGCATAAAGACTAGCACCACATAAGTGAAATGCTAGTATTTTTCCAGTGTAAATTTAGGAATTTGTTTTCTGTCAAGATAAATTACTTCAAGTAATAGAGACCACCAAATGTTTTCTGAATCTCAAGGATAAACCCCCTTTGCTTATTTTGCTAAGTCATGCCTGTATTTCTGTAAGCCTAACTCTTGGGCAAACCTGTTCCCAGGACCTGAATGAGTACAGGGTTAGCAGAGAAGCTTTGTAGAGTTTTGCAGATAAAAAGGTGGGTTGTGACACCAGGAATGAAGTGGAAGTACTAATTTTTGCTGTGAAAAAAATCTCAGGACAATTATGATATACTTTCCTTAAAGATCCAAAAAAAGCAGCAATCTAAAAATAAGGTTTCCTTCATCAGACACCCAAAGTATACACTGAAAACCAAAATATCCAGTGGCTAATTAAACCTAGGAGTAGTTTAAACTAAACAAATGGGAATTCAGTGGTGATGATAGTAAAATTCAGACATAGGCTCCAGAGTGTCCTTGTGATGTCTGCTGTCCAAGCACTAGCATAGCAAGTCTATTTTCTTGTAGGCTGTGGATTATATTAAATTCTTGCAGCCACAATAGACAAAAACAATAACTATAAGGCTTTAATTTTTCTCCTTAAATACCCAGGCAGAGATATTATATCAGACACAGTCTACCAGACAGCAAATGCATTTCCAAAAGAGTATGGGGAGTCAATCAGCTGGAACTGGTTGGGACTCTGCTCCAGTATGAAGTTCCCTGGGACAGAGCACAAGTTTGGAAGTGTTATCAGACCCATCTGAGCTCTAGTGCCATGTGTCAGCCTCACAGTTGGTTTCTACCTCACTCCCCAGCAGCTCCCATGTTTTCAGGCCATTGCCATGGCCTCTGTTTTGCTTTGGGACCAAAATTAGCAGGTGTGGTTAGTTAACCAGTCCTTTAATCTACTCTGCTCAGAACTTGAGAGACACAAACACAGCGCAGTACAAATGGAGCTGGAAAAGGGAGAGTAAGACACATAGCAGGTATTCATGTGATGGTTAAATCATCCCATAGAGTAAATGCTTCCCTCCATTTTACCCAGACAGCTGTATCGACCCCTTTCCGTCTAAAGCACAGATGTTGGTGCCTTTGTGGGTCACTGCTGATGCTTGCCATTTCCACAGAGCTTATGAGTGAAACAGAGAGCTTCAAAGTGAAATATTTCAGATGCTTTGTATGGAACTGGGTGGAAAACAGCAGGGTGTGATCGGTCATGAGCATTTTTCATGCACTCCTCCATCATTTTGTATGAGATCATGTGCAGATTTGGTCTTACTTCTCTGCCGGAGGAATGTCAACAGAGTATGTGTTTCTGGGGAGGATCAGTGGAGAATCTGGCCCACAGAGCTGTTGTTAATGAGGCTTGAGAGGTCGTTGTGCCTGAAAGAGACATAGATATGCCAAAGAGAATCTGTCAGCCACTGAAATCCAGACTTGATCCTGGAGGAAAACAAAAAGAAAGGCCTTAAATGCTTTTGATACCTCATTATTTTTAACAGTTTTGTCATCAGCTTATTTCTGCATCCTGGCAAGTGGAGTTTCATCAGGTGCTGAAGCAGTTTGCACTAGGAAAATGGCAGTTTGCCTCTGAGCACAGAGCCAAGAACACTGTGGAAAACCCTAGCACTTTTCATGTTTTCTGAAACCAGATGAGATTGATTAAATCATTTGCTTTGTACTTTCTCTTTCTTTCTCTTAAAAAATGACATTCCTAAATGCCCAGAAAATGGCACCCCTCTGTAATTGCCATCTGAGCTAAGGCATGGCTGTGCAGGAATGGAGGACTGGCCATTCTGTGCTGTCAAAAAACAAGTACTGAAATGCCTTCAGCAGTTCTCATTTAGTTCCCATTAGCTGGCCAAAGAGAAAGCTATTGCCCCTGATTGTCCTCAGAAAATTGAGTTCCCACCAAGCCACTTCAGAGAGTCTCAGGTGATCCTGATAGCATAGAAATCTGCATCTCTGTAGGCCCTACAATCTTTGCTCAGATTGCCAAGGGATGTGAACTTTCAAAGGGATTACACTGAGATGAGACAAACTATCTTGTATAACCCCTGTACTTGCTGCCCAAACATTCTTCTAGTTCTCTGCATACATGCAAACTTGATTTTTTATTTACCTCATTCTTTGGTAATGCTTATAGAGAAGTAGATTGGTCAGCACTTATAAAGATTATTATATAAGCTATTTTTAAATTCAGATTGATTTCCTATTTTAATGGCAATGAAATCATCATTGCAACATAGAAACTAGCAATCTTGGGATTGGCTGCTGGGTGAACATTAGATTGCATTCCTGGGAGATTATGCCTAACAGGAATGCAGTTTGGGTGATTGGTTCAAGGTGGCATCATTTTGAAATAGTTGTAAGGTCTAAGGCACTAATTTAGAAAAATGAACCTGCAGTAATTGCATGAAAACAAATAATAGCTCTTGGCTTAGCTATATCAAATTGATCAGAGGATATATTAATTTTCTACATGGATAGTTCCTGGTCCTTTTTCAGTTCTGTCAGCTTCCTCATAGTCTCTCTGTTCACTCTTTCAAGCCTCTGCACATGTTACTTCTTCAATCACACTTAATTTTGTATGATTAGTTTCATTTATTAAGAGCTTCACTATATATGAACTTTCATTCTGATTGTTCAGTGGCAGTAAATATACATTATATTTTTTTAAAGTTACCATGCTTCTGCATAAATATGTGCATTAATACATGAATTCTACATTTTTGAATGTCTGCTGTGATTGATACAGCAGGAAAACTGATGGGCATCAGAGCTATCAAGCCAGCATATATTTTCTTTTTTTAAAATAAATTAACCACTTGTCTCCTTTTTTGCTTTCTCTGGATTAGCCATTGCCTGGGTTGAGGTCTTCTGTCTTGTGTATTTGAAAGGTTTTGAAGTTTTGTCTCTCTTGAAGTTGCTTTATTATTCATCAGTAACTGAGTGTTCACTGAGACAAGACCTTCAGCATTTCACAGGAGACCACCCCCTTAGTCATTAGACTCCTGACAACCATACCTCTCACTTTCTCTCTTGTTAGTCCCATAATCATTTGTATATTCCATACAAGTTGAAGATGATAATCCCAGAGCTTTATACATATTTGAGGGGCCAAGATGGAGCATTCTTTGGAACTAAGTTACTTCATCATGTTGTAGTTGTGTCAGTGTGAGGTCCCAGGGAGAGGGATGTTAAATTGGACTATAACTCCATTCTTGGAGAAACATGACACAAATGTTTTCATCTCAACATTGGGCTGGGCCTCGTTTGCATAAAGATCTTAGAGTGAGACATTCTCATAGCTGAGACAAGGCTCATAGCTGACACACAATATTTGTCCCTCAAGTGTTTATGATCAGAGCAGGATTTAAGCCTTTCTGCAATTTGGGGCTGCCTGAGTGTGCTAGTTTAAGGGCAAACAAGCAGGAGAAATGGACCCACCACAAGAGAGATTATAAATCAGAGTTGCAAGAGATTATAAGTCAGAGTTATAAGTCCGAATTTAGTGAAAGATATTACAATAAATACACTAACACAAAGGGAAAACTGCTTTCAACTCACAAAAACCCAGCAGTATAACCCAGTGTCCCGGGGCACAAGCCCAAAGGGGTTTGTTAGCCCCCTGTGCTGAGACCCACATGGTTCCCCCGAGTCCAAAGCAAAAGGAAGTGAAGAACCCGTTGGTGCAGATGATGGCTGTGGTCTGGTCGGGAGCAATGGTCACAGGCTGGTTGAGAGTGGTGGTTTCCTCCTGTTGAGGTCCTGCTGCTCCTCTGGATCCGACGAGATGAGTCCAAGGTCTTCTTACCCCCCGTTTATGTACCCTCAGGGAGCACGCAGTCCCTCCCCCAGGGCGGGGACTTACACAATGGGTGATGTCACTCTGTGAGTCATGGGGTATTGTTGAACCGTTGATGGCCCATTAGCAGCCACACCCCTCAGGCTGGGTGTGAAGGTGCTAACGACCCCCTGGGCAGCTGCTGCAAATGGTCCATTGTTCTTCGGAAATGAATAGAGGGGGTAGAATACATAGCTTTGATCACCCACACACAGTGATAACTGGTCCCACCTGCTGAACTAGGACACTGAGTTTGTTTTTTCACTTGCTAAATATACAGTCAAGCTGCTGAGTATGAATTTTATTGGTTTAGATAAAGTCCCTAATGAAGAGAACAGAATCTAATATACAAAGGCATTACAGAATCAATTGATTATAAAGGGCCTGTCATTTAGATTTCAAGACTTAAGGTCTGTGCTTTAGTTAGTATGTAGCATGACAACTCCATTAAAATACTGTTCGTGAACAACTTGCAGTTTAAGGTAAAAGTAATCAGGACCTGCTTTGTGGACAACTGGCTCAGCATTTCTGTACACACAGCTGTGTATCTGTCTTTCTAGGTGCAGGCAGAAAGCACTCACATATGTCACTTCTTTTGCAGGTGGTGAAATCCAATCCCTCTGAAGAAAGGCCACACATAACAATGACGTTATCAAGGCACTATACACTGGGGAAGTATTTCAGCAGTCAAAGCAGACCATCACAAGTGCAGGACTATGCAACAAATTCTCAGTCCCCGTATCATGTCCGAGGTCCAATAAATCAAGTTTATTCTGAAATCCTTCTCAGCAGGCTTTGTGCAAGTAAGAGGCAGCTTGTCAGCACATAGCCTCTCTTGGATATAGAGCTGGTACTAGAGAAGTACTACTGCCTGAGTGACAGTTGAAGGATCATGGGGAATCTATGACATGCTTCCTTGACTGACTGCACACACACACAGAGTTTGGGACATGTGGTATTTTTCCAAAAACATTATGAAATTGAGATATGCCCTGGTGACTCTGTTGTGTCAAAATGGAAGGTGGAGTTGCAAAGGAGAGAAGAGGGGAAGTTACTTGAACTGTTGCCAAAGGCTAGAACAGCTGTAGCTTAAGCAACTGTGTATTAATGATAGTAAAGAGAAAGAAATATATTGACTTGAACATTTGGAAAGGACTGCTTTAGCTCTTCAGCACTATCTAGTTTTTTATTTATAGACACTGTAATATTTGAATGTATTTAGAAACTGATTACATTCCATTTAAAGAGTTTTATTTTATGTGGATAGGTTCCTTTTCAATATGAATCCTTTTCTATTTAGACACTTGGTTTATACAACTGAAAATGTCTCTTAGCATTTCACTGATGATGCTAAGTTTGAACTCTAGTGTTTTTAGTGAAAACACACCTCTTCTTTGTATATTAAATGGAAGAGATATCTAATTTTTGCATGTTCTAAAGCTAATAGATTAGTTACACTTGAGAATGATTGTAACTGTTTCAATGTAACATTTAAATATAGTGAATTTGTTAACAACTTTATTTATGGCTTCAGTTTAGGAGAGTGCCCATATACATGAAGAACACTTAGAAAAGTGCTTCAGTGTTTACCTTGGCCTGTGAGCCAAGCAAGTATTCTTCGTGCATGGAAGTGCCATTTCATTCATGATTTTTTATAAAATACTTGCCAATATGTGAAGCCAGTACCACAAACATAAGAAAAATCCCCTTTGCAAACACACAGAAGAACTTCAGAATCTGGTTATTAATCTGTCTTGAAATGTCTGATACAATGGCAGCAACAGATACACTGCCAGCATCTCATGCCTGGCAGGGACAAGTCCTTCTCAATGCTAGTTTCAGTTCAGACCTTCTCTAAACTGCAGCTTCATGCTGTAGCCCAGCTCCATCAACAATATTTGCACATCTTCTGTGGGTGAAGCCCCAGGGAGAGGCTGTCTGCTGATCCCCTGCCACAGTGTTGGCAGCCCACCCATTCACAGTTGTGGTGCCCTGATGAGAAACCAAGCACAGTTGAGGTTTAGCAGCTGGGTGACAGGTTAATGGCAGCCTATAAAAGTGTTGTCATTACAAATTATCCAGTTATGGATTTTTATTAATCCAGTCGTGCAGCAGGAAATCAAGGCACAACTCTCTCCCACCATCACTGGAGAAGGGAGTTTGAACCAGGTAAGTGCAGGTCTAACAAAGGATCTGCTGAACTTTGTGTCATCCTTCCCCTTCACAATTTTACATATAATCCTCCATTAGCTTCTACTTTGGGAAAGGAAGCCTTAAACAATCTGCTGGAAAAACAAATTATATCAAGAAATCATCATCCTATTTACCTTAGTAGCCCACAGAGGGGCTGTCCTGTGTAGAAGTAGGGCTGGCAGTTCACGATAGCTGTAGGTTTTGTGAATTCATGCTCCTTTAGGTAAGATACGTAGGGTAATGATGGCAAACCATCATGCAATATGGAGTTTGTCTTCCTAGGTGATAGGAGTATCCTCAAAAAGAGGATCTGGCACATCTAGTTTAGCAAACCTTCCACTATACTGAAAAAGCTCCTAATTTAGACAATGACTTACATTTAGTGAGATGGTGTGATTATATCTGTTGCTGTATAATATGCTGCTGATTGCTTACAGTAAATGTCTCCAGATTTCTATGTAAAGCTTTCCCTGGAATGGAGCTTTGCATGAATGATGGGTCAGGAGCTGTGCATAAGTACTGAAAATACCAGCATTTGGTTTTGAACAGTATTATCTAAAGAATATAATTGTATGCAAATGATATAATATATTTTCTTGAGTCTGGAACTCCAGGGCTGCACAACCTTAAAGCTGAAATATATAATAGCATGTCATTATTATTAGTAGCTGCAAAATACAGCTGGGTGTCTTTGGTATTAAGATGATCAGTGATAGGCGTGCTACAATTATGTTTCTATTAAGATTTTTTATTTTTCAGTAGCTCATTTAAATCCACATGCTGTTACTGCTATTGTTCTGTATACAAATGTTTTTAAGGCATAAACTGGGGGTTTTTTGTCTGGGTTTTTTTAACCAAAGCCTATTGCTGAAGCATCAGCTTAATGATCAAAAGGAAAGAGCTGACTTTGTTATACTGTAGCTGATATCAGTGAATGTGCAATTCATCAGTTCTAGTTTCACCACAAAATGGTTTACATGTGCTGTATGCCCAGATGTCTTAATGTTTTCCAAATCTTAATATTTTTCAAATGCATTAAGTGGATATTGTCCTGTGTGTTTTCTATTTTTTACATGTCTATGTACATATATATGTTTGTACAGAGTCATTGGTACAATTTGCAAATTGATCCTTATTTAAATGAGTTCTTTGAATAAGCTTTTTCCAACAGTATATATGGTCTGTGTAGTCTTAGGGATAAACACAGAAATGTAGACTAAAACAGGTACAAAGCTACATTTTCATTATTTAAAATATATCTAGCATCTCTAGGTATGTGAAAGACGAGAGTTGAGATTGACGTGTAAGGATTGCTTGCTCATACACATCAAAATTTATGGATTAAGACAATAAAAGAATTACTGTATTTGTATTCCAGTGAGAGCATTTGTGTTGCTGTCAATGGTTTACTCTAGAATTATCATATCTGCTTTTACATTTCATCTGAATAAACATTAAAGTGTTCTTGTATTCTATATATTTACCTTAGTCCCATTACTTACAATTAATATAGCAAAGGACCTAATAGTCAAGGTGAGTTCCACCTCCTAATACAGACATGAGTGGCCCTGGAATTGGTGGTAGGATTGAAATATTCAGATTGGGGAACAAGTACACAAGGTTTCCTGCTTAAGCACTCCCAGCAGCACATGGAGTTTAGAATAGAACCAGGGTATACTTAGAGCCACAGGTAGAGAGAGACTGGAACTGTGTTGCAAAATAAATATTCTAACATACAGAGCAGTAATCTTAGCTATTAATGCATCCCTTTAAACTCTAGCTGGAGCATGATTTACCAGTGTCCAATAAATTGCAACTCCTCAGCTCTCATATTACATAGATGCTGAACAGTGATTTGAGTTTCAGCCTTGCAGTGTAGATGGCCACCAGGATCAAATCCATCCTAGTATCTTTGGAATAACTGACTATAATAAAAAAAGATTTCCCTATTTGTTGGAAAATGCCTTGAGAAGTCATCTCTGTCATTGGAGATGCTAGATTTCACGTATAGCTAGGAGCTGAAAGAAGGGACTATGAGTACAATATTTATTCTAAGTATTCATTTGAAAATTATAATCTTTAGAATAATATCTTTCTCACTCTTAAATACAAGCCTTTATTTTTCTCTTCTGTGACATATTAAAGGACATCAAAGTCAGTTTATTTGCTTCGTGGGTGGGGTAGCAGGGCATCAAATTACCTCAAGGTTGAAATAACCACTAATAGTTACGCTTCTGTTGCTATGTTGAGCCAAAGAGAATGCTTTGAAGATGCAGATATGCGTGATATTAAGTTGACTGCAGTCCAGGGATCTTTCAGATTACTCTTTTAGAGTAAAGCAATTTTTAGAGGTGCAGTGAACTATTTGGCATAGAATCAAACTGCTAAACAAGTCTCTGTAGGCCTACATGAAAAATACAGTCTTACCTTCTTGTTTGCTTGCTAGCCTTGCATCTGGCTTGTTTTACCTCACTGTTATGACTATCTGTACCTCCTCTACTTCACATTAGTCTTTTTTTCAGATGACCTGAGAAGTTTGTTTTTTGTCAGACTAGCAACTTCTGGAAGTCTAAGATATGGTTGTTGCAAATTCTGGCATTTTTCATAATTCTTCAAAATATCAATTTTATTCATTTAATGTTTTTGTCAATTCCAACAGCAAAAAATCTAATGAGTGCTACAGGCGTAGAGCAAGCCTCTTACCTGGGGCAGTGATTTTCTCTGATGAATTTAAAACAGCTATGTTGTGTTAAGTAGTTAGTTTGCACTAGCACTTAGCTCTTCATGGATCTTCCCTTTACCAAGCAAAAATCCATCTTTCAGACTCCACTGCCATCTTTACCTGTGTAAATCTTCAAAACACCAGAACAGTCAGTGTATAATTTAGAGTTTCTATTGTGATGGACTTCTCCCTTTTCTAGGCTCTTTCATCTGGCTGCTTGGCCAGCATTTCAGCACGTGTGGGCAGCCCTTCCTACAATCCCTCAAGCATGTTCTACAGCCTTGGCAAGGGACAGCATGTTAAGGAGCTGTGAACTGAAGATAAAGCACATGTTCAAATGAATCTAAACTGAGGTCTTTACAAAACACAGCATCTATTCAACATCACGTTGATTTCCTCTAGAACTGAACTTCCTTAATGACGAGCAGGATTCACTCCCTTTCAGCTGAAACTCAAATAACAAGGTATTTTCCCAGGTTTGACAAACGTTTCTCCCACTGCTTGCTTGCATGGAAAGAAGGGAGGGAACTACTTTGCATGCTCCCACCTAACAGAGTGACATGAGCTGCGTTCACACATAGTCACTGCGGTAGGCTTTTCTATCATATACCTCATTATGGGGACAAAATTCCACCAGCAGATGGTTTTCAATATTGTGATATTTTTATTTGTCTTGAGCAATGTGGTTAAAACAGACAGTGCCTTGCTCAGGGTCTGCCAGCAGTGCCTACCCTGGTGCTGCTCTCAGGATGCTGGGCAGATTCTGAGTGAAGACAAGACTGCAGAACTAAAATCTTTGAGTGAGGTATCAAAATGACTCAGACGCCTTTTGACTAAGTCAGAGCAGTTATGAAGATCTCACTGGAGATAAGTAGGTGAAATCAAAGTTGTCAGGAACCCTTTCGAGTCACTAAATTCTGTGGATTATTGTCAGGCTTTGAAGACCAGGCCTGTATTTGACAGAGTTTTTCACTTGCCATGTTCCAAAAATCATGTTTTATACTTTCTTTTGTTCTTGTCATTATCAGCTTCCACATTCCTGTTATGATTGACTGTGACTAAGGAGTTCCAAGCAGTATTCCTACTCTGCGTAATAATGATTGTCTAGCCTCCCCAGATAGATGATGGTAGTCACATCATCTAATAGGTCAGAGAAGTTTTACTGTTTCTGAAGGGTTTTATTTCTTTCCTTCCATATGCCATCTCCAAAGTTTCTTTATATTTACAGAAAGTTTTAGTTATGATAGCTTTAATGCCTCCAATGTATTCAAAGAAACCTGCCAATCCCTATTTATCCTAATAGGATGAAAAACACTTTAAGCCTTGAAAACCTCACCTTGCAAGCCATTAAACAATGCAGCACCCAGCTTGATCTAGCCTACAACTGGCTTTCTTCAAAACAGAGAATATTCTTCATATACAATAATGTGATGCAGTCTTCTACTAAAGCTTTTACTGGAGTGATTACAGTTTGAACAAGATCTGTGTGGACAGATAGGTGTGCGGTTTTTTGGCCCAGGGCCTTTGTCAAGCTCTCTTTACAGCAAATGGTGTCTATTATCTACTGTAAAATCCTGTTTCAACATCCTCTGCGCACTGTGTCCTGCCCAGTTATTATAACACACATACATACACAGTGGTAAAAGGTTAAATAATAGCAGGTCTTTCTGCTCCACCCATTACTGTTCCCTAAATTCTACATTGCATCATTTCTGTGGAGTAACAAGGAATCAAGGTTTAGTAACCTCTTAATGCTGGCTGTCTGCACAGCTCTTCAGTCTCTAGAACAGTTCAGCTCTGAAGCCCTGATGGAGTTATCAAAATAGCACACCTTTGTCTGTGAAATACATACAACAGAGCCTTGCAGACATACTCAAAATTTGCCTGCTGGGTCAAGGTCAGCATGAAAGTCAAGGATGACAGCTTCTAGAGACTGTTTTCAGGCACCAAAAACTGGTTTCCTCCTTAACTTTAGATATTTAACTGAGGCATTGTAATTATGATTGTGGTCAGACTAGGCTTTGTAATCATCACAGGAAGACCAAAATTTGAGTTATTCTCTAGATGTGTCTATTATTTCTGCCATATTGCTTACTGTAAAGAGACCCTAAAGTAACTCTCAGATTTTTCTGATTGGTGCCTAAAGTTTTGAGAGAAGAATATCAGTTCAACAGACAAGTGATGGTGGGATTCCGTGTTCAGGTGGAAAATGTTTTTGCATTCCCCCTCTGCTGCTTTAGACCAGGATCACAAGTCCATCACCAGCACCACTAGGACACTCTCTTCAGCATGGAGAACATGGAACATTCTTAACATTCATCTGGTCCTGGAGTGCTTGACTGTCTAACAGTTCACTGAGTCAGAGGGAAGCCAGCCTTGCAGGTGATTTGGTGAGCCAAACGTTTGATGGTGGCATGGGTTATACAGGTTTAAGACCTTTCATTTGGGTAAATGAAGAACAAATCTCCATCTACTGTCTTACAGGAGGGCTAGATGAATGTCTCTGCATGAGGAAAGCTGAGCTGACAGGCACTTAACTCTGGAAAATAATAGAGATTCTTTTTCAGGTTTAGAGGCCATAGGAGATAGAGTAGCTGGTTTGTATCTGACAGCTCCAGCTTCTAGCACTTATGCCTGTACCAAAAGTGCACGGTGAGCGCAAATAACTTAGGGACTGCTGACTGCTATGCAGTAAAAATGTCTGATAGGTGTTAAAAAATGAGCCTGACACCTTGGTCACATCCCCGATGTTGGTTCTATGAAGAATTTATTGCCCTGAGCATCTCTCCACACCTCACACACAAAAACAACCCCAACATTACCACCCTGCATCTGGTTTATATCGTTTATGTAGTTGCTCTCTAACTCAAATCAAAATAAAGCAGTATAGAAGAGACCTCTGAGAATTAAAGTCTGTAAACTAACCTGGGTGATTTCAGATGATTTGAGTTGGGCAGCTGGGTGAATCACACTGCATCCCTGAAGACACCGAGGGGAAAGGCAAATGCTGAGCTGTAGGCAGGAGGGAGATGACAATTTCTTCACAAGCTCAATGCATCCTTCCCTAGTGAGGTCCTGTTGGACTTTTTTGCAGCTTCCGGGGTATAAATGCTTGGTTTCAAAGCAATATCCTTAAATTAATGTGAATAAATACCTGCTACAAGTTTCTAAATGAGACAGTAAAGGTCAAAACCAGGAACTTTAAAATGCTTGGTAACTATATCTAACAGTGTCTAGGGAGCCTAGTGACTATAATGAATCTATAAAACAAGTTAACACCTGCTGCTCACAGTTCTGTTAATTAAAATTCAGTAGAGATGCAAGTCATTTTAATGAGTGATCTGTCGCTCTACAGGAGCCAGTCTGGAATGGAGTGCCTGTCTAGACAATGCTGCAATTACCACATTTTGTATCCGGCAAACTGTCTTCCCTTCTCCTCCAGCCTGGGCAGTTGGGTTATTTCCTAGGGTGTGAAGGAGAGAATGTCAACCATTTAGTCATTATTTGTCCCTCAAGTTCACAGTAGTTTCTAGTTTTGACTAGATAAACTCCAGACAATCTGTGTTTTGGCTGTGGGAAAGTCAATACAGGTGCACTGACCTGCATGTAAGCTATCAAGCCCCAAATAACAGCACCACCATCTCAACTACAGAATATCATCCTGCAGCTACTGGAAAAGAATCTGTACAGTAGCACAGTCCAATCTTTCACAAGCAAAGTAACTACCATACGCCAGACAAAGGCAGCACTTGCACACCTAGCAAGACTTCTCTTGTCCTGGAGAGATATTCCCTGATGTGGATTTGCTACAGTTTATTCCATTTGGAAACCTAAGACTTAGTCTTGTGTTGCCCACCATAACCAGGTCTCTGCCTCCTCAGGCTTGGGGAAGCTGGCATTGTTCTGCCCCTTATCATCCTGGCCACTCAGTTTCTGGGATGTTTGCAAGTGAAGACACCACACTATTTGTTGCCTGGTTCACGGTTGTTGTTGCCTCTGCTGAGCAAAGGCTTCCTACACAGTGTAGAAGATCTGAGGAGAAAAGTCCTTTGGCGCATTTAACAGTTTGACAGTAATTCAGCCACAGTTGCTTAAGTGAAAAGTATGGCTAATATCCAAGTGTCAGCACACTGCAATATAAAATGAAAGAAAAATCAAGGCTTGATTTACAAGGGCTCTGGTAAAAATGCTATGACACAACACTGGTAGATTTTAAATAGGGATTTGTGTCTTCAAATCTTTCACCAACTAATAATACGGAGGGACTTAGCCTTATTTTTTCTACTTTTTTTTTTTTTTTTTTTAGTTACAGTTGGAATATTTTTCTCACCACACAACAATATTGATGGGAGTACAAGCTGAGGTCCAATCCTGGCTTATTCATGCATGATATCTTATTACTTCTGAAGAAAATGTAGATAGCCAACAGAAGTTCTCAGTATCTTTCCAGGTTATTTTGAAGAAACTTAGAAACATCTACTATGAAAGTATTTAAGAAAATGCCTTGTTACAGCCACATATTCAACTACTGTCACTAGACCTGCTTCTTGGATCCATAAATATTTTGTAACCATCTAGTCAAGAATGCAGATAATGATGTTTCATATTAATGTCCTGCACATAGTTGAAACATGTGGACCAGCTACCTGTTCATGTTTAGACTCCTTTCTCCAACTGTTTACATTTTTATTTGAAAAGATAAAGATCTCCAAAAACGGCTTCCAGGTGGCCATAAAAGGACAAACCTCCAAAGCCCAAAGTTCTTAAGATTTGCTCATGCTTTACTTAGATGCTTGCACTTTATAAACATGACTGCAAGCAAAAAATTCGTGGGTTCTCCTGGCACATCTTGACAAGTCCTGCAAACAGGTAATTCTCGTCCTCTTACAAAAGCATTCTCAGTCTTTTCCTTTTCCTTTTCCTGCCTTTCATTGAATATTCCTGAGTAAAATCTTTCAGCCTTTCTTTTCCACTTTCATTATCTTGCCTTAGTTCTCATAGGGTTCCACCCTTTCTATCTCCCCTTCCCCCTCACTTGTCTATGGACAAGTGACCAACCTAATTTTTCCAATCACCACACAGCACCTTAACCTGCTGACCTGTGTTCAGTTCTCATCTGGTGAAGCTGAGGACTCTATCAGCTTTATTTTGGACAAGTAGTAAAGGTTTTGTGAGCGAGACAGTGTTGTCTCCATGCTGCAGCTGATATCAAAAGGATCACAGACTATCTTGCCAGCAAGAGGCAAGTTGCCCAATTTTTAGAAAGTCAGATAGAGCGCTACAGCCATGTACAATGACGTCCACACCCCAGAAAGCCTAAGGACTCAGCATGCCTACCCTGAATTGAGACTCCTTGTGTTTACAACTGGGATTCATTGCGTGACTAAAAGCTGATAGAAGGAACAGTTATGAGAACTCAAAAATTAAAACTAGGCGGGAATGCATTTTTGTTTTTCACATTTTCTTACAAGAGCCATCTCTTCCTTTTTCTCTTCCTTCATGTCCCTCATTTTGTTCTCCAGCAAATGAATTTCATCAAATCTATTTTCACAGAAATGTGTCCTACCTATCCATTTATCTTCCTTGTGCCCCTGTAGGCAAAATTACAAGATATATTTACACAGCCACGTTTTCCTTTTCAGTTCGTTCCAATACAGGGACAGTGTACTAAAGAAAGGAAAGTTTTGTGTTGTTGAAGTGCAGGCCTCTGATTTAAATAGGTGGAGCTGTAACATAGCAGATTCAGGATTTCAGTGAGCAAATTACACCAACTCTCACACTCACACGTGCATAAGTGGTCTCAGGAGTCGTATTGTAAAGCAGTCTACCCTGTAACACATCACCTTAGCACGCAGCTTTAAGTGTCTTAAAGATTACTTCTATAAAAAAGCTGTTTCCATAGCTCCTGGCCACTTTCTGAAAGTCGCAGATTCTGCAGCTAGGGAGTAGTTTTACATCTGATTATATTTTTTTAAAAACCAGTTTGCTTATTTTTGTAAGGCAGGTAAATTTAAAGTTAATATACAGCCCCGCTATAGTCACAAATAATACAATGAAACTTTGTCCTCCAATATTGCTGCAGGGATCTGATCCCGTAAACACTTACTGTTAAATTTATATGACGTAAATATAGTCTGATATAGTTTGAGTCAGCAGACATTTATTTTTTAGCCTTATTTATACTGTACAGATAGTGCCATTTATTCCTTGAAAGTAGCAACAGGTATAAAATAGAGACCATATGGAATACTTGCAAGCTCTGGGGGTTTGTATAATCAGATTTGAGAATACATTCCTTTCCCTTTCGAATACCTATGATTCCCTTAACATTTTGTATTTAGGCTTGCCTTCAAGCTATGCTGCATTAGTTTTTGCCATTGCCAGTTTCTATAACCATACAATTCATTTTTATTGGTAAAAATGAGTGACCAGTATTTACTCTCTGCCCTTAAATTCAGTTTATATTTTTGTTTTGGCTCTGTCAATATATTTTGACATTCAGTTTCTACATTCTTAACTCTCAATTTCTACATTTATCATAAGGGAAACATTAATGGAGACCTTAGTGTTGCCTTTGCTAACAATAGCATCTTCAGCCTCAAAGGTAAAAATAAAAATAATACATCAGTTCTTCAAAACCACAATAATACAAAACCACAATAAGCTAGAATAACACACAGTATATTGAGTTCTCTTTCATATATTTTTGCACTGAAATCACACACTTAGGCTTCCCCTACAATTATGAAAGCTTTAATCATGTGTCCATTAAATTGTACTTCAAAGCACAAATATCAGCAAGTCAGTCTAAAAATTTTCCTGTTGAATCACCTATATTCTTGTCCAGCATGCTATAACATCTTGTATAGCCTGAGGATGAGATAAACAAGAAATACACAGAGATACTGGATTTGCATGCTAACCAAGTCATTCTTCTGGTAATAAAAATAGAAAGCCCCTATTGCTTTTCTTCCCTTTGCTCTGATAGATACTGAAGTGTAATAAGCCTTGGAAAACACAAGATGATAGATATCACAGTATATGTGAAGATATTGATAGACATTTCTGGAAGACAGGCTCATTTTCCCTTCTTTTTTTTGGTGTTGGACCAGGCCCGTTGTATATCAACATGATGTTTGTCCAAGTACAAGTGCACTCTCTTGGATCTCACAGATAACACCCCCAAGGGTGCAGCTGAAGAGGATGTACATTCCATTAAGACACAGATAATGTGATGTCTAACATTGGAAAACAATTCTGAGGAAGAATATATAACTTACTCTCAAAGTTCATTATACAAACGTATTTCCTAGTTGCTTCTGTAGAAATAGCCATAGATTAAAAAAAAAAAAACCACACAAAAAAACCCACCAAACCCAAAAAACTTATCAGTGGTAATGAAGCACCTGTCAGGCTCCCACCCAGGAGTATTGAGCACAGCAGGGGCAGAGCAATGAGCCAGAGTAAATTCTAATGCAACTGCTGAAGATAATTAGGAAATAGAAGAGGTTATATTTACACAAATGAGATTAAATGGACATAATGATCCTGCAGGTTGTCATTCACTACCTAAAAGGCAGGAACATTCTGCATCGTAAAATAATTGAATTTTCTGACAGTAATGAAGGTTGAAAGCATTTGCCGTGAATGTACCGAAGCTATAGAAGTACGCCCAACTTCTAGATAGAAGTGATTAACTTGGTTCTGAGGGTGTAAATAAATTGTTCTTTCAAGAAGGAAACTTAATAGTGTGTGCACTATTAAAAAATGGACACTTATGGCACCACAGCACTTAATTTTACAGCTGTGTTTGTGAGCTCCTTTACACTTCATCTGGGGAATCTTTCACATACCCTAGGAATTGCAACCAGCAAGAGATCCCAGGCCTCTGGGCAGCAGCCCTGTCTCTGCAGGACAGTGAGGAAAGGCAAATGGAGTGACAAATTGCCCAACATCACTCTCAGAGTCAGGATTAACCATCTTACCTTGAAGGGACTGAGACTCTTCCATCAGAGGTGCTGGTGTTTTTGGAGTCCTGGCATCACTTGGACCCTGCAGGGCAATGTTGGACCATGTACCTCCTGCTCGCCTTTCCTAGCAGAGACTACCTGGCTGCACGAGCTCTTGAAAGGGGTTGGGGTGACGGGCGCCTTGCCCTGCTCTCCAGAATGAATTCCAAGGCATGTTTACTACTGCCCATGCTGTGGTAAGGGGTAGTGCCCTCTGCTCTCAGGAGCACGGGAAACTGTATGGTCAAGCTCCATACTGACCCCATTTTCACTGACGGTCACTGGAGATTTTTGCGGCTGTTGAACTGCTCAAACATCTCAAAACACAAGACCCAAAGAAGGTTTTCACATAAATAATTATTAGCACAATAGGGAGCTACCAGTGGGAAGGGGATAAAAATACAGAAAACATCCCCAAACTTAAACTATTCCATTTTATCCCCATGGCCTTAACTTTTGCATGACTTAGGTCAATGCTATTACAAGGTTGCTGAGATGTCAGACTCCAGCTACTTTGATAACTTGCCAGTTTAGCAGAGTTCAATTAGTTGGGGACAACCTAAACCCTGTAGACTTTGGCATCTTGCCTGCGGCTACACACATTTTAAACCACAACCACCTTCCCTTATGCAACAGTGGATAAATATCACAGCTGCAGGGATATAATAAGGGTAAGGTTTCCAAAGCTGAAAGACTTTCTGTGACAACAGTGCTAAAAGGTTTAAGTGGGTTCAAATACTCCAGTGGCAGGCCTAGTCAAAAAAAAACCCAACAAAAGAACATGTTCAAAAGAGAGAAGGAGGGGACCATTGAGGAGAGGAAATAAGAAGGTGGTTCAGGAAACAGGTAACATGTAACACTGACTTAGGAAGATTTAGTAAGATTCTAAGAAGGATTTGATGTTTATCATCTAACCCAATGAAAATTTTTGAAAGCCTTATAAAACCTGCTAGTGCTTGGCATCCCATAAACATTTGATATTAAAATGGACATTTATGAAGGGACAGACTGCCTTCTTATTAGAGAATTTCTTGCACCTTGATTTTTAAGACCTGCTGTGCTTGTTATCAGTGAAGACATATAATTTTACATGGGCCTTGGATTACCCAGAATGTAACTGTATGAGGTTTTAATTATTTTTTTATCAATCAAGAAGTGCTAAGTGGGAAGGGGGCAAGATGTGAAGCAAGGATTATTGAGGCTCTAAAGAAAAAATGCTGAGGCCAAAAAGATTAAATTAATGGACAAAAATGGGCAAGATCATTGAAGTTGGCAAACAAGGTGGGTAATTAGCTATTTGAACTTGGAATTTTTTTAATGTCGTATAACAAAAGTAGACCACTCATTTTTTCCAATAACCACCACATTGCAGGTAGAAAGCAACTACTTCTGTGGTTGTTGACACAATACCATCCCCTCACTTCTTCCTAAGCTTCCTCCTTTCAAAATTGACCTTGTAGGTAAATTCACATGTATGAGGCAAGTAGTCTGATGACTGGACCGAGTCTTTGTGAATTAGGCACACATCCATACCTCAACGAATGAGAAGAAAATAGAGTGCCAGCTTTGTGTTATGGGAGTTGGAGAGTGGATGCTTCTGTTTCTATCATTATCCTCATTCAAAGAATAAGTAACTCATTAGAAGTTGAAATAGCAATGAGAAACCAAGGACCTAATCATGGTTTTGATGATGATGTGCCATCTGACAAGAGAAAATTAAATAGCTCTCTGAATCTCAGTTCTCTCATCACAGGGTAGCAATAGTGCTGTGCATGTGAATGAATATTATGAGATGTAACAAAATCATTGCTATGAAAGAGTTGTGGAAAGTGTTAACACAAATTAGCAGTTGAGGCGGGAACATGAATTGAGTTGCAGACAGCATTGCTCCCAGATGAGCAGTTCCCTCTTCTTTGTCTACCTGTTTGATACCTAAAATTCAGTGACCTCCCTGGGAGCGAGCACGCTGCTTCTGTGCACACAGCGGATGTGCATGTGCATGCACACGCTCACAGTATCTTATCCTGCTTGTCTCAGGAACTTCTGTATAAAGCCTCCACATACAGCAACAACGTAGTGGTGTTACATCCACAGGGCTGTCTGATTTAAAACTAAATAAGGAATATCTCCAGACATTCCCTCTCCACTGAAGTTATTTGGATTCTTCCACACACTTGAGCTACTCTTTTCACCAAACTCCACAATTACCTCCTAGAAGTTCTGCAACACCAGCCAGCAGCACCAACTCTAATCTCAACACACTCTATCTACACACTAAAAAAAATAAGACTTTTAAATAATTTTGCTTTAAGTATGAAGAGAAACATTAGGCAAATTTTATGTTAGTGAAAAGTTCCTTTTCTCATTACATCCTGTCTCCAAGACCATTTCTCATTGTCCTTAAAAGAAAACAAACAGGGAAATTGATGGCATAAAGGTGCATTGTTATCAAACACAATTTTGCCACTAATTTTAGTTTTTAGTAGTAAGTAAGATCTGGGTGAAATCAAAATTACTATGGGGATTTACCCCCCCTTCCCCCCCATCTTTCACACTAGGCTTTGAAGCCTTTACAGCATTCCCTAGATGCATTTTACTTAATATTGGTATGTTCACAATATGTCTCTGGAGTTAACTCCAGAAAATAGGCACATTTAGATGGTCCATGTCAGAGAACAGAATTGCCAGAAGCACTTCAGAAGAAACCCATACCTACTTCCAGGATCCTCCAAAATGTGAGCAATTCTCAAGCACTCAACATAAATACTAGCAAGTCCAGAACACTGTCTCCAGGTTTTTGACCACTGGGAACAGCAGATTCCAAAGCCAGTCCAAGTCCTTTCTTCCTAAGTCCCAGCCTTCTGGCAGCACATCACCAGTAGATGTAGACTGCCAGGAGACTTGCTCAGCAATTGTTTCAGCAACTGTCTGGAATTATGGGCTACAGAAAGCTTAGTTTTCCTCTGGATTCTTTGGCAAGGACAGAAGAAGTTGTGAGAAGCCTGCTCTTTCCCAGCCTTCCAGGCCCTACTTCTCCATTTTTTTTTATATATTCATGCACATAGAAAATGCATGAATATACTGTGTTTTGTACCTATTCTAATGATATCATTAAGGGGTAGTTTTGGAATCATTACAAGTTTGTGAGGCCTCTATTTGCTACCACGTCATTATGGATGCACTTTAATTGCTGTCCCGCTCATTTGTGAACTAGGTCTGAATTAGCAAGCGTGTACTTTCAGGCTACAAGTACTAAAATGAAAAATACACCCATAGCAATAATGTTTAACCTCTGAACAAGAGGCAAAGGGATCTCAGAGGACTGTGTATAGGGAAAGGACACCTCTGTTTTTCTCTCCTAACTGTCTTTCTACTACCAGCCTGACCCTACTGAGGGCCTGAGACTTGCCTCCAGAGGCATCACCTCATAGAGAGATACTGCATTGTGAGGGAGCACTGTACCAAGAGCATAAGGACCCATGCCCTGAAGTTCAGGGTGTCACTGCACATCTCCCCTCATGTGTCTTCTCACTGAGGATATGGTACTCTCACAATTTCCAAGCTGCAATGGCTCTGTGCAGGTGCCACTGTTTTCCCAACAAGGTTTCAGTTCCTTCAATGCAAAGACTCATCACATCCACAGTTCCCAGGGTGCCACCATGCAGCCAAGCATCGAGGGGGATTGAAAGTGTATTTTTTCATTAGAAGTACAGAATTTGAGTTCGGTCACCATATATGATAAACATCATAGCTGAAGGGATAACCTGATATAGAGAATATGGGAGATTTTTTCTGTTTGGATGGCAGGTTTACCTCTACTTAGTTAAGATAAGGGGATAATGGCTCCATTGTATGTACAGGTGGAATAATGCAGTTTGCTCTCATATTCATGTCTGTTAGGCTTCAGAAGTTCCAGGAGAAGAAAAATGAAGAAAGCTTTCAAAAGGAGTGATTTGTTTAGCTGAAGTCAATTTTGTAAGAGAAGTTAACTTTGTATGTACTTGCATCTAATAAGATGTCAGATTAGATGGATCTAATCAAGGCAGACCTTGATTATACTGAAAGGGCTAGCCACTATCTTTTTAAAGAGATAACTGGCCTGTCTCTCAAGGCCATTTGCCATGTGATCTGCTTATTCACAGAGATTCTGCACAATAGAGTATATCTTTATATAAGTGAATTATATATATTTTTATATATATATATACAGAGAGAGAGAGATGTAATTGACTCTGTCAAGATCACATTAATCTTCATTAAATAGTAAATTAATAAATGTCCAGTCAGGAAATACCAATCTTCTTAGACACATTTCTTCTTCTTTTTTTTTTTTTCTTTTAGCAACAGTTGTTTTCTCTCTAAAATAAAAAATGTGGGCATTTTAGTATGAATAGTAATAGATGGCCCCACCTTGGCCAGAGAAAGTAAGATAAGCGGTAAGTCTAGTTTATCTTCACTGATTTATAATAAATTTTGTTCACTGAGGCTTGGCACTTGACCTTGGCTAGGATTGTGCTTTACTGTCTCTGCATCCCACTCATGTTGCTGTCTGTATGCAGTGAATGATCTTCCGGCACAGAAGGCTCTGAAGCACCAGTGAATTAGAATTACAGACTTCAGAAACATTTGGCAAATTTCAATAAATTTTGGTAGATCAGTAAGGTATTTCCAAATTGTGTCCCTTTGCAAAGCACATAGGGTGAAAAATAATGTGTTTGCCCTTTCCTTTTTAGTAGCCAACTGACATACATGCAGATGTGTAGCTCTAGACTGACAGAAATAGTCCTGTATGTGCTGCCTTTGCCTGGGGAGGAGAGTATTGCTGGAGGGAATGAAGAAGAGAGGTGGTGTAATGAGCAGGCAGGAAGCTAAGAAGCAGGAGAAGGGAGAAGGGCAGAGCTGGGGGATCTGGCAGGGAACCATACTGTGACAAGCCAGAGAGGAAGGTGCAGGGGCTGTGGGCAACGGGGGACTGGTTGTAAGGGAAACAGATGGGAAGAGAGGCAGATGGGAGATTAGGACTCAAATACATAGTAATCCAAAGTTCATTGAATCAGATGGTCATGGAAAAATGTAGTTTGCTTTCAGTCATTGCTAGAGATTGGATGATCTCAAGAAGTCCCTTACAATTTATATTCCTTTTTGTTTAGCATAAGCCCTCCAAATTGCAAATGTTTCACTTTACACAAGTGTATATGATCAAAGGGTTTTGTTAATTAGATAAAGAAGATTGTAACAAACAAATGTACACAAAATCAGATCCCAGAACATGGGACCCCAGTAGATAGGTCATTTATTTATGGTGCTATATATAAAATGTTACAAATAGGATTGGAATTTTTGAAATTAATATTTTTCTAATTTAAATCTTACATTGCTACTAGTATACAAGATTCTCTAGCTACTACAGAAAAATTCACATATAAAAATTTAGGACCAAGAGCTCCACATGAACTTTAAAAGATAGAAAAACAAAGAAACAAGCAACAACAAAACTAAAACAGACAAACAAGAAACCACAGAGAAGAACCCTGGTAAAAGAACCTGTGGGAAAAAAAAAATTTGGAGTGGATGATGAATGCATAGAGCAGATAAAGGAGCACATAAGAAACCCTTGTCTGCTAGACCAGGACTTTGAATTAACTTTAGAAGATGGAGCCAGGAAGCAGCAATGAGGATAAAATGAACCATGTGTCCTGGAATAATTAGATAATTCTCTGACACAGCCCACACATTTTGGCTAGTTCAGTCCTGTTTCATGGCTGATTCCTGTGTTCCAACGTCCTTCATCCATTTCCCTTACTCTGGACTAAGTTCCTCTGCAACCACAAGCAGATGTTCTCCAAACTAAAATTCAGAACAGAGACAACAAGTTATATTGGAAGGTTTAGATAGATCATGGGGCCATTAGCAATCTACCCAGAGCTGGTGATGCTTTGGAGAGCCTTTAAGAACAGGGAAACAAGCACAAAGTAGGAAGGAGACATAATTTTATAGATCTAAATGTACCACAGCCTGTGCTCTTAAAACATCTCAGCGCATCCATGGGGAAAAAATGCAAGGGGAAGAGCACATTTATGTGATTATTTCTCAACATATTGCACTCTTAAAAATGTACATTTGTCATTGATATTATTTATTGTGCTCTTCACTCGGAGCTATTGTAGGTCAACAAGAGCTATTTCACTCATTTACAACTGCCATCAAACCAAGTCTTTACAGACCTGCCATTTTATCCAGATTATTTTTAGTGCAGGTGTTTCACTTGCATAAAGGAAGCAGCAATATATTGTGATCAAAGACGACTTGAAAGTCCAGAGTGCCAACACCAGCTCTCCATCAGGTGCTAGCTGACTCATTGGCTTTTAATGTGTAACTAACGACTAACAATTAAAGTAGCAGTTGATAAGACCGTCTTATTGAAGTTAACAGGAATGAACAAATGTTGTCCTAATGCATACTGATGCTGACGCAGTTAGTTACTTCTGCTAAAGCATTAGAAAATTTGAATAAAAAGTGTAGGGAATGTTATGATCTATTAACACCATCTCTCTCATTTCTGTGGATTAAATCCCTGAAGACCTAGGGGTCCCTTGGCCTGCATTTTCGCTCTGCCGCGCCCGGACCGCTGCTGTACCCCTCGCAGCCGCTCTCGATGCTTCACAGCCCAAGAGTCGCGGCCGGGCACGGCGGGTCTGTGCGGGGCAGTGCGGAGCCGTGCGGTGCGGGGCTGTTCGGGACTGTGCGGTGCTCAGCCCCCGCCCCGGCCCGCCCCGGCCCTCGGGCGGCCAATGCACGGCCGGGGAGGCAGAGCCGAGGAGGGAGCCGAGGAAAACATCAAACCCAACTTTCTCACCTTGAAAGGGACCAAGCGCTCCCGATGCGCGCCCTCCTGCCGCCCTCCCTGCCAGCCCAGCCTCCCCGGGAGGGCCGTCCGACGGGCCGTGCCCGCTGCGCCAGCTGCCCCCTGCCCCACGAGGAGGAGAGACCCGAGTAGGGGGGCGGTCCTGGGGACCGTCCCGCTCGGTCCCCGCTGTCCGGCGGCCGCGGGCAGCGGCGGCTGTGCGGCGGGGCTCGATGCGGCTGCCATGGGGCACGGGGCTCCCCTCGGACCGCGCCTGCTGCGGGCAGCGCTGCTGCTGCTGCTGCTGCTCGGCCTCTGCCCCGCCGCCGGCAGCACCTGGATGTGAGTAGTGGGGCGGGGGTGGCGGTGAGAGGGCTGTCCGCCGGGGACCGTCCCCTCGTGTCCGCCGGGGCCCGGCGCTGACGGGGCGCTGCTTCTGCAGGTGGCTGGGCATCGCCGCCGCCGGCGGGCCGGAGCAGCCGGGCTGCGCCAGCCCTCCGCTGAGCCGCCGGCAGCAGGACCTGTGCGAGCAGAAGCCGGAGCTGGTGCCCGCCATCCGGGAGGGAGCGCGCCTGGGCCTCCAGGAGTGCCGCAGCCAGTTCCGACACGAGCGCTGGGACTGCCGCTCGCCGCCCGCCGCCCGCCGCGGCACCGCCGCCCCCGCCGCCCTCGGGCACCAGCTCAGCAGCGGTGAGTGTCCGCCTGGGGCGCCGAGGGGCGCGGGGCTGCCCTGCAGCCGTGGGTGTGCGTGGTGAGGAGCCCCGCGGGGTGGCGGCGGGGACCGTCCGTCCGTCCGTCCGTCCGTCCGTCCGTGCGTGCGTGCCGTCGGCAGAGCCGGACACAGCCGAGGCGGCGCGGCGGGCGGTCACACCCCAGCTGTCTCGGGGGCTGCCGCAGGCACACGAAATGCACTGAGCAGACGAAACCTGCCCTTGTCTTTCCAATGTTGTTGTTGCTTATTTTAATTTTTGAATAGTACGACCGTGGATGACACTGCCTTTGGGTAGATCCACTTAAATGTGTTGAAATATTGTTATTCTCGGACTTATGTTGGGTTTATCCCCTTACGTCATAATTACTAAACGAGTGGGGTCATGACATACAGTATTTCGAAAAGGTCACTTGTTTGCAGGTAAAAAATCTGCTCAGGGCACCACATACATTGTGAATTGCTTTAAAATGTATTGTATGTGCTCAGTTACGTGATATTGATCAGCACAGCAAGACCAAAGGTCTCTTTGTTGCATAAACTAATTATGGAATTGCTGAAATTTCCACTGAAATAAGGACGTTTTGTTTTTTATTAAATGTCAACACCAAAGGTATCCTGCAAATAAATTTTTAGCAGTCTGGTCATTGATTGTGTGATTGATGTGAACTTAAGTACTGTGTCATTTCATTTTGTATATGTGCAATCTTCACTTTGTATTAAAACGGTGTAAAACCCCCAAGCATTAGCTATGTAAACATAAAATGAGCAATAAAAAGTGATTCTGAAAAGTTAAAAAAAATCGGAGCAATTTTCCCCCACTGTATGTCTTGTATGTTAGTCCTTCTGTCCAACAGGAAGGACTGTTTCTGAAGACCCATACATGAGTGGCACTAGTCACCCACAAGGCTTCACTAGTGTGTCTTGTGGGAGCCTTTTATGATGGTCCCAGCATCACAGACTGCGATGAATAAGAGAAATGAACAGGAACTTTCATGCCCATAAGCAGGAACCTGTGAGACTGTTTCACAACAGTAAAAATTAGCACAGTGAATCTTTAGCTACAGTTACTGACCACTCATTGATTTTCAGTTTGCTAGGAGTATGCCTTGCTTAACACAGTTTAAAGCTATGTGCCACATTACGCTGGAAGTCTCAGAAAATGGGACTGGCTTAAGAAGCCCGTGCAGGTCCCTCCGTGATTCGTCTGAGATATAGTCCAACAATTGTGCGGCTGTCTTTTCCATGGACAGTTTATTCTAGAAAAAGCATGGCCTAAATATTCTTGTGGCATCCTTATTTCTGTCTGGTTTAAGATTTCTGGGGCTTTTTGCAACCTTTTTGAGTTAGAACATCATCAGTGTTTGCTAAATTTAGCATGAGGTAAGTTCTGACCCTGTACCAAAGTAACCTAGGGTCATGACAGCTTCTCTGAGATTTAAACTAACATTTTTTTATTCTTCGAATCAATATGAATAGTGAAAAGCAGAGCAGAGAGTAAGGGCTTTGGAATGTGATTAGTTTGGGGTTTGATTTTTTTATTTTTATTTTTTTATTATTAAAACTTAATTGACTTGAAAATTTCTCTGGCAATTAAAGTTCCAAATCAGATTTAGAAAGAATTTACCAGAAATTGCATGATATAAGCAGAGAGAAACAGCACCAGTAGTAGCATGGTCATATGAAGAAGCCCTGAAGTAATTTTTGGATATGAACATCCCCTGCTTTAAACAAATTAACACTACAGACCAAGCTGGGATGACTTTAAATTTGTAACTGTTCCCTTTTAATAATAATCTGGCTTGTAAAATCACTTTCTACAGCCCAGCCAGGAAGGTAATCAGAGGGAGTTAGGAAATAACATTTCCATGCCTTGCTTTGTAGGCACGAAGGAGACCGCGTTCATCTATGCGGTGACATCGGCAGGGCTGGTGCATTCGGTGACGCGATCGTGCAGCGCGGGGAACATGACCGAGTGCTCCTGTGACGTGAGCCTGAGGCACGGCGGCTCGGCCAGCGAGGGCTGGCACTGGGGCGGCTGCTCCGATGATATCCACTATGGAATGGCGTTCAGCAGAAAGTTCCTGGATGTGCCTCTGAAGAACGTAACGGGCAAGAGTGGGAGTGGGCTGGTGGCGATGAACCTGCACAACAACGAGGCTGGGAGACAGGTATGTGTCATTCAGATGTGGCAGCAACTGCTTGTTTGCCTTCATTGACAAAATAGCATCAACCAAAGGAGGCTGGTCCTTGTCTGCAGGTATGGTCCCTGTATATGGGACCCACAGCAAGAACAGCACTAACATTCAGCGAGGCAAGCATGTGCAAACTCAGAACTGGTTTTAACTAACTAATCTTCACAGGTTAAAGTAAAAACCACAAAATAAGATGTAGATCTGCAATGCTTAAATAATAAAGTTATCTTAAAATCAATATTTGATATTCTTAGCCAATTTGAAATAATCCTGTTAATCAGCATAATATAAGAGGAGTTTTTTCACTGATTATTCTGTTATCATCATGACCTGCATTTTTAATTCTAATATTGAATGAGAAGGCAAACTGGACAAAAGGCCTCATTACTCATCCACAGTCTGGGATGCACACCTGAGAGGATAAGTCTAACATTGTAGAGAGAAAATTAAGAGTTAATATTGTTTTTTAAAACATGAGATAGAAGTGACACCTCTATTTTAAAGTAGCTCATTGGTTAGGACGTGTGCCAAAGAAGTGAAAGAAGACTGGCTTTGGGTAACTTTTAGCCAGCCCAAAGAACTTCAGGCCCAGGGTTGTGCAGGAAATGTGTGTGTGCGGGTGTGCGACATCGGGTTCTCCTCTCCTGTCCTGCAGAGGATGAAAAACAGGGACAGAAACAACCTATACAGGGACATGTGAGCCTGTAATCTAGTGCTTGGAGTTTACATCTGGAATGACAGAGACTTGGATTCTGGTTCTTGCTCTAAAGTTACTTTCTCTGCTTTACCTTGGAGATTTTAACTTCATCTTTAATGGGTCTCTCTGGGTCCATAATACTTCAAATCTGTTCTGCTCAGTGACACAGCTATAACTAGAGAAAAAAAAAAAAAAAGGAGAACCTCTGGTTTTAACCACGTTTATTGATGGACTCCGCTGTAACTCATTAATTTCCTGCATCCAGAAGCAGGATCAATGGATTTTCCTGAAAGCAACTTTCCTATCCGCCACAGACAAGGAACAGCTGTAGCAAGCCATCATAAGAGCCATGGTGGTATAATTGAAAACTATTTTAATTTAAACTTATTTTTACAGGTAATATATGTTATTTCATTTAAGCTATGTAGTTGGAAAACCAGAAAATTGTTCAGGTCCCTTCCGACCCAAACCATTCTATGGGCCCTTTTCATAATTGAAGTAGAAGAAGCAAACTTTAAACCTAAGTAAATATGGAGAACACTTACTGTGAGTTTAATTAGATGCTAGTCAGCTAAATCATCTCCAAGGAGGGTGATAGGTATCTTGTAGTAGGAGATGTTAATAAGAAGAACGAAAGATTAAGTGATTATTTCCTTAGGGAAAGAGCAAAGGGTTGTTTCTCATGTTTGAAGAGAAAGATGGTTAAGGAAGGAGATCATAATTTCCATAAAATGGTCTCTCTTAATTTCATTATTTTTAATACACAGTACAATGAATTTTTATTTTATTACTCATGTTTGTCATTAGAGAGTGCCATTGTCTCAGCTTACAGTGACAGAAGTGTAGGGAAGAAGACTGCAAGGCTCCAGAGGAACTTCAAAGAGAAAGAGAGCTGTGATTTCTGTGGTTTGGTGTCAGTGATATGGTCTTCTTTTTGATGCTCTATTATGTTGTCTGCCTTTAGCTTTATATTAACAGCAGCAGCAGTAGTTTGCTGTCCTTTTGTTATCCTTTTGCTTATGGTTCCCATACAATCCTTGTGCTCATCATTCATTGCTGCAGGTGGGCCTGCTGAACTGTCTGGCATCTTCCACTGTGAACTGTACCAAGGAATTGTTCAGCTTTACACACACACACACACACACACACACGCACGCACACACACACACACACACACACATGCATCCTGGAAGAGAAACTTTTCTTTTGGCGTTGCTTTCTTTACAGTTGGATCAGTTCCCAGATCTCACCTGTAGTGGTCACACAGACAGTGTGACATCTGTGCCATGGGCATGGGATTGACTGGCAAAGGGGGCAAGTGTACTCAACCAAAGAGAACATGTTTACAAATGGTGAACTAAAGCTACAATGTTGTGGAGGATCTAATTAAGTGAGTCTTCATTTTCCATGAATAGCGTTTTTGATAGGCTCCAAGTTATTTTATATGTTGGCTATATGTGTAAAATATAGTAGATTAAAGATGTGGGTCCACATCTTTAATGACCTGCAACTGCAGTATTTTCTATTATTATTCATGTTGAGTGGTATATCTTACTTACATAGCTGCATGAAATCAGAGTTTTAGACTAGATTGACAGTCTCTGGGAATGTGGTAGAATCTAGTCAAGCAGAACCCATTAGATACTGAGGACCCTTCAGGGTGTTGTGGTTTAGCCACAGATGCTTGCTCACATTCCCTGCACCCTCCTCCTCCCCGCAGTGGGATGGGGAGAAGGTCTAGGGGCGGAAAGGGAAAACTAGTGATTTGAGATAAGAAGCATTTAATAATTGAAGAGAGAAATAAGTGGTGCACAATACAATTGCTCACCACCTGCTGACTGATGGCCAGTCAGTCCCCCAGCAGGGATAGACCCCTCCTGGCCAAGTCACCCTAGTTTATATACTGGGCATGATGTTCTGTGATGTGGAGAATATCCCTTTGCCCAATTCAGGTAAGCTGTCCTGGCCATGCTCCCTCACTCTTTGTGCAGCTCTTCACTGGCAGAGCACAGGACACTGAAAAGTCCTTGATTTAGTGTAAGCACTATGTAGCAACAAGTAAACTGCTGGTGTGTTACCCACATTATTCCCATACTAAATCCAAAATAGAGCTTTGTGTGAGATAATAAGAAGAAAATTAACTCTATCCCAGCTGAGACTAGGACATGTTTCAGTTTTTTCACAATACTGAGCTCTCCAAAATGGTTTCTCAAAGTACCCTGTCCCAGGCTTGTTTGGTGCACATGACGCATGCACTCATTCCTTTTCCAAGGCACTGAGGGTTTTGTTTCTTAAGAAAAACAAAATTTGCTGCAAGCCCAAAAGACCAGAAGGCCCTTATTCCACTGATGTTGTATCAATAGTATATTTGTTGTCCATTATCTTGAAAGAAAATATGCAGAGTATTTAGGCAGCTGTCATGCATAAATATTTTGTAATTTAATGGCAAACAGTAGGATAAAGCAAATATTTTGGACCACTGTCCAAAATGAAAGAATGTTTGCTGTTGGCACTTGGGATTTCTAGCAGCAATATTATCTGAAGTAAAGTTTAGCATAACTCTTCCTTTCTGTATTTTCAAATCCTTAACTAGGAGATGCTGGAAAATGTTGACCTTTGTGTTTTGGGGCTTATAAAATGGATGTTTTGATACCTTATGACCTGTTGTAATAAATACAATCATGTTTCTGGCTCAGTGTCTTGCAAGAGCAGTCTTCCAGGGGCAGTACTTCATGTTTTTAGTAATTGAAGTGTTATGTGGGGAATTCTCTCGTTTCTCTCGTATTTCTGTACAAAATGGTATTTTACATGTCTACATCTCGTAGTTATCATAGCAACATATATCAGTTCTAAAACTGTGAGTATCCTTTGAGTTATCCGCTAGCCTGACTCTTAGAAGATCCAGATTGCATTCCCTATTCTTCCACAAGATAAATGTTCATCATCTTTTAGCACTGCAACCAGTGGCTGAAATTGGGCTGTTTGATACAGGCATCAGTTCCTGTTACAAAGCAAGTACTGGCATTCCTCGTCTCAGAGCTGAGAATAGTTCCTGAAAACATAAAGCTTAGCTTGGAGATACTAAGCATTAATTGGCATTAAGGGGTATGCAAATTGTGATTCTATTGACACTCTGCTGCAAACCCATCTCTGCTTTCTGCCCATCTGCCTGTTCTAGTCAGAGTCCCATTCCATGCCACTCCCTCTGTTAATTGCACTGGATCGGTCAAAGAAAGCCACTTTAAAAATGATCTTTCCATCAGGTTAATTTTTAACACAGACCAGTGTTCAGCCCTGTTCATCACTTAACCCTGCACTCTTGTTGTACTCATACCACCAAGGCTGAGGGCAGTGAATGGCAGTAAGGTCAAGAGGAACTGCTCAGGTAGGCCTGTGACTGATCACAACACCTGTGGATCCATTTCCATTCCACACCAATCATTTCTCACAAGCTGTCAGTCAGTTTCACGACCAGCCTAAGAAAACCTATCCCAGTTTGCTCAGAATGACACATCTATCCACTATGTTTCTGTACCAGTGCTCCTCTGAAGCTCTCTATGAAATTTTGTGTCTTAGGGAGAATTCTCTCACAGTTTCATGAATAACTGAACAGATTCATGATATGATTCTAAAGTTGAAACAAAACACTGGTCATGGAGTCAGTCTGGAAGTCATGCTCCTGGTAACTCCGTGCACTGCTGAGACACAGGTGTGTGCTGCAGCTGTGGCCACAGAAGGCCACATTGGCTCTGTAGGCACCATCTTAGGTTTGCTTGCAAGAAAACATCAGGAGAACATGTCTGGACCCTAAATTTTGCCAGATGTTCAATTATGGGAGTTTGTTCATGAAAGCTGACATGGAAGACTGAGATTCAGTAGTATGTCCTGTGATCAGACAAAGCAAGATGTCACCTCCCTGTGCTGGCAGTAGAGGCAATCCAAAATACATTGGAGCCTAACCAGAAAACTTGCCCATCCTAGCAGCTGGGAAGCAATAGCCTGGGGTCATGCTCTGTTGTAATGACGCCATAAATCGTTCTAAACCAGAGTGCTTCAAAGCTTCACGTGAGAATACTGAGCCATACAGAATGACTGCTCTGAATATTCTCAGTCCTTCCACACTGAATCACATTTGTAGTTCCTTCATTCATCTGATCATCCATACACTGCTAATGCATGCCGCATTTTTATATTTTGATATCAATCTGAGAATCTAACATCAGTTTCTGCTCCTGTTTGGAAATTCTGTCTCCCTTTATTTTAATTTATCCTCAGAGAAAGACTCTGAGTGTCATCTCCTGGGCTACCTGCCCACATGGAAGTAACTCACCCTTGGCAGTTAGGAGACTTGTCCAGTGCTTCCTCTGACAGTTTCTGGATACTTATGCGCTTAGTAACTATCGTATCATACTGATGTGAAAACAAGAATTATGTCTGTAACCTTATAAATCTCGTAGCACAATATGAGTTCCAACTGCTTTGAGATTCTAATTACTTGATGAAAAGAACTAATCATTCAGAATTGGAAAAAGACTATTAAATCCTCTCTGTAAATTGTGTGTAAAATTTTTCTTTTGATATTATGTTTCTCTTTTCCTTGAAATTCTTATTAGGTCATGTGTACTCTAACAAAGACTTGCTGTCCTTGGATCGTAAATTCTCATCTGCCTCAATCACTGTTATATCTTAGTGATGGATGTTCTGACTACCCAGTGATTTCCTTATTGACAGATTTTTGAGATATGAACACAAGGTCAAGTCTGTCTATTAACAGAAACTAGCCTGTGTAGAAGAGATGATAAATAGCTACCAGAATTATCTGTCAGTCAGTTTGCCACTCAAAGATTGTGTGTTCTGGGGTGAGGGTTTGCTTGTTGCAATTTTCATATTTCTTCTGGTAGTACAGAAAAATCTCCAATCCCCAAAGCAGGCCACAGCATCTGGAAGTATCTCCTGTACTAGTGCACCACTTCAGCAGGTTTGGTTTGCAAAAAACCAACTTTGGTTTGCAAATGGCTGCTCTAGGTCAGGGATACACCTGCTGTTTCTTGATAATGTTTTTTTTTTTTAATGCCTTGCATATTTGGCTTCCATAATAACCTCCCCCAACAAATAGGTCCTGTTCATTCACCAAAGACGTGACTCCAAATACACTTTGGTTGTGTATTTTTAATGCTTGTAGAGTTATATGCAAATACCAACTCAGGCTTGTGTCAATCCCTTTGTGGAAGACTGTTCCAGGAGGTTTCAATGCCCACTGATAGCAGGGGAGTAACCATGCTAGACTCAGCCCAAACCCCTGCAAGTGACTGCATTCACCATGATGAAAAATCCCAGTTTAACACATGGGTTAGAAACAGCTGATTTTATTTTCCCCATGGCTTTACTAACTCTGAAACTTTGAGGATGGCATTTGTACTGCCTGAGCTGCAAATACAGACTCTGGGACTTGAGCTTATTTCTGGTCCTTCATGGGCCCAGTGGGGCTCAGTAGAATTTCAGGTCTCTTGATCTCACTGCAGAATCAAGGCTTAGGAACTGGCACAAATTAAACTACTTTCTCAGGGGAAACCGGAGGAGGGTGTTAGATTTGTCTTCTGCTTTTTAATTCAGTTTGAGAAAGCCCATAGATTGACAGCAGTTAATGTTTGTGGAGGCTGTGGAGTAAAGTGAAGGTTTAGGATGAAATTTAATAAACATCATGTAGTTGGGATGTTGGGGTTTTTGTCTTCTCCATTTTTTGGTAAACAGTGGTTCCTCCACAGAGGAGTAATTTGAATTTGTATTGGCCTTGCTACATGAGAAGTTTCAAGATAAATTTGCTATGAGTTAATTTAAAATTCACACTTACTGCTAACTTTCCCAATTGCCTTGATTGTGGAAATTAAATATGGGAGGCAAGGTTAGTAAGTAAAAGATGACAACGTGGGCTTTCCACATCATTAACCAGTCATTACAGGATGGCTCCAGAAAGTACATTAATTGAAATGTAAAACAAAACAAAAATTTTCATGTCTGGTCCTTGTGCTGCATCTGTGAATGTGTGATTTTTTTCAGTTCACTTTTCCAAACTCTAATGTGAGAGGTTTCGCAAAACTAATTGTCTAATTTTTTACTATGACTATTAGATACTCGAGAAGGAAGTATATTGTTTGTTTGCTGAGTATTTGAGTCATAATCACAGCTAAAGAAAGTTACTGCTTGTTTGCAGATTCCAGCTCTTTGAGGCTTGGCCTCCTATAAACTAAACCAAGATTCTTGTGTGTTACAAAAGCTTAACACAGGCTTCAGATTCCCATTGTCGGTCAGACAGTTATTGTTCAGCCCAACCCTTGGTTCTGCATGGGCATGGAAAAGTAGCTCATCTAAGAGTAATTTAGTGTGGGCAATAACTGTGGAAACTTTGCTAAAACATTGCAAATTATAAAAGTAGTATGAATGCAACTATTGCTAATTGTGTTAAATAGAGCCATTATGAAACTGGAAACACTAGAAACCCATCCTAGTATAAGTATGCCTAAATTACAAGAACAGGGCTTGATCCTGTAAGTGAGAGGCACCTGAGATTTACTCCAGAATACCTGAGTTGAAGACACCTCTCCTGAGCCATGGTGGCTCCTGTGATAGACTTTCTGTGAAGCTCAGAAAGGTGGGTATCCTCCTGCTCAGAAGTCTGCCCTGAGGTGCCTCTGGGCTGCACACTGTGCTGTTTTGGGTGCTGAGCCACACTGGTTGCCCAGGTGCTATTGTGTGACCTCAGCCATTCCCGTTGCCTTAGTTAGAGACTGGGTTGTGAATGTTTAGTGATCTTGGTGGTAGCTGCAAGGAACCCTTAAAAGGCAACATAACTGGGCATTTCCCTGCCCAGTAAGTGTCTTCCAGCATGGGACGGTGCTTTGACCTGCCCTATCCCTACTTTCCTTTTCTCCTATTCCCCACCAGAGCCATTTGCATTCCAGTGGTGGGAGGAGCGACACAGAACATATAATTTCAGGTACTTAGAATCCTTCAGAATGAAAAGCCATCCAGAAATCACAGCTTTTATTGTTGTGATTCGATATTTCTACATTATGGCCATTGCCAAGTACAAATGCAGAGCACTTCTGAAGATCGGGCTTCTCATAGTGAGGGAGTGGAGTTGGAAACCTGGCTCCTAACATGTTTCCTCCTGTGCTCTGACCTCCCCATCACTGAACTGACAATGGCAGCTGTAATATTAAATACTAAATATTGAAATATTAAATACTTTTAATCTCTGTGTTACTCATGTCAGGCAGCATTCCCAATGAATGAAACACCCCATGCAAATGTTGTTCTCCCTTTGCTTTTAGGCTGTAGCAAAGCTGATGTCTGTGGATTGTCGTTGTCATGGTGTTTCCGGGTCCTGTGCTGTGAAAACTTGTTGGAAAACGATGTCCTCCTTTGAAAAGATTGGCCGGTTTTTAAAGGATAGGTATGAAAACAGCATACAAATATCAGACAGACTGAAAAAAAAGCTGCGCAGGAAAGAGAAAAGCCAGAGAAAAATACCCATTGGGAAAGAGGACCTGCTGTATGTGAACAAATCACCCAATTACTGTGTTGAAGATCTAAAGTTGGGGATCCCTGGGACTCAGGGAAGAGAATGTAACCGTACCTCACAAGGACCTGACGGCTGTAACCTCCTCTGCTGTGGGCGTGGGTACAACACCCATGTTGTCAGGCACGTGGAAAGGTGCGAGTGCAAATTTGTCTGGTGCTGCTACGTGCGCTGCAGGAGGTGTGAGACCATGACTGATGTACACACCTGCAAGTAAAGTTAAGTACAGAAAACACAGCCAAGCCATCCTGCCCTGTTTAGTGCACACAGCTGCCACAGGCAGCAATGTCTGTTGCTGTATGGGATTTCAGGGGGATCAGCCTCGGGATAGAATGGGTGCTGCCAAACAACGAGTGGTCCAAGCACGCGCAACTGAAAGAACAACTGAGTGAACATCAGAATGCAAGCAGGGACAGCTTAAACACCATAAAAGGACTCCTGATGACACATTTGAGCGTGTTGCTCCATGAGGAGGGATAGACACCAAACTTTAGACACCAAAGTCTTTAATAGCCACAACATCCTGAAGATCCATGTGGTGGGCAGATATAGTGGAGAAACCTCAATATCTCATTAGCCAGAGACTGAAGAGTGAAGGCATCATGTAAGATACTTTAGATGCAATCGTTATGTCTGTGTTTTTAAAACTGAGACTAGATGGATCCACTAGATGGTTCACTTCTGCAGACCTTGGAAAAAAAAGGATAGGAGAAGTGTTCTGCTGTTGACCACTGAGCGTTGGCTTTGCAGCCATTCTGCATAATATGCAGAAAGCATCTGGTACTGAGAAATGTGCATGACTGCAGAGAGCTCAGCACTGCCTGGCTGGAAGAGCAGGGACTGCTCGAGTGGGACAAGCTGAGCCCAGAGTAGAGGAGCAACCTCAGGATTTTTTTACAGCTTGTCCTTCAAATGCACAAGGGATGGACAGAAATACAGTTTGGTATTTGAAGGAAGTAAAAACCCTTGCAGACATTTCCTCAGTATCTGAGCACATATTTTGCAAGTCAGCCAGTCATCACCCCACTGATGAACTCTGTGCAATAACCTGCCATGTTCAACCATCTCACTGGTGGTTCACCATTATTTTCAAAATTAACCATGTGAAACTCACCCCAAAGAAATGTGCCATAAAGCAAAAGATTTTTTTTTAAAATGTGTTTTCTTTTTAGAAGCAGCATCTAGAATTTTTCATTAGGTTGCATCCTCAATAAATTCAATGTACAATGTCATTTATAGATTGGCTCACACCACTAAAATATTTAAAGTGTTATGATAACATTTTCTCCCCTTCCATATGTTGGCTTAATTTTATTTTACATCTGTAAAGGATTGTTTATTTTCATGCAGTGATTTAATGCCTGGCTTAAAAAGCAGCATGTGAAAGGATTACTGTTGTTTAATTGTGCAAAGACCTATTTTTGATAAGACAAGAAAGTTTATATTTTGTAAATATTTAAATTATGCAAGTTGTGCAAAAGGTTTCCAGAACTAATATGATAAGACTACAGCCTTTGATATTTGTTGGTTAGATATTTGTTAATATTGTAGTAGCCTTTAATTGATTTTTATTTGCATGTGCTGGGAGAAATTAGTCAGAGAATTACATAAATGTTCTTTTTTTTTTTTTACCATCAGAGTGCTTATAACTATTGCAGTTAATACACACTGATGATAAACACCTACTATGATTTTCTAAATGATCAGTGTATTAGTATTCCAAATACTTTCTTTTTTATTATTATTCTTTGTAATGCATTTTACAAACACCAAAATCCCAGCTCCAGCAGTAAGTGCAGAACTCCCACTGACATCAAGGGGACTTGCAGGGGTTTGCAATCTCTTAACTTCTTCCACACTAACAGTTTAGAAAGAAATCATCTTGGACAGTTTGGTTGAGGCTTTCAAAGTTACTTTGAAGAATTCATTTCCGAGTTGTCAATTATTTTCCCATGAAAGATGGTGACCAGATTCGCTGTCACTATTGGATGTGCAGGTCAGGAAGAAGGAAACAAAATCTTCTGTGTTGTGGTATTTCACTGCCTCATGTGGATTATCTTAGGAACATCAGCAACAATGAAGTCCTTTATCTGCTGGTTCTTTTTGGACCTTTACTCCACATTTGGCCAGTCTGTCTCCATTGGCTGAGCCAGATGGCCTGAGGCCACAAAATCTGCGTCTGTGAGAAGGGTGCTCAGCCTGCCAGTCATTGTCAACACCCTCTTTGAAAACTTGGATGGGGAGTACACATCCTGTTGGAAGACTCTGAAGTGAGAGCTGTGAGCCCCAGGTTCTTCCCATCTTTCAGCAATGAAATTAAACCCACAGGCTCCTCAGGCTGTGCCACAGCACCTGTTGGCAGCATGGATGGGAGATGATACTGGTCTCTGTTGATATGAAGGTGTGGTAGAGATTGCCTCTCTCTTTTGTATTCTGCCCCGTGTCAAGTTGCTGTCAGAGGCAAGTGCTTTGTTGTCTTACCTGAGCCTTCTCCTAGTGGTACTGAGTTCACTGTTGAGATCATCACTCTTGTTATATGAGACTCCAGCTCATGGGAATTCAGTGTGAAGACCATAATATTTACTGAAGCAGCCTTGTCCAGTCTTTCAAAACAGCTTTATCTTTTATTGGACCTAAAGTTTCTTGCATGCCTGATCTGTAAAGTACAGAAAATTGCCAGTGTACTTCTCAGTCTTATCTTAACTGCTGGCAGGATAGGAAAAGGGGAGGAAATGATCCTGGACCTCTGGGCCTAAGGCCAGCTTCACGGATTTGCCCAGGAGGGGCAAACCTCAGAAGGATGTCTCTGTGGGTTTGAATGAGAAGGGCACTGATGTTGGCATTGCACAGAGATATGGGGCAGCAATGGTATGCACCCATTGCAGTCAGGGTGTCTCTTGCCTGCTTGGCTGTTCAGTATCTGATGCCATGTCATTTTTAACAGTCATCTGGTTAAAAAACAAACAAACAAACAAACAAAAAAAAACCAAAAAAAACCCCAAACAAAACACAAACAAAACCAAACCAAACCAAACCCAAACAAAAGTAAAACCCAAACCAGCAAAAAACTCCAAACCTTTTTGTTCTTCAGTTTTAATAAAAGATTTTTTTCCTGGTTTTCTTGGGGAAAGTTTTCTTTTCGAAGACTGACAACAGACAATAAAGAGAAATGGCAACATGTAGGGTTTATGAAAGCTTCAGTGGCTGAGCAAACAAGCTAACAAGGGTTTGGAGCTTCACTGGCAGAAAAGGAATCCATCTTGCCTCTAAAGCTGAGGGAGAATTTGATGGGAGGTGGTGTTGCCCTTTCTGCAGTGAGAGTAGAGCACTTGTGAGACCAAGCATACACCATCTGAGGGGCTACTGCTCTCTCTCCTGCAGTGCTAACGTGGAGGGCTTGGAGTGGGAAACAGAATCAAAGCTGAGTGCACTGGGGAGACTGGAGCATGAGCTCATCTCTGTACCTATCACAGTTTAAGTTAAGCTCCATTGTAACATACCTCAGTTACATCCACAGAACTAGTTCTGGATGGGCAGTATCTGTAAAAACAACTTTGGGCAGGACTGAACATGAACATTGTTTTGTAGTAGCATTGGGGCTAAAGAAATTAGCTGTCATCTATTGCACTATTTATTCCACAAAACTGCCCTTACTCCTTCCATACTCTGGAAAAGCTCTCCCTGCAGGAGAGCAAGAGAGACAACCATCTGTAAGACAGCATGCCTCCTCTTTGAAAGAGGACCCTGTGTATGACATATGTGGTTCAGCTGCTTTTGTGGGCATATGGCACTGGGATGAATTTAACTCTCAGTTTAATATGATGGGGTTTTTTTCCCCTGTGCTGAGACTGGAGGATGAAGGTTGTTGACTTTGAAAGTACAGCCTTATAATACTCTTGTACAGTTTTGCAATAACACATACTTTCTGTTTGAAAGTAGCTGCATGTGTTTAGAAAAAAAAATCAGAAGGGAATTTGGGGAAAAGGTCTTCTCTCAGTCCTGTTCCCACACAGTGCCCTTTCATGCATGGAGCAGCAGTTTGAGAAAAGTAGCAAATCTATGTAAAATGCCACAAGTCAACTTTGTGAGGAAAGAATAATTGTAACTTCTTCTGAAAGTGAAAATTATGTTTGCCATTTTGGACACAGAAATGCTTGTGCACTGGCTGCACATTTTAAGAGCAAAGTTGTGTTGGTGACTAAAGTGCTGACATACTCTGAGGAGTTACTGCAGGAGTACAGCTGGTCATTCTGTCAACGTGCCAGCCTGTGCATGCATCGCCAACCAAAGTACACTGCCTTGTCTTTGCCTGTTGGAGATCCCTTGTCAAAGGATGTGTGGTAAATGGAGGTTGTCTCCATTACTTTCAAAACATCTCTGTGCTGGGCAGCACTTTTTAGTAAATTACAAGTATGTGAAATGTATATGTAAAGTAAACAGTAACAATTATCATTGCACATTTAGAGGAAATTATGTTAAAAGGACATCCACTTTAGCTGAGGTTTCTGGTGGAACCGAGATACTTGATTTCATTGAAGGATGAGGTTTTACAAGATGGCAAACAACTTTAAAGTGGTAAAGTGCTGAACCCACACCAACTGTGTTCAGCCTGATGGCTAATTATTAAAAACATGTAAAAGGATTATCCCATTGTGGCAGACTTCATGCCAAATGAGGGACTATTTGTCTGAGCCCTCTCTCTTAGGTAACTATCATACAGGGTGGGATATAATGAAGTATCATAGTTGAAAAAAAATTATTTTTTTTTTTCCTAGAGAATCTGCCAAAAATGTTAGTTGTGAATCCTCTTTTGACTGTATCCCATCTGTCCTGCCAGGTGATCTGGAGTGCCCAGCAGCAGTAGTAACAGTGAATGTGGCATCATGACTTAATTTTCATTTTAGACAAGAATATGCAATAGGAACTTTTAGGATTTTACAGACTCTCACAATTTTTACTGTTAGTGAAGCAGCATGGACAGACAATGGCTAATTGAGACAGTAACTGAGAAACAGCTTCACACCTGTATGTCCAATAAACATCATAAAAAGGGTAGCAGTAGTATTCTGGCTATAAATAGGAAACTGGAGGAAATCACTTGCTCAAAATCATGTGCAAAAACAGTGGCAAACCTAGATTTGAAAATAAATAAATAAACCCCAAACCAACCTAATACTTTGGCTGCCTGCTCACTGCATTTGTTTCTCAGCCCATGTAGTTAGAAAACTAGTGGCTTGCTAGTTAGGACTGTACAGTGGCTATCCAAGTGTTGACCACTGGGCAAGTTCTGCTGCAGAGCCAAGCAGAGTTTTTCAAGTACAGGCAAAGACTAAAATAATTAGCTGGCTACTGCATTTCCCAAACTTGGCCTTCTGTGATTCTATTTCTGGAAGTCAAATATGTTTTTTCCCCCCACACAAATGACAATTCATCCTGAAGGGAGTTGCCTTTATGTGATCTTCACATTAATGCTGTAGATAATTAGTGATAAAATACCCATGTCTGTCCCAGGATCTGCTGTCAAACTGGATCAACAACTGTGTCATTTTACTGGTTAAGTGTTAAATAAGCAATGGTTTACTCAGCAGAGAATGAAATGGGAAGTAATCCTCTCTGGCCCCTGTGTCATCTCTGCAGAGGCAGAAGTGTGGTGGCAGATAGGAACACAAGGCTGAAATTAATTTCACAGCTAGCAGGGAACAATGACTGGTGATCTCTCTGGCTCAGGCTGGAATTTGAATGCCGGTGGTGACTGTAAACGGATAGCCTTCAGTGGAGGAGAGCTGTAACTCTGCACTCCAAGGAGGTGTAACAAATAAAGCATTTAGGAGAGTACACTTGTGGAGTTTGGAGACACTAATTGAACAGGAGAATGATAGAGTGATTCATTGCAGGGTCATGTCACATGCCTTGAGAAACCTTCTGCTGAACCTCTGCCTGGTAGCATGAATACAGCTTGTCATGGGCTGGAAGATCAGAGCCCTGTCTCAGGTTTGTCCGTTTTCTTTCCCTCTCAGCCTTACTATGTCTGTTACTATAGACTGTATTTTAAAAGACTGGTACATTTTTCTTCTTAATACTTCAAGAACCATCAACTTACCATCCTTTTTTTTTTTTTTTTAATTATATATATTTAAATATCAAGTTATTTGTGTATCTGGATGCCTTAATTAAAAAGTTGAATCTTTTGATTTGATAATACTTCCATAATAATTTTCTGCAAAGCCCTGAAAATTTATATTTGATTGTGGGACAGAGTAAAACGCATTTCATGAACATTTCTGTTTTCTAGAGAAGAATCTTGACACTATACTGGGGGTTAAAAAACATACAGCAATATTATTTCTGTGGATGATGATTTACCATCTGTGCTGAAAGGTACATTGTGCCCCATGTCAGTAGCACAAACTAGAAAAATGTCTCATTCTTTAGTATGGGCCAATCTGGCCCATAATCTAAGAAGTTAATTTGACACTCCATTATGTCTCAGTATGTGCTAAATCACATTTTGACATTAAACATACTGAGTTTTTAGAGAACTATTAAGAGAACCAACATGCAGAGGAACACACCTGCAAGATACTACTCAATTCCAGTTTAAGATGTACCACTTTTTAAATGACTATTTTTTAATAATCTGGCTTGTTAGCACTGACCATGCAAATGGGAGCAAAACCAAAAGTTACCTGAGACTTTAAGAACCATGTTGTTTATTTTTATACATGCTGATTTTGGAGCTGTAGGCTGTAGCTTCATGGCAGGCTGGGTTTGCCTGCCAGGTTGGCTGAGCTCAGGCTCCCTACTCCATTTTCTGACCCTAGCTTGTGTATTGGTTTAACAATATGGTTCACAGAAACACTCCACAAACAATAGATTTGGCTCAGTTTGGAGAAAAAAGCTGCAGGAAGGGTGTGGCAGTAAGAACTCACAGAGGTGACCAGTAGTAACTCCTTGACTGTGCTGCTAGCATTACAATATTGTCCAGTTACGGTTTCACACTTCATGTGCATTGAAAATGCCTGGGTTTTAAAATAAAACCAACCAACAAAACCAAAACCCACACAGCATGATGAATGGAATGACAGAAGTTCTGCTAAGAAGCAGCTAGCAAAACGAATCTACTTCGGGGATTTCTATGCAAGAAATTTAGGTAGAACCAAACTTTTGGAATAACCCAATTCTAAAACCACCTCCTGCAGAATTTTTATGATCTCGCACAATGTGCTAAGATAGGAGTCCTCACAGGAAAACTATAGAAAGAAAGGTTAGTGCATCAGGGCCGGTACATTTTTCCATTGATCAATAATTTTACGGCAGTACAATTGCAAGTAACCTCATCAAAAAGCTGCTTGCCCAGGACTAAACAGCACTAGAACAGAACAGTATCATACCCTCTGCTGAGACCATATTTGGGTTAATACAATTTTGACCACTTAAATAACCTTCAAACATTAGTTGAGCTCAGTGATTTTCTTTTTTTCCCCCATTTGCTGACTGTCCTATGAATGCAATGCTAAGCTGCACTCTCAACCTCTGGCACTGTAGTGCAAGATCAGCAAGAGAAACAGAATTAATTAGCTGCTTTGGGCTATCTCCAGGGATCAGAACTCTCCCAGAGGATGAAGTGATTTCTATGCATTTTACATAGTTGACAATGTCACTGGACTATTAGAGTGCTCTATACTGATCCCTACCTCTCACTATATATATATCCTAATGCCCTGAAACAAAGTTTTCATATCCACATACTTCAAAGGATAAAAAGCAATGTTCATTTTATTTACTAATACACGACAAAACTTAATACAAGGTGCAATTGTCTACATGGTGGGCTAGGTGCTTTCAAGGCATCTATGAGGACTAAGATATAAAAGCCATAAATCAAAGACATTATCCACCAAATTTTCCAATGGGATGATTCAGCTGCCAAGATCTGGGAACATGTGGCTGTACTGATAACGCTGAAATATTCCCAGCTGAGAAAGATAATTAGTCAGAGAAGATTGCTGCAGCATTTGGTAGGAAAAAACATTTGCAGACTACATTCCACAGAAGACAGCATTCTCTTCCACCGCCATCCATCAAGCTCGAAGAGGAGACGTGATTCCTCCTCAGCAGGGAGTGCCTGTTTTCATGAACACGTGGCTATATCCTGCTATGGACAACACCCTGAGAAAGGAATAGATCCTTCTGAGGGAACAGGTGATTACAGATTAACAGATTATAGCAATTTAAACGCAAGATTAAGGGAACTGGGTTGCACGTTCTAGAAAGGAAAAGATAAGGCCAGGAAGAATGTACAAGATACCTAAATAGAGTCATCAATTTTTAACTTGCAAAAAAGTAATTGTTAATTTTCAGCAAAGAAGATTTGCATGGCACGTGAACCAACCTACCTGGTGGATAGTTAAGCATAGGAAGGAATACCTGAGGAACCTGTTTTAACCCAAGTCTATGAAGAATGCTTTAGATCTTGTTTGCAAGGCTGAAAGGGCTAACTACAGAGGCAGCAAGCAGGAACTAAAAGTGGATTTAAGCTATGTTATCAGAAATGTAATTAAACATCTCAAGTAGAGCACATTCTCTCTTGCCATTCTTTACTTTTTCACCCCTAGGGAGGCAGGAGCAGGATGTAGCTGAACTTAGATGTTTCTGCCCTTTTGGCTCAGAGTGTGAGAAGCATCCCTCATACAGCATCATGAACCACTGACACCTTGTGATACTACTGAACAGGTCAAGAGCTGTTCTTGCACCTTCCTGCTTCAGCCTCAAAGTTCCCATCCTGCCTTACACGTTTCTTCAATTTTGTCAGCCCTCTTGTATTAAGGCTAGGTTATGGCATTACAGCCATAAAACAAGGAGGATTTCATCAGTAAAAGGTCCCTTGCTTAGTATTGACATTAGCCATGTCCCAAGTCAGTTAGGGAGGTACTGCAGCCCACTGCAGCCCTTTCCCCCCTTACACAGGCAAGTCAGTCAACACTTACGGTGGCAGTATTATTTCCCCTTCTGAAATT
>JAWWMP010000041.1:21835215-21866265 GCA_035047865.1 Dendrocincla tyrannina | reverse complement strand
ACTGCAGCCCTTTCCCCCCTTACACAGGCAAGTCAGTCAACACTTACGGTGGCAGTATTATTTCCCCTTCTGAAATTATCCACCTGGCCTCTTATTTTATTAATACACATATTCTTGAAAACCTCTCAGACTGCAGAAAGTCCAAACAGTTTAGGAGACATTACATACACATCAAGCATTTAGGAGTAATGTCAATGTTTGAGGAAACTAAGTGGCACAGTAAGACATCTGGAAAGCAAAACACGCTGAGCAAAATGAAGCTTTTTCCAAATGAGCACTCAGGAAACTGAGGCTGTAAAAGGGTCTGCTGTTTCTAGAGGAAACAGGGCAGGAAAAAAAAAAAGGTCGGATAATGAAAACTAGGAAAGGTCCAGAGGGTACATCAAGGCAGAGACCCCTCTTCAGCTTCTTTCTTAAGACTCCCATTAATCCATATAAAGCACCACTAGTACAATAATTGAGAGCTGTGGTTTACAAGGAAGTCACTTTGAGGTGGACTGAGTCCCAACTGGGTGTTCCTTGGTGAAAATTAAGTTACGACTTTCTTGTGTCCTCCCATCTCTGTTCTCGCACTTCTTTTTGAGGTAGACCTTCAACCTTTCTCTTCCCTTTTCTCACTGCTCTGTTCTCAATAAGTCTGCAACATGCTGCAAATGTTCCCATTATCTTGTGTAGGAAAGTACACATCCTGGAGCTCTGTCACATACAGGTACAAAACGCCCTTTGTATTTGCAACGGACTACATTCTACCATCAGCTGTGGGAGACCAGAGAGGCCAGAAGAATAATCTTTATGCTTGGCAACTCAAATGAAATGCAGATAAGATTATCAGAAAATTCCCCTCAACACCAGGGTACTGTAACTTGCCCACCAAAGGCAGAGATGGCACGACCAGATCCTGCTGCAAGTCAACAGAATGAGACAATGGATAAGAGCAAGGAAACCCCACTTGTGTGGCCATTCCAGTACGACTTCCATTTACTTGACAGAAGTGTTATTAAAGGTGATACCATACAGCTGTGAGGGCATGCGTGAGAGAATAAGAGGAAGGATCAAATTATTTAAGAAGCTACAAAAATAATCCTACCATTTTATTGCTTTAAAAATCCATTGTTTGAAGTGTTTGTTGCAGGTACAACTTTTAAGAGGTTAAGAGAATCATAATATATGTACTCAATTTGCATTGCTAAAAAAGGCACAAATTTAAAAGGTACAAGGGCTAAAAGAGAGCTGCCTTTAGTCTTATCTCCTCTCCATTTAATTTTGTAGAGGAAACTTGAACTTTTTAATTTGATGAAAGATGAAATAGTCATTGGCATTAAAAGCCAAAAGAATGAAGACAAGAGTAGTGCAGGGAAACTATTAATGCAGCCAATTTTTACTTTTTCTCTTAAGCCCCTGCCAAGTAGCTTCAAAATTATTTTGATATTATTCTGGATAGCAGCATAGCCAATAGTGGCATATACACCAACAAAACTGTATTTCTGTAAAAATTCCAGGACTTATGCAAGTTGTTTTCCACAACAGCCTAATGTTATGAAATATAATTTCAAACTGATTAGAACAAGGGGGTTTACTTCAATGAAAAAACATATATGATTTTGACACATCCTCCTACACAGGAAAATCTCAAAGATTTAACAAAAGCCGTTTTACTGTGTCAGGCATGCTTATTGCTGTTCTACATTAAAATTGAGGGAAATCTACATTATTAAGCAGGCTAGTTAAACACAGACAAAAATTCAGAATCCAGTCTTCGTCTGGTATCAGAGGTTATTTATTTGTCTTACAAGGTAATTCTCAATATTGCTTGAATTTTTTAGTGCACAGAATTTGTCTCAGAAAACATCAACAATAATAGTATTTCTAATGCCTCTGTGTTAAACTCACTGTGGGTTCCTGAAAAATCCTTTGTGATTTTTGCCCCCGGTACTAGCTTGAAGTTTATGAAGACTATACCAGAATTCATGACACAAAGCTCCAAGAGATTACAGCCTGTTCTGTGTCAGCCCTTATTTTGTGAATACAGACCCAGTCAATTATACCATACTTACTTTCAGAAAAAAATTCAAGCTGGCCCTACTTAAAAGAAACAGAAATCTACAAAGAAAGCCAGGTGGTCTCACAGCTTTGATATAAGCTAAAGAATAAGGCCACTTAAACTTGGTCCATTTTTTTTCCATTAAAAAAAAGGATGAAGGAAACATTGTCAGTTAAGTTTACGAGTCACACACTGCATAACCCAAGACACAGTGCTCTCTCTAACATTTCACTGGAAGAGCAGATTGCCTCAGCTCACATTAGAAGTAACATGGTGGTAAAGGATCACAACTCTGTACCCTGAAACAACTCACGAGAAGGCAGACTGCTTTCTAACAGGCTCTTTGTGATGTGAAATCTATTCCTGATATTAGAACTAAAAGAGGAAGCTAGTCCATTATGCACATTTACATGACCAGCCGCTATAGCTGAACAGCCACAGAGAGAATCAACACTTAAGCAGCAGTACAAGAATTGCAATAAAACCCGAACAAATTAGCCACAGTACTGCTGCTTAACATGCCAAGTTTCTTCTATTAAGTAAACACTTTCAAGTTAAGTACAAATTCTCTAAGCTCATTTTAAATATCCCACACACTATTTATATCCTTTTGTTCATCCCCTTAAAAAACCCCAATTTCTGTTGTGCTTTTCATGGCATACCTGTGTTACAATATCAGGTATTCTTCCTTTGCTGATTATTCAGTTTTAATGGGAACTAAAAAATAATTTTTTGGAGCACGTGGTATTAGAATAACCAAATAACTTTAATAAAAAGTGATGCTGCCATTAAAAAGGCAGGGAATAAAAAAAATTAAATCTCCTTATTATCACTAAAATCTACAATATTCCACTAAGTTTACATAGTCACAGCAACATTGCACTGTTAAGAAGACAGTACATTTGTCGGGATCTATTTATTGTTCACATATGTAATTTATTAGTCAGTTATCTACAAGATATTATTTACCACAGGCAAACTAAATACTGTGCTTTTAAGAAACCTGCATAGAAATGATTTGATGTTTCTTTTATTTTGGACATATTTACAAAAAGAACTTCTATGTGTGTTAGCAATAAATAATCTCAATATTCAAAATGTCAGTGCTCATGCAAACACCGACAAGATGGCTGCATGCTTTAAAAATATTATTTACAGTACAGTCTCCTTCATAGCCCTCTCTCTAATAATAGCAGAAAGTGCATTTTCTTCCATATTCTTTCTCCTTTCCTTTCGTTTTCATTAGTCTTGCTTCTGAGGGATACAGCCTTCCATCTCGACAACTTCTGGCCAGCCTTCATACTTGTTTGTATCCTTGTTATTCTTTATATGCTATAAATGGAAAACATCAATCTGCTGTTAATATGAAGTCATTTATCCTTTTGCTTTAACTCACAGCTTTAAGGCACTTACTTATTTTCAGGCTAAGGACAAGGAGAAAACATCACTATTAGCCCTCTTGTCCTTGTATCAAATGTAACAATCTCTCAGTATTCACCACTTAATGTAACTTGCTCAGGCAAGTGTATGCTAAGAACTGTTAAGCCCTACCGGGAAAACATTTTTAAATTTTATTATGGATGTTTATTTAGGAAGGGAGACAAGCAAGGAAAAGACCAACTGCATTAAAGAATGAACGCTGAGTAAAAATAAATAAAGATATTAAATTTACATGGCAATGAAAACAAATAGTGAGATTTTAAAAAACATTAAATAATGTTCAATGTTTGCCTTTTTTGAAAATTGGGGGTTTATTTTTCCACTAAGCAACCATCTGCAGTCAGGCAAGACATTATTGCCTCCAAGAGTTTGCCACTGCTTCTGCATTGGTTTCCACTCCCTTACAAACCTGGAGGAAGAAAACGCATCTTCCTCTCCTAGGACAAAGCTACTTTTACCAGTAATTAAAGGCAATATTGACACATACCGAATTTTAACACCTAAAGCATGGGAACATACTCTATTTCAAAAATTTTGCTATAGCAGCAATAATTTTTGAGAAAAGAGCAAAGCTAACAGCTGGGAACACCAACACCTTAATGACCACTTATCTGTTGGAAGTTCACCGTTGTTAGTGCATCTAAAATAAATGCATTAGGCAGTACATTTTGAATTGCTCAGTTTAATTTGATTCATTAAAAAGAGAAATGATCTAGTTATTAGTATAATATGATCTACCCCATGTAAGATTTTTTTGTTATTTATGAGTCATCTAATAATCTTTTTGTATGGTTAAAAAGAGGAGGCTACTGAAGGAAAAAATTTGAAAATAACACTGTGTGCCACTACTGCAATAGATACCCATCTTGAACAAATGCATGGCATTTATAAAATGTGCTACACCTTTATTCATGCAAGCAGTTAAATTCCAGTAAGTTGCAGAATCACAGACCTGTTCAAATGGACTTTTAGTCTTAATTCCTTTTCCACCACAGAAGACCCAGTTGTCTCTGAAGCCAAGGTTAGTAATTGATGTGCTTCCTAATTCAGCTATCAGTTTCCGTGCTTCCTCGTTAAGCCTTGAACAAAACAGAGAAGTTCAGTATGGGAATAAAACATATGCCTTTAGAGCTTCCATTGCTCTGTGCACCAGTCAGCTTTAATCTGATTAAATATAGTTTAAATCAGTAAATATTGGGCAAGATCTATCTTCCAAAATCAGATAAGGCTAGTTCTGAAATCAACTGATGCAATGAATACTGCTCTTTCATACTGTAATCTCAAGCAACCAGGATACAAACCTATTAGTACACGAACAAAAGCCAAGAACCCTCTCCTGTGAGAATTTATACGTATATCTCAAGTCATGTTAGCAATTCTCCAAGTAACTAAAAAAGTCAACCTTTAAAGTAAACATTGTTTGCAGCCTCAAGCTGAAGTCTAGATAAAGCAAAAGCTATTTTAGATTAGATGAATGACCTGAACATATGAAAAAAGTTCCTGTTTGCTTGGATCAGTTAATTCAAAATTCAGGCTGCTGCCCCACAGCACAGTTCAGTGCTTGTAGGCGCAAGTAGGATAATTTTAGTACGGAAGGGAAAACAATTCTGTAGGATAAGTTATCATTACAAAATCTCCAAATAGCAGCTCTTTATTTCTTCGCTTAAGTTACCTACAGGCTCTTCAGAAACAAACACTTGTGATATTTCTGCTAAAGGTTCTAACTTAGTATCTAATTTACTATTGTTTCTCACAAAAGTATACACCTAAAAGTGGTTTAAGTAAATATCTACATACATCTGCTTATTTTTAATTTGATCTTTGCTGTCCCCGAATCATGTCAGCGTTATAATACTAAGAAACTGGAAGTACAGTTTCAAATCTGTCACCTTGGAAAAACAAAACCTTATCAAAAGTGATTGTGTGAAAAGGAATGTATTTTTTTTTTCAGTATAAAGCAGTATTTAGAAGTTTAATCAGAACTTGCTCTTTAAAATCAATTACATACTTGGTTGCACCATCATCATATGTTGCCATTAACACTATTGTTCCATCCTGGATGGACTTCAGAAATTCAATAAATGGTGCCACATCTGAAAAGAAAGAGAACATAAAACAGTTTAATAACAAGCAACGATTCTATATTTAAACATCTGCCATGTCTTTCTGTAAATATACTTAGCATTTATAAAAAGATGCTAGCAAAAGAAAGCTAAAATGCACCAGAGAACTCTTATTTGTAGAAATTTAATCCATACTGTGTAAAGACATAATCACTAGTGAGAACTACTCTGGAGAACAAGTCTATTTGATTAACCATAAAATTCCCTCCCACCTCAGCAATTTGCGTTTCTCTAAAGTTGCTCTCTCCTCACAATTGCAAGGTAGAGGTGAAACACTCCATTAACTATCCCATTAAACCACCACAGCAAATAGTCTGGAGAAAGGAAAAAAGCACATTTGTTGCTTCTCTCTGACCAGTCCAAAGGCACCTACCTCCTCCCCACATGTCAAAGAACTTTGTATCTAATGGTTCTCCGGTTTTACCTGGAGGAAAAAAGAAATATTTGGTGCCATCAAATATAACCAAAATTATTTTACAGACAACGTGCCCAACTCCTGTTACTGAGTCTTTCAGAGAAAGTAGTGCAGAAGACACTGTATAAATGAACTGTGGTAACTCTTATGAAAATTTCTCCTTAAGCAGTGGAGTAGTTTGTGAAAAAGTGCAGGAGAACATAAGAGGAAAAAAGGTGAGACGATCCACGAAAGCATTGAAGGCCACATTGGATGGGGCTTTGAGCAACATGGTCTAGTACAAAGTGTCTGTGCACACAGCAGGGAGGTTGGAACTGGGTGATCTTTAAGGTCCCTTTCAGCCCAGACCATTTTATGATTCTCTGCAAACTTCTAATTTTGCTTCAAGTAGAAACTAAAATAAAATGCCCAGAGTCTCCAAAAACAACACAGAGTATTCAGTTCATATATTTGTCTTTTTTAAACTGGTTTTTCAAAAACAGACAATACAGCTATAGACTGCATTTAGTGCCACATGCAAAATAAGGAAGATTAAAATTATGCTGCATGTTTTGCTGTAGACTGGAAATTGTTAGCAGATTTAAACACCCAGAACAAATAGAAAAACTGGACAATACATTATCTCTCATTACCTTTTTTTTATTATGCTGTCTACAAAGGCAGTATTTGATGGAAGGTAGACTTTTTTAATATATATTTTCATTTAAATTTTGGAAGACAGAGAAAGACTGGAGCTATAAAATACAAAGATAAGTATTTTGATTTTGAAGAGATTAAGATAATTTAAGAAAGCAGCATAAGATTAGGGAAGTATTGTTCAAGTCATGCTTCATCTGATGTAAACGTAAGTACAATTCAAAAATAACATGAATTTATATTTACAGTGAAATGACAAAGTGCCATCTCAGTGCTATAAGGAATTGCCTCCCACACATTAAAGACAAATCTGCCAGTACTGACATTCAGTTCAGCTTTCAAGGTAACAAACAGTTAAATTTGTTTGGTTTTAATGAAAATTAAGAACCCTGAACAAAATTACATAAAATGATATATTTAGGGACAAGATCCATAGACCAAATATACAGATTCAAGCTATGAAGTAATGAGCTGGTCTTTCTGTGTAGTAACAAAATTGTTAAAGTTTCACTGAAACAGAGCAACAGAAGAATTTAGTCTACAGTTTTATTAGTGGTGGCAACACACAAGGGCAAAAGGACCAGGATGCATCTCATGTCTTTTTCCATTTTGTTTTACATTAGGAATTTATCTGATGGATCATGAAGATAGTCACCACAGCACAACATGTTACTATTTTTACTACTCATTTTTAGAAACAAAAATGCACTGAGTTTTTCAACTTTGTAACAAAAAGATGTCAGTGCCAAGATCTGACATTATCTCAGTATCAATAAGCTGAATACCTCCTCTTCTTGTCCTGCTTGCCTTTTGCCATCCCTTATTTTTTCATCTTAAATTTCAGAAAAAATTTGAAAAAGACAATTTGATGACTTAAAATGTCACTTACCATTGACCAAGGCCACATTTATTCCTCTGCCAACATTATTTTTAACTCCACTCATTAAACTGAAACAAAATAAATATTTTTATTTTTAAAAGGAAAATTTTCTAATGTGAAATATTTGTGGTTTTCAAATAGGATCACATCTTAAGGATCACATAGTTAAAGGACCACGTTCATGAGTACTTAAAAGACGCAAAATCTCCTTGAACTTATCTGTGTGCTCTTATGGCACCACCGAATAGAGAGTAACACAAATATCCCCAGTTGTATTGATTACACTTTATGGCTTAATCCTTGGTTTCAAAGTATGTCTGTATGTTAAAAGTGTCACAAAAAATAAAGTGTTACTAATGTATTTAAAAAAAACACCTTGCAGTTAAAGAGCCTGAACCAAATATGAATTTGAGGAGCTTGGCACAGTCACATGGTCAACATTTTAAGCTTTTTTATTTTGTAAGCACATGATGAACAAAAATGAGTTAATAAGTTTAAAAGCTAACTGAACAGAAGCATATAAAATTAAGAAAGTCAAAACAGTTAACTGCTCATATGCATAAGAGGCAACCTAACTGCAGGAAAAGTAGTTAGTATGCTGATGGGACTTTAAGCAAAAGCTGGATATAATCTTGAAGTACAGTCACACATCCCAACAAAAATGTCACAATCTATGACAGTAATTTATTGACCAAACTCCAAGGGGCAAAGGAGCTGAAGAGACCTGTTGTGAAATGGAAGCCATTCAGAGCTGTAAAGAAGAGGTAACAGGAGTATTAAGATTGTTAGGCAGGATGTTGTGCTGCCTTGGACCATGGTGGCTGTACCACTCCAGTGAGAGGACGCTTCCAAACCTCCTCATCCCTGTTCACTGGCACTGTGTAAAGAACTCTATTCTGCCTTCAATCCCCAAATATCCCAGCATTAACATTTTGAAGGTAGGATTAAAAGAGAATATCTACAAGACAAATAGAAGTAAGGTTTGGAACGATTACATAAATTAATAAAGAAGCCTTCAGCTGAGACTCAAGAAAGCAGCTCAGCAAGGGCGCATAGGTGCACACATCTCATTAACCGCAAACGCCCTAACAGATACTTTAATTCCATCCTGGTCAGGAGGTTTTTAACCTCCCTAGCTGGCTGTAGGAAGGGGCTGCACATATATACAGTCCTGTTATGTTCAAAACTCTTTCCACATTTCCTCTGAAGCAGCACGATTTTCAGGTCATGTCTGAAAATCCATTCTAAACAATGCATCTTTATGCACATAACTGTAATGTCAGCTTTCTCATGCCAACTGCTTAGTGATAGGCTAGAAACAAGAAATGGTCTATCACAGAAGTATGTCAAAAACCTTCCTCTCTGGTGCTATCTTTTGAAGCCAGGATGAAGACAGAAACAAAATTAACAGGAATGTCAAATTCAATAGACAAGAATCAGGAACAGACTGAGTATTCAGAGAAGTTGTGAAAGACTATCAGTTAATGGCAACTCTTGGCAGGTGACTTCAAAAGGTATTAAAGAACTTGTAATCAGGGATGAAAGAGTCCATATTCTTCTGTTATTCCCTTAAATTATATTATCTGCCAAAAGTTGTGATTTAAATTAAACATCTAATACAATAACTTCTGAAAGAGAATACTTGAAATTTGTTGCTGAAATGCAGAATTAATTTCTAGTTAGTAGGGATCTCCAGAAGTATTTTAATCACTGAAGGATCATTTCTGTCCTGATCATGTGATTTTCATGTCATGTCTGAGCATTTGTTCTAAACAAGAAAACCATATGGTAAATAAAGACTGAAATATACAGGAAAAAAGATAGTGAAGTTCTGAACACATTCCTTTCCTCATAGAAAATTTAGTGGCTATTTAATTTACAAAAAGAGAGTAAGAATTTCCTTTCATTTTAACTAAAAAATTCTCCGTAAATAAATAATGGTCCAAAAATATTTCACACTGAGGTGACGAGACACTGAAATTCCACACATATATAAAGTCATAATGAATTCAGACAACAAAAAACTGTGCAACTGTGAATACAAGAATTACTAGTTATTAAAGGAACGTAGTGCAACATTCTGCTATCAGGTTACTATGGCACAATCGTGCAACTGGCTTCTCAGTAGAGAAAGTAAAATTGCATGAAGTTGCTGGTAAAGAAGTAAATAATGCTCCTTCTAAAAATCCCATGAAGTAGCAACTATAATATTTAATATTTTGATGATTAGTCCAGTATGTTTTTTCTAATTCAGATTATGTCCTCCCAATATAGAACATGGCTACAACTGATCTTCTATACAGCAGAATTCCTGTTTCACATTAAAATATCTATATAATTAAAGATTAAGAAGTTACATGCATCCTGAATTGTACCAGCACTTTTACTGCTTTCATAAACCAAGTGACATCCTTACATTTGATATACAGGAAAAAACCTACACTGTAAATACCATTTACAAATGATAAGTACTCGTTCCTGCTTTCTTGTCTTGGAAGTACAAGGAAGAATACAAAGTAATCAGAAAAAAAAACCTGGCAGGAGAGAGTTCACAAAATATGTCTTAAAAAAAAAAAAAGAAACAGTTACTGAAGAACAAGTAAGTCTTTTTTCAGTCCTGATATACTACTTTATACACTTGAGACAGCTTGCGTGCCATTACAAACACAACAGGCTGCAGTGCATCAGCTTCTCACAGGAGGGCAGCCCTTCATCAGTTCTAGAATTCTTTCAAGAATTTATAAACAAGTTATGAGAGCTTTTGAAAGAGAAAACCTCTTATGAACCAAGCAGGAGACCACATAAAATCAGTAAAATTTTCTGGTGGACATTCAAACAGACATGACAAGTCCTCCTCTGAAGGAAACCAGAAAGATTTTTGCCAAGGGAAACTGGACTCTAGAAGCAAATAGCTGTGCACTGAGGTGCAAAGTAGTACTAACAGAAGAGAGGACTTTTGCCAGCAACTACTTTCATCAGTTTCTTCAGCAGAATAGCCAGTAGAAGATTTTTACTTTTTGTTTGGACAGGAATAACAATCTCTTCTTAGTTAACCAGTAAGCGAGACATTAAAAAAAAAAAAGGTAAAAAAAAACCCAAACAAAAAACCCTACAATTCTAAAATTAAAATGTTACACTCCCACAACATTTAATCACTGAATCAGCTTAAGTCTTCACAGATATCAACCTTCCTATATTAAGCAACCAGAATGAGACAGTAGCAAGTTTTGTAACACCCATCAAAATACCATGCCAAGAAACCAGATAAGCCTCTCCAAGGTCACAAAGCAAGTCAACGATAAGAATGGAAAGCAAAACCCAGCGGCTTGTAGTTAGTATGTGCCAAGGTGAGCTCCTGCTCACTTAGCACGTGCTCCCCGACTACACCATGATGCTCTGCTGCAAACTGACTCCTACACAAGCAAGCGAGCTTGAGCTAAATCAGCCTCACAGTGGGATGTTAGTGCTAAAAACAGCCTTCTCTTTAAGATCATTTGAAATAATATCTTACAGTTACTTTAGAGAGCAAAGTGATGGAAAATGTTAACCAATGTTTTATTCTCCTATAGATTAATTATTCTACATATTAAGTGGGGTTCTTTTGTTCACAGTGAAGTTGCCATTTACTCTGGAATTCATCAGCACCAGTGCTTCTCTGTTCTAGCACAGTGTGGGTGATAAACAGCTAAACTGGAGTAGTTTAAATGCAAATGGAAGCAAAAGGCTTTAAGTGTGACTGATACTAAAATAAAAATCTTCTGACAACACTAACATCATGTCTTTTCTGACATTCTGCAAAATCAAATGGATAGATTGTTATAGGAAGCTGCATACTCTGGGTGACAGTGAGAAGGAACAACCTAAGAGCAAAAACCAAAGTCTAAAAATAAATATTTATATTCCCATTATGAGGATTACTGAAAGGTATTCAGTTAAATACTCTAGATGCAGTATTATTGATAATACTGTGTCAAAAATATCATTATTAAAAATAGAGGACTTAAACTCAAAACCAAACTGTCTCTCAAGCAGTACTTTTCCTCATTTCACAATTAAGTTTATTAACTTTAGATACCATCAGCACAGTTAAATAACTACCAATCATTAAAATACTACCTTTTTCTTTTGAATTCAACATTTAAAGAGAAGTGGAAAAGTGTTCTGACATTGGTATTATGAAAATACAGTTTAAAAGACGACTTGCAAAAGAAAATACATTCACTGAATTACTATTAGAGGTACAAGAACAAGCTACTTAGAGGCAAGTGTGAACCTGATTTGACAAAATCTAAATAACCCTTCAGTCTGTAAACCTGAAATAAAGTGCAAACTATCTTGCATGTATTAAAAAAACATATATATCTGCATTTATTGCAGCGCATTAAGTATGCTTCATCACATGGTATAATGCAATGTAGTTTTTCATGTGGTAAACTGTTGGCAAAACAAAACCTAATTTAAGCTACTGATTTTGTGTGTAAAGTGATCTAAGACAGTATTTGAAAGAGAAGCTTAGAGACAACAGGTAAAAATACTTACACATTATCCTCTACACAAATTTTAGGTCCAACTACATTCGCTGCTCCACTTGACATTTTGAATGCAAAATGCTTTTCAGGACAAGCTTTTGAGATCCCACATTTGTATCTTGGAGGTTTTGTAGCTTTCAAAAGGAAAGAAAACAAAATTTATAAACAACGCTACAGGTACGCTAACACAAATAAGTATCAGTTACTTTTCTGAAAAAATTCAAGGAAAAGATCAAAGGCAAACAGTATTGCATCTGTAGTTGCACAGCAAATTAAAATAACCTAGGTTTCTGAAGTACCTCATTATTCTAACTTGATGTTACCCTGCTGCTTGCTCCGGCACTGTCATCAAAAGCCACAAGCCAAAACTACAAAATAGACCTCACCAGAAATTCAGGAAAATCAGGAAAAGAGGAAAATTAGCTCCTGATTGCATTTAAAGTGTAATTAAGGCTTTCTTAACTATGAAAATTCAACAGTCTTTCTGTTACAAGCAAAGCAAGTCAGAGCAGTAATACATGCATATGAATACTTACAGCGTGCAGCTGCATCCAATGCTGATCTAGCTAAAATGAAAAAAGAAAGTTTTACAATACGTTACTATAAGTGTTATCTGCTATAAAATACCCTAAAAATGTGAAATCTTTCTGCACCCCTATAAAAACATATTGGTTGAAATGAAGTAACAAATACACCTGAATACTGTTTTCCAGTAAAAAACTTTTACACAGTAGAAGAATGAAAGTGATGAGCCCTATTCAGAACATCGCCTTAATTTGTTACTCTCTGATTAACACAAAGATCCACAGAGATACAAAACCTCCAAGGATTTATGGCGTGGGCACTAAAGTGAAATGAATTCCCTTCTTGCAGCTTCACTAGGATGGGGTTCCTTTCACCTACCACTGGAAGCCTGGAACTGAGTGTACTTCAACCAACCACTCGTGACTCCTTGTCTTAGGATAGGAAGAGACAAGTGACCTCATAATGCATGGATCTTCATGACACCACTGTCTCTTCAATGATTATTAAAGATGTCTCTGCTGACTGGTTCAGATGGCAGCTCACACTGCAGTAATCCAGAGTTAAAGAACATGAACTCTATCCATGTACCTAAATTTTTTGGGGGGTTTTGGTAATGTCAACACAATAGTGTACCTGTGCAAGCAAAAAAGCCTACCCAAACCAAATTCTGAATTTCTTTAGCAGTAGTAAGGCAGAGCACAGATTTCCAGAAACATCATTCAGGTCACCTAGTTTACAACTCTACGCTAAGAATGCAAGTACCAATAAACAAAATAAGCATATATTTTTATATTTGGCAAGCAAAAGAATCAAACTAATGCAGAGAGTAGGTTAAATATTTCATACAGAAAATTATTTAATACACACATTAGATATTACATATATAAAAATAGCAAGTACATATATATTAAAAATAAGGACATAATTCTTAGGTGTAAGAGCCCAAGTCAAGCTTAAAGCAAAATGAATGAGATATTCTTGATTATGAATTAAGTAAATATTAATAGATGTTCACAGAAAACAAGTGATCACTTACCAAATATGTGTCCTAAGTTTGCATCCATTTTTATTTCAAACACTTGCGATATGACATAAAACGTCAATAAAAATATTGCTATGACAACTACCAACTTTGCAGCACCTGTTAAGAAACAGAGAAAAGTTTCAAAAAATTATCCACACGTGGTAACACCAGTCTACCAAAACTGACAACATGAGAATTGTGTATCAGATTATATTATGGGGAACTCAGGATGATCATTTGTGGACTTACTAAACCAAAGTAATCTGCAAAAAATGGCCAATGTAGGCTGTAACTGCACCAGTCCATCAGGTTACCATACCAAGTATTCTGCTCTTAGCCTTCTCCAGCCTCATGCTCGCCCAACATCATAGTCCACCAATTCAGCTCAGCGGCCAGGAGAAACCACAGACTCTTCCATGAAAATCCAGCTTGACAAGATGAACCAAGCTAATCTACCTGGCTGTTGTCCAAATGTGAAATTCCCACTGTCCCATTCCACCTCCCGGTTCTTAGCCATGAGAACCTGGTTCTTCCCTGTTCACAAATACTGTGCTTTCCCCCACACCTACCACCCACTTCCAGCTGAGCTACCTCTATTTTAATGTATGCCCAAGAATAAGTGATTAGGGATCTGTTAATATACTGTTGCTTGGCTGCTATGATCAGTCAGCTCTGAGTATTATATTAAAAAAAAAGAAACCATGAAAAAACCACCAGTCAACCAGAAAAAAGCATCCTCACCTACTTTTCAATAAATTTAAATTAATGACCTTCAAAAGCAAGTCTGATGACTCAAAAGAGCTATTTTAAAAAGTACGAAAAAGCAGAACCTCTCCCCTCCCCCTTCTAACATACTGAACTCCAGATAGCTTGAAGTTTTAAAGCCAAGCTTTCTCCAGTGTTGAGTGGCCAATCTACCTCCTGGAAGAAGAGCTGGAAGCACACAACCACAACAATTTACATTTGAAATGGAACTTGAGTGTATGTGATACTGCCATGAACCTCGCCATTTTTTGGCATAATTTGCAATACGTTTTTACATTCGTCTTACTGCAAAATACTGGCTGAGAGTAGAAGCTAGGTGAGGAGGCATCTGATCAACATCCTGCCTTCCTATTTCACTGCAGTATGTCAAACTGGTTGGAAGAAGCATGCTTCTGTTTCTCAGATTGCCAGCCAAATAAATCCTTCAGAAAGAAATCAAATTTATGTACTCCTACAGATCTCAGACTGCTGCTGTGATGGGCTGTTCAGAAAACCTTAAAATAGACAGATTACTCAGCCTTCAGAAGGATGAGAGGCTAATCAATCCTTCCAAAAGGCTAAAAAAAGATATGGGGATAGAAAAGGAAAGTTGAAGAGATACAAGGGGGTTTTGCCTGTAGTTTGGTCTTTCTTTCTTCGTGTGTGAGGACATACATACTATGATGTAATTAAACACATATGCAGACTTAAAAGCATTATACTGTAACTCCAAAGATTATTGCACTAGAAGGGAAGAGAACCACGTGTGAGCACTGGAGAAAACAGATGATTTGAACATATGTTAAAAAGTGGGGGAAAAGGTTTTCGAAGCAACACTGCTTAAAAACACGAGATGATTCCAGATTTTGGAATGTGTCATCTATCAAGTAGCACTGGGAGAGCATGTTGTTTCAGTATATAGTATGTGAGATGAACAAGATCTCAGCCCGAGAACTAACCAGCCCCTCCACTCTATATCCTGAGCCTTTCAACTGAAGAGCAAACACTCCCTCCCTTCTCCTAGAAGATTCTTTTAGAATATGAACCAAAACTGGCCTGTTTGCTACAGGTGAAACATTCTAGATGAACTGCCATATCTTCTTTGTCTGCAGTTTTTAGTAAAAAAAAAACGTTTGGAAAGAAAAGTAATTTTCCAGGTGAATTAGCCATCTAAAAATTGCAGCATTTTTCAGTTATCAGATTTACTTTAGCAGGTTGCTCCCAGTTATACATATTGTAGTTAATAAATCAGGAGTAGTGACAAAAATCAGGACAAATTTCACACATTAAGGTCTTGGAAAAGACTGTGTCTCTTTCTCTTGGAAGAGGTAACAGTTGCTCCTTATGCAAAGTAACACTACAACCACTGCTAAAGGTGCAACGCACCAGAAACTCAAAACTGTTCAGTTGCTACACAGGCTATTCTACTGCAACAAAATGTCTAAAAAAATAATGTTTTCTTGTAATGTTATATCGGCAAAGGTTTTATTTTTACAACGACTACGCCTTCTGTCAAATAAAATTAGTTTCTCAAACCCTGTACTACAGTAACTTACCTCAATGAAAAGGCTTTTATAGCCTTCAAACTCCCAGTAACCACTCAGGAAGTTTCAGACACTTTAACACATAGCACTTTTGGTTGGGGTGTGAGGCAGAGAAGGAATGGCTTAAATCAACCATTGGCCATTTCCTTATTCCTTCATCATCTTACAAAAACAGCAGCCTAAATATGTCAAGTCATGGCACCTTAACCAGTTACTGCAAATCAGCTGCTGTTAACATTTTAACCAGCTGCTTGCTCTTTGATCACCCTAAATTCCAAAATTATTTTCATTAAACAATAGAATACAACAGCAATGCCTGCTATGTCAGTTAAGTGAAGTGGACCCTGACAAAGTTTGATGAGGATACCAAACTGAGTGAGGAAGTGAGCATTCAAGAAGGAGAGACACCCTACAGGAAGAGCAGGCTAACAAGAATCTTACTGAAGTTTAACAAGGGCAGGTGCAAGGTCTTCCACCTTAGAAAATACAACCCAGACCTCAAGAACAGGCTGGGATCTACCCAGCTGGAGAGCAGTTCTGTGGAAAGGGAGTTGAGAATCCTGGTGGACAACAAGCTGAATATGAGTGAACTGTGTGTAGCTACTGCGGCAAAAATAACAGCATGCTGGGTTGGATTAACAAGGACATCACCAGCTAAGAGAGATAAAGAAGTCATTATCCCACTCTGCTCAGCACTTCTCAGGCCGTACCTGTAATATCATCTTCGGTTTTGTCCCTGTTATTAACTAAAAAAAAAAAAAAAACCAAAACAAAAAACAAAACCACCCAAAACAACAGGGACAGTCTGGAGAGGGTCCAAGACAAAGATGATCAAAGGACTGGGAAGTCTGCCAAAAGAGGAAGGGCTGAGACTGCTGAGTTTGTTCAGCCTTGAGGAAACTACACTTAGGGGAGACCTTAGTACCATGTTCCAGTATTTAGGGGGTGGCTACAGAGAAGATGGAGATCTTCTATGATCTTCTATGGAGATCTTCTATGATAAAAAGAGTCTATGTGACTCTTTTTACGAAGAGTCACATAGAAAACATGAGGGGTAATGGGTTCAAGTTACTCTGGGGGAGACTCCAAATAGACAAATTTTTCACACTGAGAACAATCAGCTATTGGAATAATCTCCCCACGGAAGTGGTGGATTGCCCAGTGCTGGACATTTTTAAGATTTGCCTGGATAGGGTGCTGGGCCATTGTGGAAAGATGGGTGGGGATCAAATTAGAGGAAGCTATACTCACAAACAGAAGTTATAAAGGTATGGAAATTATAGGGTAAAATGCAACTGCTTGTCCCTGGATGGAATGCCATGAGGTGCTCAAAAACCTATCCCACAATGATTCCTCACACACAATCTGCAACCTTGAGCACCTGCTAAGGGGGATGAAATGCAGGGCAGAGCAAGAGCGGAAACACTGTGGCCTGGCTGTTGAAATCCTTGCAGGGAGGGGAACTCAGTGGTATTCTCTAGCTGATAAACCACATAGCATCTTCAACCAAGGGAGATAGAGGATGCCCTGCTGCTGAACCAGCAGCTGTGGTGAAATTGCTCTCCTCTTATAGCTGAACTGTAATGTTAACACACACCTCCATCCCAAAGTTACCCGCCTGCAAGGTATGACTATGCATCGCTGAGCATGTACTCTATATTTTATTGACTGTATCTTTAAAACTGAAGTGAGAGAATTTTACACCAATCAGTAACAGAAGTATGTATGACTAGTCACTCAAGCTCCACCTAAATGTAAAGGGTGCTCAGTGAAGGGTCCCTATAATGAGATACTGACAGACTGGGAGGCCACAATGGTCTCGGCCTTCCTGGGGTGTTGACAGACTAATCAAACACTAAGCGTTGGAGAAAATTCCCCACTTTCACATGACAACAATCTTGTCTAGATCAAGCTTTTGCCAAGAAAGGGTGAACTAGATGATTCTTGAGGTCCCTTACCACCTGGTATTCTATGATTCCATGACTTTAAAACCGTATTGTCACAACTTTTTTATGTTGTCCATAGCAGTTGTTTCACAAATGACCAAAGTCTGATTTCACCAGGCGTGCTTACCTGCTATTCTCATGTTTAGTCTTCAGCCAGCTAATGACACTACTGCATTAAAAATAGCCACCTATAGGAAAAAAAGCACACACATCATTGTAATTACAGCCAAATAACCACTTTTTTGATGAGTTAACAGTAAAAAAAAACACCCACATATTCTCTAGTCAATAAAATTAATGATAACTGTCCTGAATACCTATTTCTTAATAGTCACAGTAAAGGGAAGATTTAAGAAGGATTTCTGATGTCTTGTTTTTACTTGTTACACCATGAAACAAGTGTTCTGAAAAACCATTAATTTCATCAGAGCCACTACAAACTGAGTTTAACTTTCAATCCTTCAATTTGTGACATAAGTATTTAGCAGTGCTCTAGCTAAGCACTAGTAGTCTAGTAGACTAGTAGTCTAGTAAAGATTAATAGTCTTTAATTTCCTAAAGCTATGTGATAGAAGTCAACAACTCCATCTGCACTCCTTGGAAGTCCTATCAACTTCTGGATGCAAGTTGTTATTTGGCAACATAACACAGAAAACCATGCTTTGGAGAGAAAAGATTTAAGCATTTTGGCCTTTAGGGTATCGCATAAACTGCATTCAGTGGGACTGAAAGCAGGTTATTTCAATACTTTAATCGATGTATTACAGAAAGGTAACAATACATTTGTCACTCAAAGCTACATCCAGAAGACTAACATGATAGTCAATGATGACAGAAGCACCAGACTTGGTACTTGAACTATTGCAGAATAAACTGAAAGCAGCTGTCTATGAGTAAACACCACGTTAGCATCCAAACGCTTCTTCTTGAGAAGAGCTTGCCACCATGCAGAGTCAAAGTGGACCACAAACTCCATAGGCTCTGCTCAAAGGCTATCCATCTTCTCCTGAAGTGATGCCATACCTCTGGGCTGTATCAAATCTTTTGCCCTCTATGTGCAGAGCCAGGGCTCTGCACTATGGTCATGCTCAGCCTTGGTGGGCCCATGCTGCTCTGAGACTGGACATCTGGCTCAAGTTTCCCCTGATTCAGGGATCTTGTTGAACCATCTACACTAAGGCACATTTGAAAACATGTGATCAGCTATCAGTCTCATCCAAGTAGCTGCCTCAATGCCCATCACAAAAGCGACAGCATCCTTAATGCTCTGCAGCCCTATGCCATGATTTTGAAAAACATCAAAAACATTATCTTTAGAAATTACTTGAAAAAATACAGCGATTAGAAAAGCAAATAATTTGGCAACAAGAACCAAAATCTCCACCACATAGTTCTCATGGTCTGTGATAGGGAGAAAAAAACTGGTATTATGAAGACAACCTTCTGCTGTCACTTAGTTCAGTATTTTCAAGATCAGTGATTTGTGTCCAGAACCTCTTTGTCAAAAACTAATCGTGTTCTATATTTGAAGTTTCCAAAAAAATGGCCAGCAGAGAAATAAAAGGGAAAAAATAAATGCAAATACAGAAGTATTTATTTCAACGATATAAGAATCTGAAAATATGTATCAACAAAGTCTGAAGAGCAGACAAATGTTTTTGAATGCTAGTGTACTAAAAGGGAAATCTCATAGCATATTACAGACATAATGTATCCGTTATATTTACAACCACATATTAAATCCACATATATCTTCTTTCAGTGAAAGCTTAGTATTTATCTGTCTTGTAAAAAGGCAAAGAATCTGTTGGGGCAGATAAACTCATTTTATTTCAAAGTGTGTGAAGAGAATTATTCTAGGCTCCTTCTCCTCCCCACACTCAGAAATACATTGATGTTAAATACGTTCTTTGAACAACTGTAGGCTTGTTTTAAGGCTGCACTCAAAATAAAAGTTTCCTTTTTTGTTTTACTCTAAACAAATACACATAATGAATTCAAAGCATGAAAGCAAGAATATGAAAGAAACCAGAAAGCAGAATCTAAGTGAAACAATCATGATCCAGTCTTGGCTGCCTTTATCCCAACATCCCCCTCCACCCATCTCAATGATAGTTATTTGTTGCCATCAAGAAATAAACAACAGAGAATATGGTTAATTTGGTTTTTTTAAAGTGTGGAATGTTTCTGATTTAGGAAAAGGATAAATGAATGTGCTCTGCGTCATCTTGAAAGGAATTTAAAAAGTGATTTAGAGATTCTTTTCCTAAATTACAGTATACCAAAATATCATGGCTTTAGAACTACAGAATAAATAAAGTAATGCTACAGTACAGATAAGTGGCGCACTTTCCACCTGCAGGAGAATAATTTATGGATGCCACATCCTTTCCCTGCAGTGTATTATCTTAGAACACTTCTTTCATTATTTCAAGACAGAACAGGAATTAAACAGGACAGCCCTTATGAATGTGTAAAGACCATAACTCCATATCTTTAGTATTAGACCTCATAACTGAAATTAGAGAACTGACTAAAAATGGATTTGCAATTTTTAATAGTGTATATTTTAGGATCATTTAAAAACAAACAACACAGGACCACAGCTGAGCTTGATCCAGACTCAGATGCATAAAATCAGTATCAACAACATTCCTTTGATTGCTTTAGAAATGGGCCAAAATAACCCAAACATTATTTTTCTCTTCTTTGGCATAAGATTCCATCAAACAGGGCAGCAGAATTAGAACCTTAAGTATCTTCTTGACTTATGAATGTTGAGTAATACAATCCCTTTATGACTACATAATTCTTCCCTATCAGGCAGTAAAACAAGGTTCATATTTATCACTTATTAGTCGGAGATTGAGGGGGGAGGTGCAGCCTATACCAGGGTTGACAGGCAGTGCCCCAATGAGTACAGCAGGATCTTATACAGATGCAAAAGCCAGGGAGAGCACCACAAAACACGCAACAGAAGTGACCAATATCTCCAAGTTACAAAGTAAAACGGCAGGTTTCGAGAAGCATTATATTGTGTGACTCAAACATGGACTTTCTTGTTCTTCATATTGTTTTCTTAGCACAAAACTTATGAGGTTTATCAGTCAAGGTCTAAAACTTGGCAGTAGAAAGAAACCAAAAAAATCCCTCAAATACAGCCACAAATGCCTTGAATAGAAAAGCTATCCACAAAAAAACCTGAATGAGAGAACATAAGAAGTCACAGGTTCCTGAATTTGTCCAGTTCCTTGCATGGAGCTGTGTGTTTATCCATGCAAAAAAGTGTTATTTATTCTAGATGCAAACTGCTAGGAAGTGGATATGTAGAAACACAGTTGGGAGCTGAAGGAACTAATTTTTTTCTACTCCACCCATCCTTATGCATTGTATTTTGTTCCAAGGCAAGGGCAATATCCAGATGTTGCGATTTCCGGTGCTGAAGCTATTCCAAACAACCCCTATGACAGCCCAAAATGAAATACACTAGACACAGAAAACAGCAGCTTACGATAAAAATAAAATAATAATAATTAAAAAAAGAGAGAAAAAAAAAGTTTTTTCCCCCCACTCTGCCCCACTTGTTCATTAACTTGTATGGGATGACATACTCTGCACAAACATGATACCTTTAGCACATAAGTCCACACAGCTACTGCACATATTTTTATCCATACCAAAATTGGCTGCAATCAGTGGAGCAGCAGATACTTGCTTTTAAAAGTAACCCATGTCTCTTGAGGGAACCCTGCTAAATACTTCACAACGGAAGCTTATAATATAACTTCATTTAGGAAAATTCTGAGCCTATCATAATTTTTTATTAGATGATATAAAGACTGAATTCTTTCTACATTCACGGCTTAGATAAGATGATCATCAAGCAAGTTTTCCTCTTAGAATCATGGCGCAAGAGGTCATTAATAAAACACAAACAGTAATTAAACTGCCACACTGATACACTACTGAATGAAGTCCAGATTTCAGTCCCCAGCTGAATGCAATTCAGTTTGGTCAATTCTTCCATCAGGCTTTCTTGAGACTCTTGTCCAGAGATGGTGCCATGGGACACATGTCACTGGGGCACAGCCTCTGCCCTACTTACCGTGCAGAAAGCTGTGGCCACTTGCAATCCACTTATGTTTCAAAGGGGTTTTCAAATACAGTTGTAAATAATGTTTTTAAAGACAATAAGAAAAAGTGCAGGATAACAGTATTTTCATTAGCAATTTCATAACATCTGTAGATTACACTTAAGAAATGGACACACAAAAGCAAGCAAATATGAGAGGCAAGATTTCCAAAGGTCACGATCATTTTGAATTCTGACTTTAGCTGATTAGAAAGAGGTCCCAAAATCAACAATGATATTTAATAAAACAGAAAGTAATACACTTCAGAATGGACATCAAGTGCATCAGAGCAGGCAACAGAAATTAAGAACAGCATCCAAGAGATTATAGCAGTTCTCTAATATTGGGGTCAACAATGTCGTACTGCCACAGAAGTGTAACTGCTCATTGTGAACTGTACCAACAGGACTGCTATGCATGAAAGAAAAAGCAATTACTCCTCTCTGCTCAAATAAACAACAAACAGTTTCCTCTGTGTGCTGTCTTGACGTTTATCTGAGACCCATGTGCAGTTTTTTTCCTAAGTCTATCTTAATGCATAATCCCCAAATGGAAGAATCTAGGTAAGAATTACATGACCTAAATAAGCCAACTAAGGGATAAAAGAATCAAGTCTGCTTTGCAAGCAACTGTGAAAGTAAAGAGAGAAATAAGGATCATACACCTTTGTCTCTTATCTTCAAAGTGTAATTTTAAAATATTTAAAAAATATATTTCTAACAATACTATTTATAACAACTTTAAATATATTTATAATTTTAAATATATACTTTTTATATTTTGTAAAAAAATTTGCTGAGCTGAACGGTTCAGAGTATTCCCTGGTTGCTGCTAACATGTTTGTATTTAAAATATTTAAGAAAAACAACCTTCTACTTACAAGGATAAACAAAAAATATAAAAGGCAGCTGTAAATTATCATAAAAGTCTGAAAAAATACCAGCGACAGTTTTTCTTAAGGTAGGTCTACAGGGTGTGAGTGAATGTCCCATTCAGTATTAACCCCATTATTTCTACACTATCATATGCAAATCTGTACCGATTATGTAATACTAAATCTGTATTAGCCTGAGATGCTTTGCATTAAATTCAGAGGGAAATCTTTTCCCAAAACTGGGACTTAAAAGTTTGCCTACTTTCAAACGAGATCAAATAATGTTACGTCTGTTTTTGTCTGTACTTACTATTGGTAACATTTGTTAATAAGAATAACACACACTGGTACTAGAATTAGACAAGCATTCAAAAATAATTACTTAGTACTAAAAAAAAAGCTTGAAAATTTTATTTTAATTTCTGAAACATTAATAGGTTAGGACACTGGTTGGTTTTTTGTTTTTTTTTTTTTCTCCTAGCACAAACTGCCTTCTTCAATGACTAGCAGATGCATTTTATTCCTGTCAGAGAACAGCAAAAAAACAAACAAACAAACAACCAAGTTAGCTTTTCATACCTGGCAATCAGTGAAACATTTTGTATAATACAGCCTCTGTCAATAAGGTATTTCATTCAGTCTGTTGTGTTCAAGCAGTTCATAGTAGTGGTGGTTTTTTACTCTGAATTACACACATCACGGACAGTGTTAGCTATTCTTATGTGAATTCTAGTTTTAAACCGGTGGTTGTGCCAACCTGAATTATGGACCAAACAGCTGAGACATTCAAAATCATTTCAAGACTAAATCTGAGTGGGAATCTATGCTTCTAATATGATAATTTTATTCAAATACAGGATATCTTATCCAGATTGCTTACTCCTCTGCTAGGTTATGAATAGTTTTTCTCCCATGTTTACAAAATTTATTTAATTTTAAACTAGTGAAGGACATACACAGAAAAGAATTACATAGTGCAGGTCAATTTTATTGTATAATCATGTATCATTTGTGTCTTCTGGTAATACAGGCTGTGACCTAAGTAGTTTTTCCCTACAGGCAGCACTTCTACATCCGTATGAAACCCTTGTGGTTATGGCTGAAATCCACAAGGGAAAAGGTTTGTCCACACAGAACAACTTTTCTCCTTTGAGACACATGCTACCATGAAGTATGATTATTAAATTCTTATCAGAATGTTACCACCTGAACTGTATTCTTCTATGTACACATTAAGATTCAGCTTGGTATTCAGGACAACTGAATTAGACTGAAAGTATTTGCTTGCTAAAACAAGACTTGATTTAACTGCTATCAAATTATATCTACTCCAAATGAATGCAGATAAATTTAGGAAATAAAAGCCAAGCTTATTCCAAAACTACAAACAGGTAATTGAGCTTCCATTGAATGTCCTATGTTGCAAATACTGCTATGTGGCTTTACGTCTAGGAAAAAAAATACACATGAGAAGCACCATGGTGCCAGAGTGCTTTGATACCTGATGTACAAAACAAATGTTTCTCAAATGGCATGTCAGATCACTGACAACGCAAGCTTTTGCTAGTGGCATCAAGCCAGCACTTTTACTTTAGGCAACATACAAACTAGTCAGTCTCAAACACCGAAAAATTCTTTCGAATCATGGGAAGCCCAAAGTACTAAGGTATTCTTCCCACTTGAGAAAATGAAACTCAATTCACAATTCTTTTTGTAACCAAGACAACAAAACAAAACCAATCTAAGAAAAAAAAAGAAAACAAACAACCCAACCCTACGAGCACCCAATACATACTTTGAAGATTCTTCTCAAATATTACAGAAAAATTACTGGTTCATATAATTAAAAATGAGATTTATGGTCCCTAAAACCCATGTGATTTATATGTGATAAAGGAAACCATACCACTGCTGCTGACATACCTATTGAAGAGAATCTTGGCTCTATATTTAATAGGGTTGGATAATATCACATATTGAAGTTCAGATTCATAAAATCCTCAAGGACAATTTGCTGAACCTCATTCACCAACTTATTTCCCAACTTCATTCCAGAGAAGTACATAAATCTTACAATGAAGATTTAACAGAGTGAGGTTTAATGCTTTCTTCTGCTAAATGATGAACAAAGTATTTTGTAATTGAAGCACTGCTGTAAATACTATGTGTTCAAAAGTTTAAAAAAAACGGCAGAAAACAAATCAGTAGTTTTGAAGAAAAAAATTATCACTTTTATTTCGTAAGACAGCAAAGTCTGTTCAGTTTTTCCACACAGGAAGTAGTAAAGAAATAAAGTTCTGCAACGCATTTATCTGGAGGATCACCAGTTCACATTTGAAACAAGGTGTTGCCAGAGTCTAGATGTTTCAAATATACATCTTTTTATCAACAAAAAATACCAAGCTTGTTATTAGAATTACACATCACTACCATGCATCTTATCCTGCCTCATGCAGCAGTTCTCAACAGAACTACCATACCAAAAGGTATGTGCCTGAAGAAAAATAAACACACACATAATTAGTATGACTTCAAAGATCACAGAATGAGTAAGGGTGGAAGGGACCACAGTGGGTCACCTGGTCCAATCTCCCTGCACACAAGCAGGGTCATCCTAGAGCACATGGCACAGGATTGCATTCAGACAGTTCTAGAGCATCTCCAGTGAGGAAGACTGCACAACCTCCCTGGGCAATCTGTTGTTTAACCTGGAGGAGGCTCAGGGGAGACCTTATCACTCTCTGACTACTTGAAATGAGGCTGTACAAGGTGGGGGTCAGTCTCTTCTCCCAGGCGACTGGCAATAGAACAAGTAGACAGAGTCTTAAGCTACATCGGGGAGGTTTAGGTCAAACATTAGGAAGAAGTTCCTCACAGAAAGAGTGATGGGTCATTGGAATGGGCTCCCCAGGAAGGTGGTGGAGTCACCATCTCTGGAGGAGTTTAAGAAAAGACTGGATGTGGCACTCAGTGCCAACTCAGTCTAGTTGACAAGGTGGTGTTGGGTCATAGGTTGGACTCGATGATGTCAGAGGTCTTTTCCAACATAGTTGATTCTGTGATTCCAGTGCTTGGTCACTCACACAATAAATAAATTCACCATATTCAGGTGGAACTTCCTGGGCACCAGTTTCTGCCTGTTGCTTCTTGTCCTATTGCTCAGCACCACTGAGAAGAAGCTGGCTCCGTTCTCTTGATACCCTTGCTTCAGATACTTAGGACATTGATGAGGTCCCCCTCAGTTGTCTCTCCTCAAGGCTGAACAGGTCCAATTCTCTCAGCCTATCCTCGTAAGACAGATATTCCAGTGGCTTAACTACCTTTACTGCCTACCACTGGACCCACTCCAGGAGTTCCATCTCTCTCACGTATTGAGGACTTGATAGAACCACACACGATCACTACATAAATTTACTTGAGGCTGTGGTTACAGCACATCACTTGACACTGAGGGCCATTTTAAATAAATTTAGCAAGCAAGAAAGAGAGCAGAAGAGGAAAGGAGCATTACAAACACTTCCTCTATAGTTCGAGGTTTACTGCAGAAAAACTGATCAGCTCCTCTGCACTATTCTCTCAAGGCACAATAAGACTGTAGATAGTATCTTTCAGATATCAGAATGAGATGATCATCTTATGAATGAGATTCATTTACTACACAAACCACCACGCCAAACTCATCACAGAGCTGCACACAGAGACTGCAGACATGGTAAGGCACAGAGCTTCTATATACTATGGAAGGCAGAGAGGATTAAGGCTACTAATAGTAACAAGGGACATCCCCACACACTTTCAGAAAAAAATCCCAAACCTATGCTACCAAGCAAACTCAGCATAATCTGAGGCTGCATGTTGGAGAGGAGTTTTAACACTTGCTCAATAGCAAGCTGATCTCACCAGGAAGCTGGGGTATGACTGGGAAAGTACTTCCTGGTGACAGCCACTGCTCACAGCACTGTTGGTATCTCTCCCTCCTCTTGCTCTAGGGGGTACAGAAACCCATGTTCCAACACAGAGCCCCTTCTCACCCACTCATCTCCCATGCATTTGGCAGGGCTTTGGCCCTTTGCAGGATTAAAAGAATGTATCCCTGGCCAAGAGAAGCACCCAGCAGGGAATCACCCCTCAGCTCTGAGGGGAAGGGGCAGCAGCAGCACAGCAGGCTCACACGCAGAAGGACCATGCTATGCCTACAGGGCACTGCATAGTGCGATCACACTGCACATGTGAGCCAGCATGCTGCTGGTGACTGATAACCTCCATGCTGCATGGGGCACTCAGAACCACAGTGCTCCTAAGGTACAGTCAAGTCATTGCTACTGGTCCATAGTAGCACTGGACAGGCCATCATCTGTCAGTGATGAAGTGGAAGATGCTTGGAAACAGAGAGGAAGTCAATCAGTGACACAATCCTGAACATCTTGAGTGACTCACTTCTACTAAAGACATGCAAGAAAGCCCCAAAATCTGCAGTTTCTAGACTGGTTTCTGAGCATGAAGATACTGAAACAAAGATCCACAACCTGCATCTTGGCTGGGTGCAATCTTACAGCAGCCAGTATCAAAAATATAAGCCATATCCAAGAAGAATTAATTCAGTTCCAAAACCATTCAGGTATCACTGATGTTTAGCTGACCAGCAAGCACACAAACAGCCATAGCAGTTCCCTCAAGAGTAGCAAGACTGAGTGAAAAGCAGAATTAATGCTTGGGCGCAGGACAGCAGCTTTCTAGCAGCAGCAATACTAGCTTACACCAGCTTAAACGTTTGTGAAATCATGACTCAACTAACTGCCTGTAGTAAAACAGTTCAAGAAAAAACAAAAAATTCTTTGCTACTAGGAGATGATTACTTTCTCCTTATAGAAAAGACAACAGGAGAAAGAGTGGGAGAAGGGAAGGAAGTCAGCCAGTCACAAGAAATCAAGTCATATAACTAGAGGGGAGACTCTGTCATGTATTTCAATGTTAATTACGATTTTAACTGGAGTGTCATGAGAACTAGGATGTGTTTGTACATACAAACACATTGTGCAACTTTCTGCCCTTAAAACTGACTCAACAGCACTGCACATTAAATGCAAGGCAGAGTTTACTCCAGCAGCTCCCTCTGTCATGATAGTCTTCCACATCCTCGTGGCACTGAGGATATATGAGGCCACAAGAGGTATAAAACACTAAACTGCAGCTCAGTCTGCAAACGAAGATACAAACTATTTCTTTATCATAAAAATATGGTACTGCATACAAGGAGAAAAAAATAGTTGAGGAATTCCAAAAGAGTAACTATTGTTAATGCCCTGTGAAAACTTCAGTGTGACTGAATTTCATGAAGCATAGATAAGATACCACTACATAAATCACCAATGACTTGAACTACTGAAGAAGAATAAGAGTTTTAAATTTGTGAATAATACTAAGATGCAAACAGATGGAAACAAATTACAGGATGAATTTAGAACTACAAATTATCCTGAAAAATATTTATTTCTTTTAAGAAAAAAAAACTAAAATCCTCTTGGGTCACATATACCCTTAAAAAAAGCATGAGGAAGCTATGCTTGAGTTCATGGTTAAACACACAATTTTAGATGATGAAGCAGGAAGCCAGGAACATCTATTTATAAGCTGCAGATACTTAAGCTAAGAAATGATGTTTCAAGCAGCAACACCCAGTTTAAAGTTACCTCCTTATCATCATCTTGTGTTCTCACGTCACCGAACCTCAGGCCTAGATAGTATTAGAAAGCATGAAAATTTACGAGATAGGTGAGCTCACCTGCTGGGCTGCTCCAGCACACACACACACACCACCACCTCTCCAGCCCAGGCCATATGATTTTGCTCACTAGGGAAACGTAATGTGGTAAAAGAGAATATAACTTATAACAGATTAGCGGACAACTTTCAGGAGTTGTTGAGAAGCAAGATGCAGCAGCACCAGGCTGCTAGTTTTGCTCACCCATCTCATGGTCTCACATTGGGACTCTCAGATTTCTGGCACTAATGCAAATCATATTTTTCCTCAGAATTTATGTACAATCTTGGTTTTGATCGATGTGAGACTTCTCAGAAGGGCCCTTCTAAACTGTAAGACAATTGCAATAATTCCAGTACTGTTGACAGCAAAACAGTTGTCCCAGGGTTGCGCAGCTGGCCACCGGCAGATAAAACATGGAGGTTTACAATTATGCCTTAAATCCTATACATTCTCAGCAAGTTTTAGTGAAAAACAACTGAACATATATCACTTATATTACAGCTCACAGAGATACTGATTCCCAATATAAGTAGAAAGACTTGCATCCATTACACTCACATGTCAATGCCCTGACTTCACTGGGACTACAGGTTTAAAAAGCAGAACCTAAGTTTTATTTGAATAACAAATTCTTTTTGAACAATTTAAATCTCTAAGAACGAGTTCTCTGTGTCTGCTCTGGATTCATCTTATGGACACGTAACCTTTACACTACAAAAACAAAATCTATAAGCAGACAGGTATTTTTGCATTCATCTTATGATCTTAAAAAAAAAAAATAAAAATAGGAAAGTGAAATCCCTTTCCTGTATAGTATGTTAATATTTCTCCAAAAACCTGAAAACTGAACATGCAGGAATCCACTTTTTAAATACTAGCTTCCCAAAGTTCTACTGAAATCTCAAACTCTACATTATAACTCTCTTCTTACAACACGGAGAGTTCTCATTAAACGTGGGTGGTCACTGGGTGGTTTTGGTCAGAGGCTCAAAGTCCAAGTGACTCGAGGAGCTGATGAGTGGTGCGCCTCGGGGATTGGTGTTGCAAGAGCAGTGAGACACTGGCACAGGTTTGACTGAGGCATAGACTCCCCTCCCTGTAAGCATTCAAGGTCAGGTTGGATGGGGCTTTGAGCAACCTGGTCTACTGAAAGTTGTCCCTGCCCACAGCAGGCGGGCTGGAATTAGATCCTCTTTAGCAATCCTTCCAACCCAAACCATTCTGTGATTTTATGTAGAGCACACATGCCCTGAAGCACTCGGGCTAAGCAGTAACTTGTGGTTCACTACTTACTCTGCACTATTTACTGGGTGAAATGGTCAAGACTTTTGCAAAGAGATGGAAACAATGGCTTGCAACAAACCAGGTGCTTCCTCCATCCTGAAGTGATTAGATGTTATAACATTACAATACCAAGCTATTAGCTTATGAAGAACCTACCCGCAGACTTAAAGCAAGTCACAAGAATTGTTTTTGCCACAGCTACACAAACCAAGAGATGAAAAACGTTTCTTCGTACTTAAAAGAGTCCCTGCCGGTGAATATGTGCTAACGAAGACACTCATGGCTTGAATAGTTTCGAAAGTTTAAAACAATCCCCCCCAAAACCAACATGACAGTTGTGGAGTCATTAGCCAACCATTTCTGGTGCAGGTGTGTTCTTTTGATTTTCTTTTCCTAAGTAATTCCCCTATAAGTACGGAATAAATACTCTGTTAAAAGAGAGGAATAGTCAGTTAAATTCACCAACAAAGAGCCAACAGGGGCTCTCAGCCTGTGAAGCATTATAGGCCACACAGAATATTACAAAGAATATCTGGTATGTGTGACAATCTTCACTCAAGTCTGGAGTTGCTACGTTATAATTTAACCACTTAAACGTGAGAAATGGGAAGAAAAACGAGTCAGGTGAGTTACGCAGACGCTCAGCCAAAAACGTGGCGTAACATATGGTAGCACTTACCTACCAGATAAAAAAAGAAAAAGGTATAGAAATTTTTCCTACTTCAGCAACTCAGAGGCCAGAAACCAAAGACACACAGGCTGCTTCGACAAGTATCTCTGCAAACCAGACATTCAAGTTCCGTACGAGTTCAAGGCTGCTCCCCGCACCAGTGTATTTAGTATTTTGGTCAAACGCCCTGTAATCCTTCTGCCAACAGCGATCCGGCACTCCGTAGCGAAAGCGGTGGGAACACCAACACCGAGAAGCGGCACCGTCTTTGTTCCAGCAGCAAGGGGCTGCCACACCGACAACACTTCACTTGTTTCACTGGACCGGGGCGGCCCGCCCGACGGCCCGGCCCGACCCGCAGCCTGCTCCGGCTCCTACTCCTGCTCCTGATCGCACAGCCTGCTCCTACTCCTGCTCCTGATCGCACAGCCTGCTCCTACTCCTGCTCCTGATCGCACAGCCTGCTCCTACTCCTGCT
>JAWWMP010000041.1:21767916-21835115 GCA_035047865.1 Dendrocincla tyrannina | reverse complement strand
CGCCCGCACCGCGCCCCGCCCCGGCCCCGCGGCCGGCCCGGTAACCCGCGGGGGCGGCGTCCACGGGCATCCACAGCACAGCATCCACAGCCCAGCATCCACGGGCATCTACAGCATCCACAGCCCAGCATCCACAGCCCAGCATCCACGGGCATCCACAGCCCAGCATCCACGGGCATCCACAGGCATCCACAGCCCAGCATCCACAGCCCAGCATCCACGAGCATCCACAGCCGCGCATCCCACAGGGCTGGATGCGCCCCAGGCTCAGCCTGGTGCTCAGTTCGGGAGGGGCTGGGAGACCAAAAGCTTTCTACTTGTTTTCTGTTATACTCTAAACACCTATTTTATTTTTTTCCCTTTCCCAAACACACCAGAAGTTATCCTCAGTTATCAAACAGAAAAAGCACTTTTGGGTTTAAAATTAAAAAGAAAAAACAACTCTTTTTTTCTTTTAAAAAAGATTGTGATCATTAGGACAGAGCCAATCTGTGTTATTGTGTAAGCAGAAAAGGTAATCCCTGTCTACTCTTTATCTCTTTTTTTTTTCTTTTTTTTGCACTGATGTTCTGTAACCCCACCGTGATTGGGGTAGGTGGGTGGGCGGGAGATAGGAGTAGTTGGAGTAGGTGGGGAGGTAAGCAGGAAGAACAGCATTTTATTGTGTGGAAGATTTCTGCTAGCCTAACTCCCTCAGCTGGACTGTTGCTGGGGTGGGTATGGAAAGTGCTAAGGCAGCAGAGAGACAAACTTTTGTCAATTCCACTATTGTCAAACCAGCAAGAGAGCATTTTTACAAAATCAGCGTGGCACTTCTCTTAGCAGAGAACAAAGCCACAGCCAAAATGTAGGGCATATCACACATCATCAGTGTCAGGTAGACAAAAGGAAGTTTCCATATATAATTTTAACAACTTCTGGTCAATACATGTTTCTTTTATAGGTTTTAAAATAACATCCTTTGATACCTACTGCTCCTTGGTGTAGAATGGTTATTTGAACATCAGTGAAGTAATTTCTTTAGTAAATTTTCACAATGCATTAAAGTTCCAGGCATACTGTATTCTCAAAGAAATATCCTGTGGGAGCATTGCTAAAGAAAAGAAGGTATTTATAAGTTTTAATTCTAAATTATGATATAAATATGTCTTAGTTTGGTAGTTATTTCAATGCTTAATATATGAAATGTCACCATGTTCTGCTGATTACTTATTAGGTGACACTGTCTACAGTAAGAGATCAGTTAAGTCAGTATGCTAACAGAGGCTGACTCCTTTGATAAGCAAATGTTTTCAATAGAAACAAACATTTAAAAAAGATTACATAGGTAGCAGTATCAAAATATTAAAAGAAGAAATAATATTATCTGCACAATAACCAACACCCCAGAATACATCTATATCAAAGTCAAAGAAATAAGTAAAGAATTGAGAACAGCTGCAATTAAATCCTGTTTATTATTTACCTGGCTGGTACCACAACACACTGGAGGTGGAGGGTCACAGTTCTCTGTAAATGTGGCAGCTGTCAAAGAAGAACAGGTATGGCAGCCTCCACATTTTTCAAGAAGGCTCCAAGTTCCTATTTTCCTCTTTTTTTTTCTAATTTACCTTATATTTTTCCCTCTTTTTTTTCTAATTTTTTTCATAATTTGCCTTGTAAGGAAATTGCTATGGCCATTAAGTAGATGTCTCTCATAAGAAGTACAAATAATATCTATACCTACACGAGTTTGCTTTTTATTGTCTGTAATGACCATTTTTACTTCTGTAGATTAAGAATTTTGGTATGAAACAGAATGCGTTTCATAGCCACATACATTCTAAATGTTTCATCATGACCTAATGTATTCTAAATTTTAATTTTTTTTATTCACAAATGCTTGTATTTATTTAAATATAAAACAACAAAATAGCTTGTTTTTATGATTACACTGTTTAGGAAAACATGTACTGTAACTATTTGCTATTTTGCAAACATCAGAAACCAAAGTGTCCTAACAACTTGGGTATATTGAGCCTGAATAAAAGCGACCTTGTTGGCCTTACTCACATCTTTGACAAGTTTCTTTGCTGGTATCTCTAGCATTTGTCCTGAACTTTCTTGTCTCTCTCAAAACTACTTCTTTTTACTAAGTGAAATTTGTAGCAGTGTACTATGTTTTTGCTTTTTGTTGAAAATGAAAACATTTCCTTCGTGTAGTTACAGGAAAACTAAACGTACTGCATGCCTCATTTAGCATTCCAGGGCTAACAGAGATAAATGAAAATAAAGTAAAATACATAAGCAAACACTTTCAGGTGCTTTACCTTTAGGCTGTTGATTATTGCCTCTGGCAATAGATGCTCTGCTGATCAGTCATCAGTCTTGATTCTCTGTTCTGGTATCAAAGCAATTCCTGGTGACTTTTAAAGTACTATTCCCCTGCAAGCCTAAACTTCACATTCGTATGCCATAAACTAAGACTTCTGCCCTAGCACATCTTTCCATGGTGCTTTGAATGAGCCAGCCTCAGATTACTGGCAGAAACCCATCTCTCCAAAACTTAGAATATCTATGGCATAAAAGTTATTTTTCTTAACACAGTAGCACATTCATAGGAAATACTTATCTTTGCATTTGGTAGCATCAGTATTACAGTGTTCTGATAAGTAAGATGTTAATTCTATACTATCTTTTAAATAGTACAGAGGGAAAAAAAAGTTCCTTAGAGAATGCTGCAGGCAGTTTGCCTTTAAGCAATTGGAAAATGTGATTTTCACTGAGTTGTGAGTCATTTAACTATAAATAGAAACCAAAATGTAAAAACACAACAAGAAACTTGCTGCTCTCTTGTCTCCTGCCTCTTCCAAACATGTGAGAACATATTTGAAAAAATCTTCTATAAAATGGCATTTCGTTAGCTTTTTGAGTGGTGTTATCAGTTTTATATAGACAACATGGGTGTGTGTCGGAGAGAGAACGTATTATTTAAGTTTGCCCTATGGTGAGGCAGGATTTAAAACATATACCTTCTCATCTTAATGACTTCTCACTCTGTTGCTATCAGAAGTTAGTTTACAAGCAGCCAAAATAACAGGTCTCTGATATGAGATGTCTGAGTAGCAATGTATAGAAATGATGGGTATGGAAGTAATCTAAAAGTATAGTTCAGGCAATAGATTTGAATACCTCCAAACCTTTCTTTGTCACTGGTGTGCCTATCCTGATCAATATTTCAGAGATATCTCCTTTGTCTGTAATGTCAAAGTAAACTCCAGTTCCAAGCATTCCCAAACTTTCAGATTTGGGTAGGGTTTGTTTGTTTGTGTTTTGGTTGGTTTGTTTGGGGGTTTCGGTTTTTTTGTTTTGGTTTGGTTTAGGGTTTTTTTTGGTGTGTTTTTTTTTTTTTCCCCTTTATTTGGGTCTATTTTCGTCAAGCTGAATGCCTGTAATTATAAAAGAAAATCTGCATGTAAGTGAACTTCATTCCACTGGAGTCAGTATAGCTGCAATTGCTAAAGCATTGTTCAACTATTACAGAGTGACAATAGTATAGACCAAAGTCTTCTGTAAATATCATATGCAGGATAGTTTAGAGGAAGCTTTCTTATCTGGTTTGCTAAAACACCTTATATGTTAAAGGGCTACTCCTTGTATAAGACGTCCTATTAATTTCTTAGGAAATATGTTCTTTGTGAAATCAGGCAATTTGGTGCCAGTGGGGACAGGATATTCTGTCATTTAGACAGAAGAAGTGGCAGATGGTAATTTTCTTTTGCCATATGAGACTCACAAAGATTTGTCTTAACAGCTGGTAGATAGGTGTTAGTACAGATGCAGTGAAATGCTATTGACTTGAGGACTTATGAGCAATGCATAAAGAGATGAAGACCCACAGAAAATCTGTGTGCAGCAAGAGCAAACTGCAAATCCTTTGTAACACTTTCCATCTTGGATGTGGATATCTCATGGTTCCTACATATGACGTTTTTGAGTCTAAGTGGTCTCCTAAAAAGCTTTAGAAGTCCTAAAAATCAGTGTTCTGATTTTAGAGGAGATGCATCTGAGGAACATTTTCAACTGAGATTCCACTCATTGAGATCAAGTATCATCAGCTGGAAATTGTAAATGCCCTGAGACAGACAGACAGATGGTATTGTTCATGAGCTACACTGTGAAAGGTCATGAGCACCACTCTGAACATCTTGCAGCAGCATGAAAATTCTGCACAATGAAGCTTCTGCAACTTTAATTTCTTGTCATAGAAAGCATATAGAGCTTGCTTCCAAGTTTAATAATGTTTGATTTCAGCAAGATATTTTTTCTGACCCACAAGCTCTCAATCAGCTCCTTCCTTTCCCAAGACATCCTATGCATGCCTGCTGCTCTCTCACAAAAGGTCAATTCCTCCCCTCGCTCCCTCCTTCCCTCTTTCCCTCCTTCCCTCCCAGTCCTCACTAAATTGCCTGCATCCATTGTTTGCACCACCCCCATTGTGTGAGCTATCCCCTGAATTCACTGTGATCCCAGTGAGATACTGTAGCCTTGCAACTGTTTACAGACCTCTGATTTCCGCTGTTGGTTCTCCACTCTGCATGCACTCATGTACAAGCATGTCAGATGAGGCACCCAGTGGAGCCTCTGTCCCAGAAAAAGATGAGAGCTTTTCTCATAATGTCATGCTGTTGGCACTTCCTTGTTGATGTGCATTTGCTTAAGATGATCTCTTTTACCCTATTCTGTTTAACCCAGACTGCTTCCTTCTTGATTATAGGCCATCATCTCCCTCCTTTTTCACTCCTAGTTTAAAGATCTCCTTACCGTAGTAGCCAGCCAGGCAGCAGACCTACTTTTGCTCCCTTTTGTCAAGAGGACCCTGTTGGATCCTAGGAGTTCCTACCCTCAGGTGGGAGTGGGAGCTTTTCTCCTGCTGCTAGAAACCAACAAGCTCCAGCCCTCATCATAATTTCTTTCCTCCTACCTGTATAAACATATGAGGAATGTGCTCTGTTTTTCACAACACATCATAAATGATGAGACAAGAATTGATGGACAGTCTCTCCATGTCCACCTACACCTTAGTGCTTAATAAAGATAACCACTCTTCCTGTCTTACCAACTGTTGTCAGCAGTTATGATGTCTGTGGTTTTTTGATAGAAAGGAAAGAATCCCGTCTTCTGACAAAACTCTCAGGGTGATGGGGCAAAAAGACAAGGCAGCTCAGCAAATATCTGCAGAGTAGGGACTGTACTCATTTGGGCCATTAGGTGCTACTATAATAAAAGCTATTAAGTCTTATGTATCCAGAAATAGAAAGCAGCCTGTATAATTAAGGATTCTGCCAGCTCACACAATTGTCATCAGCATGGAATGACAAGATCCCATCCATCTAAGCCTCAAGTGATGAGTAAGATAAAAAGTGCAGAGATCCTGGTGATCTCCCCTTTCCTACTGTCATGGTTGGCTAGACCACAGAAAAGAAATTGCACCATTAGCTGTAGATTGATAGGCACAACCCTGAAGAGGGGATTCCAGCTCTAACCAGAGTTACAGAACTGGTAACGGAGGCATCTGACTGACCTTGAAAGTGAAAAAGGGAACTTGGAGAGTAAACACACGTTGGGTGCAGCAGACATAAATGCAGATGGTTTTAGGTCAAAGGGATTTATCTGGAGACCAGACTAGGCTCTAGCTAGTACAAGCAGCTCAACTCTAATGAAAGGATCCCTGGCTACTGTGGAAATTCCAAAACAGGCACCTGGTGCTGCAGCAGAGCTCACCACACCACAAAAATTATTTCTTCAAGGGCCAGAAGATACACTACTCTGAAATTAAAATAATGAAGGTGTGGCAGTTTGGATGGTGAGGTTAGAAAGCATTGCTTTGCAGCTGTGGGGAAAAGAACCATAAACATAAGAACTTCTATAATTACTTGGAAGATATCAGCTCCTCAGTTAATCTGTATGCCCTTTGACACTTCTCACTTGACAGCTTCACACTGGTGTTATGCCTCTATGGTTCTCACTGCTGTTGCTGAACATCTCAAAGTAGCACAGTAACCTTCACAGTGAAAGGATAGCAGACTCTGGTTTTGCCTGAAGTTAATCAGTTCCTGTCTCAAAAGCTCTTCACAGTCCAGATGGGACAGAGGTTCAGCCTGGCTGAGCAATAAAACAAATACAGTGGAGACTTTCTATTCACCACAGGCATGGTGGTTTCCTGAGCTCAGCGGTTTAGGAGGAAAAAAAGTATTTCTCATTGATTACTTCCTTCTACCGCAGAGTTGACATAGTCACTGAAACTCAGATGTTTTTGAAGGAGGTTTATCTCATTAGCCGAAGTGATCCAGTGTGAGAACTAGCCAATTTTAATAATGGTCTCATTAAGCACAATACCTTGTAAGAACTGATACCTCCTTTTTGCAGCAGGACTCTTCCTCCCTATACATCACCACTTTTAACTGTTTCTCGTGTTACTGGGTTCAATAGCATACACACCTAATATCATAGATTTTCTAACAATAGTATGACTTAGTAAATTTTAGAAACATATATTCCATATGGTATAACTATGGAGAACTTAAATTTTAGTTCAAATAACAACACTGGAAGAATGTTTGCTTTGTTTTGTAGCAATGGGCATAGGAAAGAAAGAGCTCATGAGGTACAAGAAGATGCAGCTTGTAATTTTGAGGCAGGCACTCTGATGCTGGGTTATTCCCTACTCTGCTGTTGTTGGGTTCACTCACCCAGTTTGTTAAACTTGTGCTCAAGTCTCAGCTTAAATACTAGCTTGTAGGATATCCAGACAGGAAAATCTCCTATATCCACCTCCATCCCCACCCCTCAAAAAAACCAAAACAAACAAACAAAAAAAACAAACAAAAAAACCCAGCAGAAGTGACTGACTTCCCAAGGAAAGCAAGCTTCTTCAAAGAAGCATGAACTTCCTTCATCAGTCCTGCACAGCTGGCCACGGCCTGTCTTTTGAGCCTGTGTGTCTGCAGGAAATTTCACTAGTTCTTAAGAATGTGAGATTATATGTGCGACTGCCTGTGTATATGCACAAAATAGCTAGCACTTTTTAAATAAAATACTGACTAACAGCCCTTTCTAGCAACACTCCCAAAACAAAACAGACAGTAATTTTGGTTTTTATCATTTGTATTTGCCTGAATTTGTTTTTTCTTTTTCTTGTTTGTTGATTGTTTTGTGGGATTGTTTGTTTGTTCTCTTCTTTTTCTGTTTTTTAATTTTTACAAATATATCTTGTCACAAGAAAAATCTGTTTACTACTTTTTAAAAAATAATCTAGGCAAGACTTGAATTATAGACTTTTATTACTTGCAATCAGTCTTTTATCCTGCAAATGGAAACAGCATGAAGGAAAAAGAAAGGAAAGTACTGGAGGAGTGAGAGTCTGTTATGCTGTTGCACGGTTAGTTTCTAGACAGGACATATTGGAGTTAAAGTCACTTGACTTCGATGAGACAGAAGTGGTACTGTAACAGATTTGTGTTACAAAGCACCCTTTTGATGTACTTTCCTTCTGAGAGTGCTGTATTTCTGTTAAAAATTCACCAAAGATGTTTCTCCCAGCACAGTGGTTTAAATTATCCCTAATTTGGTTCCTTTTAGAATTTGCCAGAACTGACCGGTTGATCAGATAAAGTCACACATAGTTTTCACAGAAGATCAGTCAGAAGCCGAAAGGGGCCTTTATTGGTCTTCTAATCCACCATTCTACTTCCCATCAGAATCATGAACCTTTCCTTCAAACTCCATCTGGTGAGGGAGAGTCTAGTTTTCCTAAGTCATCCAGACCATTACGTATCTGTGGTTATAATTCTAACATCTATCCTAAACCTTCCTTGCAGCGTGGGCTCATTTCTTCCTCTCATCTTCAGTGATGACAGAGAACCATGTATTTACTCTGCCTGTGCTACTAGTCTATTCTTGTTTGAAGACTTTTTTTTTTTCTGTTTCCTCTCAGCCTTCCCTAAACAACACAGGCACACTCCCTCTAATCCTCACTAACAAATCTTGTTCACCAGACTTTCAGTCTCCTTCTCTGGATTGCAATTTCTTTGAAACATGGTCGCCAAACCTCAACACCGTTTAGGCACCACCAACATAAAATTATCTACGGCACACTGTACTCTTTCATGATGTTTTCTTCCATTTTGGCCACAGCAATCTCATAGGCTATGTTTGACTGTGGCTGTGTATGATGACCCCAACATCCTCTTCTGTGGATCTGCCACCCTGCTGAGAGTTTCCAGTCCTATATTTATGAGCTGAACTTTTGAACTCTAAATTGTAACCTTTTTTATGACATTTCTCCTCTGAGTCAAGATCTTGAAGTTATTGTTCTCTAAAGTCCTCGCAGGCTTTTACAGATTGGTTGTAGCTGCTTATTTAGCAATTCAATACTCCATCATCTGAAGAGCCAATAGGAGCAGTGTTCTATCCTAGAGCCATAACAGGACAGAACACTAAGAATAGCACAGGGATTTTGGCACTATACAGCTGAGCTACACCCATGTGATAGTTTTCTCCAAATCTTGTATGCAGAGATTGCACCTGAAAATCTCATGAAAGGTAGAGTTCACAAAGCCACCACCATCAAGCTATTTTACAGCCACTGCATTTCTCCTATCTACATGGTCTGTTAACTTGCTTAGGTCACTCATCTAAATATTTTTATTTTTCTTTAACATGATAGAGCCTCTGATGATTACCTGAGGAGAGATATTTGGTCTTTGTGGTATTTGAAGTAACATTTCTTCTTCATTAATAGAATTTTCATTGATTTCACATCAAGTAATGACATTAATCTGGTATCTGCCCACCTACCCATAAAATGTATTTATAGTCATAGAGTAATTCCTATTTACTTACTACCAATTTAAAATTGAAATAATCAGAAAGTCCTATACTTTTTGAACCTGCTTTTGGTGCTACAGGATTTTATTTCTTGTAGCACTATTAGAAGCTATCTAAATGAACAGAAACTGCTTACAGAAAGATATACCAGGATTTCCATAGGAAATATCTCCTTCCTGTATTTAGGACTAATCTGGTATTAATGTCTGTCTTTAATCAGAGGCAGGCCTCTAGTTCAATTAATTGTCCTGAATTTAAGAGCATTTATGGGCATATAAGAAATGTGGCAGTAGAGAGCAATTAATTATCTTTTGGTATCAGCTTCACTTGATAACAATTTCTGTAACTGAGGCCTGAATGATGAAGCTGGAACTTAAATTTCAACCAGAAGGAGGGGTCCCTGCAGCAAAACCTCAGAATCAAATGCCACTGAATGTTCAAATTGCTTTGCTCATTATTCTGATCCTCCAAACCATGTGGAAGTGCAAAAAAACAAAAAAATCCATTAAAAATAGCTTTATCTACTTCCAACAGAGAACAATCTGGCTAGAAAATTTCTGATGAAACATTTTCTTGCCAGGATATGCCATTCATTGAAATCAACATGTTCCACAAAAGAATTTCCATTTTTGACCAATTTCCAGTGGAATCCAGGCAGGTTTCCAAGTCTAATGAGCCTGCCAGTTCTTTTCTTAACGGCTCTTGTGACTGGTTCCAGGAGATCTTGGGCTTACAGACTGCTTTGCTTTGGGGCTGACAGAGTGCTGAGGGCTGTGAAGGAAGGACCCTCCAGTTTGTGGCTTCTTGGCAATCCCAGTTGCCCAGACATGCTGGGGGTGAGGCTGACAGGCTTCCCCAGAGCTGAGGCATCATGCCATGAAAAGACTCAACACTCCTTGGTTTCATTCCAAATTTTGAAATATTAAAATCTTCTACTGAAGAAAAAGAAAGGCATTTCTTCACGCTGCTCTAATGAGCCTGTGTTCCAGATCAGAGCCTAATCCTGTAAGAATGCATATCCATTTATTACAAGCTGTTGTATAAAATTACACAAATATTAGTGGGGTTCTGGCAGGCTGACTACACATAGACATGTAAATGATAAAGGTCACACCTGAGCATAAGCCAGTAGTTCCTATGTTAATGTGGTGATATAGCACTATTGTTGCTAAGGCTTTTCTTCACAGTATTTAAAAACTGATCACTTCTTTCAATATATCTTTTAAGTACTAGTAGGTGATATTACACTTTAGAGACAAAAAAACTGACACAGAAATGTTACTGCTTTACTCAGAACCACAAAACATCAATATCATCAGGTTTGCTATTTCACAGTCTAGCATATCCTGTTAAGAGTCTTAGTTAAAATAAAATACCTTCTTTTTGCCTTAGATAAAAATCCAATTCTGTCTTCAGCCAATGAAAACAACACCTTTCCTGCCTGTTCTTTTCACTCCTCACTTCTCACATGTAAGTCTCAGAGTTAAGGGAGTTACTGTCCTTACAACTCAGCTCACAGAGGGAGTATGTGACTGTTTCTTTTCCACTTTTGTGTGATGGTTTTGTCCTGATCTCAAACTTAGTCTAACATGGCAACATGACCTGTACTGATGCTACTTTGGCTTGGTGATCTACACAAAAAGGACAGTAGAAAACAACTATGGAGATGGTAGTGACTTAAAAGCCACACAAGATTTTTCAAAAAAGGCTACTTGCTATTCATGTTTTTCATGGTTGTTTGTCATTCACACACTTAAATGTTTTGGGGAAAGCTCCAGTATCACTTTCATGAAGCACAGTGTCAAATATAAAAAAATATACAATTAGAATTATTAAATGTAATGAAAACTATTAACAATCCACTAAATTGGGGTAATGAGTGACTTGCCAAATAGTAGAGCTTCAGTCCAGAATGACGTTTGGAATCCTGATGGTTGGGCCAACAGAATGTCATATAGTTGTAAGGGGGAGGTGCAAAGTTCTGTACTTGGAACAGGATAACCCCATGCGCTGAGAATTAACTGGCTGAGAATCAACACTGGTGAAAAGAGTTCGTGATGGGGGCCACAGTGGATGTGAAGTTGAATATGAGCCATGTCAGTACTTAAAGAATGGACTTAATTGTCTCAAAACACTGTCAAAGAAGGAAATTCCCATAAGATAAGCTACCATGACAAGAAATTGTGATAAGAGCAGATGGCAATAACAGGAACCAGGCCTGGTAAGGCAGATCTGGGTAACCTACCTGAACAAAGATTCCCACCATGGAAAACTGTGAGAAAGGAAGGTGCTAATTTCAGAACTAAATGACGGTAAGGGTTTGAAATTAACACACCAGACAAAATTCCACTTTGCAAGCTGTCTGAAAGAAAACAACTGCTTATGCCCATTCCATCTTAAGTTGCAGGAACATCTGAGATGCCCTGTGAATATCCGGGACTTGGGCTGTATAAAAGTGGTGCTCCAGAAGCACGACTTTGGGACCTTCACCACCAAGGAGACCAGAAGTAGGACTGGCAGGACACTGTCAGAATCCATGTGATGGTGATATCTTTATCTTTTTACTTAATCTGTCTCTCTTACTCTCTTTCCCTCTTTCCCTTCCTATTTCTCTCTCTCTCTCTCTCTCTTCCTAACATTTGGTCTTCTAGGCAACTTGATCTGGGTAGAGCCATGTTTTATTAATTGGATCCTAACAAGCCACTAACACGGTGATGGGGTAGGAACATGTGACATACAAAGCCTGAGGGAGTTCAGCCTGAAGAAAAAGCCAAGAGAATAATACAATTGCTGTCTTAAACTTTCTAATGAGGGATTAAAGATAAGACACCTCTACTCCTGTGAGGAAGGTGGACCAGTCAGCCTCCATAAGTCCCTCCTAATCAACATTTCTATGATTCCATTAAAATTATATTTTCTAAAATTTTTTATGATTAACAGTAAACACAATTGTCTAGCTGAAACCAAGACTTCTGGAAGTTTCTTTATTGAAAATGAACAAGACATTATGGTGGAATATATAATGACAAAAAAAATGTTATATTCATGATTTTTTCTAACCTTTTTTCTGCAAGTATGTATCATTAACTACAGTCAAATACAGAGCTTCAGTCACTATTGACCTGTGTATTAAGGAAAATACTATTTCTAGTTTCCTAAAGGAAATTATAATGGCTTTTCTACATTTGTAGACTGTAAACATTTGCTCAAGGTAATAAAAAGTAAGTCTTCCAGTCAACAGTCGGACAACCTGACAACCTGAGACACAGTGCTCAGTTATTGTCTCTGAGGCAGCATGAAATCCTGGCACTTCGCAACATCCATTAAAGTTTTGGTATTGATTTCAGTGTAGCAGGATTTCAAGCAGATAGTTTTAATCTGCCCACTTATAAGACTGTAAGACAGTGTTAATTTACCACTCACTTGCCTAAAATGGAGAAGTTACATATATTTTAGAAAGCAAACTTGGCGAAAGAGTGTGCCTTTTTAGGGATAAATACGTGTTGGCAAAGATGAGGCATTGAATGGATTCATCTTTGACTACTCACATAATACTCCTTGCACATATTAAAGAAGTTTTAAAATATCCTCACTTTTGCTGTCATGCTGAATATTACTGTGATGAATATAGGGGAAATTCTGACTCCTTTGAAGTCATGGCAAACTTACTGTTGCCTTTATTGGCCAACATCTTGTATTGACATGACTGTATGAAGCACATGAAATGAAATTTTGAAAAATGTGAGCAGCTGCTGGCAGAGTTGTATCTAATACCAAATTATCTGTTATGTGGCAATTAAACTTTATTTCATGCTTAGTCAAACATCCAGTCATGTTATGGGATAACAACTGCTATGCCATAGATGAAAAACACAGAGTGACTGGGCAGCAGATGAAAGGCTGGTATCTGAGTGTGTCTTAAACCTCGGGCTTTTCCTTCTATCTGTTACAGCATTCTTAGGCCAACCCACATTCAAGTTTCTTGCCTCAAGGATGATCCTGTTCCTTAATTTTCTTTCCAAAATACTGGGGCCCCAATTTTACTCTCACTGACTTCAAAGTAAGCCAATTCGCTCTCTCTATGGATACGCTTTCATTTGCCGTATTGCAATATTTTGCATTTAATGGACTATTTTAGAATGAAACTCCAAATTTTTTGTTAAACAAAACCTCTGTGTGGTTTTGACTCAATCTGAAGTTTATGTATCTTTGGGCTCCTGCTATTATTTTTCTTGGCATGCTTTGACAGTTCTCATTTCTCTTTATTTTGCAGTGCTTGGGAACTCCACTGGTGACTATTCATGCTCTTGGTTCAGTCTTATAACCTAACACTTCTACAGGAAACAAAAAGGAAATATTAGATGTAAGAGTGAGAGAAGGAGTTATTATTCCCAAGTCACTTTTTTTGCTCAGTTGACTACCTAGCCAGTCAGGGAAACACAGATGGAAAGGTATTTAAGACACAGAAAGTTAAGTGCAGGTCAATTTGGTGCAGAGTGGAGAACCCCTCCCAGAGAGGTCAGAGATACCAGTAGAAGATTAGTTACACTGTACTTATCTGGCATGGGTTTTCAGTCCAATATATTCCCTCACACTTTCTATTCACAGTTTAGCTTGTTCACTGTCTAAATAGTTTCTGAGCTCTCTGAAATAATCTAAAAACCTAAATCAGTTTATTTGTAATGTAAGTGGTCATCATACCCCAGTTACATTGGCTGAACTAACAGAACTGGCATCATGACCACAACGGAAAACAAGTCTGCAGCACAGCTCTGCCAGACATGCACACTCTTGCTTTACCAATTTTCAGAGTAGGCTTCTGCTTTTATGAATAGCTTTCTGAACTACTGAGGTTTTTGCCACTTTTCAAGGATTCCTAAGTATCTTGGTGTCTGCATGTCAACAAATCCAGGACATACAGCTACTTCTCAAGTGCTTACTTGTGCAATAGTGTATAGGTACAGCATGAAAAGAGGTTTGTAGCCTATGGGACCCACTGTGCAACTGATTTGCACATGAACTGAACCTAGGACTCATTTTGAACTCTGATTTTTCAGAACATGCATCAAAGTTCAGCCTGTACATGCACAACAGCTCTAATGACTCTAGGATACATCAGGCTCCATATGCAAACATAAATGAGCTGTGTTAGTCTGAAAAAGGATTACAGGAGTAGTAGGCAGGGTTGGAAACATTACAGTCTTTCTCTGACTTCACTGAGCTCACCAGCAGAATGAGAGGCTGTCCTCACATGCCTGCAGCGTCACTGGTTTTAGGTAATGTATATCCTTTCCCAAAGGCTTCAAGATAATTTGAAATCAGAGGGCCAGGGTGCTCATCACTGAGGAAGAAAAGTATTCTCATCTCAGTCGCATGCCCTAGTAAACCCTATGTAAAACTTCACAGTTACAGATTCAAAATTAATGGCTATGCATGAATTGTTACTTCATTAAATCCTGAGGTATTACAGCATTAGCCTGTTGTACCAAGATGTACATCTGCCACGTGATCAGAATAGAAAATGTGGTGTATGAAGAGATACTGCCATATCTATTTGCCTTACATTCTTAATGGCCAGTGTGTGGGAAACTCTCACTCATAGAAATATTTTTCCTGTAAGGACATGGTGCTGTCCTTTTATCCGAGTGCTTTGAAAGCTCTCTCATGCAGCACAAAACAAGGAACAAAATGTAAACCTGTAAATCAGGTACCAACTCAACGAACAAAACCAAAACATTAGGCTTCAATGCTGAAAGAAGAGAGAGACTAGTGCTGCACTACCTGCTAAAAACTAAAACTAAACGTGTTTTCTTTATATGCAAACAAACTACCAAACCTGCCCAAAGAGTTTCCTGAGTTTGAGTAGGCTGCACATACATGAGCATGGTGCAGTATATTTCCCCGTAATAATTCCCATTGTTACAGGGCCAGTACAGAAGGGCCAGTTTTGAGTAAGCTGAGCAATAGTAGAATCATAGAATGGTTTGTGTTGGAAGGAACCTTTAAAGCTCATCTAGTTCCAACCTCCCTACCATGGGCAGGTACCATCCCCCACTGAACCAGGTTGCTCAAAGCCCCATCCAACTTGGCCTTGAGCACCTCCAGGAGTGGGGCATCCAAGACTTCTCTGGACAACCTGTTCCAGTGCCTCACCACCCTCACAATAAAAGATTTCTTCCTTGTATCTAATCTAATCCTTCTCTCTTTTGGTATAAGCCCCTTCCCCTTGTCTTGTCACTACATGTTCTTGTAAAAAGTCCATCAAAGGTTTTTACCACAAACTAGTATACTTACTGCTTCTTAATTCTCCTTTTTTTACTGACACATACCTGTACTTGGAGATAACTTCTGTTGCAAGACATAGCTGTTGCAACGTTGGTAAATACCATATTATTTTTCCCATTAGATGCATAAAGGAAACTATGAATCATTATCAATTCAACCCTAACTGCAGTGGCTTGAGGTATGAAGGTCTGTAGACGTGCAGGTTTTTCCACTTTGTCTTGCCAAAGTACTCCAACCAAGATGTAGAGCTTGTAAGCTGTTCTGATCCCCAGCCTGGGCTGAATGGAAACTGTCAGCTGAAGATCATCCGATCATCAGCTGAGGATTTTTTTGATGTAAACACAGACCTGTGTGAGATAACTCTCTCGGTTTTTGCTTTAGTCTGCAGATTAAAAAATAAATTACTTCAAATGCTACTGTGCCTTTTAGATCTTCAAGCTAAGGCCTTGAAGAAGAAAAGGTATCTAATTAATTTTTTGAAATTGTTGCTTGAGGAATATGAGAGGAATATTGATATGGTGGTAGCAGTTTACAGCATTTAACACTGTAGCCATGACATTTCTTATTAAATATTTAACTGCTGGAAACTGTGTACTTCACAAGTACCTCTGTAAATGAAAACCACTTTTGGGAACACAAGTTTCATACTGTAAAAATAAAGATGAGGATATGGATAAAAGAACTACTATAAAGTTGTCAATGATTTTTTTTATGTCCAGGATAAGATCTGGTGTTTTTTATATTTATTTGAATGCATAATATTTTTCCTGTGAGGAAAAAGTTTTGTAGACTCACTAAAATAAGTGCATTTAATTCACAAACTGGTTTGGTTTTGTTGGGTTTTGTTTGTTTGGGATTTGGGGGTATTTATGTTTTGTTTTGTTTTCCCAGATTTCTTTTGCAATTATACCATAACACTAGGAAACATATGAGACATTTTGCTTCTGAGAGCTAAAAGCTAGTGCTGATCTAAGTCTCTGTAGGAATTTTACCCCAACAAGTAACGTGACAAATTAGGAATTATCTCTCTAGTTCTTGCATTAAAGTGCTATTTTTTCACAGAAATAATAAGAAATATGGTAAATCAAATAAATTGCCAAAGCACCTACAGATCTTTTTTATTATGTATTTATTATAGACTGGCTAGGCTTGGCTGCTCCTCGGGATCCGATTCAGGTGAGGGAGGGGAGGGACAGGCTCGTTAGCGGGTGATTTAAAAGCGTCTCCAAGGGAGCAGGAGCGACCTGGAGCGGGGCACGTCAATTTGCGAGGCAGGGCAAGCAGGAAGGGCACAGTCACCCCGGCTGCTGGATTGTAGCTCCTTTGGTTTGTGTGGGGTTTTTTTGGTTTGTTTGTTTGTTTTCTCGTTTGTCCACCACAGCTAGAATCAGCAACGGTCTCCAAACGAGTGAAAGCTGCTGCTGCTGCCTTGGGGAGCGTACTAACCCAGACAGAACCGCCCTAAGGTGGTCACTGGCTGCACAGAGTGTCTGAGCATTAGCACCAGAGGATGCATACAGTGTGAGCAGGTGAATGATTTGCTGTGTTTAGTGGCAGAGCTCAAGGAAGAGGGAGAGAGGTTAAGGAATACGAGGGAGAGTGAAAGGGAAATAGACTGGTGGCGTTGCACCTTTTTGACCCTAATAGAAGTTCAGCAGGAGACAGAGAAACCCTGCTCCTCCTGCAGTCAGGCAGAGGGAGCAAACAAAGGTGATGGGGGAGAAAGGAAACAGGTCCCTGATTGGAGAAGTAAAAGAATCTCCTCCTGGCCCTCATCACCTCCCCAAGTGCCCTTAAAGAACAGGTATGAGGTCCTGGACCCAGAAGTTCAGGCAGAGGATGGTCAAGAAAAAGATCTGTCTGGAGGATCTCCCGGTTGTGCCCCATCTATCAGATGGATTACAACCAGAGCTACAAAAAGAAGGGTAGCTATAGTAGGTGACTCCCTTCTGAGGGGAACGGAGGGCCCTATATGCCAACCAGACCCACCCCACAGGAAGTCTGCTACCTTCCTGGGACCCAGGTGAGGGATATTAGTAGCAGACTCCCTGAGCTAATTTGGCCCTTTGACTATTACCCACTGTTGGTAGTCCAGGCTGGCAGTGATGACATTAACAAAAGAGGTATCAAGGTAATCAAAAAGGACTTCAAGGTCAATTAGTTAATGGGACAGGAGCACAGGTGGTGTTTGCCTCAGTTCCTGTGGTAGCTGGGATGAATGAGAAGAGTAGGAAAACCCATCTTATCAGGTGGCTAAAAGATTGGTACCACCAGTGGAATTTCATTTTTTCTGATCATGGGGCAAATTCTATGGTATCAAGCCTGCTGGAGTCAGATGGATTCAACTATCTAGCAAGAGCAAAAGAACTCTAGCCCATAAGTTGGCAGGGCTGATCAGGGTGGCTTTAAACTAGGTTTGAAGGAGGAAAGGATTGAAACCAGGCTCTCCATTGTTGAGTCTAGGCATGGAGAGCCATAGTTAGGGGTGAGACCAGCAGCCCAGCTGAAGTGTATGTACTCTAATGCAATGGTATCCTGGCCTATATCAGGAATAGTGTGGCCTGCAGGACCAGGGCAGTGATTCTTCCCCTGTACTCAGCACTGGTGAGGCCGCACCTTGAGTATTGTGTTCAGTTCTGGGCCCCTCAATTTAGGAAGAATATTGAGGTGCTGGAGCGGGTCCAGAGAAGGGCAATGAGGCTGGTGAAGGGACTGGAGAACAAGTCCTATGAGGAGAGGCTGAGGGAGCTGGGATTGTTCAGTCTGGAGAAGAAGAGGCTCAGGGGAGACCTCATCGCTCCCTACAACTGCCTGAAAGGAGGATGTAGCCAGGTGGGGATCAGTCTCTTCTTCTAGGCTATCAGCAGTAGGACAAGTGGGCACAGTCTTAAGCTGTGCCAGAGGAGGTTTAGGTTAGATATTATTTAGATATTTTTTACTGAGAGACTAATCAGGAATTGCAATAGGCTGTCCGGGGAGGCAGTCGATTCGTCATCCCTGGAGGTTTTTAAGGCGAGACTGGATGTGGCACTTAGTGCCATGGTTTAGTAAGCAGATGGTTGGATCAAAGGTTGGACTTGATGATCTTGGAAGTTTTTTATAACTTGCTTAATTCTATGACTGCACTTCTCTATCTGTATTTTGCTGCATCATATGGGAGCATTTAAATTTTTTTTGTAGCAAGGCCTAGTAACACCTAGTTTGAGAAAGGAATGCTTTAAGCTGCTAAGGAGTAGCCTTGGCAGAGGCTGCTTCTCAGACACAGGCTACACAAGGTCATTTGTAGTTGTTCCTGAGGACAGCAGTTCATTATTTTCAGTGTATTCGATCACTTGAATTAATGATCCCATGAGTCTTCCTAGAAAGGGCAGAAATACCAATTTAATGGCTGATTAAATGGACTGTAGTCATCTTAAATGAAATCTCAAGAGCATAAAAAATGGATGAACAAAACAGTGATCGCAAATAATGACAGTATTTCATACTAGGTACTGTTGTATTTAGCCATAGAATAGGATTCCTGCCTACATATGTAGAATATACTAAGCACTTTATATTCTGTCATATTCTTTCTTTAAAAAAAAAACCCTGCAGCATATCAAATCTATAAAATGTGTCACATCAACAGGCCTGGAATTTGAAGGCCTCTGTTTACCCCAGTTGAAAGTCAACCATTCCTGAAACAGGTCTCGGGAAACTGGCTTTGTGCCTAGTGACTGTAGTGGAAGCAAGAATAACTTTTTTAATATGTGCTGCTAAGTAATTTAGCATGTTCACCTCATTTCTTTATCCATTTGAAAGAACATATGAAGAAATGCTTTGGTACTTGACAAAGCATGAGGCAAACATGCTCAAGTAATTGAATGATGAAAGCTGTATAAGGACTGGTAAGTGGCCATGAGATAGAGTCAGTGGGGAGCTACAGGCTCTCAGGCAGTACATGCAGACACTCACTGCTCCCTGCTGCTGCACGCATCTCATGCCTGTCCCAAATGACAACCAAACGAGCAGTAAAGGTTTCCTTCCCTGCTGACAGTGCCTTCAGCTCTTCTGCTGAAAATGCCAGCACAGTTGCTGGTTAGTGGCAGGAACAGGTATGATTTATTTTGTGATGAAGATGTGCCTCTCATGGAAGGAAGCTGGCTAACTTATTTTGCAGGACTAATCTCAGCAGACTGTATTACAGCCTCTTGCAGTCACTATGAGCCTTGCTTGATTCAGATGAGCAACAGATTCAGTAAACAAAGAGGAGTTTAACTGTGTTTTGAAGTGGCATTTCCATATCTATTCTGTTTTTATAGGTATGTTTCTGAGCCATAATTATTTCTGACAGCTTGTTGCCTAATTTAATTCCCCAAGAAGAGACACAAAATTGGATGGCAGATGAGATGCTTTTATTAGACACATCAATGTCCATCAATGTACTGGGAAGGACCAGGCAATTGATTCTGCCTTGCTCTTGACCTTTCAGTGTGTTCATTGATAATGGCCACAGTCACAAAGCCAGCCCTGTGTGAGACACTAGCTAATTTGTCCATCTCTCCATTGCTCCTTGGATGAGTCTGGATTGCTTTTGGATGAGTGTGTTCTCTTTGTGTTCCTCCATATACAGACACCACAGAAAGTTTTAGTTTGTGGCCTGCCCTTCTTATTTAACACCAAGGTTGATGTGAAGTTCTGTGTACATGCGTTGATTTACTGTAACAACAGTGTTGCCTCTTATTTCTTGTTTTCTTAGTTACTTGAGTGGTTAAAGCTTTCAACTTGCCAAGAGAAACATGGGGAACAACAAGCAAATCTCCAGGTGTGCAAAAAGTTTCTGTGTCACACAGTCCACAGGAGAAAAAAAACCCACAAAGTTCAGAATAAAGAAGACCTCATCTGCACAGGAAATATCTCTGTACTTTCATTTCTCCCTTAAAATAAAGGAAGGTATTATGCTATCTGAGATGATTATTGAAAAGCAATTACAAAGAAAAACATTTTACTGGCAACTTTTATGCACATTAAGTTATAAACATGGAGTGTCATGACTGTATTATGGAAAATATTCAAGTTTTCATATATGATAGGTGTATGAGACAATGTGTTCATGTTCTGCTCTGCTGGTGGTCCCAACATTTTGAAATTTCTTGGCCGTATTTACTGTTTTGCTGGCAAATTAACAGAATGCTTATGACACAAATGGAATTGAACCTTCTTGTACCAGTGGTGCATTTAGCCCTGTATAGATGGTCAGAAAGTATCAAACCACTTTCTAAATATTCAGTACAGTACATGATGTTGGATTATAGTTTAGATAACTAATCTTGCATAGCAGTTTCTGTCTTCAGTTTAAAGGAAAATGTCAGTATTCTATGTCTGTCTGTAATTTCTGTGTATATGACTTGCTACGCAAAATAACTGTAACATGGAGTTGCATCATCTAAAAGAATAGTGCTTTATACTGTGAGACTGGATGAAATAGAATAGCTTAGTTACAGTCAATCTTTTTTTACAGATTATTAACACAATATAATAATCTTTGTAATATTGGTTCAGGATGAAGAATAGGCTGTCCTATGTCCCTGGAAAAGTGCTACTATGCAAAATAATTAGAGGTGGGGTCCGATATCTGTGGTCTGACTGTACTTACAAGGCAGTCATCTGTGTGAACAGTATGAAGTTCCATCAGCCCTGTGACACCTCTGGAAATTATAAACATGCTCCAAGAAAAGCTCTGGATCTTTAACTCAATTGTCCAACAAACTTTCTCTAGTCAATAAGTAGAGATAGGCACCTGCAGTTGGCTTGACTGAATCAGTCTTTAAAGATATCTCTCCCACTCACTATAAGATAATACCCTAAACAACAAATTAGGCATTTCACTTAGGAGCCTAAAATAACTGAAATGAAATGTGTGAGTGGCTGTCAAATTTTACAACATTCAAGGAAATGTTTGCACTGTTATACTTGAAGAGGGTATTTTCTTCGTTAGTTTCTGTATCCTTCTGTGGTTCCAGAAGGAGCACTAGCAGGGAAGTTCAATTCTGCCCTGCTAGAATGGAGCTGATCACTTTATCAAGGGGTGACAAACACTGGGACTGTAATCATTTCACAAGCAGAGTATAAAGAAATATCATCTGACACCATTTCACTTTCTCAGATACCTACAGAAAAAAAAAATCCTGAACTTGCTCTTTACCACTGCTCCTTAATTAATTTCAAAAACAAGCAGCACTGCAGGCAGAAAGTTTTTAAATGCTAATTTCATGTCTCTAGCAGCCACTCACTTAGCATGCAGCATGTGGCATACAATATTCACTACCTGAAATGTGATAATAGCTACTCAAAAAAAGATATGTTTGTTTGCCTGAAAGGAAGCCTTTACTCATGAAGTTGTCTTGATAGGAACTTCAATTAAAGCCACAGGCTTTCAAGGCTGGACTGATTTTTTTTTTTTTTTAATATCAGTATAAACAAGTGCTGAATAATTCAATTTCTAATTGAATTGCTCATCTCAGACATAGCTGCTTGGCTAGTTACTCTGGAAAATTAATTTTTTTTTACTTGACTGGCTTTTAAAAATGATTACTTCTGTGATACTGCAACTTAAAAGTACTAAGTTATTTGGGAACTGAGGTGTCTTTGTGATATAATGGCTGTGAGAAAAGCAAAGTCTTCATGGTAGTAAAGTTTATTTTTAGTGACATGATTTTTACATTTACTGTAAGATGAATGCAAGCTTAGCACATCACATTTTGAAACTTTTTAGATAGCTTGTGCTAATTTATGTGATATGCTGGATTAATCTCTGTCAACTCTCAGTCAAAATCAGGATGTCTGTCATCAATTTTATTTACTGGAGCACAAAAATCTAACTGCACAAACAGATGGGCTTCATCTGGGTGCTATTAAGAGAAGACAGACTTGTGGTGCTGAGATTGTTCAAGAGAAGGGGGAGTATGGTAAAAGAGTGAAGTTGACAGAGGCCAAAGGTTAACCCTAGCTCTAGGGTATGACCCCAGAAAGAAACAAATGATTGGGCTTTTAGAGGTGTTCTTAGACTCAAGGAAAACTGAAAATGAATGAGTAATCTATTTTTATTTCTTTCCCCTTCCTCAGTGCAAAGACATGGAACTTGGTGCATGTTTAAAAATAAAGAGAACATTAACAAAGAAACACACTGCCAACTACTTTTGCTTCTACATAAGTAGCCAACAACTCCACCATTTTTGGCTAGCTGCTCAGGATGAGGGGAGCAGTAGTGTTACATAAAAATGCTTCTTTGTCAAGAATATTTTGACTCCCATTATGTTAAAACAACATTATAGTTTCATGAGTTACCAGTTCCAAAGGAAGTCCAAAGCAAAGGTTTCTTGTATAAAATTTCACTACTTGTCTCCTACAGAGTGAAACCTTTCAGATGATTCTAGTGCCTCATGACAATGGAGAAAATAGGTGCAAGTATATCAGATCAACAATTGTGCAGATACAGGTAGGAATTCTTCCTTGCAGCATGTTTTGGGGGCAGAAGCTTAGCAAGTCCCTGCATCCTCTATCACCTATGTATCCTAACAGGCAGAACTCCTTCAACCTCTCGTGCCATCCCTCATGACTTCATGCATGGCTGCTAGTATTAGCTATTTAGATTATACAGCATTTTAGTGGCTGTACTGCTTTTTCAGTATCTTATTTTTTAAATTTTAGATGCTCCGGGCCCATTATGGTTGAATTTGTTGAGACACCTGGCTAAACGAGGGAGGAATTTGACACAGAAGTTAGAGTTGGGAAAGCACCATTTGTTATGCTTGGCAAAGCTTGACTGCATTTTAAATTCAAAATATTCTCAGCTCTGGAAGTGAAGCATAATTTTTTCTGTAATGCAACAAAACAAAATACTGGTATGTGTAAGTTGATTCAGAGTCTTTGGAAGCTAGGAAGGGATTAGGAAGGTAGAAGAGTAACATTCTGAATGGCAGAAGAGCATTGAAAGGATGGCAAAAGAAATGAGAAGGAAAGACACTGTAATACCTGACATATATATCTTGGTAACAGAAAACAATTTCCAAACTTGTGACTCTTCCTAGAATAGCATCTTATTAATACTATCTGCTTTTACAGACGTTCAAGTGATTAAATGAGCATAAGGAATGAAAGTTAAAAATTAGGTTCAGAATTGTGGCATTAAATTAGAGAAAAGATTTTAAATTCATATATTTAGAACTTATATGATGACAGAAATGAGGATCTCTGTGCAATTTTAATTTGCTCCTTCAATGCACAGGCATTGTGATTGTCTTTAATAATATGAAACTGTACTTCCATTTTTCAGTACTTTCCCACTTCAGCCCATGTTGGACTAAAAAGAAATCTCATTTCCTTTGCAGAGGTTTCAGGATTGCTGTTGATAGAATTAGCTAAGTCATTCAAAACCATTATTATAGTTATCTCCACAATGAGACTATTATGTTAAATATGCAAAGTCAGAGAAATGAAAACCAAAATTATCCATACACAATATATGCCAATTTCTATTGAAAAAAAAATATTAATCAGGACTCTTAATTTACAAAGCATGTGGCTCACTTATTGGCCAAGACAGCAGATTACATGTAAATAGTGTCCGGAATCACAGAAGCAGGCTGTGGCTGAGGAAGGTTTAGTCACCCAGAAAAGTACTCAACTGTCTATTCTTAACTTGACTTTCTGCTTTTTTTCCTGTATTGACACATCTACTTATGTTTTTAAAGGAAGTAGCCTACAATCTCTGCCCTCACAGGCTCCAAATTTGTTCCAGAGTATCTCCCATTCCCTTTGTGAATCTGTAATATTTTGCAATGAATTTAAAATTAGATATGATATTGTAACATTTACACTCAAGAAAGAACAACCTGAGATTGTGTGAGGAGCCCTAACTGGGACATTTTATAGCCTCATGAATGCCTGGCTTTACTATCTCATTTTTTTTCAGTGGTTGTATTAGAAGAGAGAAAGCTAATTTGAAACATGTTTCCAGAGAGAGCATAGTCATCAGAATACTGGAGTTGTACTGATTCTTCAATGATAGTAATAAAGCAATCAGCAATCCAAATCATCTTACAGCAACTGTTGTGTAGTCAGCTACTTGAATGAGTGAAAAAAGAAGGAATAATTACAAATTTCAGAGCATAGTGCATTTTTTTTTTTAAATGGTACAGGACAGTATACTGCAAATTTATTCTTTTGCATGGCATGTTAATTACCTGTCTAATCCAGCTCAGACTGAAATCTGTGAGAATCTTTTCACTGTCTTGAGCAAGCGCAATGGATCTGTGGATGGCTCTAAGGTTTGTTGACATTTCACCTAAACAAAGCAGATTCAGCACCTGCAGTTTCATATTACTGTTGTTAGCTCTTTTCTCCTAAACACAATGATTTCACAAAGCTAAATCATTCTTTCATCTGTTTGAAATGATGCTTTGCAGTCTTTGTATCATCATGTATTTTTAAGCCTATGCTCTGTAGTAGCTGAACCGAAGAACAAACTCTGCAGAATTGTGAAGAGAATGTCCCTACCTAACTGCACCTTTTCAAGGATCTTGTTATTGTTCTCATTACAGCTGCACAAACATAAAACTAGAAGGAGAAACAAACAGCAAAGACTTATAACTAGCAAGCCTCTACCATACTCATTACTACAATGAAAGTACAGTAACACCTCTAGCTGGAAAAAAAGCCAAGTGTGATTTGGACTGAGTCCAAAATTTCTGCAAATGCTGTAAGAATAAAGTTATCACTATTGTTTGAATGAAGAACTCCGTAAGGTCCAAAAAACCACCTCTTTCTCAAACATTTCTACTCCATGTTATCAGGGCCATGTGGGCTGTGTCTGATACACTCACCTCTGAATACTCACAGAGGGACCCTTGCATCAATGTGCAGGGACAGGGTTATACTGCATCCCAGGGCTCCCGTATCCAACCACAACACCCTGACCCCTATAAATTTGCCAGTCCATTCTTGGTGCTCCCCCATCAGTGTCACAGAGTGGATTTCCCAGCAGAAGAATCTAACTGCAGCTGTGAATGTAAGGAGTGGGAAGAGAGAGGCAGTGCATAGTGCTTGTGGTTCCCATCTCCATGACTGGGGATGATACTTCACATCACCTTCTTTTCTAAATCAAATCTTATGTTTTCTTGTGTAGTATTTGGTACAGACTGACCAGCTCTAACATTTCTTGTAATAATTTGCTGTGTTTTTCTGTGCCTTTTACACCATCACCATATCTTTCCTAGGATTGCCAGATTTCTAACAATGTGGCTAGATCTTACCTCTCTGAGTTTCCCAGACACTGGGCACCCATAAGAGATCACAGAATCATAGAATGGTTTGGATTGGAAGGGACCCTTAAAGATCATCTAGTTTCAACCTCTCTGTTTTGGGAAGGCATGCCTTCCACTAGACCAGGTTGTTCAGACTCCCGACCAGTCTGGCCTGGAACACTGCCAGGAATGGGGCAACCACCACCTTCCCTGGGTAACCAGTTCTGGTGCCTCATCACTCTCATAGGGAAGAATTTCTTCCCAATATCTAATCTAAATCTACCCTCATCCATTTTAACGCCATTGCCCTTGTGCTATCACTACATGCCCCTGTAAACATCTTCTATGTAAAGACCTCTTTATGTACTGGAAGACTGCTCTAAGGTCTTCCTGGGGCCTTCTCTTCTCCAAGTTGAACAACAAAAACTGTTTCAGCCTGTCTTCATAGGAGAAGTGCTTCAGCCCTCTGATCTTCATGGCCTTCATCTGGACTCACTGCAACAGGGCCATATTCTTCCTGTGCTGGGGACCTTAGAGCTGGATTCATTACTCCAGACAGGTTCTCACAAGAACTGTAGTGGACTGGAGTGGAAGAATCACCTCCCTTGACCTGCTGGCCACGCAGCCCAGGGTATGTTTGGCCTTCTGGGCTGTGAGCACTCATTGCCCACTCATACTGAGCTTCTCATCAACCAAATGCTAATTCTACATTGTGAAATGAGTTACTTGAAGAATATGGTTTCTGTAATATGTGGACTATCACAACTGCAACTGACTCATTGACCTTGGGTGGCTGCCAGACATCCACCCAGCTGTTCTCTCACTTTGCCTCCTCAACATGACACAAGGAGAACATAAGGTGAAAAAGCTTATGGATAGAGATAAAGACAGGGAAATCACTTGCCAGTCACTGTTACAGGCAAAATAGTCTTGACTTGGAGAAGATTAATGTAATTTATTACCTATTTATAAAAAAAAGAAAAGAAAAAAAAAAAGAGAAGAAAAGAAGGATAGTGAGAAATAAAGACAAAACCAAAACACCTCCTCCACTCCAGACCTTCGTCCCAGATTCAACTTCAATCCCTTTTCTCCAACTCTTCTGACTGTTCTACTGCCTTCCACCCCAGGTGGGACAGGTGAATAGAGAATGGGAGGTTGCAATCAGTGCATTACATCTCCTGTCTGCTGCTTCTCCCTCCTCACAGTTTCCTGCTGCTCCAGGGAGAGTACTTCCGATAGGGCACAGTCCTTCAAATAAGACTGTTCCATTGTGGAAGCCCCAGCTACTTCCAGCAAACCTGCACCTACATGGGCTCTCCATGAACTGCAACTTCCTTCCAGGGTACATCCACCCACTGTGGCATGGGGAACATCATGGTCTTCAATGTGAATAACTGTTCCATCATATTCCATGGACTACAGGGAAATCTGCACCTCCTTCCTCTCCTTCTTTTCTGATCTTGATATCTCTGGGGTTGTTTCTATCACATTTTCTCACTCTTCTCTCTCTCTGCTGCTCTGCAGATTTCTAACCCCTTCTTAAATGAGTTTTAGCAGATGTGCCACCAGCTTGGTTGACAGACTCAGCTGTGTGTCATGCAGTGGCTCAGTTTTTGGAGCCATCTAGAACTGTCTGCACCTAATGTAGGGGCAGATCCTGGAGACACCACCCTGGCAGCCCTCTGATGCTGGCACCAGAGCATAGACACCCAATACAGCTGCTGTGCAAATGTATGGTAAACCCAACTTGGCCAAAGTGCACCAGGTTGCAGCATATACTCAGCTCAGCTCTGCAACCGAGCTGAGGCCGTGTCTGTCCCAGTCATAGTGAGTCACTGTGCAGGTCAGGTATAGTCTAGCCATCCTCATGGCTCATTGCTTCCCAGAAGACTGCACCTGCCCTTTCTTCCCATGCTTGCACCTGCATAAGTCTCTTGTTCTAGCATGCCTCACTGCACAATAAGCTGATTCATTTGTTAATCCAATGAAAAACTGCTCCCTTTTCATTTAGAGTTAGCTTTCTGACAAGTTTCTTTCCTGACAGATGGTGAGCATCTTAGTTCAGCTATAAGGTTTAACTGTGTGTGAATAACTATGATGGGCACTGTCCATAGTGTACATGCAGAATTTATTCCCAGAAAACCAAGATGAAAAAATGGAATGCTTTTTGAATCTGGAGTGGGGATAGGTACACGTGATTTAAAAGAGTTGCAAATCACCATGGCAGAGTTTGTTACAGACTTGGAGCTCTAGGGAAGAAAATGAACAGGCTTGCAGGATGCCCTACTTTATGCTTTATACTCCAGACAAAAATTATCCCAATTGCACAAAACCAGGCAATGAATAATAGGCAAGAAAAACATAAAATTTCCAACTGAAGGCCCAGAGAAGGATAAGGGTGCTCAAATGTATGAAAGGAAAGGATTTGCTTTAAAGACAAGGCTATTCAGCCATAAGCATCCCCTTGAGATACAATATAATAGATGCCTATAAAATCATGATTGTCATAGTGAAGATGAATAAGGTATAAAATTAACATCTTCTTGGACCCCAGCCAAGGTGATACCACCAAGGTTTTCCACAACTTAAACATTTGCCTAGGAGGAGAGGAGACAGTACTCTAGAAGGTGCTGCATGTTTCTTACCCCTGACTGTCAAGCAGCCCTATCCAGACAAGCAGGAAACCTGGGTTGAAAATGGTGGAACTGCCTAAAAACTGGAAATAAGGAGCAACATATCTGACAAAAGAACCACAATAGAGAAAATGAGTAGATTCTTTGCTTCAGTCATGGTAAGACTCCTAATACCTATAAATCCTTTACAGCAGAGAGCTCAGATGTGATAGTTTGATTTGGAGTATGTATACCAAAAGTATTTAGACTAATCAAAATAACGAATTGTTAATAAGTCAACAAGTTCAGATGGCATTCACCCAAGAGTTCAGAAGGACAGAAGACATAAAAATGTAGAAATATTGGCTGTCTACAGTGAGTGCTGGAAGGGGAAGAAGACGAATCTGAAAGCTATTGAGCAGTGAGTTGGAGTCATGGAAGAATGGCAGAAAAGGTCTATAGTAAAGGAAGTGACTGCTGAATACATGAATATACACTATCTATTGAAAAAGTATCAGCATGGCTGGTTTGAAGGGGTGTCCTGCCTCCCTGGCCTACTGGAGTTCTGCAGCATAGACAAAAGGGATAGTGTATTTTAATTTTTCAAAAGCATTTAACCGAAGGTTACAAAACCCCAACCTCACACAGCCATAGGATTACTGGAAATCACCTTTTATTTACTGGAGGATGGATAAAAGATGGGAAATAAAGACTAATTCTAAGGGTGGAAAAATATTGGAAATTGAGTTCAGTAGGGACTGGTATGGGACCAGATTTATTTATCTCCTTCACCAGTGATCTGGAAAGAGAAATGCAGCAAAATCCTCAAGTTGGAAGATGACACCAAGTTTGTATAGCAGGCAGTCAGGAACTCCAGAAGTTGTTCACAAAACTGAGTGGACAAAAAGATATCTAATTAGTTTCACTTTATCTAAATGCAAAGAAATACATCTGGAGAAGAAGAATCTGAAGCGCACCTACATACAGAATTCAGGACTGGCTGCTGCAGCTCAGGAAAGTGATTTTGGAAACATCATGGTCAGTTTACAGAAATCACTGACCTGGTGTTCAGTACCAGTCCTTCAAAAAACCAACAAAATGTTGATCATTGACAAGAAAGGTGTTGAAAATAAGTCAAGGAACATAATTTTGCCACTATGTAAACCTCTCCTCCTGCAAACTTAAAATTTCTGGGTCCTCAAAAAACACAGAGGAGTTAGACAAGGTACAGAGAAAGGCAAGTAAAATGATGATAGGGATGTCACGGCAGCCTTATAATGAAAGATTAAAAAGCTTGAAGACCTTTAAAAAGAAAATGAGAAGTCTGAAAGGAAAAAGGACTAAGATTTACAAAATTATGAGGGTAGTGAAAAAGGTCAATGGAGAAGTAAAATTTACTACGTCTTGTAATGCTAGGACTAAAGAGCATTTGTTGAAGCTAATTTAAAATAAAGACAAAAGTGAGTAGACAAATTCCTTAAAGTCAGTGATGTTTTTTACTTTCTGACATATTTTAACTGAGACCTGTGGACACTAGGGGACTATAAGGAAATGGATGTCAAATAATGGCTTTATCTCCTTTCTCCCAGTAGCATCTTGTACTGCCACTGTAAAAGACAATGTGGTCACTGATGGTTTTTCTGACGGACCATAGCAATAGTATGTTTCATGTACTCTTACCTACAGCCTACATTGGCTGGACTAAGTGAGACATAAGGAGAAACTTGTCTCCTCACAGCAAACCCATACAAAAGTCTCTAATGTCTTCAAATCCCTTGGAGGGAAAAAAAAAAAGGAAGGAATGTCACTGATTTCTTCCTCCCCCTCACAAAAGCATCCTATTTTTGCTCCTTCCTTTAGAATGAGCTTATTAAATATTAACCACAATACAAGTTGTGCAATACACTCATATTGAATACTAATACAAAACTACAGGAAGTACAACAACCACAAGGACATGACAACATTAAAAAGTACTAAATACTGCATTTCCCTCTGAAAGCCCCTCCTCCAATAAAATGGAAGGTTTTAGTTTTATTCTGTGCCCCACACACTAATAACCAAATGAAGTGACTAAATTTTCAGTTTTCACAGTTCTCTTCATCTCAGAAACTTGCAAAAGCTCTTACTGTCCTCCCACGCTGCTCACCGCTCCTTCAGCTGACATGCAAATAAAATCTGCTCTGCTCCCTCACCAGCTCACTCCCTCCCTCCCACCAGAACGGATAAAGAACAAAACCAGAGTTGCTTTTTGTTGCTGAGCAGGCTAGAAACTTATCTTGTTACTTCCCTCTCCCATTCACAACCACAGAGAAAAGAATGCTGCATTATTTCCTTCTCGTATCCATAAAATAAAGCAAGTCAAAGCTTTTCACTCTTCCCACACTCTCTCCCTTATCCTGGTTTACTTGCTGTCCTTCTATTAACCCCAACAAGGTGGCACAGATACCTTTAGTTGTTTCATTTTCTCTAGGTGTCTTTATCCTTCTGTAATCCTCACCTATTCAGGGCTCATTCATTCTCTTACCTTAGTTGAATGGTTAGTTATAGCCTTCCACGTGTATCCCTCATCTGCATCTAAAGTCTTGGTTGTTCTGTACACTTTGAGCTGCTCTTAAAGCTGTGATACTGCCTAGTGTTGCCTATTATCCACATCACTGTCCTGCATGGTGATGTGGCAATAGATTCCACAAGGAAGGCCCAGGAACACCCCACCCCTGCCACTGAGACAGATATAGTGCAAGGGAGACACACAAGACGCTTTGTCCCCAGTGAATATTCAATGTTATTCATGTTGTGCTGAACTGAGTAAGGGTAAGTGGCTTGAAAATAAAAGTCCCACCGTTTCTGGGATCAGATTTAGAGGACTCCTGGATGATGGTGGTTCAGTTGTCATGAAGCAGAATGGCTCTTTGAACTCAAACTATGTCCAGCCACAGGAAGTGTTTCAACCAAAGGTACCTGTCAAGTGGAAGATAATCCACCCTTGATTTCCTTGGCCACAGCAGAATGCAGCTTCTCATATTAGGCATTCCATTTTCTCTAAAACTAGTAATGTATCCATTTGAATGCAAAAAAATCACGCAGTATTTTAGGTTAGCTAAATTGCACTTTTTGGAAAAGTTTACATTCTGCCACTGAATTAAATGAGCTATTAGCTTCATCTAATAGATCACTTAAACATCTGAGTCATAGCAGAATATTTTTTATCTGGAGGGACCACATAGTTTTAGAAAGAAAGCATAAATGTGCAATATTTTTGTAAATTAGTGTTAAATTTTTTATAAAAATAAAGATATTTGTTCCTATTTCTGATAATTTATTATCCTTTGTATTTATTAAAAAGTTTAAATGGATATGTGGTAAGATGTGATCTTTTAATTTTAAATACTGTGAAACATTGCAAGTTTTTAGAAAGATTAGTAAGTCAGCGTAGAAGAGGGTGATGTTCTCTCCTTACTATTGAGTGTTGCACTGTGTATTTCAAAGAAAAACAATGCTCGGTAAGGTAATATTGTCACACCGCTCAAACAAATAATTTCTGTGTTGCTGTGCAAAAGTCTGAACAAATTCCAACACATCAGAGATAAAGCTAGCAAATCTGAAAGAATTCTGTAACACTTAGGTCTGTATGATATTGAACACAATTCAAACAGTGTGCAGCTCTTGTCCAGCAGAATCCAGAAAAGTAGCCTACTGTGTGTCTATGAACAAAATACTCATTGAAGCAAGTGAAATGGCTACAGCGAATTTCAGCTAATTTCTGGTAATACATTGTGATGCACAACACTGATATGAGCAGAAAATCATAATAGAATTAAATAATGGATTTTACTCTCTAGCTTCTACATTTTGAGAGGTCTTTAAACCCCATTTAATTTCTTCTTTTTTGAATTGAAAAAAAACCACATTTCTCAGTTTCTTATAATTTCAGTACTATGTCATAGAATATGATGAGGATGACAAAAATAAACAGAATGTTACTTCAAAGGACTGCGCCATTAAAATGGCTGTGAAACTTAGGTCTTTTCTTGTAATTACGCAGTGTAAATCTATGGAGTGCAATGGTTTATGTATGCCATTAGGAAATTGAACTCCCGTGAGAACAAAAATGCAAATGATGTATAGTGACATTCTTAGGAAATTGAAACACTACAACAGAAGGCTCTTGGTCAGGGAGACTGTCCAACGGACTGAATTGGTAATATTTTAAAGACAGGAGACCTACACTAGTGCTACCAAAGTTAAAAACACAGCTGAAGTTTTGATTGTCTGAGCATATAAGCATTTGACAAGCATTTATTATGTATGTTGGACAAAAATTGTCTCCTGTGGACTTCTCAGAAAGACAAGAAAGGACAGCAAAAAACAAAAAACTGAGTCTTGGGTGATACACCTAAAAGTCTGACAACACTCACAGTTCTCTGTTAAGTCTGTCTAGCCAAGTGTAAAACACAAAGATTAGACAGATAAATATAAGAGGATTTCTCACTCTGAGATAGAACTCATAATGAATGCATCAAACTCTGTTAAGCAACAGAAGAAGCCTTGGGTAATAATAGAGGCCCCCACAAATGAATAGGTTCTTAGAGGAGCTTGGCACCTTAGAGTGGCACTTACCACCTCTAGGTGTTAGGCAAGCTGTTCAGCACCTCGGAGAATAAGGTTTTACTTAGTTGCACACAAACCTCAGATAATGTGCATTAGATTCATAGGCTTGACAAAGAAACAGATTAATTATCATCTGCCTGTTTAGATATTGCTAAAGATATTCGTATAGTGCTGAAGAGCTCCTATCTTTTGAAAAGGAAAATTTGTAGATTTAAGTAAAGTAGATTTAATGTATGGTTTCTAATCCATAAAATCTAGAGGGAATACAGAATTTGCTTATGAATTATATTTTAAATAAAAATGGAAGCAAGAGAACAAATCAATTATTAATTTAATATGAATGATCTCTATAGAGGAAAAGATGTTCCTCAAGGTGTGCAAGGAATTAAACAGATCATGGAGCAACACTGTCAAAGCTAAGGACAAAGTATAATCAGTTGACAAAATCCATTCTATTTTTTTAACCTGTTCCCTGAAGCCACAGTATTAATATCCATTTTCATTCAAATTTGTCCTGGGCCTATTTTCCCAGACTACCTCACTTTAGATCAACTTTTTGCAGTAGTTTACAAATCTGGAAGATCCTTACACTGCTTAAAATGGAGGAGATGCATTCTCCATGCCTCTGAGAGTCCGTTTCTGGGAACAATCTGCAGTCATTTTTACAGTCATAAAGGGCTGTATTCAGAACTGCGGGTAAGTGATGAAGATCTAGAAGACAGTAAGGGCTAAAACCTGTTTGTTGGCACTATCCATTTTAAGAGAGACTAAGCCTTATCTTGGAAGCCCATAAAGGACCTGTGACTCCTGACGACAATCACTAAGGTTCTGCTAAATTTTATATTGGTACCAAATTAAGACCCAAACTATAATTTCTTCCTAAGATATACTCTGTGATATGCACATCTGGCTGAGTGAGAGAACGTGGAGTTTAAGTAGAGTCAATTTCATTTCTCTTGTTCACAGGGCTTGTCAGTCACCCATCTTTTTGGCCTGGATTCACCACCACTGTGCTCTATGCACTGATTATTTTTCTTAGGTCTGAAATGAACACAATTTGGCTTGCTAACAGCTAACCTCATTGGTATCAATGGCAGCCTAAGCTGCAGAAAAAGAGTGATTCAGATGTGCTGCATGCACATGGGGCAGACATGACAGAGCTGCCTTCCTCTTGCTTTTGTCAGAGGGATTCCTTTGGCAGTCCATCACACTGCACTGCAGAGAGCTGTCTTGTTCTTTCCAAACTCCAGTGAGCAAGGCAGGCTCAGTGACCTCAGTAAAGCAGGGAAATGTGTTTTTCTTCACCACAGTGGAAAATTAAATGTATTCATTTGTCCTCTTACTGGATCATAAAAAAAACCCAATTTTTTCAGCAACAAAACTGCTCACTGAAGTGTCGTTCACGACCAGCTGGGAGCCCTGAGGCTGAGCAAATCCTCTTCTCTGCAGGTATATCTCATGTATCTGTTCCCTCCATACCAGGACCCAGAAAGTACCTGTTCCTCTTTTCCCTCCTATCTCCTGTGCCCAGCCCATGCCACTGACCAGGGAAAGGTGTGACAAGGTAGTGCTGCCCACCACTGGGTTTCCTCTTTGCTCCCGTTCCTGTGCTTGGGAAGTGCCTTCTGCTAGTGTCACTGCTCACCAAAAGGTACAGAGGTAGGTAGGGAGCAAGGGCAGGAGTGCAGGCAGTGCCAGATAGCTGTGTGCTATGAAAGCTGTGGAGCTTGTTTGTTCTCTACACTCTGAACTATCCGAGCAAAGGGGGCCATGTAAGAGACGCTTTGCACTGGTGCTGAGCCAGTATGGATTTTTCTGTGGTTATCTACTTCACCTCTTCTCAAAGCCAGTCCTTCTTGTGAAAGACCTGGTGTTTATTTAGGGCCTTGTTGTCAAAATATGAGCCATGGGGATTGATCGTCTTCCTGGGACATCAGTGAAATTTTTTCAGTCTGTTTTCAGTGTAAGTATGTACAGTCCAATTGTGAAGAAGAAGCTGAGTTATGTGTCCACTGAGCCAAAAGTAGCATCTGGAAAATTTCCGAGGCTCAGAAACTTTTTTACTTCCCACATTATTTGTCCAAAGTAGGCTGTGTAAAAAAAATTCTTCCCTAGACAATTTTTATCATTGTGATTGCTAGAGTGGGAACTGTCATGGAACAGAGGCGCTGGATGTTGATAATGAAAGTGGCTTGCTGAGAACTGTAAATATTGTTAAAGTGGGAATATACTGTTCTTAGTCTCCATGTGATCAGTAATCCTACAGCAAATTGATCTGTTCATATCAAACAGACAGAACTATTGCAATCAATGGACATTCCATTTCAGGTCAGCACTTACTCCATGGGGAGATGAAGATGTGTCACACAGCTACCAGGCTAAGTGGCAGACAAGTTACCATTTCTTGTATATTGGTGGTGTCAAGCCAATCCTTGGAATTTAGCTCTAGACTATTAATAAAAATGGAGGGCACTTTTGTGTAGTATCTACTTTTCCTATGCCTAAAGTGCTCCATAAGTCAATTATGTAAGCTAATGGGACAGTAATGGATCAATAGCAATAGCATGATAAAATGTTGTTCTAGCATACAGAAGCCAGCAGATAAGCTGATTAATGCTCCATCAATCATCTGGTACAATAGATACTCATTAAGAAAGAACTCCAGTATGTGATCTCTTTGGAAAATAAACACCTGAACCTGACTTTTGATTTTTTTCCCACAAATGCTGGAATGTACCCTAGAAGTATTTATGAAGCAGACAGATGCCTTGAAAACATACAATGCTAATGAAAAACCCCAAAATAATTCTCAGCCATAAACCTGAGAGACACAGAAAGTGAGTCTTTCTTGTTCCCCATGTCCCTTTGGTGTTAATAAGACAAAAGAAACATCCTTTCAAGAATTACCTAGAGAGGGATTGATTTGATCATTATTTGGGAGTGTATGAACAGGGCCATTCTGTCCCCAGGTTTATGACCCTCTAACTAATCTGCTAAACTAAAACCAGGAGTGTGGAGAAGAACACAAGGGCATAAGTATATAAGTAATGTAATTATCTCATGCTGTTCTGAAGCAACCTTTGGAACATGAAACTGAGGGCAGGATTCAAAGTTTCAGTAAACATATAAACCAAAACTGAGACAAACTTCACCCTGAAAGCTGAGCAAACCAAATGCCTCCCCAGCCAATTTTAATAGAAAATACATTATCACTGACAAGCACTGAATGATTTGCTAAAGGGACAGGAAAACCTTCATTACCTGAGGAAAGTTTAGGAAGAGTTGAACAGCTATCATATGTGAATGGTGAATTACACAGTCCTATCAGCAAGGGTCCCTTCCATCCTCGAGTTTTATTTCCTTTTCTCTCAGATGGCTGTCAGTTAATAAAGTCTTTTTGGGCCCAGGGCTGTTTTCAGGCACACCCATTTCCAGCTGCCTGCTTTCTGTAAAGGAGCCTTGAAGATACTGCTGACATCTCCTCCTGGTACGGTACCCTGCAGCTGCAGTGTTGCCAGTGTGTCTGCCTTACTGTTTGCCTGTCCATGTCATATTGCCTCTGTGCTCAGTTCATTCAATATCAAGACTCTCTCAGCTATCCCAGGAGCTCTGGGGTGGTGCTATCCCTATTTCTGCTGTCTGTTTCTCCAGGCAATGATTGACTGAGGCAAGATGGTGCTCCACAGCCAAGATAGTTTCTGGGCAGCTGAGTACAGACAAAGGAGAGAGCAAGTCCTCAGTGCAAAGCCTGGGTTTCAGCTCTGTGGGGACACTCGAGAAATGTCTGACTGCCAAGGATATCCTTCTGTTTGAGAATACATCTCAAACCTTGCCCTGGCCTGTGTTCCTGAACAGGGAGTTTTGATAAGGCAACCTGTTCACTCAGGTGTTTTAAAGGCTCACCATTTTTTGGCATCCTTCTTTTCTTTTTCCACCAGCTACTCTCACCTGGAAACTGTTGCTGCCTCAGTTTCTTACTATCAAGAGCAGTATCAGCTGCACCCTGTGCCTGTCTCAGGAAGATCTACTGTTGCTGTAGGCAGGGAGGGGAAATTGGGAGAAGGCAGTGATAGCTGGAAGATCTTTGTCTCGTCCTCTCACCTTCCAGAGGTAACAGCAACAGTGCTGTGGCAGCTCATTCATTCCTCTGGAAGAGACATCTGTGTCATCAAGTGTCATTCATACTCTAATGACTGTTGCTGCTTCTTCAGGGAAGATACCAGAAGGAAGTGTTCTGTATGCCAGATTTGACTGCAAGTTGTCAGTTGGACCACACTGTGTCAGACATGAGGGCTCAGTAGTTTACACTAGAAATTCAAAGTATTTCCAGCCAAACCTCACACTACTTGGCCTGAAATCATGCAGAAGCTGCCTGCCTATTTCATTCCCTCCTGCATGTCCTCTGTTGATGGCATCAGAGCTCGGTCCATCTGTGAGCTGTAGCCTTCAGGACTAATGATGCTTTTGTCATTTTCAGTCTTAGGCAATTCTCATATGTGGCACTTTTGCAATTACCACAAATCTTCTCTTTGTTGCAGTGGAATCAGTTGATTCACAAAGCAATAAAAACTAGTCATCAGAATGTCCTTACAGAGTCTAGATGCTGCAATGGAGACCTGTGACATGAGGCACATTATCGGCTGAAGCACCAGTTAATTACACAGATAATGTCTACAAAAATATCCAGAGTAAGAAGATGCTGTGAATTAATTTAGGCTTAAGCATGATGAAAAATTATGCTCTCAGAATCAAAAATTACTAGTTGATGTCAGTGAACCTTTGGGTGTTCTCACTGCAGAAGAACACGATGAATTAGTATCTTGCTAACTCATTCTTGGTTTTATAAATGTTATTTCCCCTTTAAAATACCTCTCAAGGGCATGACGTACTAAACCACATTCTCTCATACAGCCTGAAGTATTATCTGTACAATAAGAATTCTGTCATTGGAATGCCAGGCACCACATTATTTTTAGCAGATTAGTATCCAAAATCATTTGACCACAAGACAAGGATCCCTTCTGAGAAAACTCATGAGCTTGATCATCTGTTTATTACCTGCTAAAGTGTTCTCATTAGCCTTCCCTTTGTAAAATTTGTCTCTCAGTACTCAAGTTCAATTTCAGAAAAGATATTTTCACAGTAATAAATCCCTGCATTGTGTTAAAGGGAATGAGCTGGAGTGGAATATGGGACTGTATCCAGAGAAAATGCTCTAGGACAGGCAGTCAGACTTGATTATCTATCTGATCAAGACAAGATTGCGGTAAAAGACAAAGAAAAATGAACCTACTATTGTACTGTGTTGCAAATTCATTTAACCAGCAAATACTGACTGGATGCTCAGTCAGTCCTTCCTGGGCAGAGAGCAAAGGGAGCTGTGTGAAGTGTCTAGCTGGAAAGGCCTTCTGAAGGTCTGAACAATTGCCCTCTCAGTGCATTTAGGTGAGCGGCTGTGTGAAGGCAAGGAGGCATCTTTCAAAACACTTTTTTCTGAGATGGAAATGAGCAGTAATCTCTGTCAGCTGCCCTGAGACTAGTGGTGGCAAAATTGTGAGCTAATCTAGCTGTCTTTTTATGGTGATACTTCCCAGACAAAGCATCTCTGTGTCTTGTAGGCAGAGACCTATGAATGTGGCTGCCTTGCAGGGATGAAGAGCTGACTGTGGCTTCACCTTTTTTGTCCCTTCCCAGGAAAGAACACTGGCTCATGCATTTTCCAGAAGGAACACACTGACTGCTCCAAACACTGCTTAGGGCAAAGCCACGTCCTGATGATGCAAATCAGGCCAGATTTGTTTTGGAAGCCTGCTTTTCCAGAGTGGTCTGGCTGACATACTAGTTATTCCCTCTTGGCAATTTCTTGCTCTGACTGAATTTTCTTTTGAAAGCTGTTGACAAGATCTACACCCCACCCAGCAGAGCCTGGCCTGCACACAGCCTCATCTACACACACAAAGTATTTTTTGCTGCAGTTCACTGTGTGCAAGTGGGTGCTGGACAGAAAACTAGCTGCAAAGATGGACAAGGAATAATTGTGGTTGGTACTACTGCAGCTACCAGGGCAAAATTTGTACCACAAATAATCCACAGAGAGGCAAATTCCCAAAAATTTTTAGATATTTTATTTGCAAAATTACCCTGACATTCTGTCATTTTAGGCAGTACAACCTTATTGAAGGCTCTTGACTATTGTCGAGAGAGGTTGTTCTCTGGTTTAAGTTGAATGTTGTAGCACTTGATGTCTTTCCCTTTCCTTAGAAAACATTCTTAGGCTGCCACTGGTTTTGCTGTAACCAGTCTGAATTAAAAATAACTCTTTATGCAGGGAAATGCAGGTGCAGCTGTACTGGCATTATATTCAGTGGCAATGCAGGAACCCTGGGAAAATCTGAGGTTTTGAAATGGAAGGTGAATGTCTTCCCAGGATTGTTCTTTCCTTGTTTCTGTGGCTGTTTCTCTGCATATTTCCACATATGAGACATCTCTTTGAGCTATTTTCCTTTTATTGATTTTCCCCCACAATATTAGCCCTGAGTATTTATTTTTTTTTCAAATGTATCTGTTTATATTCAAAGTGCATTTCGGTGTCTCATCTTCTTCTTATGCTTCTAGTTCAAGCATAGTTCTGAAATTCATTACAGGATATTTATCTTCATTTGCTTGTAAGTGCTAAAGATATACATCCTCAGTACAATACTATTCAATAAGGAAGAGGAAAAAGATGAATGGAACAAGGTAGTGGCTAGTAATCACGTTAATTTTTTCCTTAAGAGAATGGAGTTCTAGCAACTGCTGATTTTAATCTGCTTCTGGCAATTTATTCATCAGTTCATCAGCTCAAGCATGGAATGAAGCAGATTACTGTCAGAAAGCTTTGGATGAATGATTATTGAACTTTGTAGTAATGCTTTACTTTAAAAAAATCTCTATTACAGAGCAAAACATCACCTCCAATGGTAAAAAATCTCCCAAAAAGAGAAAAACTGTAGATTGAGCAAGGGGGGTTTTCAAAATGCTTCTAATGGATTTCTTCATCCCCTGCCTAGTGCTCGCTATGTAATACCCTGAGGATCACCATAGGATGCAGTCTGCTTGCACTTCCCTCTGCAGTACCCATCCTGCTAGCATAGAAAACAAAAGGGGAGCATGGGGAGGCTGAAAATTCCTCAGTATGTTCTTCTTCCTCAAACCCTCCTGATTCCCTGCCGCCTACCAAAGAAAATTTCTGTAGATTTATTAGGAGAAAGACGGAGCCGTTATTTCATATTCACTACAGTGTTTGTCTTTGCCCCTGGTGTCTTAGGTACTTACTTATAGCATGCTCCAAAATAGAGTTTCTTTCACTTTCTAGAAATCAAACCTAAGTGCAAGGGAGACTGAAGCCCCCTTTCATCCTGATGACTAGTTCAGTATGGGAATGTTTGTGAACAGGATAATGCCATCACAGCAGCTGAGAAGAAGGATCATGCATACGGAATCATGCACATTCAACATAAGCTCCTTTGCAGTGCAAGTACAGTGAATTTTGCCATCACAAAGTGAATTAGGCATTTCTTCCACAAACATCATATGGAAGGTCAGAGAGTGGTGTGGATAGCTTAGGTAAGAGCCCAGGAAAGTAGGGCTTGCAGCCTCTGTAGTATTTGTGGGATATGGAGGGACAGGGTGATTACTGCATGTGTCAGAGTCACGTCTGCACCTGCACAGCTAGCTCAGGACACCCTGCCCTCCCACCCACAGCAGCAAGACCAACAGGTGGCCTGGCTTCCATGGCTCTTGCCTGGGCAAGGTGGATCCCAGGATGTGATACTCCTTCCTTCCCCGGAGTCCTGCACCATATCCCGTTGCCTGTTCACCTTTGTCTTGAAGCATCCTGAAATATGGTGGAACAGAGGTGACCCACCTGTGCCAACCCAATAGCAGGGCTTATTTACTGAAGAAAAGCACAATTACAAAATAGAAGCAATTTAAATTCTTGTAATACTTTATAGTAAGTACAACTTAATGCAGAAAATAATTACATTAGAAATGTCCAGTACTAATAAACCCAGCTGGTACCTGGCAAGCTTTTATTCAGCACTGACAGTATAATTTCCTATCCTGCAAGGAAAGCTTTGCACTTACTTCTCTATTTTCAAAAGCTCATTCATTAATATTTCTTCCTTGTCTATAAAGTGAACTCATGACTTTGCATAATCACTCTCCCTCCTGTATGAGACTGAATTGAGCCAGCATTGCACATACCATTACTCCTGAAGGGCGGCATCCAGACCTGCATTTTAATTAGAGTGCTAGGTTGTTTTGTCTCTAGTGGTTCAGGTAAACTAGTGGGTTTCGGAACCTTAATAAGTTACTGCATTTCAGCCAAGGCAGGTGACTGCCAAGGTGCTTGCTGCTTCTCTGGTATTTGTCAGGAAAACCATTTTTACTCCTTTTAAACTAGACTGAAGTCTGAGCTAACATATTTTAGATCACATTTGCAGTGAGAACCTCCAATCAATTACCAGTAGCTTGTTAAACTGCAGGTGAAATAATCTTATCTCTTCCTCCAGAGTGCTTAGGCACAGCTGTGACACAGCCAGTTGCATCTTTCTTAGGAGAACTTGGTTAATGGGAAAGAGCAAAGTCCATCTTATCTGCCTTTGATCTCTTAAAAATGCATGAGAAATGAACCCCAGGTTAATTACATAGGTTTGCTGTCTGTAGGAGGAAATATAGTTCTGTATGTTAATGATGAATCCACAGACAGGTAATTTCATACATTCTGATTATAAAATAGCATTGGGATTTTCTGATATTTACCCTTTCTTCCAGTGATGAAGATACTGCTGTAACTTGGGATTGAAGCTTTCCTGTGCTACCTGGTGTCATTTAACCTTGCTTGAGCTTGCTTATTTATACAGACAGTGGGAAAGTAATACTTGTGTTTTTCACAAGGCTGTGAAGAAGTTTTGCTGCATGGCTGAAAAGTTTCTGGGCACCTTGACTAGAAGAAATAGCATAAACTGCTTGTGTGCTCATGTTAATTGGCAATGTATCTTTTAATATTACTCTCCCAGGGTAGAACTTCTAAGATGATTTAGTCTTTTCAAGGAGACACCCAGCATTATAGTTGGAAGTGTTGATAGTATTTCCCTTCTAGTAAAGTAAACAAAACCTAAATGTATTTCAAATTTCTTATGCTTCACTTCTAGAAACACAGGTAATATCCGTCCAGGTGTTGATTCACTCATGACTCACTGTCTGAAACCGTGGCTGTCTCTTGGAATGGCTGCCAGGTTCACGTGTTTTATCTGCTCACTTTGGAGATATGTCCGCAGATGTGCTGGACTGCAGCTCAGAGCAGGGTATTTCTGCATGTGCTTGGAAGCCTATATTTAGGCTGTAAAGATAAGATCCAGAGAATCCATCAGGTTTACAAGGTAGACACACAACAAACACAGATGCCAGATAGGGTTTCCAAGTAGTGAAAAATAGGGTGTCTCAATTACATTTTCAAATGTCCATTGTAGTTAGACACCCAAAATCTAGCTCTTAAAAAACTTGCCATCTAACCCTCAAGATGTTTTAAGTTCACAGGTATTCATGTTTGACATGTAAAGATTTCCTCGGGTATTTGAAGTTTTTTCCTTGTAACTCCTGGTGTCTACAGAAGCTCAGCAACTCTTTCACACTGAGCCACATAAAGATTTGTACAGCGGTATTTCTCAGATGGGGACTCAGCCCGGTAAGCATTTATGTTATAATGACTAGATCTCTCCCAAACACATGGCTGGAGCGTGTACTGGCAGTGCTATTTTTCTTCTTTTTGTGGAGATGTTAAAGGACTAGCATTCAAGAGGAAAGAATTTGTGTGCTGCCTCTTCTTCTGCTGGTGGGGGTTGGAAGCTGCAAGACTAAACTCTTGGGAGAGCATCCAGACTGTGGTTGCAGGTTGTACTGGAGTTCATCATAGCAGTGGAGTGACAGATGAAGATTGTGAGCACAAGTCAGTGATTTGATGATTCAGACCCCTGGAAGAAGACCTGTCTTCTGGTTTGTGCTCTAACCTGCACACAAAATATTTATGAGAGCAGAGCATGTTTTACTTATCTGTAAAGGTCTGATGAAACCACAGGATTTCAACACAGGCTCTCTGCTGTTAGATAGATGTTTTGTTTGGCATCACTGTCCTGCCAGAAGGCACAGGTTTCTCTTGAGTGACAGCAAGGTTCACCTGAGAGCAAGACCTAAGACTGATACTCACTTTAGCATGGTGAGTAATGATTTCTGTGCAAACTGGGACCCTTATGTTATCTGATTTAAGGCTAATCTCCATAAACATGAAGGAGTAAGGGAGCAATGAGAGGCAGAGCAACCCACAAACCTAGTCACTGCCAGAGAAGCACACCTACTCTCTGGGCTACCAGCCCCACTGCCTGGGAAGCTCACCCTGGTTCACCTTGCAGACTGGGAGTCTGGGGGGGATCCTGCCTTCAGGATTGTGGGATCCATCATGAAATGCTGGCCAGAGCATTTTCAGCATGTAAGAAACTCTTTGTGGGATATTTAGGAGAGGAACCAAAGGTGGGGAAAAGAGAGACATCAAGGTCATTTGAGGAGAAATAAGTGTGAAGAAAAGAGGGGATAGGGAATAAAATGTGTAAACAAGCTGTTGTGCCTGGCAGTGCCCTGTGCCTGATCCCCACCATAGCTGGGTGTATTGGTGGTGAGAGGGGTTGGGGAAGTGTGTGCAGATAAGAGTACCAGCAACTAGACTGTGGTGGCAGTCCGAGGGTGCTGGCATCCCAGTGACAGCAGCAGGGGAGGCTGGGATCCAGAGGCAGCTACTGGTCATATGCATATATATTTACACATTTTTCACTAATGAGCTTTCGTCCTGATCAGACAGAGAGGGGAAGAGGATCAGCCCTTTTGTACTCTGCTTTAAGTGCTGTGTTTTCTGCCTGTGTGGCCAGCCATGTGCATGTGTAGATATATCTGTGTATATATGCAGATATGTGCATACACAGTGTGTGTGCCTATTGGGCATACATGCTCAGCCTTGCTACTGGCTGGACCTGGGGCCAGGAAGCTGTGGCCTCACCTCAAATGGTCTACTGGTTCTGGCAGCTTCTAACGAGTACAATCCAAACCATGAGCTCTGAATTTAAGGACCCAGAAAAGAGTCACACAGAACAATAATGAAGACACCAGCATCACCTTTTCAGTCATGACTCTAAAAGAAAGCTGTGAAGCTAGTACAGTTTAAAGCTCTTCAGTGATTCCCTGATTTAAAACCCAGAAGGAAGGTTTTGGCTTGTTTTTTTGTAAGGATTAGCCTAGATGGCTACTTGTTCATTGAGCTCATTTCTCCAGACTGTAATACTCCTTTGCACTGAGGCAATTGATTCAGCCTGAAGAAAGCTCTTACTGCTTGGTTCACATAACAATAGGCAGTGCTATTATATTCTTTCTAAATGCCTCTGTTATGAAAATTTCAGACTTATTTTGTCATGTAAAAACAAGAGAGGAAGAGAGGGACACATATGCTGCTGTATGTTTTTTATTGTAAGAATTGGATCATACAGAAGAGGAAACTATCATTTCTTAGGGCTGTAAAGAATATTTCAACTCTACAAATGTCCAAATACACATATGTGATCAGATAAAAAAAATATGAAGAAAATTCAGCATCAACAAGGAAAAGAAAGAGATGCCTGTTTATTGGCGGCTGCGATGTATGAAGGTCTGGTCCTGGGGAAAATGCTTACTATTTACAAAATAAACAAACATGTGCTAGTGTCCTGTCCCCAAACAAATCACACAGAATTTTATTGCTTTATTGAAACAATGAATTCACCAAAATTTTTGTTAAAATATGCAGAAAACCAAAATATACTGGGGAGTATCTTGATCTGACAATGCAGTGGAAGTTCCACCAAATCATAACAGAGAAAAATTTCCTAATAAACAGAACAAGGTTTAGATATAGAAAAGTACAAATAAAATACTAATGCAATTAGCTGCTAGTTCTTAGCGTGGCATTAATGGTATAGTATTTGATATAGTGACAAGACCCTTTGAGGGTAAGGATAGGCACACTCCAGGCAGGGGTATGATGGATGGTGGAATGGCTATGGTGGAATGGCAACTTTATTAAGATGGCTCTGGCTTATATAAGCGTGGCACAGAACCTTCTAGAAAGGGAGCTGAACTGGAAGGAGCATGAAAATGCTCACAGAAAAGGAAAAAACAGGGAAGGATTATAACCATAAGGGGTAAACGAGGGTGGAGATAAACATATACGGGAAAAGCTCCACTGTGACAGAATCTGTCCAATCGGGGAGCAGGGATAACATGAGGGAGAAAACCAAACTCCATTTTGTATAGCATGAAACAGTGCTATTTAACTTTACAATTGTGAATTCATAAACTGGGAAACCCGTAACAACCCAATATATGGCAATAAATTTTCTCTTGTGCAGGATAGCTCGTTCTTGTGGCTCTCCTTAATTCCTCGGTCTCGTCAAGTCACTTTGTGGTCTCTCTTCCATTTAGTGTAATTTCATACTCCTACATCCCCCCCTTTGTTGTTTTGAGTAGCTAGATAGACTTCAGACAGACTGTTAGTAATGCTTTTTCTAGTACAAGAGACAACACAAAGAATAATCAACAAAACCATGAAGAAACTTAATGCCCCAAAAATAAGGATTACTAAGAACCTTCTAAGACGGTCCCAGCAAGACACAGCAGTGGGCACTGGGTGGATTTAATAGAAGATGTTTACATAGCCTCAAAAGCAGGAAGGAGCCCAAGTGCCCCCAGGCCAGGAAGATGCCCTGTTTCCTGGAGTAGATTTTCTCTCCGTTCCTTGGTGACTGGTGAGGGGATAATGGGCGACCCTCTTTGTTGTACTCTGAACGGCATTGTGAGGACCAATGAGGCCCCTTCCTTGGGCAGATACCCAGGAGTATAGTATATACTATAAAATACCACCATACTATAGTAACAAAATGAAGTACAGTTATAAATAGCACAGGAGTGCTAGGGATTATCTGAATCATATATGGAGACTGGGAGTAGGAACCCTGGAGAAGGAGAAATTTCTGAAAGTTCCATTGGCTGATTTCTGATTGTACTGCTACAGTCCTCCAAAATGCACTGATTGGACTCGGCCTGCACGTGCAATATTTGTGGCTTGTAATAAAAATTATAAGATTCAAACAAGCATTTGTTACTCTTTTCCTGATAAAAACAGAAGACACTGTCTTTGGAGATGAGTGGAATCTTTCTAGCAAAAGCTATGAGAAGAATTTAGGAATGATACAAGGAGAAGAGAAGCAGAATCAGTATCTCATAGCATCTGGGAATATGCTTTTGTTTCATGTCTGATTTGTGTCTGTAGTGCTTTTTGGTTGTTAGTATAGGCTCACTAATAGAAGTTGCTTTGAATGTTTGCACTAAAGTGTAATTATGGGAGAGAAAGTCTGACAGGGAAAAACTTTTCCAAAAGAAACCTGAAGGTTCAAGATTTTCATATGATTTCACATATAATTTTCTTTTAATTCAGGCAGTTTAAATGACTTCCATAATGTACTTAGCTTTGGTACTGCAAGTCTTGTTCAAGAATTGCCCAATGCACATTCTAAACTAATTACAGGCACTTTCATTTTTTTTCTAATTACATCCACTTAAAGTGATAAGATCCAGATACAATGGAAAGCAATATTTCCCTTCAGAGATTGCAATCACTGGTGACTTTTTCTATTCATATAGAGTATCAGGCTCAGCAAGGTGCTGTCCGAAAACATGCTGAGCACTTCAGAATGGCAATTTTACTCAGCTGCTGCAGCAACCAGCATTGTGGAGCTGGCAGGTGTTTGGCATGGGATAGGGCAAGTAGTGAAATTGCATTTTAGAACTTTTCCTTGCAATTACTTTGCCTCCTGGGAATTCTAAATTTTCTTTTTTCTTTTTCCTCTTGCAGGAGTTACAGCCATGTGAGGGCTAAAGTGTAAAAGGGCCATTCTCATTTTATGAATGTCTCCAATAATGTGATACTTGCAATTATGTACATGGTTGTGTGTGTAGTAGGTATTGTAACTCTACTTACCTTCAAATTAATTTCAATTTAAAGAGATTCTTTGTAATTCCCTCAGCAGGAAAGGTACAATAGAGAAAGACCCGATTGATTTACCCACTACGTGGAAAGTGTCATTTATCTAAAGTGCTGAGAAATATCTCTTTGCACTCCACACTCCAAAACATGCTCTTTGTGATTCAGAGACTAAAAGCTTCATAGACCCTGTCAGATTCACAGGTTAGTGTGAGGTTTGCTGCAGTAGGTCTGTACTATTCAGCAGTGCCTTCCATCACAAAGTCACATTCTCACTTTAGTAATGATAATTACTTTCATAAATAAACATAAATAATTTTATATATTTTCTACTAAATACCAGACAAGTGTTTTGGATTCAGTTAAATTTTCCACTAAACATTCTATTTTGTATATATCTCATCCTCTTGCTTCGGCTCCCAACCCCTCCTGACCCCTCAGAACACTTCCATTGAGGTTTGTGAGGCTACTCAGCAGCAGTGACTCTGGAGATCAGGTTCTGGCCGTGGGGAAGGGGTCTCTGAACTCATTTACAGCACTGGAGCTGTAATGTTGATACATGATGTGCTCTTTCACATTTACACCCATGGAGAATAAAGAATAAAATTATAAACTAATTATAAAGATACTGTTAAAGTAACTTTTCTAAGTAAGAAATCCTACGTTATGAATTTTATATCTTTTCCCTCACCACAGTCAAGATGTTGTGGTGATCTTTGAGTTGTATTATAGTCATCCCAGTTTGGGGGATGTGGGAATAGTGAGTATTTCACAAAACAAAGTTTTGTTTCATTTGTGAAGGAGAAATTATTATTATTATCAACAACAGCTCCTAGTGTTGCAATATAATAATTTTATATTATTATCTCTAGTGAGTGAAAGCAGGAACAGAGGCTTGAAAGGAATCTTCAAAGCTTGCAACTTTGAAATTAGAGGTAATCATTCAATGACAGAAATGGTCCCTAAACAGTCACAGTAGATTCAGAGAGGGCAGAAAAAGCTTGCCAATACACTTGCAGTGTATCAGAAATTGCACAACACTGCCTATAACAAACAAAATTCAAATATTTCTATATAATAATTCAGTAGCATAAAAAATGCAGAGGAAAAGAGCAGGAGAGAAGAAGGCCATGAGAACATCAGGAAATTTGCTAGCATCTTACTAAATGCTTCATGTTTCCCTCACGTAGAGGAACAAATGTTCCTGACATGATGTGGTTTAAGGAAAATTTTTCCTGGTCTGAAGGCCCAGGATTGTTTAAATTGCAAGAATATTTCCCAGACACACCTCTTAGTTACTCACAAGTTTCTCTGCACAGTATTTGATCTTTCAAAAGAAAAAAATTTACACTGCTTATTGACAAATATCTGCCATTGCCCTTTATTTGCACTAAATAGTCCATGTTTCTTACTATTTAACAGGAAAAAAGTCAGCATGAATTGTATATATCAAATCAACAAAATTCTGGAGAGTAATTTACCAGAAATGAGCAAGAAATGAGGGAACTTCTGGCTTGGGAAAATTGAAATATGATAAAAAAGAAACCTGCATCTTAGTTTCAGCCTGTCTGAACCCCACAGCTATGGAGAGATTAAGATAAAAGTGTCAAAGGTCAAAAAAGTGTCAAAATTTCCTTTGGTGGCACTGGACCTGGATTTTGATCAGTCCCCTTTCTGGGCTATAGGCAACTGCTGCACTCAGTACAGAGATAGATTTGAAAGATGCTTTTTACTGCTATCCTCAGCATTTTCTTTATTTCTGTTTAAGTTTGATCCCATGTTACTACATACAAAAATTATTAAACAAGATTATAATCTAAGAATCCAAAGGATGTGCTTAAAATCTATAGCCAGCTTTCAGTAACTGCAAGGATGATACATATATATCATTTCAGCATATGAATTGTTTGCTTACTACAGTGATATTTGAGTAAATTAGAAATCAGTATACATCAGAAGTGTACATGTGACATGTTATGATAAATGTGTGTTCAAAATCTTATAAATCTTAAAGCAACATTGACACAACAAAGCCTAAATAATTGGTTTAATAACGTCATCTTGTGAGTTTTTGGGGCTTTTAGTGCCATCTAGTGATATTTGTGTGGAACTGAAATTTCATAGTATTGCATACGTGTATGAGTATATCCTACAATAAAAAAATCTTCTAGATTCAGAATGCTATACTTTAAAAAATATGAAAATATAAACAGCCATTTAAATTCTGTTGCATGTGTATTAATAGCAAAAATCACGTATATATTGGTCAATTTTTCTTCTACACTGCAGCGTATTGAACTCTGAAATGCAGACACTTCTGATGAGAAAACAAGTCAGTAATTACAGCAGTCTTTTTAAAAGACATAAAAAAGAGGTGAATCCAATTTAAAATAAATGCAAACCTCAAAGTTACTGAACATGCCAATCAGAACTATCTAAAATTCAAGTTAGTTGTGTATATGTTTAGTAATCTGATCTGTTTTCATGAGAACCCACCTGCAGTACAGTTCTAGTGTTCCCAACATAAGAAGGACACGGAGCTGCTGAAGCAAGTCCAGAGAAGGGCCAAGAAATTGATAAGGGGACTGGAGCACCCACCTACGAAGACAAGCTGGGACAGCTGGGGCTGTTCAGCCTGGAGAAAAGCAAATTGTGTGAAGACCCCATAGCAACTTTCCAGTATCTGATGGGGGCCTACAAGGGAAGCTGGAGAGACACTCTTCATCAGGAACTATAGTGATAGCACAGGGAGTAATGGGTTTGAACTGAAAGAGGATATTTAGGTTACATATTAGGAAGATATTCTTCACTGTGAGATTGGTGAGGCACTGGAACAGGTTGCCCAGAGAAGCTGTGGATGCCCCATCCCTGGCAGTGTTCAAGGTCAGGTTGAATGGGGCCTTGAGCAACCTGGTCTAGTGAAAGGTGTCCCTGCCCATGGTAGGAAGGTGGGAATCATATCATCTTTAAGGTTCTTTCCAACTCAAACTATTTGATGATTCTATGATAAAGGAGTTGGCAGCCACCTGCCAACTTTGTGCTCTGCAGTTCTGACTCTGCATCATTCCAGGCTTTCTGATTTTTCTCCCACCTCCTTTTCTACCCTGGAACATCTAGGCATTGCTTTGTCTTCACAGACACCTTTGAAAACTTAGTTTTAGAAACAAAAAATAACTGAAGAAAAAATTCATCAGAGAAACTTCTCAGATCCAAACCATAGGTAAGGAATTTATCTTCCACACTGAGTCCCAGAAACACCCCAAGGTTACAGCTTTTATTTGGTGACATTCACATGATGTGATCAAGGTCTATCTTTAACACATATAATAAGTGGTTTTGCTGTATTCTTATATCTCTTTCCCTGGATGTTCTTGTAAATTGCTGAAAACCCTTAGTTTTAGTATGCAAACCTGAATTTTTTTCCCCTTAGGATATGAAGGTTTTTTATTGATCAGTTCAGTCCGTAATGTTCTAGTGTCTGAATTCAAACCAGATAGTTTCCGAACCATTAGTAGTATTACAGTCTTATCTTCAGACCCTAGTCAGATGTAAATAGTTCGTCATTAACTGAGAATAAGGAATATATGAATGGCTGTCTCAGCAGTGTACACAGTCCAAATCCAGAGTGCAACTAAGCAAATTGAAAAACTGGTTTTTGGAAGACTGATAAAAAATTCTGAAAGTGGGTCTGTCTGCATCGTGTGTGCAGGTTTGCTCTGCCACTGCTCAGAACTGGTGGAGCTCTTGCCTGAATGCCTGGGGGACCGAGCTGAATTAACCTGCTTCAGCACCATTCTCCAGCTGCTGAAATACCTGACTTCTGCAGGGCATGAGAGGTATTTGCTGGTGTCTGAATGCCACTGTGTAGAGATATCATCTATAAAATCTGTATAAACTATATAATTTTGGATCTTGGTAGAAGACCCAAAATTGGTAGAAAAAAAGGAAAAAAAAAAGGAAACATACAAGCAAAAGCTTACTTACACTTTTGTATTTAAACTGTATTTCAGCCCAATCCTATTATATGTGGCAGTGAAAAGGAACACATTTCATAAATACTGAATTACTATAGAAATACTGCTTAGTAAGAAAACTTGCTGGAAAGACTGCCAATGTGCCCCTGGCACACCTAAACCTCACTGATGGGCCAGGGTTACTGCACTGAAGGAGGCAAACTGAGAGCAGGAAGAATTTACCAGCTGGTTTTGCATCTGCCAGATGAACTGATGAGAGAAGCAGAACTGCAGCCTGAGTCAATGCTCAACACTAACACAAAATAAGTTGTATGGAGGGTTTCTTTTTTAAAAAAATAAATAAAATTGCACAACATCATCACTCCCATTTTGCCTTTGGAGACTGCCTTTGACAGAGATGTGTTTTATGATTTAGAATAATTATTCATTTTGAAGATTTATATTTCATTCACAGCATCACATGCTGAGACTAGCTGAGTATTAGATAAATTTGGGCTCAGAGTCCCAGACTATATAAGAGAAGAATTTCAGATCAGTTGGCAAATCTCCCCCGTAACAACAGGGCAAAAAACACCAACTGATGACTTTCTATTTCTAGCTTTCAAGACAACAACCGTAACTCAAAAGAGCTTTTATCTCTGATATGAAGGAATACAATTCCTTCCTCTCAGATATGGTTCTTTGCTTTCCAACATGTGTTAAATTATTGCAATTCCCTGATGATCTTGGAGATCAAATGGAAATTAAAATAAAAGTTAATGCCTAATTGCACAGCCTCAAGACAGTGCAGCCCAGCAGCAGCATTGACATCAGATAGATCCAGCTCTGTATCTGTGTTAGAAAGGGTCTGTCTTGACCTTTAAAGCTAACAAAAGCCTAGGTCAGGCCTTCAGAATGGCTGACTACCTTTTAAATCTCTGAAGCAAGCTCAATATCTCTGATTCAAGCAGAGAGGGAAGGTATGAGGGAGAAGACCATTTCAGCTTCTTCCCTAAAACATGATCAGTGGCAAAATGTACCTGCAGCTGTGACAGGCAGTATCAGCAGGCTCTGTCATAGCACATGATACCAAAGAGGATCATGCTTACCACCAAGTACAATAGAAGTGTTTAAGTTTGTGGAGATAGGACCCAGTGGGATTTCTGGAGGCTGTGGATGGGCAGATCTGCTAACCTCCATGGCTCCCGCAAGCTTCCTGTGGGGAACATCATCTCCTAATGCAAGGGAAGGCAGGCTCCTGTGGTAAGGGAGGCTCTACTCCCTCCTCAACTCACTTCCACCCAAGCTGCTCTGCCCTCATTTATGACAACTCTGCACTTCCTTCCTGAACAGAGAAATATGCTGAAAAGTGCAGAATGGACTGTGCGAAACATGGCACGGGGCTAGTTATGGGGACCATGATACCATGTGCCTTCAGTTCCATGGTTCCCTGCTGTTGTCAGGTGGTGGTTTAGTAATGTGGTAGTACAGCAGCATCTCTGTGTTTCCTTTCTGTGGCTTCAGGGTCACAGCTTTAGGGTGTGCCTTCTGCAGTGTGAGGTAGGGATCGGCTTTATACAAGCATGTCACAGCAGTCAGGAATGCAGATGCAGCTCATTCTTCTGTCACAGGTGATGGTTTGCACAGAGAATGGGAACAAGCACTGAGGGCAAGCCCATTTAATCTGCACTGCTCCTGAACACTGGTGAGCACCTGAGCACTTGAAATGAGACAAGCGCTTGAAATGAGATTTTTAAATACAGGAGGTTCTGAGAATGCGCATGTGGTAGTGGGGTGTAATTGTGCTTTCATCTGCATGACTTGGTTGTAGACTTGTTTTACACATCAATGTTTCATCAGGATTAACAACTGGTGAAATGCAGACGTTTATCAAACCCAGTTAAGCTTTTTAATTAACTTTCAACCTGTCAGAGCCAATCACAGCCACCAAGATAAGCCTCCTATCACTTGCATGATGTAGATTTTTTTTCAAAGGTTCATGAAGAAGTCAACATTTTAGAAGTTATTTCAGAAGGAATCTCATTAATCTTAACCCTATGGAGTTTGATTGCTTTCTGAAATGATCAGCATGTCAGCTAAGCAAACCTTTTGTGAGTCTGTTGTTTGTTGTTTGAGATTAATTAAATTTCACTAATCCTTGTGTTTTCTGAAATACACGGTAAATATCCATGATGTTCAGATTCAGAAGATGACAATTGTTCTGTTGGACCAAACTAAAGGTTCCTATAAATCCAGTATCCTGCTGCTGATACTGGCCAAAAGTGGCTGCCCAAGAAAGACTGTAAGAGTTGGAGGAGCTATGCAATGTGTTTCTCAAGCGCTCTCTGATCTCTGACCAGACTCAGATACTGTCTAAGCTATATTCTTTATTTTCTTTTTAACACATTTCTGCAGAAGTCTATCAAGCCTTCCCTTGAATCAATGCAAACTTTTAACATTCACATCCTTAAGTGAGGAGGTTTGCAGCTTAACTACACCATGTAAGAAAAAAGTTGTTTTGAGCTTGTCTCTTCACAATTTCCTTGTCATCACGTAGATGCTGTACTGGAAAAGAGAGTGAGCAATTGATCCCTAGTCCTCTGTTCATGTCATTTATCACTGAAGACACCATGGCCAACCATGATCAAAACTTTTATCCTCTTTATTTCCATCACCTCTGAGTCTTGCCTGCATTCACTCCCGCTCTTCACATCAGTCTTCCCATGCCTTCTTGATGCAGAGGCTTTCACAGCCTCACTGTGCCTCTCTGTCTCAGAGATTCCATTGGTGCCCTTTTTCTCCCTTTTCTAACATGGATTTCTCATGAATGGACTTCCTTTGACTTCAAGGGACAGAAAGAGATCCTCCACTGCTGTCACGTTGCATATGCCCATGTCATGATTGCCCTCCTAACAGTTAACATCTGTTATGCAGGACACATGCCAGCAATACTGAATGACTGGTTTCCAGTTTTCACTGGGACTACTAGTAAAGCATGAGGCACTTTCCAGCTTACCGTGCCTAAAGTCAAGGAGGACAGATACAATATAAGGACAGAAATGGTTGTTCTGATTAGAGCAAATTGTTTCAGTTATGTCAACTTCTGTATAATGTAATCAAATTTTCCCAAAAAAGAAAAATGCCATGCAATTTTTCTTTTGGAGCAGAAAATCTAGCATATAGAACACTTAATGGGATCCTCACCTAAAGTTCATAGTAGTCAAACAATAAGAAACCCCATGATTATAACCATGCATTGAGTCAGACAGGGAATATTTAACGTATTCTTTTTGACAGCACTGAAGGTGGCTGCCATCTCTGTACATAAAATTTAATGCAGCCCAGGAGTCTTGCAACTAGTCTCAAGAAAAAACAAACAAACAAAAGTTAGATGTCTTTGAAAAGCAGCTGTGTTGATAAATCCCTGCTGAGGGGCTGAGAGCATTTTGCACTGTAAGTCACAGGAAAAACTAAAGCAGGTGTTCTGACAAATCTTGCCACTAATCAGAGCAGAAAAGAGGCTAAAACTAAACTAAACTAAATCTATGTCTCCTGCACTTGATTTAATAACTTTTTCCCTGGCAAGGTGCTTGCCGTACGGTGGTTCACTTCATATTTTATTAAAGAATAGCTCCAGATAGAAAATTGAATAGTGGATAGTAATGCAATGTAGGGAGTTTTGATGACCTGCTAATACAGTGAATTCAGCTTAAGTGGTTTGTGAATGACAGCAAACTCCTCATATTAAATTACAGCAGAGCATATGTTTTCGATCATGAACTCTGCTGTAACCTATAGCAAGAAAAGAAAGTCTGAAACACAAACACTAGAGTAAGACACAGATTCCTCTGCGTTAGGACAAACCAGTTGTTTTGGGACGTTAATAACAGAGGAACCTAGCTCTGGTTCATTAAAATGAAAACAAACATGTATGCACCTTAATCTGTTTTGCTTGGAGCTGCTTCAAGTGTAAATAAACCAAACTGTGGGTTGCACAGTTAACCTGTGCCACAGCTCTGGGGAGTTTCTTCACGTTGGAGATGGAGCAGGTGGGGGAAGGCAGTTGTGTCCTAACAGCAGCAGCAGGACAGCTGTGTTTTGGTATCTGATGTAGAAGTAGGATTATATTTGATAGAGTGAAAGAAGGATTACAGTGCATCTGACAGGAGAAGGGGCTTGCAGGAAAATTGTTTGCCATGGATTATAGGACATAATCTTTTAATGTCCCCAGTAAATGTTGGTTTTGGAGGGAAGATAGATCAAGTGCATATTAGTCTTTCTGGGTAGAGGGATTGTGTATTTAAGTTTCCACAATAACCTAACATAATTTTAATTTGCTTATTATTGAGAAGGATGTTCCATTTGAAAATATTGTACATAGAGTGTGATACATGTATAAATATCACAGATGTGAATATCAGGCGTGAAAACAATCAATAATGCTGCATTTCTTTAGTTAATTCATTGTTGTTGTAGACTTCTTACCAGGATGACATATCTTGAAGTCATTCTGTAATGTCTGTCAAGAAAAAAATATCATGCTGAGCTTTTTACCCTTGTTTTTAAGTTGTAATGATCAGATAAGTAAAATTCTTGAAGAATATTGAATAATCCAGTAGTGTTTCATATTCCCTAGTCTTTAAAGAAAAATTGAACAGTAGTGCATTTAAATAACTGGTATAGTTACTCTCCTTCACTTCTGAGAACTCATTTATCCTCTAAAGCTTGTGTGAACAAGTTTTTATTGTGGGGATACAGAGCGTTAGATACCAAATCCAGTAAAAGAAGGTGCAGATCCCATTGAAAATCCTTCAGTTTACCTCTTGCTTCCACTTTCTCAAGTTTTCTTCCATGAGCACCCATTGGTGAGGAGCTCTAGCAGCCCTGATGTGCAGTCTGAGTATCTACAGGATTGCTGCGTGCCCCCTGAGTCTCACGCCTGAAGACCACAGCTTGGCTTACCTTTGGTTATTACTTGATACTGATGAAGCTGGAAACTAGTATACATATTGGGATTTTAAAAGCATATCTAAGGCCAGACCAGAAGCTCTGGGCTGGCTGTTTGAATTTGTCTTTCTGATAATAAAGGCAATTGACCTAATTCTTGTGAATGACATCCGTGGGACCAGGATTTTGCTCTGAAATACTCTATTACTATGTAATTATACACAAGAGGATTGCAGAAAAAGTGTTTGAGGCTTAGCTAGGAACTTCAGAACAAATAAATAAATAAGTAGAGAACAAAGCACTCAGTAAAACCATAGCACCTACCACAGGAATTTAATTAATGCCTCCCAGACACAATCTACTTATCCACTCAGAAAATGTGGGAATCATATTAACCTGAACAGTCCTTCTCATGAGTGATTTTCATAGCACTGAGTAGATAATGACAGAGTTGCAAAACCCCATGCAAGGTTCTGCTAGAGTCTGACCTCATGTGAGCTGCAGTCCTGCTGTTCAAGAACAGCAATTCCATGGTGAACAAAAGGTGACCTTTGTGGAATTGTGCAGGACCATCAAATTTAGAGACCAGACTGAGTGAAGTGTTGGGTAGTTCCTGCAAGACAGGTGCACTATGTCGTTATACCCCATTCAGGGTCTTATCTGGGACAGGCTCTTGTTTATTGTCACTGAAACCAACAGCAAGCTTCGTGCTGATTTTTAGAAGAAAAGGGTTAGAATGACCCAATTTTGCAGACTATGGATGTTTTTAATGTTAGTTTTGAGTAGTGAACATTGCTAGGAAAAGCAGCTGAAATACATATGAAGATGATTAACATTGATCAAGTTTTCATCTGAAATATTTCATTTGTCATCTTCCAACAAATTTCTGCAAATAAATCACCTAAAACCCCTAAAAAATCTTCAAGTATATAGGTGTTATTCTAAAATAACCTTCTAGGGTTATAAAAAAATTTATAAGAAAAAATTATGTTAATTACATGTGACTGAGACAACATTTTGCTATTTTGGGAATTTTTACTACAATAGATAGGCCATGACTGAAAATCACTGGCAGGGTTAAGTGGATTCCACTTAATCACAACATAAATGACGTTGATTGTCACAGTGTTTTATATGGCAGCACAAGTAGGACTAAAATTAATATGTAAAACAGAACACTGATTCATTTTTCCTCTGGCAAAAAATGACTTCATGCTATTGCATAAGAGGTCATGGTGGTCTGAATCTTGAACAAATGCGATCTTCAGAATGGCAAAAAATCCTATTTAATATAATAAAAATAGAAATAATTTTTAAGTAGAAGCTCATGTTAAATTTAAATTTATAATATTGCATTAAATTCTAGCAGTTTCCCACTCCAGTATGGCAGTAACAATCCACTAGTACAGCAAAACATTCAAAGAATTGTAATATCTGAACTATATTATAAATTTATAACTGAATCATGCTTTCTTTAGAAATTAAATGAAGGTATGAAGACTGTCTGGAATTAGCTCGAATATGAGTTAACATTGACAACAGATGTAATGGAGGTTGCTTGCTGCATGTCAACTAAAGCACATCTGATCACACAGGCATTTTCCATAACAATGCAGTGATTACATACATTTAAAAAAAAACAAACAAGCAGGTGTGTTTCTTATATCCTGTCCAAAGACTGAAAATGTTAACTTTCAACAACTAAAAAATATTTTACTCTTTGTATTGTAGAGTGTAGCAGGTGACAGGTAAAACGCAGAACTAAAACGTAGAAAAATACAGAAGGCATGTGTTTCTGTGTAAACACACACGTGGAATTCCTTTTGGTTCTTGGAGGAGCTGAAACCTTCTGCTCTTAGGAACAGATTTTTATGCTCCAGTTTAGCCATCTAGAGTTTAGGCTAAGAAAGGTGGTGACATGTTCCTTTCACAACAAGTGTTAGTGGAGAGAAACAGGCACTTTTGTAATGTAACTAATTCTCTTCCTGCAGTGGGAAGGTGAATTTAATTCTATATGCCATAAACCTCATGGGTTTTGGAAAAATGCTATGGATTGTGGATCGTATTTGTTCTGGGCACACACAAGATGCTTACTGACAATATAGAGAATTTGTGGGCTGAAACTTCTCATAATTTTTCCTAGTGTGTCAATGAATTACCACCAAACTAAGAAAAAAGTTATGCTACTATTTTATTAATTAAATATAAAAAATAAGCCAAAAAGCAATTTCCTGAAAATGCTGTTGGGCGCCATGAGAATACTGGATTAATTTTCCACAAGTGATAAGAACTAGATCTAGGAATCATAGTATTACTAAAAGAAAATGTCCATTTTCCTTATTATGCCTTTAAATATTAAATTGGTCCTTGAATTAATTAGTGAACAGAAGACCTGCCAAATTATTACAGAAGTAAAAGAATGAGTTCAATATGTAAGACAAGGTTATAGAATTTTTCATTTGGTACAAATACTCCTTCAAAATGAAAAATAGGAGAAAAAGCAGAAATATCTTGAATACATATATCTAGATGTGGACCAGAAGATTGACTATAGAAATTATTTTCTCCAGGCACTTAATAACTGCAGTATTTGGTTAGCAGTGTAGATAAGGTGCTAACGTGTCTGCATGGTATAGGTTCATCTCACAGCTTCAGATTAGTCTGCAATAAAGTTTTTAGTGAAATTTATTTTCTTCAACAAGGCAGCACTTCTGATAGTTCTGCTGAGCTGTGACATTTACTTTAATATTTATGTTAGGAGCAACTGATTGCAAAACCCACTGTCCTAGTTTGTGAACCTGCCATGGTCACATCAAGACTTTACCAGCACCTGCCACCAGTGAGGCCCTGCTGTTTACTCAAGGCATCTTCACTTCACCTGTACTGCTCTTGTAGGGACTTTCCGAAGATTTGGTACAAAAAATTTAGTCAGTCCAGCATATGATTTACTTGTAGCTTGGTTTTAAGGAATACATATTGTGAGAATTTCAGTAGAGTGCGGGGCTTTTTTCCTTCTCTAATTACCTTTTTATATGGATTGTGGGTCGTGAGGTTGCGGGCTAAGAAACTTTGCTGTTCTGGATAGGGCCTCAGGAATAATTTGTAATTTTCTCTTCCTGAAGATAAAAGACTAGGTGAGAGCCACCCTAGGAGGATGCAGGGCAGTATTATGGATGCCCTGATAGCAGTCAGAATGCTGAAGCTATGGGAAGGATCAGATTCTCCTGCCTTAGCAGGGCAGGAGAAAACCTGACTGCCACAATGTCCTCTAGCAACAGCAACTTCAGATGAATTTGGTCACAAAAGTGACCATGGCACCGTTTGGCAGCAACACCTGAAAGTGTACCATCTTTGTTAGCAACAGAAAAGCAACATGTGTGGTTTGATCTCCGTGGGGAGACCTGGTTTGGTGTATGTCTTCTGATGCACTGTGGCGTGTCCCCAGGCCAGGGGGCAAGGGGACAATTTGGACTCTTGATCACCTCCCTGTTATTATAAGGGTGGGAGCCAGCAAAACAACTGGTAGGAGAAAGCAGTGCTGGATGTCTCCATGGGTCACAGGGCTGCCTCCATCCTCCATTTCAATGCAGCAGGCTCTCTGGTGAGGGAAGTTCACCTGTGAAATTATTTCCATGGCTTTTAAAGGTTTATGACTGGTTAGAGAGCTCCCAAGCAGACAGTTAAATCAAAATGCCCATGGAAAAAGACACTAGAAGATATGCCTAAAACAGTGGGGGCTGAAATGAGAGGTACATTAAAACATAAAGGATGTAAAAAGAAATAAACTCAGGCATTTAAAGATAGAAAAAATTGTAGAGAAAGAGAAATGAACCTGCTGGATTACACTTGTGCGTTGAGCTCTAGGCGAAAGCAAGATTAACTTTATTGAGGTCAATAAATAAACCTCGCCTTCAGAAACAAATTACTTAATTTAGCTCTGTGGTGAGACAGAGCCATCTGCAATGCCCACCCATTGCCAGAGCAGTTCTATAAATAACTGCCACTGTTGCACTAAAGCAGAAGAGGATTAAAGCTCTCATTTAGCTCTCTTGCACAGACAAAATAAAAGGTTTTTACTGCATGTGAGCAGTGTAAGTGGTTGCTTAATGCTAGGTGAATGCTGGCCATCCATCACAAAAGTCTTCTCAGGTCACAGTGAGACACACTCATTTCTCCCTTTTGGGTCTAATATTTCCAGATCAGTAATTTAAAGAGAAAATCTTCGACCCAAAAAATAAAAAAATAATAGTAGGAGTTAAGTGCAATTGAAAACCAAAGTGCTGGATAAGTTGAAATATGAATTGCCAAAACAGATTCAGGCACATAATAACTGTGTTAAGGACCCATTAATGTCCCTTCATTTTTCTTCAATACTTATTTTGATTGTATAGGTCCCCTATCAAATACCAGTGAAGAACACACTACAAATAAATTCTGTTTCAAATATACTAACCAATTCAGTGACAGTTTAATGTTAGCAACTTCAATGTGTGCAGTACCAGAATAGATTCTGAGGTTTTTTTCTAATGATTTTCTCTATCTTTAATTGAAATCTTACTATGAATGGTAGAGGGAACTAGCCAGAATGCAGTACTTTATACTGAGCTGAGATCCATAAGGGATAGAAACAGAGATAGAAAGATGGAGGAAAGAATATAAATGGCCAGATGAATCAGTGGTTAGGCATACCTTCCTGTTTGTCATAGGGAGCCGTGTGGATATAAGGTTCTCATAAGGATTATAAACTGCTGAAAAAAAGACATTTTCAACACCATTTGGGGGAAAAATGTTAAAGAAAATTTTGGAACAATTATTTTTTGGGGAGAAAATTAGCCATTAACTTTGGTAGCTGTAAGTAAAAGTAATGGAAATGAGGAGGCACCTTATCCATTTATCCTTGTGGTGTCTCTGCAGTTATTTTTATTCATACATATTGCTTTGTTTGCTGCCTGAAATGGTGCAAATGATTTTCGGTATCAGCTGATACTACACTGAAAGGGGTTTCCTGGAGATTTACAACAGCAAATCTTCAAAGGCTCCGATCAGACATTATTGCAAAGGTTTTACTGATGGAAACACTCGACGACACCTCTCCAGCAGCTACTCACTGTGATCTAGACATGTAACCCTCTTTGGGATAGTAGACCAGATGTAGGAAACATTTTCAATTTGACATTATGATTTCCTACTTCCAAAAAGACCTGCATTTTTCTTTATGAGCATGCCATTTTTATTATGAAGAAGATACAAGAATCTCAAGGCACCTTGCACATATTCAAGAAAGGTCTATAGAGTCACTGAAGGCTTAAGCTCAGATCCCTGGTTTGATGCTGATGCAGATTAAGCACCAAGATTTGTCTGAATCTACTGGCTAATTTGTAGCAAGAAAAATACCCTCCACAGGGAAAATGGGTATGGAAACAAATAGATGTGTTTAAGAGAACAACTGGTAATAATACCCCTTTCCTTAAGAAATATGTGTTCAATTTAGACATGACATATTTAGGCAAAGACATGACATATCAGGCAGCTGACAAGGTATGAGTTTCCCAGAAGCATGTCTGTCCAACCTGTTTTCTCATCTTTCCTTTGAGCTCAGAGGAAAATCTTCCTTAATTAAGCTTGTAATGAGATAAATGTAATAGCAGAGGATACGTGATAGGCAAGTCAGTGACTTCTCTAAACATTCATTGCTTTTAAATCTAGTGCTTTTCTTGAGAAATCAGACCAGATAGAGCTTTCTAAGGGAAGAAGAAAATGAAAGTGCCAGCGTCTGGTTGACACAACATTGAGCAGATGTTTCCCACTGTCCAAGAGTAGAAGCTGCAGTTTCTTTTGCCTGTGTCTAAACTGGTAAATGAAAGGGACAGGGGCTGTTGTCTCTCCCGAGTGAGGCCAAGTAGTGAGACACAGAGTACTTCCAAGGACTAGACTTTTTCCTTGAAAACCGTGGCCTTATGTCTCATGCTTCCCATTGGCATCCTGTGGTGTCCTCCGGGGCCTATGCTGTCTTCTGGGTAAAGGAGCTAACACAGTGCAAACCTGCCTCTGGGAGCATGCTAGTGGCTGCACGGCATGGGCACTCCTGCATTACTGCTGGTGGCCCTGCCCTCACCCTCTTTGCTTTACTAGTACAGATACTTCCCCGAAGGCCCCAAAGAGCTAGAGATGTAGTGGCCTGTTAAATCTACTCATTGGCTGACACTTTCTTGTTAAGTGGTAAAATTTTTCCAATCCTTTTCATACAGAAGTGTGCATAGGTATTTTCTTTCTCATATCTTTACAGCAGGATTTAAGGAGCTGTAAGAAGGAATTTAGAGTAAGAAATGAGTGAAAATACAAAGAAAAGGCAATGTAATAAAACAGAGAAGACTTCAGGCCTTCATCTTTCTTAAATATTTATTTATTCCTCTCCTCAGCCACCTCTGAATTAGTCTATGAAAATAAAATATTTTTATTCACAAATAAATCCGTTTAAATGGTGCTAAAGTGAGGATTGTTTGTAACAGAAAATAGAAGAGGGAAATTCATTCCACAATATCCAAATTGCAATCCTGAGGAACTAGGAACCATTCTTTCACTCCAAGAGCAGGGTCTGCTTGAATTCACACAATTAAAGAGTTTTTCCCTTTCCTTCCATAGTCAAAATGTGATCTCATTCACACTTCTCTTTCAGGAAAGTACCTCACCCATCTTAGTATTGCTCACAACACCAAAAATGGGTCACAGTTGCTCCCAGGAACTGTCCACCAAGTGGACAATCATTAATAGACCTGTTTGCTTTAATATCTTATTCCAAAATGGGTTATTCAGAAATCCATTCCATGATTCAACTGGCTCTAAGTCTTGACCATTGTTACAATCTGCTTAAATGTTGTGGAAAGAACTTTAGATTCAAATATTCCCCTGAGCAAAATTAAAACTCACACAAGGTATCTGTTGGTACCAAAACTGATTTTATTAGTTGCTAAGGGATGCAAACAGAAGAAACATGAAAAGGTTGGAAAAAGCTAAGATTACTTCTAGAAGCAGAGAAAAGATACCACCTTTTTTTTTTTTCCCCCTAAACCACCAGCTTTCTATCTCTTTCCTCTTCCCTGATTTTCTAAAATTTCTCCTCAAGTTTTTGTAGCGTTCAAAGGAGGTTTCTTGAGATCTAGCTCTATTCAGATGAAACAATAGCAAGATCTTTTGGCAGGAAAACTCCAGTAGGAAGCTCTGGTGTGAACCTCTGGCAGAAGGCAGACAGAGAATTTTTGGTAGGAAATTTTGACAGGCAGAGACAATGGCAAAACATCATTTGTGGCATTTCTATATTACCTCTGTCTTACAACTGTATCTTGAATATTAATATTAAAAGTATTTGGTTTGATTTAATATCAATATTAATAATACTTGCAAGTATTTTATACCGGGGGCAAGTGTCCCCTTAATTCAGAGACACATCAGATAATACATATTTTTCCTTTTTAATTAATATTTATATGTGTCTTTCTTAGGACTGGTAAGTGCTTACTAGTTTCTGATCAATGTTTTTATGGTGATTAACAGCAAAACATTTTTTACTTCTCTTTTAAGTGGTTTCCATGCTCCTTTTCCCTCTGCAACTTGTTCCTGTCCATCAGTTGGAATCGAGAGTTTGATTTTGAACAGCTGAGAGGATAGAGATTTCTGGAACTCAAGCAGTGCAGAACAAGGGATGGGAAATCCTAGCAGTGAATCTCAGGTCCCCACGATGTGCAGACAAACGTCAAATCAACTGGCTGTCTGGCTGCTTGAATGCTTTTCAATCTCTGGTATGTGAGTGGTCAATAGGAAAAAGAGGGTTTTAATCTCTTTTTATTCTATATCACATTGCAGCTGAGCTCTGTGGGCAAAATAAATAGTCAACATTTCAAAACATGGATGGAACTGTTTCTCTGAAGCTTTAGTTTATGTAGAGACCAGTTTTGATATCAAGCTAGTAATGCTCACTGGGAGAAAGATCAGGGTTGACATTCTCCCTGGATCACACCATCCCAATAGAAAGATTTCCATTCTCACCAGTTTCACTAACTAAAGCTCCCTACAGAATCCTTGAACTTTCTTGGTCTGAAAGTGATTATATACCTTTTTCTTTGGAGAACTTCAGAGTTTACTCAGCCATGAAGCAGAAGGGTGTATAGGGGCTAAGTGGGACTTTTGTGCTCCAGGACTACAACTCTGTACCACTAAAATGCCAATGAAAATGTCCTTCTTGAGTGAAAGTGGCAACGCAATCATGCTTCTCAGGAAATTGAGACAGAAGCATAACATCAATTGACAGTAATATATAGCAGGTCTTCACTGCACAGTTTAAATACAGCAAATGCATCTCAGTTTCTGCTGCTACTGGAATGTCAACAACAGTGCCGTGCTAAAGCAGTCCAGAGATTAATAATTTCACTTTACACACAGCAGCTGATCTGTAATACCTTTGTTCCATCTGCCAACAGTGCAACATTTATGAGTCTCAAGGAGCAGTCCATGTGAAAGGTGAAGTTCACAGTGGCAACATATTCCTGTTCTTATGCATGTGATGTTGGGGAGGTTTTCAAGTCATTCTTCTCTTGATTTAGAGAAGTAAGTCCCAAAGACACTAGTGGCCTTTTCTCTCTCAAAACAGTGCTTTGTTGCTGCTTGACCCTTCTGGGGCTCTATACGACCACTTGCTCTGGGTGTCCATAGCAAGAACAGAGTTGCTGAGAGTAGGGAGAAGCGTGTCTGCATCAAGGAAAAGCCTATGGCTGAGGAGTCTTGATGTGTATGACCACATATCTAAGAAAGATTGGCTTAGTTGGGGAGGGAGAATTAGACTGCCCTCCAGTTTCTGATCTCCAAGATTGCATCCAAAGACACAGGATTTGCCATGTTTTTGTTGATCTGAGCCTCCTTCTTGAAAATGGTCTCCAACAGGCTGTCTCATACTCTGAGCTGTGTTAAGGCTGTTAACATCATTATTCAGCAGCTGCAGGCCTGTGTCCGGAAGCAGTCCATACCAGTGGCAGCTGACAAAGGCAATCTGTATCCCTCAATAATCGATTATACAAGCATGCTGTAAGCCACTCTTTTAGTTCACCCCATTGTCCCATCCCACAGATGACACCTACTACAGACCAAAACTGCTTTGGGATCTAGAACTGAGTAGACATGTACTTCTGGCCATGCAGACTCCTGCAGACACGAGGTACAGCAGTTTAGTGCTGGCAAGTCCATGCTGATACTAATTTGTTGATTGCCATGCTAACTAGGGGCTTTACTATGCCTATAAATGACCAAGATGTACATTGCCATTCAGTGCTCCTTACAGCAATGTTCTTATTTTAATCATGAGAGATTATCTAGCACATCCCAAGAACACACAAATTACCATAGACAGCAAATGTGGGGTGAGATTAGACATGTCCATGCTGTATGCCAGGATATGTGTCCTCAGCCTATCCCTTTAGGAACTTGTGCTCCTGGTGAGGCGTGTCCATCATTTCCACCCCTGCTGACTTGCTGAAGCTTCTACACCCCATTATTTTACTGTACTATTGCACTTAAGGGTTTGTACCCAGCAGTGCAGCTCAGTACCTACCACAATCTCTTTGGGCCATTGTAACATGCCCTGATTTGTGAAACTGAGGACATTATGAGGAAAAACAAAGCATTTTATTTTGAGAGGAAAAATATGCTATTTCCAGAAAAAAAAAAATTATTATTAAAAGAGGATGGAAAGAGGGGGCCAAAAATACATTTCAAACTTTTCTATGAAACTATATAATGAAAAAAGAAATTTTCTGATCCTTTGAATATGACATCTACTGTTTACACATAGCTATGTACACAGCTCCGTACACTTATTTCTAAACACCCTGATGGGCTCTAGAACTTTTGTAATAGAATTAAATAAAATGGGTGAATGAAGAAAAAGAAAAGGCCTCCAATCTATACTAAAAAAAGAAGATGTGTAATGGTCTTTGCAGGATAATTTAGATGAAGCACGATAAAATTATCCATTGCTCTGAAAGGCACATTTGAAATATGACTACATTATTATGTTATGAATAAATTCTGGTAGGTGTTGAGTAATAGCTAGTCATCACACATCAGGGTTTGTGCAGGATAAAGCCTTCTGTAGCAAAGTCAAGTTACATGAACCTTCTTTAACATGCTGTTTAAATAAACAATGGCAAATTGGCAGTATTACACTGCGTGGAACAACTGAAAAACATACCCTAGTGCAAGTGAAGGAAGGAAGTGAGTAGCTGGTAAAATATACCTGCATTAACTGCTGAATTTGGGTCACTCTACAAGCATAAGAGGTTAGGACATCATGGGCAAGAATTTATTTTTTGTTTTAGTTTTTTTCTGAACCAGAATCTAGATGAATTTAACAGAGGTACAGAAAGATTTTTTTACAACACAGTTTCATTTTAGTTTGCAGTGAAATTCAGTATCTGCTGAAATATCAGTGACTGGATGTTGGCACAAAGAAAGCTGAAATAAATTATTCATACCAATTAGCAAAGCAGTGTAAAATTTCACAGGAGGGATTAAACTCGAGCGACTCATTCAATCTACTCTGCTGCTGACAGAGGTCTCAATAACCCAATGATGGTGGAAAAAATTGCCATGAGACTCAGGTCAGGTAAAGAAATGTATTGAATTAGTTGACTGTTACAGCCGTCTTTGAGTAATGTGTTGTCTGAAATAGCGTTGAAAGGTACTAACAGCTTCCATGAAGTGGGTCTTTGGATAAAGACAGAATATCGGGCTCATTCATAGATGGTGGATGCATTAGATCCATGGAACTAGCAATAAAGTGTATCCACAGAGCGTATCTCAAAACACCACTCAAAGCAACGGAGTCATAATCAGAAGCTAGGACCTAACACTGCTGGATATCCATATGCATTTGAGGCAGAAGGCAAAGGTACAATCTATCAGAAAATAAAAAGGTTTCAAGAAGCAGCAAAAAAATGAGAGCTCCTCTGCCCCAGAACTGCTGGAAAGGTCAGATATGGCATTTGAAAGCCAAGAAATTACGTGTTTATTATATTCAAAAAAAGACCTTCATATACATTCCTTGTAAACAAACAGAATTTCAGCAAAAGAAATCCAACTCTCAACATTTTTCCCTTTATTACAATTAATCTTGCAAGTGGCTGATCATGAATTAATAACTCCAATTAAAGGGGCAAAATATAATCAGAAGCAAAAGACTTAAGTGATAAGAAAGATGGCATGTTTTATAGTTCTGTAAGGGCCTTAAACATACGCCAGTATCTGCCTATAAAAGTTTGAGGTCCTTTCTGAGGTTGGCTAATATATTTCTCTGGCATCACAGAATTTTATTTTTTTTTAAGGATAAGAAACGATAGCAAGATTTTGACTGGAAGATGGTTGTAAAAGAACATTCTGGGACATACGACAAGATGAAGAATAAAGTTAGAGGAGAATTCAATGACATGGAGGGATTCTTGATTTCTGTAGGTTTTTATTTTAAGCCTTGTCTTTCTGTGTATTATTTCAACAA
>JAWWMP010000041.1:21746408-21767816 GCA_035047865.1 Dendrocincla tyrannina | reverse complement strand
AGCTGTGAAATTGCTCATAGTTAAAGCCCAGACTAAGGAAGATGTGACAAGAAAAATTCAGTTTCTCTGTAAACATATGCCCACTTTGAAATATGTGTGATCAGTCAGAAGGATATTTTGTGCAAGAAATATGATTTGGCCCAATTCTTTAAAAGCTAGTAATTACTACATAATTTAAAATAAGCTGAATGTCTACGTTGTATCCTCAGCATTCCTTCATTGTTTTAGATATTTGCTGCTGATTACAATTATGTCAAAGTAGCCATCTCTGTGTAAGGAAGTCCATTTGGCAGTGGTACAGTATTTGTAGGCCTTGAAGTACAAATCTTCCAAGGCATAATTTTGCTACAAAGAGTAATAATCAGAGGAAGACTTTGATGAAGAATTAATTAAATTAAGTGATTGACAAGACTTGGTCAATTCGGGTGTTCAGCACCAATTCTGTAAGCTCAGAAATATACTGGGAATTTTTGCCAGGATGCTAACAGAAATAATTTCAATTTTTGGTTATTAGACTATCTCAATAACTCCTAAGTTGATTCTCTTCTTCTGATAACAAGAAAAATTACGACATTTGCTTAGTCATGTATTCACCAACTTCATTTCTGCTCCACCTGCAGTTTGCAGAATCATGGACAATCAAAGTTCCTGGGAGAAAGCTTCAGGATTTAATAAGTGCAGTAGTTTTTAAGACCTGTTTCCTTACTGTCTCTTGACTTTTACTTTTACAGAAGCATTTTAGTATCTTTTATGGATTTCTGCATACCTTTGTGCAAAAAATGAGACACTTTTAGATACAGATCTGATTTTCCAAAGCAGCTTGATTTCAATGACATGGAGGGATTCTTGATTTCTGTAGGTTTTTATTTTAAGCCTTGTCTTTCTGTGTATTATTTCAACAACTACCGTTTTTCTCATTTTGATGGTTTAGACTCTGGCCCCATGAATTACACTTTTGCTGTCACTTATTTACTAAGACAGTATTGCTTTATCAATACATAATGCTAATGTAACTGTATTTGTGTTTCCATACTATTTAAAAATAAGAAAGCAAAAATATGTATCAAATACAGTACAAGCACTTCAATCATATATACGAAGGAGAACAAGAAAAGTACAACTGTGGTGGGAGAACAGAATAGAAGTAAAATATCAATGAGGTGCATTAGCCTCTGATTTCAGTAAGGATCACAATGTTAGAAATAGAATCATTAAATTAAATTTGAAACGCACTGCCAGAGGTCATCTAATCCACCATCCACTGTTCACCCCATGCCCCACCAACCCAAAGCAAATCTAATCAGAGCAGATTGCTTAGGGCTATGTCCATCGATTCTTGAGCACCTACAAGGATGAAGAGTCTGCAGCAACTCTGACCAACCAGTTTTGGACCAACCTCATGCATGAAAAAAATTAAACATTGTATTGCCATGCTGTAATAAATCACAATTTACCATATTCAAACTTGTTTTCCTGTCTTCCTAGGGACAAAGACAATCCAAAGACAATCTAGTCATTGGAGATGAGGATATGAACATGGAAAAAATCATAATCAAGAAGGAAACAAAACTCAAAGGTGTTAATGATCTGAAGGTTGTCATTTAATCAAGGTGAGTAAAAACTGATCTAATTGCTTGGAACACTGTGAGTCATGCTGAAGAAGGAATTCGTGAGTTTCAGAGAGATTAGTAACAAAGGCTTTTAAAAATAACCATTGACTGAGTTCTCAATGTTTTCATAATAATCTGGGCAGAAAAATAACAATTTGCTGACAACATAAACTTGGAAGATAGAACAATAGACTGAAATCAGAACTGTGTAGGCAAATAAATAACTTTAAGCTGCACAAAAAACATAAACCCATCAGATTCAGCAACGTAAAATGCACATAAATAAACTCACATATCCCTCACATCTCCCAGTTTGTGGGAAGCTGCCTGGCCTGTGGGTCTCTTAGCAGGGCAAAAGGAGTTTGGCCTTGGCTAGACTCCTCTCTGTGTGCTTGTAATATAAACAACTTTGCAGTTCTGTGAGAACTTAGAAGCAGCCCGGATGAAGTCATAGATATAGCAGCCTTTTACCATTAGCCAATAGGTGATTGTTTAAGTGTATGTACACCAATGATTTCAATGCATGCACATGTAGAGAATAGTATAATTGTAAAGACACTATTCAATAAACTGAGCTTTGCTGCTGGTTCACATTGAACCGTCTGCACTGACTCCAAAGCCTCGCTCTGCACCAGTTCACACTTTTTAAACCAGATTCTGTCTGTGGACCTTGGGCTATGCCTCAGCCCACTCCTTTGGGTGGGAGACAGACAAAAAGTTGTCAGATTTTCTATAGTAATCAAAATAATGTCTGGGCCATTGATACCTGTTTGGTAATAAGGTTCAGATCAAGACCCGGGCTTGTGCTACATTTTCGTGTTAGCATTCAGAGAGAAAATGTTAGATCATCTCTCACAATCTGCTTTTGATGTGAAGTACCACTGCATTGGGTTTATGTGACAAGGTTTAGATAGCAGGGAGGCTTCTGTGAGAAGCTGTCAGAAGCTTGCCCCATGTCCAAAAGAGCCAATGCCAGCCAACTCCAAGATGGACCTGCCAAGACTGAGCCCATCAGTGGTGGTGGCAGTGCCTCTGAAATAACAGATTGAGAAAGGGAATACCTGCTGCATAACAAGAAGAGAGGAGTGAGATTGTGAGAGAAACTGCTCTACAAACACCAAGATCAGTGAAGAAGGAGTGGGAGGAGGTGCTCCAAGCAGAGATTGCCCTGCAGGCTACAGTGAAGATCGTGGGGAGACAGCTGTGCTGCTGCAGCCCAGAGAGGTCTATGGTGAACCAGAAATACACCTGCATTCCATGGGAGACTAAAGGCCAAAGTAGGTGGATGCCCAAAGGAGGTTATAACCCATGGGAAGCCCAAGCTGGAGCAGTTCAAGAAGAACTGCCTCCCGTGGGGAGGACTCATGTTCATGGAGGGCTCTCCTGGGTGAGGAGTCCCACACTGGAGCAGGGGAAGTTTGTGAGGAATCTTCTTCCTGAGAAGGAAAGAGTGGCAGAGACAATGTGTGATGAACAGGCTGAAAACTCCCTTCCCCGTCCCTCTGCACCACTGCAGGGAAGAGATAGAGAATTTGGGAGTGAAGTTGAACCTGGGAAGTAGGGAAGGGTGGGAGGAAGGTGTCCTGAGATTTGGTTTATTTCTCATTATCCTGATCTGATTTAATTGGCACAAACTTCTATTAATTTCCCCAAGTTGAGTCTGTTTTGTCTGTGATGGTAATTGGTGAGTGATCTGTCCCTGTCCTTATCTTGACCCGCAAGACTTTCATTATTTTTTCTCTCCCCTAGGTCACTGAGGAGGGGAGCAGTAGAGTAGCTTTGGTGGGCACCTGGTGTCCTGCGAGGGTCAGCTCTCCACAATCACTAAACATTTTCTTCTGTTATATTTACAGTTTCTGAGGTGAGGAAACACACCTTAGCCCCCAGACCAGTGAGCTCATCCATTCATGAAAACACCAGTCTTAACATAATTAGTATCTGTCACAGAAAATATAATCTACAAGGGAAAAATACAGCATTTAATTTTCCCCATACACAGTATATCTATTTGTCTTATTCTGTGTCTAGAATTTTATTTCTTTAGTACCAAAATAAAAAACAAACTCATGTATGACTAGTAATGAGTACTCAGCATTGGATTGTACTGATGTGTGAACATAAGGACTGATACCAGCACTTATTGAGAGTTTGAAGACTTATTTGAATCTTAGCACTGCTGAACTGGATTCATTTATATGAAAGAATCTCTTTTGCTGTATGTGCAGATTCTCCTAACATCCTTGTTTGAAGAGCTGAAATATTGAAAGCAGGATCAGGACAGTGGCAGAGATCTCATGTGACAGTGAAGTCACTTGTCTGAAAAAGACTAGAGCACAAGCAGGATGGGTAGAAAAGGCTTCTAATAACATCCATGTTAAATGGATTATTGAATGCACACAGGGGAAATGAAACTAATTAGGAGGTTGCATAGTATGCTCCTAACATTTATAATCTTATAAGTGACTGTCTCTACTTATTTTCTTTCTGCACTGCAAACAGAGAAAATGGGGTTTGGGAAGAGGGAAAAATTTTTGAAGAGCACATTATCAATGTGCATAAGGGATAATGTCAGTGTTGACTGTGAAATGTCCTGCTCATGTGTACACTTCGGATGCCTGGGGGTCCTGAACACACTGTTGAGCTTTGACTTCCCTTGGCTCCCACCTACACTATCTTACAGTAGAAGTGCAGCCACATAGGAGATAATAATCTGTACTTAATAAACTGTCTTGTTAGTAATGTGTTTGATAGTGCAGTGCAGGTTAAGCTTCATAGATAGAAGGAGATACAGAATAATATTACTGTTCTACTTATTAAGGGTCAGGGAATTTCTACTATTAAAAATTCAGATCAATACAAATAAATCATTCATCCAGCTCATGATATTGGAGAGGAACAGCATTTGTCCCACTGCTGAAGGACTGCTTTAATCAGTTACAGATAGGTTGTGTTAACTAAATCTGTTAGCAGAGACCCTTACTCTGCCAAGTGTTCCTGGTAGGAGTGGATCTAGCTGAGAAAGAAAGGGTGTTACAGTGCCTCAACACTGTTCAGTGCTACAGAAAAAGGAGATGGCTTTTTGGTATTACTTACCTCTCTGCTCCTCCTAGTCAACACTTCAATTGTACTCCTACCTCTCTACTGTTAGGGCATTGTGTAGACAGTTGTTCACCTGGCTGTGAACTTTTATTAGTATGAAAAATTAGCCCCCGGTGGTTACATATATGTTGGGAAAGTCAACACTGCTTTCCAGCTCTCATGGTTATGCGTACCTGCAGGCAGATTTTCACTGGAACTTCATGGACACATTCACAGGAATAAATGAACCTCCAATTTTAGTTACTTGTACCAAAGCATTGGGACGCTGGAGATTTTCAGGCAAAAATTACACATTATAATTTTCTGAATTCACTTTTGGAAATGACTGGACTGCTGAACAAGAAATTACAATTGGACATATGCTTAAATGCTTCAGATTTGGCAACTGAAGAAAGAATCACATAAGCAAAAGTAGTAGTGTGAATTACAGGCATTATTAAGAGTGTTGCCTGTAGTGAAATTGGACCATTCATTAAACTATAGTTCTTAGCAAATTACACTTTAAACATGGTGTATTATAAAAATTATAGCAATCAGCATCATAATTAAATGAGTCATCTTTGATTACACCTGAGCTTAATGCCATGCTTAAGGCAGAGGATGCATTTTGGACTTTAAAATATTAATTGGCTTTTAGAAAAAAAGATGGACTTAATATGAAGGACTAGATGGTAACTTAAACTGTGTTTCTAAGTAATAGGATGTAGGATAATAGCATGTCTCCATGATCTGCTTGGCCTTTTGTAAAGAAATTTTACCTGAAAGACTAAAAATTAATAAAGATTTCTTGTATTAAGCAAGACAATTGTTCAGTGTTTTTTTGTTCAAATTTTCAAGAGTTTAAATATGTTATTAGTAACAGTGCTAACTTTGTTAGTGGACACTCCTATAGGCATCAACTATTATTGACTGGCATGTGAGCCTGTGGTACTTAGTATTTTAAGTTAACAGCAAACCCAAGTGAATAAAACACCGAGCTTTCAGTACTCTGGATAACATAGCATTCCTGCATTGTGCAGGACATGGAGGATCAGGCTGCCTATATTTACAAGGCTTGAAGAGGCTGAAAGAGACTGAAACAGCCTGAACAATATTTGCAAAGTTGTCAGATTAACATTGCACCCATCTGCCAATCAAAAGGTAACTGAGATGTTTCCTTTCATTCCTCTTCTTTCTGATGGCCCATGACTGCTGTGGAGGCATGACCTCAGTATTCCATCCTCACTGTCTGTGACATTCCCATATGTTCCCTCCAGCTCCTTATTTCTCTTTGCCTCTAGTTTCTGTGCAGACAGAGCTAATGTTGGGATGTCCAAGTGGCTAAAATGATCAATTGTAGTACAATAATGGATATATTTACCTATGGAACCTTTCATTCTTTTTTCATTTGTTTGCTTATATTTTCTTTTTACTGTTTGTTACTTCACCTTAAAAATCACATTGAAAATGTCTTTGTTCTCAGCACTGAGTGCAGCTTCAAGAGCTAAAAGAAGCCTGGGTTTTGTCAGAGATCTCTGTAACTCAAGCAAATAATTCGGTACATAGTCCTCTTTGATCCAGACTCCAGTATGAGTGCCACTAACCACTATGCTTGCTTGCAGGAAATAGTGATATGCACAAAGCATTCATCTCTTCCCTTCTTAAATCCATGGTATAAGCAAGCCTTATATGACATAAAAGAAACCAGAGAAACTGTCCAACATGAGGGACTCCCCTATCCTCTCTGCCCTGGAAGTAGAAAGACAACAAACTCCATCAATTTTCCATCAGGTTATCACTACAATCAAAATCAAAAGCTATTTGAGATGCTCTGTGATATCCCACATTGTATTAGCTGGTGATCCAGAAAGACATGTTATCTTTCACAGGTTTTCAATAGTTGTGTTTTATTCAGTATATTAAACACCTCTCACCTGCCATATTGGAGACAAGGATGTTACTGATAATTTCAGGTAAAAATCTGTTTTAGCTTTTTCCTCATGCACTTATTTATTTCTCTGGTGGCAGAGGAATGCTGTGCTTCTGTGAAGAGACCAGAATTTCCCTAAGAACTCCCTTAATACATGACCTGCTGCCTCATATCCCTCAGTGGCTTTTGAAGGAGTCTCCTCCAAAATGCAGTCTTCTTCCTGCAGAGTGAGATGGGCACAGCACAGGGTTAGTGTTTGCAGGATTAGGAATCTTCAGAAACCTGAATAAGCTTCCCTACCTCTGGAAAAGACTATCTAAATCTGTATTGTCCAAGGACCTGAATGAGGCTATTCATATTGAAATGGCCCCAGAAAAACTTGGAATCTAGATGAAAACCCTCTGCCAAGGGCAACTGAAGACTGATTCCACATCCTCCCGTTTTACTTGGGGAATTCTGTTACCAGGATGCCTATACAACTGGAAATTCCAAATGTCTCAAAAAGGAATCACCTTTTTTATCACCTTTTTTCCCTTCTATACTTTTGTTGGCTTGTAATTTAAGCAGTTCTTCAAAATGTTTTCAGACTTATAAAGACAAGTCACTCAAGGGGGTGTCCCCTAGGTTTGCTACCCGGTTTGGTCTGAGCCAAATTCATTTTTTATGCCAGCATTGTACTATGTCTGCCCATGGACTCAAAAAAAAAAAAAAAAAAAAAGCAGTCAAGGAGGCAGAACATTAGTAAGAGAGAGATGTCTGACAAAAACCCTTTGGCAGACACTGTCCTGTTATCCACAGAGTTGTGTGAAATAAGAAAGTGATAGACAGCAGCATTCATGTTAGGTATACTTTCAGGATCAGGAATGTTAGGGAAGGGGTAAATAACACAATGGTTTAGCAGGCACAGCATGAATCAGAACCTCTAGGGAACAATATAGCTAAGTCTGAATTTGTTCTCTGCCTCTAAGACATGCTAAGGGTAAGCATGCACAGGATGATGACTATTTTTGCCTGCAGTCTTCAGACCCTTCCAAGTCTTATTTCTATATGATCAATGATTGTCTAAAACTGATTACATAGGAGCCAGAAAACAACACACTGTGCAGTACAGGCTACAGACTGTCTGTAAGACCCACATGTGATTCTTTTGCCTTGATAGTCACAGAAACATTGTTGTCACAGCTCACAAGGCTGGACTAGTGCCAGCCAAATATAGCTTTAATGGGATCACTTTCCCTGGTGACTGAGGAGGCTTAGCTGCCATATGGTCTCTTTGGGCTGCTTTTCCTCTAGTGCCACGAAAGTGAATTGCCCTGCCACAAGCTGTAGAAGGGGAGATCAAGAACTAATATTAAGAAAGAGGATATGAAAGTACAAGATGTCAGGCAGATTTATAGGCTAGCGTAGGAGTCATTCATCATGAACACTAAGTCCTAGTGAAAGATGGCAGCAAATGAAGGGACAGAAGACATGAAGTTCATTGTCTCACAGCACATTTCCCTTCTAATGTAGAATCTATAGGCAGGCTATTTGCCTGTGTTTCTTCAGTCTTTTCAAAACTCCTAAGAATTAAACCTTTAATATAACACAGAGGAGCCTGTAAAAAGTATCCATCAGTTTTCGAAAAGTGAACTTTGGCCATTTTCACAGGAATATTGGAGACAATAATCCTAGCAAGGATCAGGGCTGTCCTGATTAAAGTAGCTATTGACTTTTCATCAAATCCTTGGGCTGATAATTAAACTGAGATGAAGAACAAAACAAGTGGTATTAAAATGTGATCAGTGATAAATGCAAATGCCAGTAATCTAATTAGTGCTATTTTCCTTGAGAGGCAACAAGTAATAAAACAACAGAAGATTATAGTCTAAGATTAAGACTACACTTCAGAAGTGCCTGCTGTATAGCAGAAACTATTGCAAAGCTAGTTATACATTCATACCTATCCTTCCACCACACCATATTTCTTCATGGGAGATGTAGTTTGCCTCTACCACTCCAGAGCAGTGCAGACCTACCTAAGACTCCACAGACACAGCCTGAGAAATGGAGGATCTTAGTTTTCTTTCTTTGTTGCCCAGAGTCAGTATCCATATGTTCACGCTTTTTCTGACTGATCCTCCTAAGGGAAGCACAGGCAGTGCCCTGAGAATGTTTTCCTTTGTTGAGACAGACACACCACCATAGCTTAGTGATATTATCCTTGCCAATGAAAGCACTCCTCCATCAGCCTGTTTCCACCTACATAACAGCAGTTTTGCTGGCATAAGGATGTGAAACAGAGGATATGATCTGTTTACAGTCCCTATGATGGCAATATTTAGTACAGCTGAATTCTATCAGTTTAATTTGAGGATCTTAAGCCAAATGCATACACCTTTAGCCAGGATAGCAAGTGTTGGCTAAGCCAGCATAGTCCTTAAGGAATTTAGTTACACCACCAAATGCCTCTTTGTAGACCTGTCAAATGAAGAGTGGGGATTTTTTTTTCATTTTGTTTAGCTGTTCTAAGAAAACTCTGCAAGCTGCATAGTGAGGAAAAACCCCTCCTGCTGCTGCTTCTCATGGTCTCCACGAGAGGGCTCTGCTGGCGTGCCTACGTGGGTCCAACAGTGTGGGAGTGGGACCATTTCCCGCTGGTTCCTCTGAGCCCTTGGAACTGCCTTACCTCTCTAGGACAGTCCCTCGTGAATGGTCAGACTGGTTGAAAAAAAAAAATAAATAAAAGACAAATCTGGAAAAGAAAAATAAAGCAAAAACAAAGGAAAAAAAAGAGAGAGGGAAAAAAATAAAGGAAGACAAACAACAAATACACCAAAATCAGATGTCCATCATATTTTCACCTGAAGATGTTGCTCTTGACCTTATAAGGAGGTGTGCCAACGGGCCTCTTTACAAAATAAAGGTCAAAGTTTGCAGTGAGAAGTAGAACCCTGCTGTAGAAAAACCCTCAAACTGATAAGTCACAAATTTTGCTCTCCAATTCCTTTGGCTTCTTTTAAATATTAGAGCATCATTAGGGCTGATCTTCACTCCACAGCTGCTGTGTTTTCATCAGCGATGTAAAGCCAGGTGAACAGAGTTCAAGTTTGTCATCTGAACAGTGCAATGTTTATTCACTTCATAGGAGGAGCAAAGCAGTGAGATCACTTTCTTTCTTGTTTGTCACTGTACGACTGACCTCATACTCCCTCATAAGTGAAAAGTTCAGTCTGTGTAACTGAGCACAGGTGAAAGGAAAACCAAGGCAATGGCCTTCATCAGTGTACTCAGCATAAAATGTCCCTGCACTGAATGATGAGATTTCTGAAACTGAAGTTGACTCTGATGTGCACAGCACTAGGAAAGCAGAACTAGGTCACTCTCATGCCTAGAAATAAATTGCATGTTTCACCATAACAAGGGTTTGGCTTTATATATTGGAAAGTTGAGGAATATTATTAGTTTTCTAAAAATATAACTAATTCCTAGTTTTCTGTCTAATAGTTACTGAGATTTTGCATGCCTAAGGCTGACTATGTGTTGGTTTTTTTCTATTTTTGTGTATTTAAGAAATATTGCTGTATTCTGTTTTCAAGGCATTCTTTTAAAAAGAGCTTCAGAAGCTTGAAATACCTGTAAGCCTAATACCACCTTTTTTATTTTTTTTCCCCAATAAGTTTCATGGATTTGAGACCTCTAGAATTTTATTTAAATCTCATGGACATCACTGAGTTGAAGAAAAGTGTGACATTTCTGCAGGGATCAGGAGCAATAATGAACGCAAAAGACTCCACTGTGGTCAAACTAGCTACAGTCATCTTAGTTCATAGCTTGAGTACTTATGTAAGCCCAGAGCCCACACACCAGTTTGCACTCTGACTCACATCTGGAATGAGACAGCTGACTTTCCAGGCAAGCAAACTCATGTCCAGGCTAGATCTGCCTCACACACTGGCTGTGCCCTTGTAGGCAGAATGGGTACATCCAGCTTGAACTCTAGCCCAGCAGACTGAGGCAGAATGAAAGTAACCACCAAATGTCTACTATGATTTAAGGAATAAAGCTGTACATGACAGTTTGTGTTGCCCTAGCTCAATGACCATATTGTGCTATGATGTGCATTTGAAGACTAATCACCAGTTTCAGCTTTTTCAAAATGCAGAAGGCACCTGCCTGCTGCCTCCTCAGCATATCTCCAAGGACATGTAGTGCACTGCATCAGGCAGAGCACCCTGCCTTCCTGCTCCTTTGTAACCATGGCCACATGTAGCTCATGGAGTGACACATGCTTTTGTCTTTCATGGTTTTAGAAGGTTTTTCTACTTCCTCTGATGTTAGTGATGAAGCTCATTTGGGCATCAGTAGTAGAATGTCAGCTCTGAAAGAAGGACTGTTCTATGAACTCAAATAATGATACAAAATCTCACATAAAATTGAATCAAAAGTCTAGAACTCCTTCCCCAATCCCCCTTCCCACATATATATGTCATTTTGGTCTCCATCACAACTATTGAGTTACCTGAGAGGCCTAATTGAACCTTACTGTAGTTGAAACTCCTGAGTCTTAGTGGCATGGTGATCTCAGAAGGGCATTTGACTAACACTTGCATTAATCTTGGGTAAGTGGCCTACAGCTCGTGCTGAAATACTTTCCACTTCATTTGAGTTCTGATGAAGGAGGTTGATGATTAGGAGTATCATTTTGGACAAAAAAATGTTAAAATCTGATGTTTGGCTTTTTGAATTTTATGTTGTGTCACTCTGGATTTGTTTGACTTTTAGTAAGTGTTTTGTCCCAAATGCTAAGAGGCATAATTTAATGAACTGGAAAATAAAATTATTAATTGTCAGTGTAACTCTTTAGAGATTGGAGTGCTTAGTCATTGTTGAGTCTGTGACATTTTTAAAGGTTGCATGGGATTTTCATTGCATCAGTTCTACTATAGTCCTATCGAATCAGACACCTTACTTCACTGTTCTCAGAGACTGATAGGAGGAAAACAGTCATTAGAATTAAAAGACCACACATGAGTTTGAAACAGTAATGTATAAAGGTTTTTTTAGAAAACCTAGAATGCATTAAAATCTTGTTAGTTAGTTTGAAATTGTGAAGTGGTGTTTATGGAGACATATCTTTCACTTGGTAAGCATTATTCCAGCACACCTGCAGCTACAAGTGGTTCTAGCCAAGGTATCTATCAATCTAAGTGTAAGCACTGCTTACTTCTGGTGTAAGGGCATTGAGTAAACCCTGTCTTGGTATTCAAAAAAGTATTTTTAAAATAAAAGAGACAAACAAAAGAAGGAAGAAACAGCATCCATGGCAGTCAGGCACACTACACTCTCCTCTGAGTAAGGAGTCTGTGTTTCCAGGGGCTGACTCAAATGGGAGCTATTTGCTGCTAGAAGGATGGCCTGTAGCAAACAACAAGCTGTGGCTTATAAGCCCCTTTTTTTTTTTCTTGAAATCCTAGGTAAGAATGGCAACAGTTGTTTCAAAACCACAATATATACCTATACCCTTTTTGTTTCAGATGCAACCTAATGTCCATTTTTTTCCAGTTTACAGATTTGAAAGAGCTGGTAGCAAGGGATTGGAAAGTGCCATTTAGTCACTAGAGCAGTGTCCTTTGCTTTGAAAATACTATCATTTGGGGTTTTGCCTGCTCTCTGAAATTCCTAGGATAATTCTGCTATAGGTGCTGCTATAAAATTCAGAGTTGAGGATTGTGTTCCATTGTCTTAATGACTTGCTTTTCACATTCTTCTGCACCTAATTAGATTCAGATCAAATGAAGTCATAAGTGCCTGAGGATAAAGAGAAACTCTTAAAGGGCAATTGGCTCAGATAATGCAAGCCTCTAAGGGGGGTTTGAAGCAGAGGCAGTGATTAATTGGTTATTTGAACTTTGTGGCTGAACTGTTCTGACAGGGCAGGTATTTTCATGCTAACTCTGACTCCATTGTAGAAGCTGTTTGTGTAAGAATAGTGCAGCATCAAAATGAAGAGAGCCATTTTATGTGCACATGGGGAGTGTATCATCAAAAGAAGTATATGGAATCTGTGCTCCATATTTAATAAAAAGATGTAATAGTGTGGAGAGACTAAGAGCATATTTCTAATAGCTATGGTATGCTGAATAATTACATCAAAAGGGGTGATGTTAGGAATGGTATGCCAAGTAATAAATATTGAGCTGAAATTAACTGACATCAGTAATTTTGAGGTAACTGTTGGAAAACATAAATTCTTGTGTATTATGATGAAGTCTTAAATAATATGCACCAAACCAGCAGAGCAAAGGCACTCGGAGTTCCATCACTGAGGAGACATGCCTTGGCACTGGCACCTGTTCCCTCCAATTCTTTATGGGAATAACAGTGTTAGGATAACCTTGTGAAGTGTCAGTCTGGCCCTATTCTGTTCCAGTTAGACTGTGTTGAAAAGAAACTCCATGCCCTACAGCTTCCATTCAGTCTTGCAATGCAAACTCTCAACTTCTGTTTCATTTACTAATTTGGGTGCAAAACACCTTCAGCAAGAGAAGGAATTTCACAGCTGTGCTTGAGGGAGCTGGAGTTGTTGGAAAAGTGGAGGCTTGGGGTGGCCTCTACAACCACCTGACAGGAGGCTGTAGCCAAGTGGGGGCTGGTCTCTTTTCTCAGGCAACTAGTAAGAGGACATAGTCTCAAGCTGTGTCAGGGGATGTTTAGGTTGGAGAGTAGGAGGAAATTCTTCACAGAAATTGTGGTTAAACATTGGATTGGACTACCCAGGGAGGTGGTGGAGTCACTGCCTGTGGAGGTGTTTAAGACTCCCCTTAATGCACTCAGTGGCACTCAGTGGATGTGGCACTCAGTGCCATGGTCTAGTTGACATGATGGTGTTGGGTCATAGGTTGGCCTCAATGACCTCAGAGGTGTTTTCCAAACTAGTTGATTCTGTGATTTGGTGATTCTGTAACTTGGTCCATTCCAAGCTGTAACTGTACACCTTTTCCTGTGGTGTAACTTTGTTGTTCCACACTTGCTATTTTGGTGGCGTTGTTAGAGTACAGCTTATTTGTGGTTTAGCTACTAACAATCATGCCTGGAGTCTCTTTGGGCTCTGGTATTGGAAGTACTTACATAAGAGCCTGTCTTGTAACTGAACTTTTCCCATTATCTCCCTTACAGACACATCTTTTTTAGTCAGACTTACATGTTGGCATCAATTCCTTAACTTTTCCTTTCCTTCATTGTTCTTTCTTTATAATTGTTTTGCTTTGCCATTCCTTTTCCCTACTGTACTCTGTGCAGACACATGCCCTCCCACCCTAATGTTGTTTTGGTTTTTTTTTCATTTTTATCTTTTTCTTTTTTAAGTGAAACTTGTATGGGTATGAAGATTGCCCAAACTAGTAAGATTCCTTAAACAAAAGAGAAAAAAACATCTTGACACATTCTATTTTGGTCTTGCTTCCCTTTGCTCTTCCCATTCTTTTGATTTTTGGATTGATATGTCATGAATAATCAGACCATATAAATACTTTGGAGTAGGAACTATATCTTTTATCAGTACAGCACCTATCACACTTTTGGAAGCTACATAAAAGCTACAATAAGTGGTTAAAAAATTTACCTTAAGAAGTCAGTGATACAGGTACTTAGCATTCAGACTTGATTATCTTTCTTTCGTTAGGCAATTGGCTCTGAAGTAACAACAGCAATAACAACATATGGAATTAGTCAGCTTATATCAGTCAAGGGACTGTACATTTATAGCTTGTTTACATGTAAAAAAATTTGAGGCACCTTTACTGGTTCTCTCCAACTTCTGCCTGGCAAAAGAATACTTCTACACTCAAGGTAGTACACTTAATTTATAAAGGAAGAAGTGCTGAACAAAAGCTTGTAAGGTGCAAATACTGCTCAAATTATATACTATGACATGGTTCAGTCCTTCAAATTTTCCTGTTTTAACATAAGATTTCGCTACTATGCACGCCCAGTGATAAGCTACAGGAGTGTCCCAGTCACTAAATCCCTTTCCAGCAAATTCCATTATTTTCACAGGGCTTGTGCTCCCTTTTACCATATCACATGTGCAGTATGGGAGAAATCAGCCTTGCCCACAACTCAGTGGTTAGCAAACTTGTCCAGGATATTTGTTCTGTGGGTCTGAGCTTGTGCCAGGCCTGAAAGACAAGTTTCTTGCCATGCTTGCTAGAGTGATGTGACCACCAGAGTATTTGCAAGGTGTGAAGGGTGTTACAGCAGGAGTGAAGGAGGCACTGAGAGGAACAACAGAGAGCTCATACTTAATGCAATTTCTAAGATATACAAAATAGAGGCAGAATTTAAAACATTTTTTTGGGGAGGGTTTCATATGTTATCCACCGACTTTACATCATCTAAATCTTGATTTTTATGCCACTAGTCCTCCATTCATTGCATGTAAAATTCAGTCAGGGCTACTAAGCCCTGCCCAAAGAACCAGATACCTAAGTGTTTGCATGGCAAAATCAGAATCCTTCCTTGAAGCAGGCCTATAACTTTGAAACTGAAACAGTTAGACCATGCATTAGGTAATGCAGAGTGATATCTTTTCAAATAGATTAGTTGTCAGCTACTAATGGCTTATTTCAATTATTGTTTAATTAAAATTACTGAGGTGTTGAAAGAAAGAAACAAGCCTATTTTGTGTCATATTCTTAAAGGCTATGTTTTACAAATGCTCAATGCAAAATTAGCTGCATAACCTTTACAGCAACATGAATAATACTGCCTTATTCAAAGTGAATCAGTCTGAAAGAAACCCCAGTATTGCACTCTTGCTCCTGGAAAAATTTTTGCATTTTATTCATCTGTTGTGATGAGTGTAGACCTTCAGGTTATCATTTTGTTTCAATCTAGTCTTACATTTCATGTTGCAGACAGGAACAAGTTTTAGCAAACACTGAAGGGAATGTGGTTAAACATACTTGTATTATTTTTTTAATACAATAGAAACACATTAATGAATCTACAGCTCTGTAATGTTTTTTCTAGTGCTATACAACGTAGCAAAGCTGGGAAAAATAATCATCCCCTCTTCATATATGAGGGCTTTGGATCCAAAATAAATGAACCTTTTCAATTAGGTTCATGTTCCAAGAGCACTTCAGCACAGGTCAGGTCAGCCATGACACCAAATATAACCACCTGTCTTACAGCACCCCTAACCTTGTGTAGCTGTACAGTGAGTACGCAGGATCAGAGAATCCTCCTGATTAGAAACAAAGTAGAAAGAAACAATCCAAACAATACCCCCACCTTTCTATGTCATGTGTCCCACTCACACATCACAACCACCTCCAGGCACGCACTCCCCACTCCCCCCCAGCCCAGGTAAACAGTCTATGCAAAATTCTGATTAGGTTTAACCCAGGTCAGCTCCCTGACCACACAGCAACATAGGATAGGATTCAATTTAGGTTCCTAAATACACTTGTCTTCAGTGTAGGAATTTAAAGGTGAGCTCTTTACAGGGCGTCTGACTATACTGTGCTGTCAAGACAGATCTTGGCAAGAATTCAGTGGGTATCAGCTAATATTCCAGGTGCCTTAGGATGTCTAAGGTACTTCCATGGAGCTGGCATGTCTGTTGCAAGACCTAAGAGAGACTTATGATCTTCTAGACTGGTAGCTGGAAGGCCAGTGGGAACATGCATGACACTAGACATTTGTGATTAGCCAACTGACTATGAATGTAGACTTTTAAAAACTGTACCTATGTTACTCTCAAGCTGAATCCCCACCCTAAACTCACTTAACCTACAGCAGAAAGCCACTGAAAAACCTGCCAACAAGCACAAGGAAGACGGACAGTGCAAGCTGTAGATATTGTTCAATGACAGTGGGAGTGGAAACCACCTTCTTTACAGCAAAAATTACTTACTTTTGAGAGTTAAAGGTATTAAAGGAACTAGAGCCAGAAGGTTAAAAAAGGCCACAAGAATGGTTAAAGAAAGAGAAAATTATTATGGATTGCTGATGGGCACAGAACCAGAATGTTATTTAGACAATAGCAGTCTTCAAATATTTCAGATACCCCTTCAAATATTTCAGATTCCCAAGGTACCTTACCTTAGCTACAAGCTCAATAGTTTCAGTTTTACACTAAACAGAGAAGTACAGAGAGACCTCTATAGCCACATTCAGTATCTCCAAGCAGAACTTCACTGAATGGAAGTATCTTTGTGTACTGGAACATGGTTTTTATTATATATTTTATAATTATTATGTTATTAGTAATAGCAACAGCAATAATGTTTTACTTTTAGAATAGAAGAAAACACTGAGGAAACAGAAAACCCTTCTTCAATATTAAATCTACTAATTGTTTTTCCAGTAAATATTGTTGTTCAGTTTTTACATATATGAACACTGAAGGCTCCAGAAAGCAGCATGTGACAGCATGAAATTTGTGTAGAGAGGCTGATTCAAGAGCTGGGTACAGCCAGCCTGTCTCAGAAGGCATGGGAAAAGCTTCCAGAGAAAATTTGTTCCAGCTCGGAAAGTCTATGACTCAGGTAAAACTAAACCTGGAAGCAAGGACTATCCTGCAGGGACACCATGGGCAGGAGGAAAATTTGATTTTTTTGTTTTTTCTTCTTGACCTATTCATTTTATATTTTCTCTGTTTAGTAAATTAGATTTACTTGTATAATATATATTGGCTTTTGTATTTGAAAGACCTTTTTGTCTTCTTTGAAGGAAGGAAAAGAAAGGAAATTTCAAGCCAGGAAAGTCAAAGTGTATTAATTTTAACACTTCATAAAATTTTAAGGTTATAAAGTTAAAAATTAAAATTCTGAACCACTGAAGCAAACTATCACTGGTGGTGAATTAACGGGACTGTAAACTGCTGGACAATATTATAATAGCTTCTTAATTATAGAATACCAGGTTGGAAGGAATCTCAAGGTTTGTGTAGCCCAACTTTTCTCAGCAAAAACATGGTCAAGACAAGATGGCCCAACACCCTGCCCAGGTGAGTCTTGAAAGTGCCATATATCAGGCATCTCACCAGACATAACAAGAAGAGTGCAAATCAAGAAGACATAGAAGTATAATAAAACATGAACATCAGGAAATCTACCATATGAAAAATGAAGTCATGCCTTCTTTGGAAATCATCCATGATTCTCTCCAAGAAGATGGAACCCCTGCAGGTACTTTGGCTTTGTTTTCTGAGAATTACCTTTAACTGCCTACAAAGGCTTCTGAAAGAGATTTCACAAGGACTTAGAAAAACCTAAAAAAATTTAGTTCTTAGTTAGGCTGAACATTGTTAGAGCTGATAGACACTTCTCCTAAGAACTCTATAATAGTTGAATATTTCACATGAAGAGGGCCAGTCCTTTCAGGAAAAGGCACTTAGTTTGTCCTCAACCACACAGACAGACCAAGGGTACAGCTTCTTTTCTGTAACAGAGGCATTTTAATGTTACACGTATGTATTGAACTACTACAATGTATTGAACTTCTACGGAAAAGTACTTCTGAAAAAATTCAGACAATGATGCTTGAACCTGTTTGATTAAACTTAGTAAAGATGCTTAAAATTATTAATTTCACAGTAGTTGGCCTTCAAGCACTGCATGCACAGAAAGTCTCCAAAGTTATTGTGTGTTGAAAATCTTGTGACAAAGGTAACAGAAGATACAAATGTCGTGGAAATGCATGCTCAAGGTATTCTTTTAGTATGGTTTTAATTTCAGTCACTGCTAAATTGTTAGTCAGTCTCATTTGTTGTCAGCCAAATGTCAGCTCACAGAATAATCACTGAAATCAGCTCAGTGTATCTGGCTGCTGAGTTCACCTTGACAGCTGCCATCAGGAGCAGAGAAGCCAATCGAAATGAGACTATTAACAGTGAGCATAGCCCTGGTCCTGTGCCTAACACTGAAACATGGCTGTGACCAACAACAGGAGAATCAGAGCTGGCCAGAGCTGGTCTAAGTTTTTTATAGAGAAACTAAGGGAAAGTAGATGCTTCAGAAACATTACTATTGATAAGTGTACTATTAACATTTGTGATAAAATTATTAACAAATGTAAGACAAAGACTTTTAAACTTGTCTGAAGTTTTCAGTATACCATTACTTCTGTTTTTACAGAAAAAAAATTCCCAAACAAAGTCTTCAGAGCAATATAAAGTCTTGTATTTATTTGGAAAAGGAAATCATGTCCAATAATTCATTAGAAGTGGGATATTATTTCTTCCAGATTCTTTTTGTTTAGTTCTAGCACAGTCTTCTTGATGCCTACACCCAGGCTTTTTTCCACACTAAGTTGCATTATCCATAAAATACAAAGATCTCATAGTTAAGGCAGTCACCCTCTAAGTTTTTCCAACTGTGTTTTGCTGCATCTATAGAAATTTATTGAACGTGGGAAGTCTTACATTCACAAGATGAAGGACAAGCTCTCAGTTCATTAAAAACCCAACCAACCAACCAACCAAAAAAAAAAAAAAAAAAAAACAAAAAAGGAAAAACCCCAATGCTGTGGAAGGGGTTTCAAGTCAAAGCCTTAATATTCTGACATGAGATTATAAAATTAAAATATGTTTTCAAGTCAATGCTCAATTACTTTGGAGACCTCCAGTTTCATGTCTAAAGTGGACTTAGTTCATTATTTCTAATGTTAGTTTGACAGCACCCAGAAATTAGGTTAAAATTGGCATTAAAAGGACCACTTTTAAAATAAATCACATACTTAGTGCAGATATAAAGACAGAATAGGGTATAAGAAAATCAATACCAAGCTCTTGAACACTGCCTATGAGTCAAACAGACAACTCGTAAAAGGCCCTGTTTCTTCAGGTATTTTCAATGTGCAGTACTTTGCTTAGTTTGATTAATCATGCTGAAAGAAACAGGACCTTTTGTGTGCACCAGTGTTGGAAATACATGTTACTAAACTGGCAGGAGTTAATATATATCTATTCTTAGTTAAATAGACTGAAAATCTCCGATCCTTCTTTGAATCCTTGGCAGTTTTGAATTTGTTCTTTACAAAGGTAGCTCAGTTCTCTGCTAACTCAATTGTTTAGGTTGGTTGTCTCTGCCAAATGGAAAACAGCAATTTTCTTTAATCTGCAGCTTTTAAAGTATGTTTTCTATGATTATCTGCTGTATGGTGTTCCTCCCTGCCGTATCTGCTTTGTAACATGCAATGGATTTCTAGTTGCTTTAGAGTGATCTGTAATACCAATGCATTAAAATATTTTTGATGAATCTTCATGAATATCTGATTTGATAGCAAGGCTATATATTTTTACAAGAAAATGTATCTGACCTCGATCAGTTCTATAGCCCTTTTTATGATATTATTTCAATTCTCTCTCTTATAGGTAATTAATACTATCAGAAGTTTCATGTCTTCCTTTAGAGATATCTTTTTACAACCAGTACATTGAAGTATGACAAAGAGGAAAATAAATCAAACATTCTGGTTTTCAACTTATAAAAATTCATGTAGTTTGGAAAGACACTATGATAAATGGATTCTATTACCAGTCAGGAACAAAAGCAATATGTGTTATAGAATATAACAGAACTCCTGAGAGAAAGAGATTTAGCCTGAAAAATTCCAACTGCTTTCCACCTGTACCCTTCATCAAGATCTCCTCTTTAAAAAGGAAAAGAAGGGTAGTTGTAATACTCTCCTTCTAACGGGTGTGGAGGGCCCACTATGCAGACCAGACACAACTCACAGGAAAGTCTGCTGTCTCCCAGGGGCTCAGGGAAGGGACATTACTGGAAAACTCTCCAGTCCTCTGATTAAGGTCCTCTGATTACTATCTGCTATTGGTTATTCAAACTGGCAACAATGACATAACAAAGACAAGCCCAAGGGCAATCAAAAGAGACTTCAGGGCCCTGGGATGATTGGTAGAGGGATCAGAAGCACAGGTAGTAATTTCCTTGAGGCTTCTGGTAACAAGGAATAATACTGATAGGAGTAGGCAGAATCCATCAGGTCAATGAGTGGCTCCAAGGTTGGTGTATTTGGAAAAAATTTGGGTTTGTTGACCAGGGAATGATCTACTCAACACCCAGTCGACTGACACCCAACAGGATGCACCTTCCTCAGAGAGGAAAAAGTGTTCTAGCACGGGAGTTAGCGGGGCATCTTGATAGAGTTTTAAACTAGCTTGGAAGAGGAAAAGGTACAAGACATGGCTTGCCAGTGATGAGCAATGGGATGGTATGTGAAAACTTGAGAAAATGAGCACTCATGGGATGTCTCCATCTGCTTCATAGGGTATTGGCTACAATGTACCACACCTGAAATGTTTCTGTACCAGGGCACACAGCATAAGCAAGGTACAAGAGCTGGAAGTTTTGGCACAGTCCCAGAGACTGGACATAATTGGCATAAGTGAAACCTGGTGGGATGAAACCTGTGCTTGGAGTGCCCTGTTGAATGGTTCCAGGCTCTTCAGGAGGGATAGGCAGGGCAGAAGAGGCAAAGGTGTGGCACTGTATGTAATAGGATGGTTAGAATATAGGGAGCTCACAGTTGGCAGTGGTACAGTTGGGAGTCTCTGGGTGAGAATCAAGGGGCAAACAAATAATGTGGATGTCATTGTGAGAGTCTGCTACAGACCTCCTAACCAGGACAAAAACAGTGATGAATTATTCTTTGGGAAACTGAGGGACACTCCTAAGTCAACTGCCCTTGTCCTTATGAGGGACTTCAACTTGCCAGAAATGAACTGGGAGCATCACACAGCTGGTAGAACCAGGGCCAGAAGATTCCTAAAAAACCTGGATG
>JAWWMP010000041.1:21690835-21745200 GCA_035047865.1 Dendrocincla tyrannina | reverse complement strand
CCTATAAGTAAAAGAACTCTTCTCTGCTTTACCCACATAAAGTTGTCTTGGAAAGTTTTTTTTTCCCTTTCCTTACGGCATCAAAGGTTTTAAAGAATAAAATTATTTCTGCCTCATAATTAGGCAGAAGATTAGAAGACATCTGGGTATCTCTAAGAAACATTTGAAGTAAGTTCATTTACACAAAAATGTCAGTTAAACAAAATTTAATTCTTAAAAACTTACTAAGGAAATCTTCCTCATCTCTGAGGAAGTTACAGGTCTGTAACTCAGATCCCTCCAGCATATTTTCCCTTCAAAAGCTTTATATATTCTTTTCATTTTTGTCACAGAGATTTTAGAAGGTCACTTATGCACTTACACAGTGAAACAGTTAAGCAGTGTACAGTTATATGAGCATTAACAATTTAAACGACAACATTCATTTTACATAGAATCTTTTCTATAGTGTGTGAGTAGTCCAAATTGTAATACTTTGCAAATGAATATGAATAGTCAGCAGTGAGACTGGGCTGTTGCATCACACCTAGGGAATTATTATTATTATGAATTATTATTCAACATGTGCATAATATTTTTATCCTCAAAGAGTTTCGTGAGGAGCCACACACTCATCTCTGAAAGTTGCCTCAAAGCCAGGAAGGTAAATATTACCATATCTGTTCCTAAACATGAAAGATTAAAAGACAGCAAGGGTAGGGAAGCTAAGTGACTCACCCAAAGGCAATCAATGAAAGAAAGTCAGTATCAGAGATATAATTATAAGCTGAGCACACCTAATTATATCTAGAGTATGTTTAGAGGAGGAGCCTGAGGCCATGCAAGTCTACATGCTTTTGTCAGCATTTCAAACATGAGGTTGTGGTGACCTTTGGAAAAAGTCAGAGAATGAACTTCTGGGTAATATTATCCTTAGTGCAGCATGCCTGATCTAAACACCTCTGTAACTCCTTTCAGTAGCACTTCCACCACTCCCTGCAGTATAAAGAACATGCACAGAGTTACTCTGAGATCCCTGAATGCCTTTGCCCTATGAATAAGTGGAATTTGTTGACAAAATAAGAACTTCTGCTCTCAGCAGTATGGATTCACCCGATCGCCATGCTGGGCTGGACCTGATAATTTTCTATCCTGAGAGCATAATGTGGGTGTGGATGCCACCTCTAGCAGTCATGATTTTATAGTAATAATCCATTTGCCAATCCCTGTTCCTTCTATCCTCTCACTTCCATCCCGTGGAATTTCTCTCGAAAGTTTAGTCTTTGAAGCTCACTCTTCCCTATCTGCCTCACAGAAGAAAGACCCCTTTGCTCATTACTTCATTAAATATGACTTTAACTGTTCCTCATGATGCTGGGATTCATCTCATTCTCTTAACACCATTGTCGTCTCTTATCTCTAGTCCCTAATAGCTTCATCACACAAAATTTTATATGAGTTGTATATTCTTCATAGCCCTTCCATAAAGTAAGACAGTTCCATCCCATCTCTCACAAACTTCACTAACAAATTTTTGGAACTTTTTCTGTGCCTTCTATCCCCAGTTGCATCTGTGCAGTTTACATTGCACCTCTCTCCTTTCTACAGTCACTCTTCTACAGAGCAACTAAAAAAATAAATCTTACTTTTTCCTCTTCACCTTATTTCTTTCAGTCAAACCCTCTGCATTCCAGCAAATCTTCCATCTCAGAACTCTTTCCCTGCTCACCAAAAGCTAAATACACCAAGGATCTTAGCATAATTGAGCAAGTCAAATGACTTGCAACTAGGTGAATGCTTGAGGTTTTTTAAAAAAGTTATCCTATTCTGTTTTGCCTGAACCTAAGCCCATCCTCCTCCACCCACACATGATAACTCCTTGATGATTTAAATCCTTGTTTATTACATCTGTCAAACAGTATAAGTTGCACTGTTGATACTACAGAGCAGAGCGCTTGCTTTACCCTTACTCATGCTTCTAGCACAATAATTGGCCACACAAACAAGAGTTGTACCACTCTCTGTAACTCTGTTCTTTTAATCTACCAAAGGTGGCAGAGTTCAGTGGATCCAGTGAAGTGAGTGAAGGAAGGATTTCCTTGCCTTCATGGATGAATATACAGAGCTTAGACATCCCTTTTCCACAGGCAAAAAAGGAAAGGAAAAAAAGAAAGGATTACCAAGATGTGCCAACAATTCACATAAAAACATAAGATTTCAGGTTCTATCTCTTCTGTTTTTCTGTATTTGTGGTCAGCACATGGACAACAATGCACAAATATATAGTCAACCTCTTTAACCATTAGCAAGTCCATTTTAATTAAGTCATACTGCAGTGTTTGTGGAAAAATATTACAAGGAAGAAGCAAGCTTGAAGGATTGAATTCCCTAGTCTTCAGAAACAGTCTTTTGTTTTGTTTGGGATTTCCTATATTGTATAACTTTTTCTTTCTTAGCTAATGAAGAATAGTGCAGACTGGAAAACTGAGCTTATCTCTGCTTTCAATGGAGAAACCTTGTCAGCAGAATTTGTCGATGATTGAAAGAAGTGAGCCCACAGAGACCCACTGGTGGTATTATTTTCTGAGATGAATCTTTTCTGTTTGCAGATATTTCCAACAGTTAAAGGAATTCACTACTAAGAGACAGTCTGAATGATTGAAAAACACTTTGCAACCCTTCAGAAATACACAGGAGACAGTATCTCTAGTACTGTAAATGAACATATCATTCTCAGCTTCAAAGGAACTAGTGTTTTGAGCCAGATGAAGACCCAATCCCATAGGTATTTCCTGTTGTGCCAGTGTTCAGTTGCTGTTGCATATCTGGCTTCAGCTGATCTGGATCAAAAAGGTTGTTAGTCCCAGTTGATTCTCACTGTCTTCTCTGAAGGTTATCCCCCCTCTTTCCCATGCTCCCCTCTGATATGTGTACATAATTGTTCCCTAACCCAATTCAATCAAATGAAACAGGTTAGGGGGAAAAAAAACCCTACTATTTAAAGTGTGTGAGCTAACCTGGATCATTTTGACTGAACTGGGTCAGGGTGTGATTATATGTGAAGTTATACCAGCTGAGTGTAAAGGAAGGGAGACAATCTATTTGCTTGGCTTAGTAACAGTCAAATCAAGCCATAGGACTGCAGCTTTATGTGATTTATTCATAGACTGATTTTAGATGGTATAAATTGTCTTGTGGTCTAAGAGTTGTCTCACTGTGTACAGCTGCCTTCCTTTTGATGTGGTTTCTGCATAACTTAAGTGCCCCAGCAAATGCTCCTGAAACCATAATGGAATGGTCAAGTGGGCATTTCAACTCTCCCAACATGCTGGTGCCTTGGGAAGTTCTGCTACACACACTAAGTACTGGCAAAACCCTGCAACTGAAATGGTTTAGAACAGTGAGAGTCAGGGCAACAGCTAACATACATGTCTTTTGAAACCAGCCTGGTGGGTTTTTTTCTGGCAGATAGAGGCAGGCCTCTTCTATTTACTCTGAAGAGGAGAAAGGGTGTGCTATCACCATCAGCCATGTAAATGTTACTGCGCCCTGTCTAACAGATTTAAGTATTCTTCAAGAGAAGACAGTTAATGTCGACATTTGGGTTTAACAGAAAGAACAGCCTCTGTCAACAGCTCATTTTATGTAACAGGCTTGTACTCTGCCTGACCTTTAAGTTGAGCAGAAGGGAAAACCATGGTACACTCTGTGGCCTTGGATGTGTGCTTTTTGGACACACAGAAAGCTAGGCCTTTCCAGTGTTGGGACAAATATTATTACTCTGAAGCCTATTGCCTTCTTGGTAATAAAACAAATGAACCTCAACTGTTTCAGTTTGTTTGCTCTGTATTGTAGAAAAATTTTTCACAATAATTCCTGCTCCTTGGTTCTGCATTATCCAGAGTACAAGAGTACAGGTGTCACTGTCCCAGAATAAACCAACAGTCTAGGAGCCATCTGGGTAACAGCAAAATACACCCTGGTGCTCCCATCTTTTTTATATGTTCCCTTTAAGTACTGGAAGGCTGTTATAAAGTCTTTCCAGAGTCTTCTATTCTCCAGGCTGAACAACCCCAATTCTCTGTCAGTCTTCCTAAGAGAGGTGTGCTCCAGTCCTATAATCATCTTCATGGCCTTCTCTGGATTTGCTCCAACAGGTCCCTGTCCTTTTTATTCTGTGGGTCTCAGAGCTGGATACAGTATTGCAGATGGGGTCTCATGAAAGTGGAAGAAAAGGGCAGAATTGCCTCCCTCAGCCGGATGGCCACATTTCTTTTGATGCAGCCCAGGATACAGTTGGCTTTTTGGGCTGCAAGTACACATTGCTGTCTCAAGTCCAGCCTTTTATCCACCCCTAAATCCTTCTCAGCAGGGCTGCTCTCAGTCCCTTCATCCATCAGCCTGGATAGCCTGGGTTGCCCTAACCCAGGTGCATGACCTTGCACTTGGCCTTGTTAAACCTCATGAGGTTTACATGAGACCACTTCTCATGGTTTCAGGTAAATCAAAAGGCTGAACTAGATGCAACTGTAAACATCTTATACAGATGTCCAGAAAATATTACTAAGCATTAAGTGTAGCTGCCAGTTAGTGCTATTTGAAAATACTGTCTGAGAGCTTTGGTTCACAGTACTTCTCAAATTCAACACCCCTTTAGCCATGAGGGTTAAGCCCAGCTGATGGCAGTTTACACAGGTACAGCTCTGTGAGGAGCAGACTCACTCCGTGCTGTATGCACTCTACAGTGGGTTGTTAATCTTTCCCGCAGAAAAGGGGGGACAGCTGGAGGCAATAACCTCTTTTGCCATTGTAGTTAAATCCATCAGAGACTGTGAATCAGAACTCGAATTATTTTCCACATGAGCTTTCGCCATTTGTGCTCTGATGAAATGATGCATTCAACAGAAAACAAAATGAAGTGCTGAAACCATTAAACTCTTCCGTAACAGGAGACACTGCAACTTTTTGTCATTAATCTGCCATAATTGGTAACTGCTGTTAATGTCTTTCAAAATACATAATATTGAAATGTTACTACTGAAAATGCTAGCACAGGATTATATGGTGGGATGAACAATCTCATCTACACCCAATTTTGCACTCCTGACTGTGTTGTGAATTAATGTAGGAATAACACAAATATAAACTTTAAACAATATGGTCTGAAATGAAATCTTAAATTCCAGAATTCTTGTGGGCTTTTTCCTGAAAAGAAAATTTTCAAAATGGGGGGGCCATGAGGGGAAGATCACCTGTTTAACCAATGCAAAAGTAGAGTCTGATTATAACTCCAAATTGAGATTAAGTGAAATTTCAAAATTTCACAACCCAAAACTTAGGAGTTTCAATTTGTACCTGAAATCATGAAAAATAAAAAAAAAGGATAGAAAACTTACATATTTAAATGGAAAGAGGATATGCTTTTCAGGTTACCGGGTCGTAGGCCACACAAGCTGGACAGACTCGTCTATCTCTGTCACTACATGCAATTTATTTAGACAGTCAAGAACAGAAACATAATAAAGTGTTAACTGTTAAATATACATATATAGTATGTATATTGCCTGCAAAATCTATAGCAAAAGATAAACTCTCTCCTTTGCAGTGCAGAGCCTGTTGTATTTAACCTCCCTGTCCAATATTTTTCATGATTTCCAGAAAAAAACACTACACACCACTTATAAACAAAACTATAAGTTTCAGTTTCCACGTAGGGTATGGAACTGAAAAGCATAGATATCTGACTTTCTCTTCTTTTCCCTTACCAACATAAGTCATGCTGCTCGCTTCTTTTGGAGCCAGGGTGTTTCAACTCCCTGCCATATCCACAAGAAACAGAGACAATGGACGCTTCCCCGCTTCCCACTAAGACTGCCTGTGGGCTCCCAAGTGTAAGACTCTTTTCAGCTCTCTTTTATTACTGGGTAAAAGCAAAAGTGGCAAGATTATGCCTGACTGAAAGCTGTGGTTTTAGTTTTGGGAGATGAAAATATTGCTGACTACACAAAAGAATGAAAAATTTCTGTTGACCCTATTGCAACCTGTTTTTCATATGTGTCACAAGAAACCAGATTAATAAATAGTGTGAGGAGGGGAAACAAAGTGAATACAATCTCATGGTCATTCTAAATTATGCATATTTTGATAGTGCCTTTCAAGATGATTTTTTTAATGTTAAATTCAATTTTCTTGCAGACAGAGTGGAAGTAGCATTAGGCATATGTTAGCTTCTATTTTATTGCAAGATCTACTTAGTTTCACACAAAAATAAGACCACTCACAACTAGTTATCCTGTAAAATCACATTCAGGCACAGAACCTGGCAGCTGCAGTGAAACACTGGGAGATTATTATTTATATTTTTTTTTTATGGAAGACTTTGGTATTCTTAGCACTGTATAAAACAGAAAAAAACCCAGAAACATTCTCTTTCCTATGGAGTCTACAACCTATGGCTTATGCTGTGCAATTTAAGACCAGCCTGAGCCTAGAGCAGTGGAGAACTGCACTATTTCCTGGACTGGGAGAGTGCCAGCTGCTACTCTCCTTGTGAAGATAAAGCTTGCACATCTGGCGTGCTAAGCCAGATTTGCTCTTTCCTTTGACACAGTACCCTTCCCAGAACTGTCACAAAAATGTAGGGTACGGCAGATCTCTGAAAGAGAAGCACAGCCACCTAGAGGCACAGGTTTTGTGGGCAGTTGTTGAGAGCAGCTAGTCTTGCAGAATGACCAAGATTTTTTCTGCTGTGTGCAGGACAGTCTAGGTTTGCTGCTCCTGGCATTATTGCTGAGAAAGGGGTCAAGGTGGGTGAAACAATAGGCACTGCAATGTGGAGCAATTATAGTACACCACCTTTTTTCAAATCTCTCGTTCTAGCAGCAGTGGTTGCCTGTCCCTGGCCTCCCACCTTCTGATCAACAGAACTTATATTTTCCTAAGCTGGCCCTGAAATGGGGAGCACTCTATATACCTGTACAATTTATGCACTGCTTTGTAGATAGCTCCACGCTACAGCTAGATAAATGAATATATTTAAATAGTACAGTGCACTGTCTTGCAAAGATATTATCTTGGCTCCCACAAGCATAAATTAATAGTTTTCTACTGGGGCAAGTTTGGATGATGCATTGTTCTGACATGGCTATAACCCTGGAAGTTTTTGAGTCAGTTCAATTTCCGACAGCTTGGATATGCTGGACTGCCTGATGTGGATTTATCCTTTGTGATCTCCCTGCCTTCACAGCCTCAGTGCCTGAGTAATGACCTACTCCAGGCAGGTCCTAAATTTGCTAGAGCAGCTCAGACACAGAATATACTAAGTAAGCAGATGGTGTACCCAACTCAAAATGGTTTAGATGCCATTTTATGATTAAAAACTCTGTAGTGAGCATAACTCCTGCATCAGGCTACTCCTGGTAGGCATTTATAAAACTGTATATAAAGGGAAGAGGCAATGCACGCTCCTTCATTAGGAAGGAGTTCTATTATAGGTGGCCTTGGAGAATGTGGGAAGATAGACTGGGAGATCATGTAGCACTTGGGAGTGACATCAGACAGTGGAAGAATAGGCACTGATGAAGGATTTGCACACAGAGTAAGGAGTCTGCTGAGTATTCAGAACAGGTTTGGGTGTAAGAAGAAAGGCTCAAGTTAGTGTAGGAATTTGGATCTTTCAAAGAGGGATAGAGGAGATTATGCTGATGGGGCTGCCGCTACAACTTGTCCACTCTACCGGGGATCATTCTGTGAGATACTCCCTGGGTTTGTTTGCTGGGAAGACAAACAGCAGAAAGTAGGTCAAAATAATTTTGTGAATATTACTTTTCCCTAAAAGGTAGAATGTTAGGTAACTTTTAATACATGTTTAGCAATAATTTCATGGAGAGAGAAGAAATAGACTTATTCAGCATATGTAGTATAATTGTATTTGTTTCCATTATTCTGATTGAAGAAAGAGAGGACTAAAAAGGGGAAAACAGGGTTCTTCCACACTCTTCCCATCCTTGCTGGCACAGGTCATATTTCCAGTCATACAGTGAGGAACTGCCGCAGCAGCAGCGTGTGTGTCCTCACTGCCTCTTCTCAACTTTCTGGAGCAATCATCTCCCAAAGAAGGAGAAGACATCAGTTACCTAGTTGGGAGGGAAGGTTTGAGAGAACACTGTTACTAGTGTTGTAACTGCTGCATAAGGGCTGCATGGGAAACAGGTTAATTCTTGCTTATAGCTACAGAGTGCATGAGAAGATGTGTACTTTTGTCATAATGTACTAGTCCCACAAATACAGCTATATATCCCACGGTAAATATTGCTCAGAAAAAGCTGCTCAGCAATTATCTAGCTCTTGTTTTCTACAGAAACCTGAGTTTATCAAGCACAAACCCACCACTGTTCTTTCAGGAGCTGCGTAAAGGGAAACTGATTGACAGTAATGGTTCACACTACATATACGTATATGTGCTGATACATATTTTGGTTCTCTTGCCATATCTTCATGAAATTTTATATTTTGTATTTATTTATATATTGTATTTATAGAAAGTCATAGCCAATACAAACAACAAAGTACCATGTTTCACTCCCTGTGAGGACATGCCAAATTCCTACATATAATAATGTACTATGGCAGAGAGGTGTTCTGCCTCAGTTCCCAGATTCTCCAGTGACTCAGAGTTTCTAAGCTGAAACCTTCAGGAACTCAGCTTTTTCTGAAAGTTTGGGTTCATGTAGTTGTTCCTAAAATTGACATAGCCTGAATCTCTAAGTATTTTTCAGAATGCTTCTGGTCTTTATTTTCCCTCCTTTCAGAATGTTTTGCCTAAATGTCCTCTCATGTGACCTTCAAGATTTTCCCCACAATGAGCACACTTAAAATGGATAGTATTCAAACAAATGTGTAATTAGTATAATTGAGTATGCCTTGGGCTGCTCTGTAGAGAATATCCTATTGCTCAGCCACTCCTCTATAGACGCTTTCTATTTCCCTTGCCTTGAGAGCATTCAAACCTGCAGAGCCCAGCTCCCAAGAAAAGAGCCAACAGACTATTATCACCTTTCACCCTTTTTAGCTGAAGCTGGAGTATTAAAGAAGAAAAAACATATAAACATCAGGATGAAAGATGCTTCTGTAGCAGTTTGCTTCATATAATGAAATTCAATAAATCAGAGAAACCCCCCAAAATTATTTAAGGAATTTTGATGTTGAAAATGTATTAGTATACGTAAAAATCATACTACCTTAATTAGGTAACTATCTCAGAGATGCTGTTTTAGAACAGTAGAGATGATGGTTACTTTCATGTATTTTTTCCCTTTCATGATGTAAATACTACAGAAATCCACTACTGAAATTATTATTAAATCACATGCTGATGAATGAGCACAAAACTATTAATGGCACATGATTTGCAGTGCACATGTCCACTGGAGTATTTAGCAATCCATGCAGACCTTACAGTATGCCTTATGTGCTTTGATTTTCTCTGTTAGATGATTGAAAAATATTCATTAAGAGATTTCTCTAATGAGCTGTGTTCAAGCATAAAATAGGCCACTCCTTTTATAATTTAAGTGTGGTTTTCAGAATATAAATATCCTCCAATTCCCTATAGGTGCCAACTTCAAATAGGGATTTTTTTTTAACACAGATTTCAGGATCTTTGAAGGGTCTTTGAAGTTTATAATTGGGCCCAAGCTGAAATGTGATGTCATTCATGCAAATACTGAAGTTCACACTGCTTATGGTTGGTAGAAAATACGCACTTTATTTTTGTGAGATATATCCCCAAAATTATTTTGATAAATAGGTAGAAAGTTGGGAGAATATTCACATTATAAAAGGAGTGCAACAACCCCTGACCCTCTGGTCGGTTAATCCTGGATCCCATTCATACAGTGACATCAGTCTTACTCTTTCTGTTTTCCATTAAGTTATTAAAGAGAAAGCTTTTTGTGCTTCAATTTATCCTGTTTTCATTTGCAAGGCACTGAGAATGCTTAAATGCTGAAATAGGCAGCTTTTAAGAGTATACATAAAGGCCAAATATTATGAAAACTAAAATAGGATTTCCTCATCTACACAGGTGAAAACACAGATTGGAACCACCCTCTGAAATACCAAACTGTATTGCTGTTGTGCCTGTCTGAAAGCTGTTAAAAGTAGGAGCCTTTGTAACATGTCCTGAGAGCGTAACAGATCTGAATTTGTGGCCTCCTGGGGAGGTAAGCCTAGCTGAAGGTATTACTTGTCAGAAGTGGCATTTCTGAGCTGGATGAGCTCACTATGATTTGCTGTCCCTTGCTGACTTGAACAGTGGCAGACCGCGAGCATTATACTTTCACTAAGTTCAATAGCTAGTTATGTGATGAAGTGAGGGAACTGAAGCTCATTTCCTTTGCTATTTCCTCTTTAGTCATGAACAGCTCATAGCTGATGCTAAGTTGAAAACTCACTTTAGCTTCAAGCTCCACCACAGATATCCAGCTAGACTTCAAGCTGAGTTGCTGCACTCATCACTGCTTTGGCTTTCTCAGCTAGAGACAAAGGAGCCTTCACATGCTGTCAAATAAAAGAACAAAACCAAAATGAAACAAAAAACAGAGAGAGAGAATGGACATTGGCACAGAATTTTGGCAGATGCTACACTGGGTCATGATGTTAAAAAACAAAAATCAAAACAAACAATGCTTTGTAGCCTGCTGTGTCTATCAATGGCTCCAGGGATAAGCACAGAACAAGGCTCCCACCAGAAGTAGACTGTAACTTTGGAATGAGTAGAAAGTAGATACACTTCAGCTACTGAGACACCTAATTGAGCTGAAGACATTCTGGTTTAACAACTGATCTGTAGCAACAAGCATGTAAGGGCTCTGCTCCCACAGGCGTGTTCCAAGCATTAGGTTATAACTACGTTTCTTCATGTCCCATCTTCTTTTGGCTCTGTGATCACTGTCCTCCAGGTGCACATTCACATCTTCCTGAAATATGGGATGTATGATTTCAAACTACTCTTCAGCTTAGAAGTCAGAATAAGACTTCTTCCTTCCCAGGCAAGCACCTGAGATGGTAGGCTTTATGGTGAAGGATAAAACTGCTGTCACCAAATTCAAGTCAGCCATGGTTACAGGTAGCTATACAAATTAGAAAGGAAAAAACCCCACATTTTTGTAATATGTGCAAGGTATTGAGATGATCGAAGTCTACTATTAAGCTCAGCAACTTTCTTCTTTTTCTCAGCCAAAAAACTGAGGAAACCTCTGACATTGAGTGTATGGTCATTTCTTAATTTAATCACTTCTGCCTTTTCCTTCCCTGAAAAACTGTTTTGGAGGATGTCATCCGTGCTAAATGCTGTACAATCAAAATCCCATTAGTTAAACTGTCAAAATGAAACTCATTAAACTTCCAAACCAAATGTAGGCAATTGTTCTTCAGTGTCATTGGTGTGGTCAAAATAATTTTTTAATCAATTTTCAGTAAGGAAAAAATTCAGGTTTGTGAACGAGTAGTAATTTCTGCTCTTCTAAGTCACGTTTGTTTTTTCATTGCTTCTGTTTTATTGTAAAGGTTCAAAGACAGTTTTCAATTGCTGTAAACTGACAATCTATCCACTGAGACACATGAACACGACAGGTAATTAGGAAAATCTTGACAGGTATAAATCATCTGTGCCTTTAAACATGAAATCATCATGAAAGCTTGTTTCTTGGACCAGAATTCAGAGAGACAAAGCAGCCATTTTCAAAAGATAACCAGCTCGTTTGTTTTTGAAGACACTTTTGATGACTGTCTTCTATTTTTCTCACATCACCGAAAACAAGCATGAATTCAGTGCCCCTACCTTAAAAAAACCCCAACCTGACAGCTTTACAGCTTGACTAATCCCAGCCATTTCCAACATGACCAGCAATTTTATAGATGTAGCTTGCTGCAATAAATACCACTACTGAACTTCAGCTTCTTCTTCAATTATCATTCAGCCAGGGCTTTCCAGTTGCTGCTCACAGTCCTGTGTGGGTTATCAACATCCACCATTCATTGTGAAAAATTCAGTATACTTTAGCCATTGTCCATCCTGGCATAGCGTTATGCTTTGAGAATACCCCATGAATAATGTACTTGGATCCAAGACTTGCTATGGAAGCAAATGAAAAGTGCTAGTGAAATAGGTGCTTGTAATTGAAGAGACCTAAACTTTTATTGAGCTTTTCCAGTGCTTCAGAAACCATGCTGCAAATAATTTTCTATGGATATCTGTCTGAAAAAGAAACAATGGCATTTGGCAGCATTGTCACATAAGGCTTATATTATAAGTTCTAGATGGAGGGATAAAACTGTGTAGTGCGACTCTCCAAACATGCCAAAAAAGACATAGCAGCTTTCCTTTTCTCCCCACTCTTTTCAGAAAATCTGTGTTTGAGGGCCCCTCTTCATTGTTATACCAATTATAAGAGAGATATGAACTCAAGTTACTGCTAATCAGCCACTGCCAGTTTATATCTCAATGGAAAGGAGCACATGCAGTGACAAGGATAGATGTATTCAGTTCTCCTCTAGTTGTAAGAATTTTATGTATATGCCATTGAATCAATAGCTTGGGGTTGATACATGAAGAGTAGGTGAAACAGACATCTCCCATTTCTCCTACTTTTGATGCCATACTGAATTACTAAAATGGCATGGCTCCATATTGGCAGAATATGGTTAATACTCTATTTCTGCACCAAACATGAGAATCTCATCCTTTTTTTTTTTTTTTTTTTGAGAATTTCAAGTCTGAGTAATCTTACTCCAAAAATGTTAATGTCTATGGCACTTTTACACATTTTTCATTCTCCTCTGCACTCAAATACAGTTCACAAGGCAAATATGGGGTTGCACCTCCTAGTGAGTTGGCAGAATTTATTGCTTACTACAGGAACTTTACTTAGTTGTGCCTAAAAGCTGTCCATGCTCTTCTGCTCAAGGCCATATCTGGCAAGACCGTCACTGTGTTTCTACTTATTCTTCTTTGAAGATCACTATTTATCTGCAACAGAGGAAGCAGTCATACAAAATCACAGAATCATGGAATGCTAAAGGTTGGACAGCACCACATTCACAAGTGTAAGCCATCTCCTACAAATCTAAATCAGGAGCAAGAGAAGATTCCTAAAGGTATTTGAAGGCCAGTGTTGAATCAGAACATGAGGACTTCAGTCTCATGAGGGCATGAAGCTCTGTTAGAGATGATCTGGTTGTCAAAGACCTTCCTGTGACAAATTCACTTGGTAAGAAGAGTCTAAATGGGGGAGAGGTAAGATAAGGGATTTTCTGACCAGACATGGGAGAGGTGTAATGGTTTGCATCTGTGTGCATTCTATGGGCAGAACCCTTGGGAAAATACAAAAAATTGATTTGGGTATCAAGTAGCTTCAGCTCCTGCAGGCTATTTCCCTCTCATGAGTTAAGGATCATTACCACTGATGGGCAAGCTGTATGGAGTCTGTACAGAGGCTACAACCACTATGACAGTGCAATGGTAGTGTATGTTCTACAGCTGTGTGTTGTGCGGATGCCGTATTGCAGCTATGTGTTGTGTGGATGCTCTGTGATCTGAAATGACCTGGAAAATGCATTTTGCTTTTCGAATGTGTTCTGGCACGCTCTAAAGCACATACAAACAGTCTTTTGCAAACTGGAAGGCGTTTTGGCACACTACTTCAAACAAACTTATCAAAGAAATACCTGTGGTAGACATGTCTCTGGGCAAAAGCCCCACAGCACAGAGAATTAAAGTAATGACCATCCTCTGCATTCCCATGTACTTTATCACCTTGGAACTTAAAGTGTTTTAGGAACTAAGTTGTAACACTCCAACAAGCCAGAGAACTATTATTCTTTACTTTGATAGATGAAGAAGCTGAAGCTTGATAAAGGCCAAATGATTCACCAGTGTATCTAGGAGTATAAAGCCTCCCTAAAGTAATTGATATGAGTTACAAAGCAAACCTAACAGTTTCCTATATATATATGACATATGTCCTGCCAGTCACTTTCACCTAAAAGAACATTTGTCCTGTTGCCCTTTTTACTGTTGTCATTCATCCTGTACTTTCTCTGTGCTAATTGCTCAATCCAGTAATTTGCCAGTTTTGTAATACATAGTATTTTGCACCTGAGGAATCTCAGTTGAATTCACAGCTGAATTTAATTGTAGATAATCTTACAGAGGGCATCTCATAAATTCTTCTACTCTTTTACTGTGGGGAAGACAAGTACATTGGGAAAAACATTTTTAGGTAGCTTTCTGGCTATTTCATATTCTTTGTGGGATTTTCCCTGAATAGTCCATGAGTCTGACTGTTTTCAAAGAAATACTATGCAATAAGTGTATTTCATTTGAAGCTTCCTGAACACCTTTGTGTCTAAGGTGTCTCCTTTGTGGATAAGGTGAATATAAATCTGTACTTCGAGTCATTAAAATTTACCATGAAAGTCCAGCTCTGAAAAACACTTTTTTAAAGGCTAACACAGAATATTAAGTGTTCAAATATTACAATGCTGTTGCCTTTGGATGCCACATAATATGGTTACCGAAATATGAGAAAAATATAGAACCAGAAATTATGCACAGAAATGCACTAATTAGATAATTTCTTATTCAAGAGAAGAGATCTTTTATCTCCTGGAACTCAGGCAATTAGGTGAGGTCCATCAGAGTACACCACAGGGGCAGTCAGCTGATACTAATGAGTTTTGTGCTGTGGTTGAGTAAACAACCGGTCATCACGGTCTCATTAAGGCTCTTCCATTTCCATGTTTTCTTCACAGATGCTGGGCTCCGTGGTCCAGTAACATGGTAAGGCCTTGTCATTGTTTGTGTCTGTACATATCACTTCTGCTTGCTCCTTCTGCTCTCTGCCCACACTGTTTTGTCTGCAGTGTGGGACTGGTGCTGACCCTGCCCATTCAGTGCTCATCCCGTCCACATCACTCTTTTCACATCCTAGCACAGCTTCCACTGAAAGCACAGGCATGCTTACAGATGTGCCTCTTTCTTGAGCTTATTTTACCAACAATGAAAATTCCTGTTACAGAGAATATCACTTCTGGTCAGAACAGCAGTTGCCACAACTGGATGAGTTTTAGTCTATTTTATAATGATCATTTACAATAAAGTATCAAATTTTTAAGTTACACTGACAACACTGAAGCTTAAAAATGTTCAAATACCACAACATAACTGATTTACATTGTAACTCTCAAGCATCTAGATTTTTTCATATGTCAATTCATATTTTATCAATATATCAATAAAAGTATCTGCAAAAAGGAAATAATTAAATGTAAATCAGTTTCAACATTTGAATTCATAGAGACAGTAAAGACTAGCTTTAAAAGCAGATATACAAAGTAGTTTGTGGACTCTGGGTCAGACTGTGCTCTCTGGAGTATATCAACTGTAACTTTATCTTAGTGTCAATGACAACAGACATGTGATGTGAGAAGCTGTAAGAGACTAGAACCTGAAAAGAAGAGCTGGTCAGGGAAATTTGGGTAGCACTCAAAGGCCACTCAGAGACTGATGGAATCAGTTATTCTGCTGAAACCTAAGACCTTGTCAAATTGGATCAATATCACTAGCATTTTACTTCCAAAGAAAACTAGACTATATCAATATACCACTTTACGTACTTAATTTCTTAATCCAAATATTTCAACACAGCTTCCTTTATGTAAAAAGAGATTCCATCACTTAAACAGAGGCATCTATTGCCATTTGAGATGCACTGGCTACCAGCTGCTACTCCAGATAGTAGTAGGTCTCCCACAGTCCTGTGTACACTTAATATAACATAGGCAAATAGATACAGTTACAAGCATATGCATCAGGTGCTTGTATTTAGGTGACTAAATCCCAGCAGCAGTGACTATCAATAACTGGGTTTAATGCCTGAATACATTTCAGCATCAAGGTGATCATCTTTAGACTTCTCTTGCAGTTAAAGATAAATATGAGTTTTCCTGCTTGTTCATCCTTAAACTTATTCCATAAAATCTTCCTTAAAACACATTTGCTCCACCTTTTATTTATACTGCTGACTTTGGTGCTTCTTGAGCTATAGTGGGTAATATTTCATTGTTTCTAATCAGGAACAAATTATTTTCATAAACAGGTGTCTATAATATCTGTCCACATAGACTTGCTTTAGACATTTATTCCAACAGAAAAGTGTTTTCAAAGTAGATAATGTCAGGACAGTGTACCCTTATTCTGAGTACAATCTGTGCTTAGACTTGTACTGAATTCAGTTGTTTTGAATATATATATATATATATACACACACACATATACACACACACACACCCATATATATGTATGTGTATCCCATTTCAATACAAGGTAATTTTAAAATGCATGTAAAGTCTTAACAATTTGCACTTAGTTATATGAAACAAGCTTTTTCTTGTCAAAGTCTTTTCTTTCCCAGCATTTTCTTTCTTGAAGTAACCTATTCCTTTTCAAACAGAAGCCTGCCAGACCACAGACTGTTTTGTCACAGAGAGAACCCTGGGGTATCACTGAATACGCACAAAGAACATAACAATGCCCAAGAAGTAAATTATGCTTCATTTAAGAATGTTTAAGCAGCAGAACCTGTCTCATCTCTCAGCTAGAACATATTTCACAATAAGAGCAAAAAAAGATGAAAGAGTGGGAAAAGAAAATACTGCCTGTTTTAATGCCGCCTGAAATGGTAATAAGCTATGAAATTAACATTAAGGTAAAGAGAGATGCTCACAAACTGCATGTAAAAAGTACTGAGTCACTAAATTTTTGAAAAAGAGGGAAATTCGGATTATACATATTTTTTAAATGAAAAACAGGACTCAAGATGTAGAGCAAAATTATGAACTATGAGTGTAGATTCAGGTCTTAGCTTAAATTTCTGCTTTACCAGAAGCTTTTTAAATAATCAGAGAAGTCACCCAGGGACTATACCAATGAAGGGGGCTTTAATTGTCCCTTAGGCTTCTTTAACCCATGCCAGTTTTAATGGAGTATACATTGCAATTTCAAAGACAGAGTCAAGCCCAGTCTTGTGCATGTGGCTGTTTTTCACCAGAGACCACCAATTATTTCTGCCCAGATAACGAAAAAGCTGTTGTGGTAAAGATTTGCTTTTTCCTACTGAGCTTGACTACTGCAAAAACCACTGACCTGCAAGTGAGATAGCCACATAGCTTTATCCATCCTTAGATAAATTAAGTGTTTTTTTCATATCTTTTTCTAAAGAGTGACCAGGAGTTGACAATCAGTTTTTGAAAATCATTAAAGATAATTCCATTCTCATTTACACCAGTGTGAATTGAAGAATCTAATCCACAGACTAATGTGAACACAAGCCATTCTTCTGTTATACAACTTTAACTGATTTTAGCTTTGTTTCCCTTTGTGTTTTTAATTTTTATATTTTTTATTTTATTTTTTATTTTTCCCCTGTAGCTTTAACATGAAAACAAATGGGAGTTCTGGTCAATATAGATGTTCCTGAGAGAGAGAGAAAGAGAAATTTAATGTAGTGGGTTGGTTATTACATAAACAAATTATTCTGCTTCTTCGTCTTTTGGATATTTTTGCCTGTTGTTTGACAATGAACTCTTTTTTTCTTCAGTACAAAAGGTCATTGTGCTCCTGTAATTTTCATGCTACATCTATGAGGCATATCCATTTTATTATATCTAGTCATCCTTAACCCAAGCACCAAAAATGGGAAGTACAACACTGCCTTATGCATATGTGGAACACAATGAGGAACAATCCAACTAGACATTGAGAATATTAGATAGTGTTACAATGGCTAGAAACTTACACATTAATTACAATGAATGTATTCCACAAGGACATTTAGATTCTTTAGCTGATATAAAGAAAAATACAGATACTTATCCAATTGCAACTAAGATACTATCACAATCACATGGCTTCCTTTAAGTGCCTTGTTTGGCATGCAATGTCTAAACAGACATTGTAATGCTATATCAAATAACACACTATGATGCAACATGGAATAAAACAAAAACCCACTGTCTTTATCATAGAAAAAGACTTACAAAGAGAAAAAGACATTTTGCAGTAAATATTCCATCTAAAAACATTCTTTAAAATGCTGCTATTACCTTTGCTATCCTTAAGTTTCCAAAGTAATTTCCATGTTAGCCTTATTTCTAATTGTTTATAATGTTCTAAAAGATTCTATTTTCAGATTTAATGTCTCTGTGTTTTGCTCTAAATAAATAATATAAAGTTTACCTTCTTTAAGATCTGTTTTCATTATAATACTTATGTCTCCACGTTCATTCTCTCTCTTCTGACATGGGCTGAGTGAGTATAATTACTATGACCTAAAATTACATTCAACAGCAAGTCTTTGTGAAGAAAACTGTAAATATGTGTAATGACCTTTAAAGATCATGCACAATGAATTTTAAACACACCTGAAATGTCCTGTAAGCCACAAACAAAGAGAAGCTTTTATGAATTACTGCAGTGATGGGTGTACTGCAACTCTAAATACTGTCACAGTTCAAGCTGAAAAATAATCGGTTTATATATACAGAAGGGAGTACTCCCTATATTTCAGGATTAATACTCTACTCCCATTCTGGTGTCTGAAACTGCATTTTCTTGGTCCCATTGTTGTGTCTTGAGGGTAATTGCACCATACAGATCATATCTGTACAGTTAAATTATATTTCTAATACTCAGCTCTGTATTTTTTATCTTGTAATATGTCTTGCCAAAGCTGATTTACCTAGACATGTCTGTTTTCAGAGTTAACTAGCATTTCAGTAGAGAGTGTAGACATTCAGGGAGGGATGTGATGCTTCTTCACTCAGTGTCTTGGATACAAGACACAAACATTGTGTCATAGTTCATAGCATCTCCATTCTCCTGTTTGATTTAGCCTGTATACTGTCTGGAGCAAGGATTAAGGGCCTGAATCTTCTTTTACACCCCATTCTCAAACCTGAATAAGTCCTCTGTTCTACCAAAAGTATCACATTGGAGAACATTTGAATAATTTTCTTTCCTATTTTCATCTTTTTTGCCAACTGTTAATCATCAATGATGTTAAACTTAACTAATCATCAGTATGCAGTAAGTGGTGCAGTGACATTTAAATGTGATGATGAAGGCCCATGAAGTAAATTGATAACTTTTGATTGTTAACATGATACAGTTATCTTCTCATGTAATGTGATTTTTATAGTGGGCAATGAAAAGCATTTTCCTTAAAGTATAGCAATTGCTGCCACTAAAAATAATGGTCAAATCTTCATAGAGGTACCTCTGTGGGGTGGAGGAAAACAAAACCCTTTCCCCCTTAGAGTCTCTAAACAGAGGCCTGATTCTGAAATTTTTACATCAACATTGATCACCCTACACAACACATTTTCTGCTTTGTATTCTTCCCTGATTACCATTCTGGATAAGTGATATTGGTTTGGTGTTGATGTCAAAGGCCAGAATTTATACCCCTCTGCCTACATAACTTGGGAGTCCTCCAGTATCAAACTCTATCAACATATTTTCATAGCTTGGTGTCCCTTCACACAGAATTACAAACCTAGGAATGATTCCTCTAATTAGATAACATATCAGTGTTTAACCTAGGTCATGTGTGCTCTTAGGCTTTCTTGGCATGAAGAGGATGAAGCATTTTGCCTCTCCTTACCCAAGACTCCCACTCTGGGTTTATTCTTGAGCACACCATGATAACCGAAAGTAAACAGATACAAGAGCTTACAAGATTCCCAAAACATAATTATATTCCATGTATCACAAACATACACATCTAGAAAAAATAATAGCACAACTGTCAAAATTCCCCCACCTCATTTGCTTTCTCTTCAATACTCATTGGGTATACTTCAGTGTCCTCTGAGAAATCCAGGATCCTTCATGATTAATGTGCAAGCTCACACCACACTCATGGCCCCTCTTCACTCTCAAGTAAGGAATTTTACTTCTTTCTTGGCTTCTCTCACCTGCTATGGTAAACTACATGGGACTGCAGTTTAGGGATGTGATGTAACGTGAGGTAAACTTTGGGGACTGAAAATTTGCTAATGGCAACCACCCCTGAAATATATCAGGCTGTAATATCAGGTGATTTATAAAAGCATATCACTTCAGTGTGAGCTGCAAAACCTGAAATAGAGAAAGAAATTAAATCCATGTAGTTCCGGCTGCATGAGGATGATTTTGAATATAACTGTGGACATAAATTAGTGTTGTATGAATTCATGTCCCTTACCTGTTGTCCAGAATTCCTCTGTCAGTGTTACTTCTCCTCTCGTATAACACTTTTTACTTATGGTAGTTATCAATGGCAGCTATTCTCCCCTTGAAGAAATCCAGCCCCCTCACATGCCAGTTTGCTGCAGAACAGTCAGAGAGAGACGCTGTTCTTGTACACAAGCAGAAAAGAACCCCATACTCAAGTCAAGGTTCAGTCTGGACATGGCACACATGGGTAGTCCCAAATTCACATCAGTGTTATAATCTACATTTAGGCATATTCTACAGATTCTTATCTGTAGACTAGCATATGTTTGTAGTTTTAAATCCCTTAATCCAGTAGTTTCTTCTGAGTAGCTAAATAATACATTTTTTATTCAAATAAACGTAGGCAGTGATTGTTTTCTTATATATCACAAGATTTACCACAAGATCTCTTAATAACCACATTTCATTTATTGCTTTGAGCAACAGTAATAAGGGTAACCTTTTTACATGCTTTCCCAAAAGTTTTCATAATACACCCAAACCCATTCACATTAGCACCTTTCCTATCAACTGCCAGTATATTCTTTTTCATACACATCAGCATTTTGTCTTATTCTGTTAGAGACAGCTCTTTTTTAAAAGAAGTTGATAAATAATGTGAAATGCTGCACTTGTTTTAGAATATCTGTTAGCAAATAATTTGCTTTTGTAGATGACAGTGGTCATTTATTTCTTTCACCTGAGACTGGTGAATATTTGAATATATTTCAAATGCCTGTAATGTGCACCGCTTTTCCTACTTAAGTCAGTGACATAACTCTTTTTGCCTCTTTCTTCAATATTTTCATATAGTGAGAGGACAGTTGAGGTTTGAAAGAGTATCTGGAGGTCATTGTGGTTCAAACTCCCAGCTCAAGCAGAGTCACCTAAGGTTTTCTGGGACTGTGTTCTGATGGCTTTTGAGTATCTCCAAGAAGGGAGACTCCACAGCCTCTCTGGGCAGCCTGTTCTAGTGCTCAGCTTCTTTTCTGCAAAGCTGCTTTTCAGCCAGAAGCCCCCAGCATGTACTGGTGTTTGAGTTTGTTCCTCCCCAGATGCAGGATTTTACATTTTCCCTTGCTGAAATTCAAGTCTCTGTCAACCCATTTCTCCAGCCCACTGAGGTCACTCTGAATGAAAGCACAGCCTTCCAGTGTGTCAGCCACTTGTCCCTGTTTCATGTCATTAGCAAAACTGTTAAGTGTACACTCTGTCCCATCATCCAGACCATTAATGAAAATGTTGAGAAGTGTTGCACCCATTTTCAGTGTGGGGGGTGTGTCACTAGTTGTTGGCTTTCAAATAGATTTCATACCACTGATATCCTCTGAGCTCAGACACTCGAGCAGTATTCAGTCATGTTGCTGTCAGCTCATCCTGTCCATATTACATCAGCTTATCTAAGGGAATCTTATGGAAGATGGTGTAGAAAGCATATTGAAGTGAATGTAGACAATGTCCAGTGCTCTCCACTCATTTAGCAAGCAGCTATTTTGCCATAGATACTTACGGGGTTGGATTGGGTGTTTTGATGGAGTCAGAAATGGGGAATGGCTCTGCCAGGGCTACCAGTGCAGTGTCTCATGTTGAAGCTAATTCAGGTACTGAAGATTTAGAAGAGATGAGACAGACGTATCTGAGCTTGAGTACTTACAAGGCAGAGGGGTATGTTAGTTTGCGTCCAAAAGCCTTTATAAACATGAATACAGTGGTTCAGAAAGGGACAAATCTATAATTTCTTTTACTGACCAAAACAGGGCCTGAGAAGGAAGATTATAGACTTCCTCTTCTTCAGTTACAGCAATGGAGATGCTGAAAGAGGATATTTAATTCTGTTAGTCAAGGGTAAGATTGCTTCTAGGGGAAAGCTATCTTAAATCAACATAGTAAGTGATGGCCTAGGGTTTCTGAACTGAGAGGAAATGCCTGCCTGAACTAACACTACCCATAAAAGAAATCTACTACACAAAAAAAAAAACCCCAAAAAAACAAAAAAAAAAAACAAAAACAAACAAAAGATCAGCTGGATCCTAGTAAATATCTGTCTCCAAAGACATGTGAAGGGACTGAGACTACACTGCCCATGTGACTAGGTTATGCTACAAGCAGGTATGTAAAAGTGGCTGTGTGCTTCTAACTAGTTATAAATTCATTTTCCAAATCTGGAAATCTTTTTCTATTTCTTCATATCAGTTTACTACAGTTTAAATTTTATTTTTCTATCAGAAAGATAAGGATTGTAATTGCTACCTTTGCACTATTTTGTATCACACTGCTTACTGAATTATAGTTACTTCACATATTAGACAGCAAGTTCTTTGCAGGTAGTATAACATTGTCTACGCTGAATTGCTCAGGGAGTCGTCTGGAAGCAATGGTTAAAATTATAAAAATAACAAAGTTTCACGTGTTTCCACTGCTATCTCAAAAAAGTTCAGTTTCTCTTTCAGAAAATACATGTTGACTTCTTCTTATTGGTTTCTATTGATGTCATTTAAAAAAAAAATCTAGTGAGAGATTTTTAAAGTTTTTTTATATTTTACTTAATTTTCCACATTTCTGTGTTTGACTTCAAAACTGGTTAAGAACAGAAGACATGCCTGTACTAAGGGAATGCAATCTCGTGGGCAGGAAGGATATACAGCATCATCTGTGGTAGTTTTATATTAAAAGATAATTAGAGACAGGTTGAAAACTGTCATTTAATATCTCTTGGGTTTTTTTAGTAAACGTGCCAATTCTGTATGATAAAAGTGCAGCTATTAGAAACACAATGCAAAACTAGGTCACTGGCGGATTACTGTGATGCTGTGAGGAGAACGCGTTTGCAAATGTCAGTCCTTATGGGTCCTTTGAGACGCCAGCATGTGAGTGATTTTACTGAGCCAAACTGGATATATGGAGTTTCTCAATTCAATGTTTTATAGTAAACATACCCAAGAAACATAGCAGCAATTAATCAGAGTGACTAAATTCCACATGAGTGTAATATAATGACAGCTTCTTTCACTGCTGTCTTTCACTTTGGCTGAATTCAGTTACAAGAACTGAACAAAGATGCACATGAACTATTATGCATATTCATTAAAAATTTTTGATTGAAGATGCTTTGCCTAATTGTTCTTTTATTTATTTCCCATGGATACAGTTTCAAACAGGAATGATCACTTTAAAAATGAATTTCTAATAAAATATTAACAAATAAATGCGTGATTTTCTCCTTGTGAAGAAAGTTATTTCCATGTTTTACTCATCTAGCTTGGGGAAGAAAGGAACATCATGTGATCAGCATGTTTGAGCACAGTTCAGAGTTTGCATATTCCTACCAGTGGTCTACTTTTAAAAATTATTTAAAAGTATCTGGTGAATAAATCTGAATTGCAAAAATCTTTCATTTTTAAATTTGAAAAAGAAAAAAGGCTTATAATTTTCAGGTAATTTGACTAAACCAAATTATTAACTGAGGATTAGCTACTTAGATTTATCTGAAATATTTTTATGAGTAATTCTCAATAGAAACATAATTCACTCTTTTTAGGTATCACAGATTATCACTGGCAAAAATCAGTAGTTTCAGATAGTCAAATGATGGCATTTATTGCTTTTCTAACAAACCACGTGTGTAAATAAACATAGCCTTGTTGAGCTTATGACTTTAGTTGCTTATGACTTTGTTATGAGGATGACCACTTTTAAAGGAGTCAATGTTTGTATTAAAAGGTAGATATCTACTTATCAGATCCTTTTCTATAAGGCAATTGCTTTATTTCTGTAAGGCTAGGCAGGCTGTACTGATAAACAGCACTTGTATAACTTGCCTGAGCAACTTTCTTATTTTGTTTTCATAGGGTGATCAAAAGGTTTTCCTGGGTTGGGCTGGTTGTGTTTCAGCGTGTCCTGTATAAAGAGTAGACTTTTGTCTTATGTAATGTGTTTGATTCATTCTTGTTCTCCAACATTCAAATCTTGCAATACCACATGATAAACCAGTTGATTAAAATTAGGATTTCATATCATAACTTGTATAGTACGACATATTACATCTGTGGCATTTTTACAAAATATTTGAAACTTTTTGCTGACCACTATGAGAGAAAATACATTTCTTCTTTGAAAACTGTCCCAGTTTCATCTGGAATAGAGCTCATTTTCTTCTTAGTAGCTAGTTCAGTGCTGTCTTTAGGATTTAATATGAGAACAATGTTAATAACATAATGATGTTTTGGGTTTTGTTGAGTCAAGGACTTTTCGGTTTCCCATGCTCCAGCTTTGAGTGAGGATCTGCTCAAGAAACTGGGATGGAGCATGGCCAGGACAGCTCACCTGAAATGGTCAAAGGGGTATTCCATAGCATACAACATCATGCCCAGTATATAAACTGGAGGGAGTTGGCCAGGATCTACAAGTTTTTCTTTATTTTCCTTATTGTCCTTCCCACCAGTGGAGGAAGGGGTGGTGAATTAACTGGGGTTAAACCATGACAAAAACCTTACTTCCCTTAATTCGGTGGAATCTGTAGCAAATAATTCTAACCAGTGAGAATTTTTCCCTTCCTTTGTGGAAATGAACCTCAAACCTTTCCAGAATCTGATCATATTTCACTGCAGTGACTGTATTGTGTGTTGTTCTCCTTTTACTGTATAGCAGGGTCTTTCTGTAAAATTCCAGCAAAATCTTATACTGAATATAGATTTTGTTAAGAAAGCATTTAAGTAATGCTAGCTGCCTTTTCAAATTTTTCAGTGAATGAAAGAAAATGTCATTAACTTAAGATAGCACTTACACAGAGATGTAGATTCATCTTCAGTAATCAGGAAAATTTCCAGTACTATACTTTACACCTGTACACGTATGAACATTTCCACAGTCAGGAAAGAAGTGACACCAGTGTAACATCTCTGGCCCAAGCATTCAATATGTCCTCTTAGCTGAGGCCTCATTGTTTTTTTCATGGTGTCTTTCAACATTCATATAGTCTTATTGGCTTGGATTATTTAGAAGCTTCCAAGAAGAAATTAAGAATTATCTCTCCTAACTTCAGTTATTTAAATATTACAAGTGAGATGTGCACAGCACATGTATAGCACACATGCAGACTTAATAAGCTATGAATGACTGAATGAGTTCCCTTGTAATATTTATGTACTAAATATTACAGAAATCACAAATATAAATATTTAAAATTAATATTTTAAAATTGTGCTATAAACACATGTTGACATGCAATCCAAATTGCTCTATAGAGACCACTGAGTAAATCTAAGTAGGACTCCAGCTGTTGAATATTTGGGCAACTGACGTCTTAAAGTTTGCAGTCAACACAGAAATACACTATCTATCTTAATGGTGGCTATTTCACTCCATTCCTCTTAAAACATGTGATAAACTGCTTCCGAAAATGAAAGTTTGTCTCCATTAATTAGAAACATTGTCTAAACGTTCTGTCTAAATGTTATAAAGCTAATCTTCTGTTAGCTCTAATTGTCAAGTCCTTAGAGGTCAAATAATTTGCTCAAACTTCAGTGCCTAGTGCCATAGGGTATGTGAGGGTATATGGATTTAACATGGCAGATGTGGCACAGGATCTATGGGAAACTTTCTGGAGTGCAATCTAGGAGCCAGGCAGGGCATCTTTGGGCAACTCAGATGGCATTACATCCCCACATGGAGACAGTAGAACCAATATCCTGACTTTTACACATAAAAATGTGAGAAGAACCTCATCCTAACTGTGATTGCGGATTTGAGTCCATCATTTAATTTGACATCATTTGGTGGCATATAACATTTGCACAGGGTAAAACCACTGCTTAGCAAACTAAATTGACTCATTGTTGGGTTGTAGTGAATCTCTAAGGCCTTGGTGAAACCTGTGGCAGCCTGGACACCATCATTCTCTAATGCTGTGAGCTGCTTGCGTCTTTTCAGAAAACAGAATCCTTAAAGATGCTAATTTTATAGTCAGCAACTACTGGTGGAAGCACCATTAAAACTTGTATTGGATGCATTTAGCATGTAGCACCTGCATCCCAAGGCTGCTAACACATGGAAAAGATTTGTACACTTGACCTTTTTTTTTTAATTAAACAGTATTGGTTCCCTTTTCAATCTTCAGATGCCTCAAACTGGATTGTAAGGAGAAATAGAGAAGTGAAATCGATGTGGACTTCCTGGGCCTGCTACAACCAGCTTTTGTTGCAGTCATTAAGTCTATGGATGTGACACATAGGAGAAAAAGACTGGAAGGCACATCTGTGAGCAGACGTGTGCATCATTACTTTGAATTGTATTGTGCAAGAGAGGAGTTGCTGCATTGTCTCAGAAAAAAAATTGTGCAGCTGAGGATTTCACTGGTTCTCTTGCTTTTTCAGGAATTAGACCTGAGTGGTTGCACAGCCTCTGCATAAAATCCACGTTCACAGGTTCTCACAATTACCACTCCCCCTTAGTTCTTGTTATCTTCTCCCTTCTCTCCTTCACGCACCTTCTCACCTCACAACCTACATTTTTAGCTGTTTAAAAGAACAAACACATATACGTAATCATATTAGCAGAACCAGAAGATACCATCAAGTTAAATAAGGAAAAAAAGTATTTTCTCTGTTTCAGTGAATGCATGATTATTCTCACACGCAGTGTAGAGCAAGAAGAGGTAACATGTTGGAGACTTACATTTGGAAAGGGCTTTTCAGTTTTCAGGTAGGTTACAACTCATGTGATTTGGTGGAATTACTTTTCTTTTTCCCGTTTCATTTTGGATAAGACTAAAGATATTTAAACTCTATAAAACACATATGCTACAGCAAGTAGGTTAGAGGAATTCTGTAATTATAGAAGTTCAACCAACTTTCTCCCCCCAGTTAATTTCCAAAGCTTTCCAGTAACATTTGCTGGTTTGTAATTTCTTATTTACTCTACCCTGCAATACATGTAGACACTGACATACTAGGCTTTCTTTCCATTTGAGCTCAAAGAGTCTCATGCTGGTGATTTTGGTGGTCATCCTTATTTCAGGCCAGTGATGAACAGAAATCAAGGCTTTATATACAGAATATTCGAAAGAAAAACCATGAGTGAGAGAAGAGGGCAATGCATTAGCAGCTGATTGCTTTCTAGTACTTTTGCTTTCCTGCTGATTGCAGTGACAGCAAAGCTGATGAATGTCTTGTTCAGTTTTACTTGTTGTGAGGCTGGAAAGTTTGGAGTGGGTAGAAATGGAGCTCTGATAACTGGCCCAGTTATCTTCTCCTGCAAACCTGAGTTACAGTCCTCGGGCACAGAGATTAAAACCAAAATGTGTCTATTTTGATGCTTTATCATAATTACCCAGGCTTGAACACAATAGACTCATTTTTTTACCTGTATTGATAAAAGCTTTTTTTCCTGACTCCTAGGTATTACTCTAACAAAAAATCCTTTCCCCCACTCCCCGTCTCTCTTCCCTGTTATTTATTTTAATTTAAAATAGCAGCAAAATATTCCTTTTATAAAAAACATCTCTAGGATGTATACTGGCTCTTTGTATTTCTTTACTAGTACTGAAATTTGTTAAAAATAATACAAACATTACTCTTTTCAGCATCTATACACACAAAGCCCTTTAGAAAGGCAAGGACCTCAATTTTCAATCAAGAGGCAAATTTTCATGTTGTCATTGCTCAAACACTTCTGCTTACTGATCTCTTACAAGAAGTCCCTGTTTAAGTTCAAGCCATGAAAATGCTTTGGGAAATTGTAGTGCCTTCAATGAAATTTTACCTGTACAGAGCACCTGAAATAGGACATCTCAATTACTTTCTAAAGATCTGTTTCCAAAGAATCTGCTTTTAGTACTGCTACCTAAAAAACCATCTATTTTTAACATCAAAGCAGTAATTTTTTTCAAGACCGTTTTTTGGTTTTTGTTTTTGTTTTGTTTTGGGCTTTTTTTCAGTTAGGAAAGTCTGGCTGCCATGTGAATCTGCATTCTTTGTATCATGTCCTTCACTTTGCATGTGAAAAAGTGCAGGAAGTTCCAATTGTTTCCAAGTGGTGTTAGTATTGTTGACTCTTTGGAAACGTGGGGTAATGTGATTCTTGCCTTAGGGTTCAGTTCAGCCACAGAAAAGGTTTTGGACATGTCTAAATATATGAAAGTAAGAATATATTCATTTGTAGGCAGAATATAATAAAAGTGCTTGAAGCAATGTTTTGGTTGCAATTTGGGAACAATTCTGTGCATGAAGTAGGAGATATTTCCCATTCTCTAAGAAAGTATTAAGAAACTAAGCTGGTACAAAGCTGAAGTCCTAGGCTCTTTTAAAAATCAGATTTTTTTTTTTTCAATAAACAGATTTAGGATGCCAAATTTGGAAAAGGACAGTTTTATCCTGCCAAACTTATCAATGCAGCCAAATTCTAATCTGGGGATGTAACAGTTTCCCCTGAAATCACTCACCAAGATGACCAATAAGCCATGAGGTTCATTTAATTCAGTTTTGGTGCATATCCATGAGACAATTTTGCAGCACAGAAAGGGAAATAGCACCAGCAGTTGCAGAAAGCCAGAGGCTATGTGGCTTTTGGAGTAGCAGGAAGAAGTTAAATAGACTGGGAGCTGGCTGCAGAGAGAGGGATCAGTGTCTTGCATATTGGGATGAAAGGCTCAGAGCTGGCACGAGAAACTATGTTTCTGTCAAAGGGGGCTATAACAGCCATGAAAGAGCCTTGTGGGTGGCCGACTAAAAAGGGGGGGGCTACAGCTGGGTCTGAAGGAGGCTGGCAAAAGAGGGTTCCTGGCTGTTGAATTTGCCAGTCTGTGTATGCTTATAGCAAGGCAATGACCTACAGGGAACTGGCTGGACAAACTCTATGTCTACACCCAACAGGCGTTTTTAGGGCTGAAAGAAGCATGGCAATCTTACATGGGTTGGTAACTGTATGCATAGATCATGAAAAGAATTTTCCTCGGAAACAAAGGTTGAGTAAACATTCCTTAATTCCAGCATGATCAAGTGAACATGGAAAATTCTTGAGAAAGGTTTATTTAAACACAACTGTAACCCTATAAATACTAAGATTGCACAACCTCCATAGGTTCACTAATTTTTTACTCACCTTAAAATCTGAAAGTATTTCCAAATATAAACATAGCAAATTAATCTATAAACATAGCAATTTAATCTGTTTACTTGTTGCCCTACCCTCTGTAGACTTGGGATACAACACTGAATTATTCTGCTAACAAAACAAACCAAAACAAAGAAGTGTTACAGGATTGGAAGGCTTTTCACCTCCTTCCTCCTTTAGTTTGCTTATATGTATGCTAAATATAACCATAGCTTTCCAAACTTTTTATGGGTCCTCTTTTGTAAAACTCTCTTCTTCCTGCCTTTCCTTACATTTTCTTCAGCTTCATCTCTCTTAAAATATGATCATCCAGCTAAACATAGTACTCCACATAAGTTCTCACCAATGGCGGATAAAGCAGAACAGAGACCTTCAAACCACACAAAATAACATCTTTTTTCAGCAGTGTGACACAGTTAATTCAGAGTTAGCCTGAGAAGATTTCTAACTTCTAGGCCCATTCCATGTTATTGCTGCCAATCAGTTAATGCTCTTTTTACTACATGAAAATCCCCCAAGAAGTATATTGAATTTCACCTTTACTGAAATAATTTTCAGTATTTTTTCATACCAAATTTACTTTACTTTTTCATACCAAATTATTTTTCAGCTGGTCAAGATCATCTTCAGTGAACCTTGCCTATAATCTCCACTCGCTCAGTTTTTAATGAAAGTTCTTTCCAAACTATTCAAAAACTGTTCATCCAAACTATTAAAAAATACGAAAGAGTATTGAGCACAGAACAGAGCCCAAGGGAATATGACATGGTAAGAAATGGTTGACAAATAGCTCTGGAGCAGATGTGTGCTTTTAGCTGTGAACCTGCCAAAACCATCATCTATATATGACTTCCTTGAGAGAGAATGTCGTGTGGAAAGATCTCAAAGACCAAAAGTCAAGATATATTCTGCTGCTGGCCCTTTCTCTGTATGTTACATGATTTTCTCTGGAGAAAAAGGAAATTGCAGTAGACTAATGTGTTTAATTCTTGAAAAATCAATTGTCTTTTTTCTTGCTACATAATTATTCTTTAAATACTTGAAACCTGCTTTTTATCATTTGCTTCTGATTCTTCCAGTCTATCAAAATGACATGTTTTCATAATTCCATTCTACCCTTTTCAAAATAGGAAATATCTGTGTCATCAGCTTCCCTTGCTTGCCATGATTTCTGGAAGAAAATCACTGCAGGATTAGCAGTTGTTATAATACAATTCATCAGGACCTCCCAAATTTGAGAATATCTAAAATATTCTCAAAGGTTTTTGACCCTGGGTTTTTACATCTATTTTTTCATTTATATTATTTTAATCATAATTTATGTGATACTTGATATAAAAAAGACTGTGAATTTCTCTGTTCATTACTTTCTTCCCTTTCCTGGTAAGTACTGTGCTCATTCTTGTGTTTTCAGTAACTCCCAAGATATGATTATTTTCTTCTTGTCTGTCTTCTCTTGTTAGGCACCTAAAATTAAGCATTCCATTGTATGCACACAATCAGCTGATTTTTCTAATAATAACATTTTTACAGTAGTAATGTGTCTCAACTAGCTCAGGCCCCTGACTCAGTTGTATCTTTACAGTTTGTTTCTACTTTTTTTGATCCCCAGGGACTTTCAGCCATTTGGCCTCTAGTTTTTTGGAAGCCAACACATTAAACCGATTCATTTTTGATGCATCACATTGTTATATATGTATTTTCAGCCTTTACTATTTAGTCTGTTGCTCAGATAGTTACACGAAGGTCAGAACAACAGGAAATTCTTGTGTCATAAGAAGGCAGTCTCATAGATTGCAGTGATTCATCATCATAAAAATCAAAAGCTTACTGAAAATGAAAATCAAAAGTGTGTACTGCTCTGAAGTCTGCTCCTTAAATGAAAAGAGAACTCCAGCTATGTTGAACATCTCTTGGCGCACACACACTGGAGAATTACTTTCACTGTAAGCTAAAGTAACTTCCTGCACAGTGAACTGGTCCTCTTTCTCTTCTGTCGAGATTCCCATTCCCATGAGGAAGGAAAGCTGAGTGTCTTTTGTATTTTCCTGTGCCCTGAACAGAAAGCCTAGGGTCTTGCCTGGAATAAAGGAACTGAAATAAGTAGACAGTGTATGCAATACTGGCCTCTGGGAATGGTTTCAGGGCTTTGTATTTCCTAGTTATTTTGTGCTTTTTTGTCAAAGGGTAAACATTTCAAGTTAATTATTCAGAAGGGATTTAGGAGGTGTTTTCTTTAAGTTCTGCTGAATACAAATGTGTGGAGGGAAAGAAAAATCAAGCATTCTACTTTAGTTTTCTGGTTTTGTTCCCTGGTTACATTGAGATCTTTGAGGAGAAGGATTGTATAGATGTGTGGGGTAATCCAGTTTCCTTCTTCCTGAGTAGGGCTTTCATAGGAAGCCACTTCAAACCACTATTGGAAGAGGGCTATCTCAGGCCTACTAAAGGAGAGAAACGAGATATAATGGCAAATGAGGAACCATAATAAAATTGGAGGTGACTCTGCTACCAAGTCCAGTATGACAGCGACATTTCTATAGCTAAGAGAAGACACTGAGTGCTTTCCAGGAGATGGTATTATGGAAATGTGTGGCATAACTTAGCAGTGTAATGCCAGGATAAGGCCTCAGAGTGCAGAGTGAATTCACTTTTCTGAAAAAAATACCTTCTTTATTGTTTAGGTGTAGGAATGTAGCTCCTTAAATGTAGAAATTGAGGCAGAGGCCATCTTCTTCTGGATTATCACACTGATGATACAATATATACCTACACATAGATGTCTGAAATTTAAAAAACCCAGGTAATTGCTGGAGTCATGACATGCCCCAGCACACCTAATCTGCGTGATGCCAGAAAAAAACTGTTTGACCCCAACAGAGTGAAGCCTCCCCCAAGGACTGCTGGAAGTGACATTTTCCAGACTACTGCTTCTTGCAGTACATGGCAACAGATGGCCAGTCAGTGCCCTGGGATGTGACAGACTGTAAAACAGTGTCTTGATTTTGCTCCACTATTGTAAAGACTCAAAATTTAAAATATATGTGTTTTAACAAACTTGTGAGACTGCTTATATAGGAGGTGAGTAAGATGTGAAAAGTTCTTTCTTTACAAGATATTGTGCTTTCTAGAGAGACTGAAAACTTCAGGCTTGGTTATGCTAACCTGCTGAGCCCATGTGTCTTGGTTAGGTTGAAAAACTCTGAAGGGTCTTAGTAGGGTCACCGTCTTTCTTCAATGTGCCCACAATGTAGTTTAGGTAGTGAAAGGCAGTGAAAGGCACAATGTCCCCAGGACAGCAGAGGCTGCCTCTTTTTGTGACTGGGCATTTTGGTACTCTGGCATTCAGCCATGCTGAGCATTATTCTACTCAGATGTTATTATGGATTTGGCCTAATTCTATGTGATACAAAAGCATGTGTGTATTTTTCAGCACATGAACCACTATGCTGACTGCAGTACAATGACTTTTTAATAACTGATCCCAGGGTAACAATTCCCTTTCAAAGCATTGTTCCAGATACTTTTAATAGTTATATTGTTTCATGGTTCTCAAAGTGACAAGGTGGAGGCAGGCATAAGAAGGTGTGCAGGTACTGGCTTCCAATACATGAGGTCCAGGTACACATCCCTGTCTTCTGTCTCAACATGATCTTGATATTTTAGGGAAGAGTTTTCAAGGTGTTGACAGCTGTTTCTGCGTAGATTTCAGGTGCATAAGTGGCAGAGACTGGTATGAAGGCTTCTTGACATTAATTCTATTAAAATAAAATACTCCAAGGTAGCACAACTCTTCTTGGGTTTAAAATTAATTACGTGTTTAAGAACCTCACTTACCTGGAGCTTGTGAATAATAGTCCCACAAACTGAAACCAACAATAAATGGGAGTAAACTACTTATGGCAGAGCTCCAACACAAAACATAGCATTGAAAGATAAGGATGAGTTTGCAGTAAAAAATGTAAATACATTTAATTCTCTTTATGATAACCTTTGTATGTTTGTATCATAGGCTTGAAATATTGCAACAACCTTGGAAAAATTGGAAGAATTTTAGGGGTATCCCCAAGAAAGCAATGAATTCCTAATTTGCATAGAAAGGGACAGAGGAACACCCTGGTGCTACACATATCTTTTGAATTTTGAAATTCCTCTCCAGAAGTCAAGGGGGACAGACATGAGACTTGAAACTTTGTTGGAAGTGAGTTAGAATTATGTTTTGCTATTTTGTATTTTACTTTTGCCATTTTGTTTCCAACCCTAATATTAAGAATTTCTGATTTTCTCTTGCTCAAATAAGCTTGCATCAATTTTCCCCATAATCTTTTCAGTGCTAGAGTTGAGACCAAAGGAAGTTGACACATTCAGCTCACATTCTTCCTCTGGAGGTAAAGTATGCAAGCATCAGTCTAAAGCTCCCCCCATGAGGTGCACCCTGACATGGTGCTAAATGCTCTCAGCCAAGTTGCAAGGGTCAGTCAGGGCCTGGGAGTGCCAAGCACTGCATTGAGAAAGTTGTTTCTGGCAGACACAGAGAACACTCCTTCTTCCAGGATCAGGTAACAAAGAAAGACCCCTCACAGCAGACCCCTGGGGAACCTTTCAAATCAGTCCATGGCTTCAAGGGGAAATGTAGCAGCTTCCAGCACAGGAGAGAGGGCTGAAGCTAAATTAACCATGAGAAAATCTTGGACTGTACTGATTTGTGAGATTGTCCCTGAAAAAAATATTTACAAACCCTTTCTGTGAAGTTGATACTACTGTAAAATATGCAAAAGAAGGTGTTTTCATTGGAATTAAGAGGCAGCTCCTTTAGTTTAATAATTTCCAGGGAATCAAATTGCTAGTCAATCCTCTGACCTGAGAGCTCTGCTGTAAAATAACAGTTTGTTCTACCTATTCTGAAAGGTAATGAAAGATATCTAGTAGTTTGCTCACTCCAGTAGACATTGAAACCATAATGTTTTTATCATATCAGTCTGTAAGACTTCTCTCTGTGCTATCAGGCTCATGCCTTAGGAAAGTCACTGGGGAAACTACTTGAAAGTCTGCTTGTAGCCAGACCCAGGCTTTGGAGTAGATCGTTAATGCTAAGGAGCAGGCTACCAGAGTGTAACATTTTAATGGAGATTTCATGAAAACCACAAAAATATGCATTACAAATGCTGAAGTAAGGTCTCTGTTACCTGACACTCATGCCTAGATTCAGTTTACTATCTCCAGACATGTTCAGGATGGAAAATAGACCCACCTGTACCCAGTTCTCCAAATCAAGATTGGATGTTATATCCTTCTTCCCTTCCCCACATAATCCTCTCCCACTTATGAGCTATTCAGCAGGGATTTGTGCTTCTTCTGAAATGTAAAATACCCCATATAATTTCCTTTCTGAACAAGTATAGGGCAGTGTGGTTGTGAAATGCCACATCTTCTCTGTTACACATGTGTAGGGCCAGGATTTGGAGCTTGATGATCCTGGTGGGTTCCTTCCAACTCAGAATAGTCTGTGATTCTGTGAATCTGGGATAAAAAGCTCAACATGACCTACAAGGCTGCTTGTGTACTAAAATGCAGTAGGTAAGAATCATGACAAACTGAGGAATAAAAGCAAGAAATCTGGTAATGCTGGACATAGAGAACCATTTGTTAGAAACATTCGAAACAACTAATTTATGTTTTTATTTCACTATGAAGTGCAAGAATCTTTTGGAACAAATTCTGAACATGAAGGCCCATGAAGAAGTGTTTACTGCAGCCTAAACCCAGACATTCTTCTCATACTTAAAAGTTAAAGAAGGTGTGGTAAGATTTGCTATTTTATCCTCCAGAATAAGTGACAGTTATAATGAAACTATAGCTATTGTTGGATTCTTTTTTTAGGTTAATAACAAAGCAAGAAATACAAAAGATAAGAACATATTAGAAGGGACTAATATAGGAGTGCATATCTTCTCATGTTTCCAGGTCCTTTAAAATATTTGTATTCCACTTTAATGTGAAATAAAAGCTAAAGGAGGAGAGCACTTCATTACAAGTAAACCCAAGGGGACTGTCTGGGTATTCAGGCCCATGTTTAGTCAGTGTTAAAATAGCAACAGGAACACTGTATTTTCTAAATGCAATGGTGTGAAATGCTTTCATTTGGGATAGTCTCAGAGCAGATATCACCAATACTATCAAAAGGAGAATCAGAGCTTATCTGATATTTCAATTCTTTAGCCCAACTTCAGCAAAGCATTTAAAATATGAAAAAGTGCACATTGTGCAGTAAAATAAACACTACCACCATTCTAAGTCATGGGGGCAGAAGTGCAAACCAGTCTGCAGAAAACTACAGAGTGCAATGAAAATGCTTTTAAGTAAAGCCTTTCAGAAATTCTAAGAACTGCCTAAACAAGCATCCCAACTCTATTTAGAAGAAACAGAAAACAACTGTGCAAAAAGAAACCCATACTGTGCAGAAGAGATTCAAGTGCTATATAGAACATAGGGACAAAGTGATGGTAATTCCAGCTTGAAACTGAAAATATAACAAGTGAAAAACTTAGCTTAAAATAATAGTGCTAAACCGACAGGTCTTCCAAAAAGTCCTAATTAATCAAAAAACATTGCTCAAGAATATTAGCATCAGGAAACAGCTCCAGTAACCTGAGTACCCTAACAGTAATAGATAAAATATTAAACTGGTATTTTTAATACAGCCACAGTCCAGCTTAAGTCATGAATTTATGATTTAAGCATGTGTTACTGAAACATCAGAACCTGAATTTTACTCATAAAATATACACTCACATAGAGGTTATCTTACATGGAGCAGGCACATACCTACTGAAAGTAGGCAGCCGTGCATGCAAAATTACCTCTTGTCTGTGCAGCGCAAAGGAGCTACTTAGATCCCTTCTGTGTCTAATAATAGGGCTCAAAGGAGAGACAGCTTGGATACTGTGTATTGCTAATAACTGCAAACGGTGCACTGGAGCCTGCATAACCAACTGTAACAGGGAGGTTATAGCAGTGCCTGTGAGGAGCTAGGCAATAAAAAGAGAACACTGAGCTGTGAAAAATAGCTCATATTCCTCTTCTTTAAGGCTTTTCTAACAATCCTAATTAGACATGTGCAAACAATTGATTTTTCAGTTTGGTGGCGGAACCTAAAAAATATTTTCCAATATGTTTCAGATCAACCTGAACAAATTTTTTTGGTTTTTTGGGTCTTTTCTGCTAACACAAAAAGCAGCATTAACAGTATTTGTTGTTCAAGCACTTCTACATTTATGAAAATTGTTTTGTTTCTATTTTTGGTGAAGGAGTTAAGGGTTTTTCCATTGTTGTTGGTTTTTCGTTCTTTTTTTTTTAATAAACGAAGAATTTGACAAGTCACAATCATTAAAAATTTGATTAAAAAAATAATTGAAATTTGATCCCAAAGTCCCTAAATTACTTTGCTAGAACTAAACCGCTTTCTCTCATATGGGGTTTTTCTCCAGTCTACTTTGCATGCAGGCACAGTCTTCATTGTTGAAAGCCTTTAAATTTTTCCCCCATAATTTCACATCAGAACTAATTCTGCCCTCAAGTAAATGGAGCAATTTAGCTTTCATAGCCACTGGGTCCTGAATGAGAAAAGCACCCGTATATGTCCTTACCTGAGAAGGAATTCATGTTTCTTTTTGAAAACTAGGTCAAAGAAAAACATTTTCAAACTAGCTAAACATCATTTCACCAGCTTCATCCTGCATTCCTGTCCCTCCCCATCACTGTCTCCAATAGGTGTCATAACTCCTATCACTGTAACTATTATAAATCTGCAGTGACTTCCAGATTTTTCCAAAATCCTTTCTGTCCTGTGGAGGGTCCCCACAACAGACTCTGAGGGAGAAGTGAGTGAGGTTGATCTGTAAACTCCCAGTCTAGATTGCTAATTTCTAACCTGAGAAGTCCTCGGGGTGCTTTTTATCTCTAGGTCTAGGTCAATGCTTTTGCCGCAAGCTGTTCTTGTCTTGGGGTGATCCCTTGCTGTGTACATCTCTCCCCACACTGATCATTGCGTGGATGAGATCCCGGCATATATTAAGGAGTAGTTAACTCCTTACCAAAAAATGCCCAAAAAACCCAACAGGAAATGCATAATAAGACAGTAATTGATTGCATCAGCAACTGCGGAAAATTGGCTTTGTGACTGGGACAAAATGAACAAACTGAAGAACAGGAAGAAAAAAATAGAAAAAAATATCAAATTTCTTTAGCAATTTTGGCTGCCACTGGTGTCAACAGCTCCCAGAACTTTTAAAGAGAGAGAGTGATTGCCATACTGCTTCAGCAAGTTGCCCAAATGACTTCATATTCTTTCAGTTTCTTTGCACTTTTGCTTACTTCAGTTATGCATGATTGAAGACAAGAGTAAAAACCTTTCCTCCTATTTAGGGCCTGCTAGAGAAAGCTCAGTTCAGGACATTGAAATCACAGCCAGATCCAGAGCCCTTTTTTAAAACCTGCTTTTGGAGAATTCTGTTCCCTGCCGTTGACTCTCTTTTGAGCTGCTGCTTTTGGCAAACTGTGTCTCCTCTCTCCTTCAAAGGATCCTCATCATATTCAGACTGGGAAATCCTTGTTCCTGAGTAGGGAATGAGGCAGTCCTTGCCATCTCCTCTGCCTGTCCTGTGTGTAACTTCTATTTCTCCTCTCTGTCTGTTCAGGCTCAGGTCTAGAAGACCCTTTTCCTAAGCAGAGAGGGTCGCTGTAGCTGTCCTGTGCTTAGGTCCAGCTCCAGGTTCCTGGTTCCAGACCCAGTTTCTATTCTCCACTGGCTAAATACAGGTCAGCTTAAAATCATTCTAGCTCCAGAGCTGTTGACTGACTCTACACTGACTGTTCTGGGAGTTTCAACATGTGACTACATGTTAAATAAGTGAACACCTAGGCTTAGTCTGAGACTGGTGGCTTGACCCTATGAATCTATGGCCCTTTTTCCGCAACAGCTTTACTCTGGCAGGTAGGACAGCCTAAGAGTTTATACCCTGTGACTGAAACTGCTTCAGCAACTGAATTTAGAGCCTTATAGGCTTAGAATTACTAGCTAGTTTAGGCAAGCTAGACTGTCAGAATCTAGACATTATGTCTGGGTGCCACAAAATCTAAAATTGTTTATTAGATTTATAGTTTATACTACCAGACGATTTTGTAGCAAATGGAAAGAGCTGTCTGTGAGACTTCTGACTGAGCAGAAGTCTGGGTGCCAACATTTAACTGAAGTTTCTTGCAGAGGTAAAAACACTTGTATTTATATCAAAGCTACTCATTCAAAACTATCCCACACTATCCAGCCGTTTGATAGTGCCCACATATAATGATTCCAGTCTAGGTGCTACACCAGGAGGTTCTATCACTGCAAAGGGTCTATTCAACTTACACATTGAAAGGAGGTCCAAGAGACAGCACTCATTGATGCTTTTACCCTTGCAAGTAAAGTCTAACTAGGCATTGTCACACGTTAACTAGGCATTGTGTGAGGACAACAAATTTTATCTTCCCAAAGTATTCAAAACATTTCTTCAACTTTTAGATTCTTAGTCTGGCAGTTTCACTGGAAAAATCAATGCACATAAGATGAATACATATATGAATGGCAGCAGCATTCAAAGAAGCAGCGCCAAGAGACTTTGAGAGAAATAGTAGATTATATGTGACAAAAATATCTGTGAGTTCTAAAATGACAGTTGGAAAGACATCAGAGAGGTAGGGAAATTTAGGGGGTTTTTATCTAACTATAACTCTAGTGACAAAATTTTCCCTAACACATAATAATCTTGGCAAAAAATCAGCTCTACATATCTAAGCACTTGTACCTTGAACTCTTTCAATATGATGGCAAGTATTTTTTGCAGGTAAAGATGCAAGTTAGAAAGGTAAAGACATTTGGCATGAAAATCTGTGGTTTGTTGAAAACAGACTGACATTGTATAATTAAGTTCCAGGATTCTTTTCCAAAACAGAAATATTCTACAAGTGAGATTTTCATAAACAAAGTGGTTCATCTTGCTATCTGTAAATTCAACTCCCACTCCCTCCTTAAATCTGAAAAACATAGAACTGAAAATAACACAAAAAAAACTCCTGAAAACAACTGTGATAGGGAAAAGGGTAACAAGATTACAAGGATAAATGAAACCATGCAAATCATCAATGAAATTCAGTGTCTTAAGCACAGATAACCCAGACAGCTGCATGGGGTTGGGAAATTCACTGTAGGGCAGGTTTAGCCCCTTGCTGTCCCCCAGAGCAGGGAAGTAACCAGTGGTGTTCAAGGTCTGCTGAGAGCAGGGGCAGCACCTACAGGTAAGTTTGGACCCCAGAATTCCAAGTGGTGATCCAGGTGGCCCAGGCTAATTGCTGTCAGACTGTCCCATCCCAAGTCTGTCTCTGCTGGGAAGGATGCCCCTGGCCTGGCAGAGGCCCTCTGCACTGGAGCAGTCAGAAGTTATGAGCCCCAAGGAAGCAAGTTAAAGGTGACAAGAGAATTTAAAAATTCTAGTGAAAGAATATCTAGGAGCCAGGCAAACAGGAGAGGAGAAAGGAGTTGGGAGAAACACTGGGTAACGAATCATAAAGAGACATCTTAACTTCACAATACTAACAGACAAACATCAGACTTAGAAGAAAAAGACGTTTGAGGACTGGAGCACTACTGCAGGTAATGTGTCAGTGCTGCATGTAACAGTAAAGAAGAATGATTCTCGTTTTGAAACCTTGTTCTTGCCCTTGTCTAAGTCCTCTTCACTGTATAACAATAGCAAAGACCTTTTAAATGTACAAAACAGCTGCTGCTGTGCTCTGTTGTCTCACAGAGTCCTTTGATCACCAAAATATATAAGGAGGAGCTCAGGTCCATTGCCAAGCAACAGACTGCTTAAACACATACCTGAAGTCAACTGTGTGACAAAGTTCTGTTCGTACTAGTAGGACAGAAGCTTGTAACTCAGTTTAAATCCACATGAGTGCTTTGCAGAAGAGTGGTGGGGTCTGGAGGTGATGGTGGGAACCCTCTGACTGGCACCGCCAGTCAGTGGGGGGGGGGGGGTCCTATGAAGGTACAGAAACATTAAACTTTAGCTGCTTTCTTGATGCTGCTTTTGGACTCAATTATCATAAAATGTTTTTCTAACCTAAACAATTCTGTGATTTAGTCTCAGCCATTGCCCGTTTATGCCTGTTGATTCATTTTCTGCAGCAGTTCTTGATTTTCCTCTTCTCATGAATAGGGGAATGGTAAAGCATGAATGAAATGTGACCATAGCACCTGAAGGGATCACTGCATCATATAATCCCACTACCACCATCGTGGGACACCACTAATCTTTCAGCATTGGGAAGGCTCTGAAGTTCATTCACTCTCATGAGAAGGTAACTTCCAAGGGAGAACTGTGTTAAAATATCTCTTCTACTAATAAAAAGAGCAGATGAGACAGAACATGCTTGGAGCCTTCTTGCAGTCATATCACAGAAGAGTAAAAGCAGTGTGAAAACCACAGTTTGACAGGCTGAATATTTATTTAAGGGCTCATAATGCTTTCTTTTGCATCCTCCTCTAAACATTTCCTTGGCAATCAGTTTCTTTCCAATGTCAGTTTTGTTCACCATATCCATTGTTTACCCTGCATTTAAACTCCTTCTTCATCATAGATCATAGAACCACAGAAACGTTTGGTATGGAAGGGACATTCAAGACCATCTAGTTCCAATGTCTCTGCCATGGACAGGGACAACACCAGGATGCCCAATCCAACCTGGCTTCAAACTTCCAGGGATGGGGCATTCACAGCTTCTCTGGGCAACCTATTCCAGTGCCTCACCACCTTCCTAATACCTAATCTAAACATACACTCTTTCAGTTTGAAGCCACTCCTCCTTCTGTCTCTACATGCTTTTATTGTAGGCTCCCTTCAGGTACTGAAAGGCTGCAACAGGGTCAGCCCAACGCCTTCTCTTCTCCAGGTTGAATAATCCCAACTCTCTCAGCCTTTTTCTCATGAGAGGTGTTCCATCCCTCTAATTATCTTAATGGTTCTCTGGCCTTACTCCATTGGGCTGATGTCCTGTGCTGGGGACCTCACACAGTACAGTTCTTCAGGTCCCCTTCTGCAAGAAGTGAGACATAATTTTTATATATAAATATATGTGTGTGTGTGTGTGTGTGTGTGTGTGTGTATAAACTGTATATACAATGTATACACAAATATATGCATTTACACAGCTACTTACTTTTGAACAAGACACCTGAGGAAAGGAAAATTAAGGACTCTTCTGTAGGACTTATTCTTCCTTACCCAGTTTTCTCCCTACTACTTGTTATATTCAATTCTCACAGGAATGTGAAAATGAGCTAATAAGCATTTGGGACCTGAGAAGTGGGGTTCAATCTCTCTAATTTTAGTTGATGCTTAAAATCCATAAAGAAATGAGTTGTTATAACAGCCACTGAAACTGTGTTAGAAATTTTGAGAAAAAATTACTCCTGTTATAAAGATTTTACACATATTCAAAATTATTCTATTCATGTTTACTAAAATCTACTGAGGAAATGTATAAAGAATCTCAAGGGGCAACAAGGTGATGGTACTGACAACCAGCTGTGTTCTGGGCAAGCATCTTGATCACAGGGAATGGCACCAAGGCTTTGCCAGCTCTTCTTCAAGACACAGGAGGAAGAGCGAGTAATGCAAAATATGCCACAGATGGGATTCTTTGCACCTCCCTTTAGATGTCTGTAATGCAAATGCCTATGTTTGAGGTAGCCACCCCCGGGTAATTTTACCTGGAGGTAAAACATCTTTCCATTGCCAGATCCGGGGATCAGTCTGACTCATCAGATGCAAGCTATGTGTAATTATATAGGCTAATTGTGGCCACAATTTCTCTAGTTGTAACTTTGTTATTTTAAAGTTTGGAGATCTTTTCAGTTCACTTCAACCACACCTGCTCAGAGAGTAATTCTAAAATTTGGCCTCATGCTTTTATTTATTGACATAATTATAGCCCCACTTCAGTTAGCAATGTTTTTGATGTGGCTTTTGAGGGCTCAAAGTCAAGCATAGAGGGAACAATATTCTTTAAAAAAAAAATGCTGATTTTGGCTTATGTAAAATATTTCACACAAACGTTAATGTCTTTCTGGAATAATCACTCTCTTTTTGCAAGTAAAAGATACATCCAAGCAACCTCAATAAGAAGGACAGCATAACTCTGATCGAAGCTAATCACAGTGTAGTAGGAGAGGTTAAATTTCAAATTTTTTCCTATATTTCAATGCAACTTCAAAATGATCCAATACTTATTTCAAGAGATCTGAAATATATTTCATCTTGATCAAACACACAAAAAAATTAAATATTTCCATGTCATAATTTCAATTGTCATCTTCTACTAAATATTAATATGCATTCTATGTTAAAGTTAAAAAAATTACTGTGGTTTATTAGTAGACATTGCACTGGAATTAGCAGTTTAATCTTATCCGCACAGACCATTCTGCATGTATGGAGATGAAATCTCTCAAGGAGACTGATCCAAATTTTTCATTTTCTGGAATTTTGAAATATTTGGCTTCTTATTTCATATATCAGAGTTCCTTGAGAAATAGGAATTCAGATGAAGCCTGGTGAAGTTTCATGAGGGAAAGTAATATTCAAGTACTTTGAAGTCTACTGAAATTCAGCTATAACCATTTTGATGAATTGTAAAGAACTATTCTTTCTAAAAACTGGTTGAAATTTTGTGTGACTGTGGGAGTCCACTAAAATATCCACACGATGCAAACCAAGCATACTACTTAAATAATTGTATTTACAGAGAAGATATAAAAATCCTCTGCTATTTGCACAGAAATGAAATAAAGAGATGATGCTTCATTCAGATCTTCTCTCTGAATCTCTGAATATGACTTGGAAAGATAATCAATTTAAGCCCCAGAAAGATCATTGGTATTTTCAGTAATTTTAGAAAATGGGAGTGAAAAATCAGTTAAATGGCAGCCTCCAGAACAAAGTACTTAGATGTAATCTCAAACTCTAATTATAAAGACCAAAGAGCAAAACCTTCCAGCAATCATTAGCATCACAGATCTTTTTACTCGACTCATTTAAAACATACATGTGCACCTAAATCCCTTCTCATGAAAAACATCTTCCTTCTGTCTAAAATTTCTCAGAAGTATAAATGTTGAGGCACTGGTGTGCAAATTAAAAGGAAGATTAAAGGAAATTTAAAGAATATATTTCCTTCATAAGTACTCTTATAACTGCTCTGAAGTTCCTCTGAGTTTCATTTGATTCCCCCAATGGATTTTTAGTCTTTTCCTAGCATCAATATCAGGCACAATTTCTCCCTGCAGAGTAACACATCTGTTCTCAGGGAAAAGAAGGGCAGACAGATTAAGAGCTTCTAAATCAAGCCAGAACCTGTTAGGTATTTTGTTTTCTATCTTGCGTTCCCACAGCAGGTAAAGAAGTACTCACTATGGAGAAAACAAAACCCCACAGAGATTATAAACTACAGTGAAGCCATGTGGTTCTCATACAAGTTAGGTATATTTAAATAAGCAGAACTCACAATTACTGGTAAAAAAATATTTGGGTTTTTGAATTTTTTTTTCCAATGGCACTTTAGGACTTGGTTTTATATTTTTTTTGCTGAGAGTAAAATAATAAAGAATTACCTCTAAGATTGAAGTGATGACAAGCAGTTTATGGAGATAGGGAATTTTGCTGGAGCAAAATCTTTATGAGGAAAAATAGCTGTATTTGTCCAAAAGAATGGCTTATTTGAAAATGTAATGGCTTAAATCCTTGAGCTCTCACCCTTCTAGAAAACAAGTTCTATGCAAGGAACAAGATCCAATTTGATTTTAAAAATTCTTTATAGTTCTTGCAATTTGGAGATCTACCTCTGTTGCTGCTGAAACAGCTTGATCAATATGATCTCTACAGTTGTCTCAAATACAAATTGCAGGCAATGAAAATAGAAAAGAGTCATCACAGTTAGAATTTTACTGCCAAAACATTTTCCCAGCTTGAATTGCCAATAATAAAAAGTGGCAAAACACCTTCTACCATCTTTGCTGGCCAAAACCCTACATCCCACCTACTAGGAAAGAACACAGTCACAGCCATATATGTTTGATTTCTCCTACTTGGGTCCAGATGCTGAGGCAAGGTGAAACTTTCGCCTCATGTAGGGTGCTGCAACTCATCTCTGACAGGCACTTTTTTTTTTTTTTCCAAGACTTAAGACCTGCAGTTGCCTCCCTTCCCTTAAGGACATACCAATACTGTGGGCTGTCAAATATTTGATTTGCATTCAGCAGCCTTATTGAATTGACTTCACCTGCTTCTACATTAGAAATTGCATAGTCATTCTTCTCTTAGACAATTAAACCTGAGGTACTTGGGGAGTGCAGAGAAAAAGATTCTCCAGCTATGAGCCAGCATAAGAGAAGTAGAAAGAAATGGAGGGGGAAAGTCAGACCAATATTGGAATAGACTATAAAATATCTGCAAAAGACTTAACAGGATTTAAGAACCAAAGAAAACACTGAGAAGAAGAAACTGCAAAATAATGTACAAAAACCTGTCAAGAAAGCTCTCAGAGAAGCAAAGATCAGTGCACTATTGACAATGCCATGCAATCCATGGCTGGCATATGGAGTGAAATTACCTTGTCCCTTTGCCACTTGTAGAGTTGCTATGGTTCAAGTTACATTTCCTAATTTATTATTTTTCATTAAAAGATTACAAAAAGTTGTCTTACATGACTTTGAACTCAAAATTAGACTTTGTTTGAAAATTTAGGAGCCTATTTTCTGCCCAAAAGCAGTGAAATAAAGTTGGTTGCCTTACTTACCAAATGCATGACACCTTACGAGCCTTTAAAGAAAACCAGAAGAGGCTTTTATCCCAAAATGATGGATAGAAAATTGACCTCAACATTATTTTAGTTCCAAGACTGGACTAAGTAACATTTCATGCTCTCTGTATCACTAGATAGTGTATTTAAAATTTCAAGAGTTTGTACTTTGTTTCCAAGATCTTCAGTATCCAAACTGCAACTGTATGAATGGACTTGGAGTGCAACTCTGTACTGAGATGTGCTTCTGTTCCTCTGCCTGCTGTAGAGGGAGCACCACACAGTTTCTTCTCAGGCACTTCTACTCACTCAGGGTGGGAGAACAGAAATATGTTCATGATAACCCAGTAGTGAGTAATAGTAGTTTGTGAGATGAAACATGACATGTTAAATGTCCTCCAAGTCAACTCACTTGTAGGTTTGTTACTGCAGCTTTGCACCAGACCAGACAGTTTCAGGTTTTGAGCAGTCTATTTGGATAACTTTACTGTTTCAGCCCTTGATGAAGGAAGCACAGAAGATAGGTTGCTTGATGTCCTGGATAAAACTTCCAGTTACAGTAAACAGAAACTGAAGGTGATGTGGTTAACATTTACAGTTTATAATAAAGGCATGCTGTAAGGGTAATTATGAGACTTTAAAATAATCTTTTCTTCTTCCTCATCAGCAGCATGGCTCTCAGCTTTCACTAGCACGCCATCTTTCTTCTGACAGACATTGTTGTCCTTGTTCCCCAGTATAAATAGGGCAGGCAGCTACCCCATTTTAATTCCCTGAAGCAAAAAATTCTTACTTCCTTTCCAGAGCAAAAACCCATGTACATTTGGAATTCAGGGTACACAATCAATGAATGAAATGACACATAACTTTGTGATCACCGCTACCTGCAGTGATCTGCAGTTTGATATTTTACTTGGCAGTCAAATGATCTCATGCTTTCTTTCAACTTTTTTCTTCCTTAGGAAAACAACTCTGACTCAGCCTATGACTCTGTGATACCATGGGCACTGATCACATAGTTTGATTTGAAAAAAACATGTATTAGTCAGCATCAATTTCCTAAGATCTGAATGCACTTGCATAGATGGCATCAGTATGACAACCATTCCGCACATGCTTGCTCTGATGTTTTATAGAACCACTGCTGAATAATTTGTTCTGCTAACAGTCACTTACTTATTCTGACCTTAAGTCTTAAGAGTTTAAGTCTTGACTAAAGAGCTCAAGTTCTGTGCTCTTCACCTAACAGTAAAAAATCATTAGAAGGAAGAATTGATTGTTGTGTAACATAACAGAAACTACTATACAACTATATGTTCCGAGGCTAATTACATTTACAATTAACAACCAATCAGTGCAAGATGCAAGTTTGTATATTATTAAGAACTTCTAGTCATATCATACAATACCTGACATCCTCTGCACAATTATGTCATATCTCCAGTACTTTAAAATAGGTTTATTTTTAATACTGTACACTAAAAGAGACCTGAGCCATGATCCATGGCCTGCTTTCAAATCTCCAAAGACTTGTTTGCAATGCTTCTCTTCAACCTGGAACATAACTTCCATCCCTTTGTAACCAATTAGGACTTTTCCATTGCCTTCAGAGAGTATTTCTTCCTCCCTGTACTCCATTCCTGAAACTGAGCATCATAGAATCATAGAATGGCCTGAGTTGTAAGGGATCTTAAAGATCATCTGGTTCCAACTTCCCTGCCTTTTACAAGGGCACCTTTTGTTAGATCAGGCTGCTCAGAGCTCCATTCAACTTGGCCTTGAACACTTCCACAACTTCTCTTGTTCCAGTGCCTCACCAATCTTAAAGCAAAGGCTTCTTTCCTAATATTTGTTCCAAACCTACTTTCTTTCAGCCTGCAGCTATTTTCCCTTGTCCTCTCACTACACGGTCTTGTAAAAAATCCCTCTCCAGCTTTCTTGTAGGCTCCTTTCAGGTAGTGGAAGGACACAACTCGGTCACCCCTAAGCCTTCTCTTTTCTAGTACGAATAAACAAAATTATCTTAGCCTTTCCTCATAGGAGAGGTTCTCCATCCCTCTAATCAACCTCACATCTCTCCCCTGGATGCTCTACAACAGGTCAATGTCCTTGTGCTGAGGATCCCTGAGCTGGAAATAGTATTCTGGGAGTTAAGTCACACCAGAGAGGAATAGAGAGGCAGGGTCAGTTCCCACAACCTGGTGGCCACGTTGCTTTTGATGCAGCCCAGGATATAGTTGGCTTCTTTCAAAGCTCCCAGTATTTCCACTGAACTTTTCCAAGACATACACCACCACCTCCAGACGCTTGACTTTCTGTCTCACTTTTTACCTCCCCACTGGAATGGCAAGTCTTCTGCTCTAAGGGATCTTCATCTTAAGGAGCTACTCTAACCAAATTCAGATGTTATATTTCTACAAGGTTTGCAATGAGCTAAGTGCTGAATTCCATGAATTATTAGAATAAACTAACACTTCTTCAGTATTTTATTCAAGACTGCCTTGAATCTTACCCTGCTGCTACAATCATACTGATGTGCCCGTGTGACTGCGTTTCTGAAGATAGTGTGTTGAATTTATGAGTCATCTCCATTTTAAAGATTGTCAGTAGGTATGCATACACAAAAATATCAAAAAGCTTGTCATTGTTTCAGCTTTTCAAATCCAGTTTGCGTACAATTTGATGTCAAGCACAGAAAGCTTATCTGATCATAAATGGTGAATACCACTGACCACGACTAATTTTTTTAAGTCTCATCATGGCAGGAAGATTGAATCAGAAACTGCTTGCTCTTTTATTGAAGATCTAAATTCATAGCAGGTATTGTTTATTAAGTGATGTGAGGTAGAAGAGAAAAAACAATACATTCTAGTCATTCATATATCAGATTCTGTGTCAGTGAGATTACTGCATCCCAACTAAACAACCACATTTCAGAGGTGCATGTCACTGCCAGATATTATTTAAGTTGGTGGCAACTGCATGTGCAAAGTGCGTTTCAAAAATCAGATGCTGTGAGGTGTTCCTAAGTGCACTGAAGTCAATGAGAAACTTCCTTTTCCAGTGGAGCAACTTCAAGTCCTATGGCAATGAATTTTAAAATTGTACATTCCTGAATGAAAAATTCTTCAAGATTAAAGAAATTCTGATATTCTGTTAGTTATTTTGCCATAAATGACAACTGAAAAATATCAAATATCAGAACCTTCCAGTGACCACACTGGCTTTCCCAAAATTCAACTACCTATGTTTTGCATTTGTGGAGTTTTATTTATTTGTTTGTTTACATTCTCAATATAGAATGATGACTTGCATCACAAAAATACCTACTTCACTTCATTGACATGAGTGGAACTGTGGACAGTTAGTTCCAGCATAGACACAACAACATAAATGTCTGAATTCAGATATGATGAATTACAATTTTTGTCGTTCACAAGTCATGAGACCTAAGGAGGCATATAAGGCAGCATGACCTGTTGCCCAGCACAGATTACAGAACCTTATCTGGTGGTGCTTCCCCCAGGTCAAGAACTAATAGATAACTGGTATTCCACCTCTTGAAGGAGTTAAGTGAGAAAGTCAGGGATAGGCAAAGTAATATATAATATCACAAATTATATATAACCCATTACTCTAGAGTCAAGAGAAACAACAGATCATTGACACCACTATACTGAATACATTTGTCTCAAGCATAAAAAAAACGCTTGAAGTTTGAGTCACACATCATTTCCCTAGCAATTTTCTTCCAACTAGCACACAAGAATGTTAAATATATATACCCTCTACCTAATTATCTGGTTTAACTTCTAGACATTGCCTTTGCCTGCTAGATTAAAGACTGATTGCATCTACTGATCTTTCCATCTTTGTCTACATATATGTGTTTATATTTATATAAATATCTAAGTTGTGCCTTGATTTTCTTTTGATCACCTAAATAAATCAAGGACAAATCCCTCATTGCAACACATGAATGCTTCATAAAATCTGTCACCTTTTTCATAAGTGATGGCAAGTGTGATCTGCTTTACTGCAATGTCTTCACTGTGAGAAAATAAAAATAAAAGTATCATACCCTATTCCTTGCAATGAAAGTTTTAGTGTTTACATCAACCTTAACTAGTAGCAATTAAAACTCCAGAAATCAGCCTTTAGTAGGGTCAAAAAGGTCTTTTTAGTTTTATTTCTCCAAATGAACATAAAATCCTCCAAGTCCCTGTATAGTGCTGTCAAGTTGCTGTATAAATATGTGCTCTGTTGTCTGACAGTAAGGAAGAAGGAATTTTTTGCCAAGTAACAGTTGAGTTACAATGTGACCATTGCAAAACACAGTACTGTAGGTAGGGAAGAGAGAAAGTTTTACTGTGAAGGCATCATGAAACTCAACTTTGGCAAAACCAGCTGAAGAATCACCGTCCTGGTTTTAAAAAGTCAAGTGTCCAAAGCCACTTTTTGAATCATGGAATATGAGCATGAAAACTTATTCCACAAATAAAGTAGCCCAGAGAAGCCTCCCACAATACCACCTAAAAGCAGAATTGTATGTTGGAGACAGATTTGTCAAGTAACAAGGAGCTTACTGCTCTTTTAGTCTACTGGGGTACTGTGAGAGCCTTTTCTTGAACCTAGCTACATACCCTGAAAGGCTGGACTTTTAGTGAAGTGCGGATCTGAGAGGAAGAATTTTTGTTGGTTCCTCTACTCAAAAGAAGTATTACTTCCATGTTGTTTGATCTTTAGATGTGGTGTCTTCACAACTTCAGACATACTGACTTCCTTAAATCCATAAGATTTATCCAAAACGTGATCACCCCACAGCAATGTAAAAGAGAGATGCTATTATTTTAAAAAAAGAACACCAAATAGGAGTATGCATTGCCCTCATCAGGCAGTTTGAACTGCTTGGTGCATAAAGGGCAATAGATAATACTATGATTGACATACTTTTTCCAAAGAGCACAGAATATCTGGTGTTAAACAATGGCAAATTATTCTGTACTGCACTACACACCAGCTATGAACAGATTGTTTCATATATTAAAAAAAAAAAAAAAATGTTTGGCTAAATTAAGATTTCATTTGGACACATTACTTTCATTCTTTTTACTCTCCTAGCATCACCATAATATATCAATTCCTATCACCTAAGGGATAACAGATTGTTAAAGACTAACATAACAGATTGTTTCAGACCTCAGCAGAAGCAGACCTCACACAATCAGCTTGGAGGTGGCTTTCCCTTTGTTGGTAAGTCAGATCTTGGTTTTCCACCTTCTTAGAGCAGCTGTATAAAAGTTCAGTTATGACCAGTAGTTTCAAAGTTTGCATTTATCTGAATGTAACTTATGAGGGGCACACAAATATCTAGATATCCAGATAGCATCTTTAGCAGAGTAAGAGAACAACTGGCTACATGGTATCATCCTTTTGTCCTTTTGTTGCAAATTCAAATGCATCTGTGATGAGGAGAAAAGAGCAAATTTGACTTGCTTCTGGGCCCAAGAGACTGGGTTAGAAATATAAAATGTCCTGATTTTTGTGCCTGTTTTCTTGACTAGCTATGGAATTGTACATATTGTGCAAGAACTACCCAGGAAATGAAGGCTTCCTCCTATCTGAAGAATTTTGCCTCCATTCCCAGATACTACATTGCAAAGAAGGATAAGGGATTAATTATCATGAGGTCTTCACTGTGTATAGCTCCAATAGCAAAATGCACCCTTCAGCACAATGTAAAACCCAGGACAGATTGATTCCTGTAAAGCTGGAAGGTATTATCATTGCTTAAGGTAAAATCTTCAGAAGTGCCTAAATTACTTATGCTGTTGAAGTCCCATTTTCAAAAATGACATAAGCACTTAGAAACATAATTCCCATTGAAGCCTCATTATTACTATAGCATAATAGTTATTTCATTTCAGCTGAGCAGCAATAACAGCTATACTTAAACTGCTAAGCTCTGCAAATGAGGCTTAGGTGGCTCTTCCTTTGCAAGTTAAGTACAGTCATTTTCTTACATCCCAGTAGCTTGCATGCAGCCTGTTATGAAGGCCTACCTGACACGTGGCAGATGATTAAGCTGTAGTAACTCACCATTAGCAGATGAAATCATGGGACCTCAGAGCTTATGAATATGTAAATGTAGCTCATGAGAGGTTTTGGACTCATAGCATAAAAACAATTTCACCCAGAAATTCCTCCAACAATCCCACAGCAGCTCATTGAGTAGATACCTGAATGTATTTGTTTGAAATCTTGCTTCCTTATCCTAAGAAATAGCTACAGATTTTTCAATACTCTGAAATATTATTCCGAATATTCTAACAGGCATGTATTTTAATATTCTTCTGAAGGGAATGTTTACTGAAAGCCTGTGTTTCTTTGCATTCCTTTTTTTCTTCTACCTATGTCAGATTACCCATGTTTTTGAGTAGCTATGTCTCTGTGTGCATGCATGCATACACATGTGTATGTGTTAAAACTACAAATTGTGAAGAATGTTCTAAAGAAAGCCACACTAATGGGTTAATCACCCACCTACAACTGTGTGTGGGTGGCTAAATAATTCATTTGAAATATAGCTCACTTCTCACCCACTCACAAAGGTGTTACTGAAGGCATGAATTCTCTTTCATATTTGGGAACTAAACAAGGCTTATTTTTGTCTTTGATGAGAAATGTTAAAAACAATGTGAGAACCTGTCTTCTCAAATACACACAGAGTTCTCTCAAGGATTATGCAACATCTGCTGCTGTGGGCTGAGGCTAGTAAACAGTAATGTTAATATGAACTAAAAATGTAGTCTTGCTAATAATACAAAGTAATAAAATATTTTTAATGCTTAGGGCATCTACAAGTGTATCACCTAAGGCAAAGCCTGGAGTTCATCTGGAGAGGCAGAAAGAAGACAGTCTCCTGTTTAAGCAGTAAATGTTGCCTTTTGTAGCATTTCAGCTTCTCTGCTGCAATGTGATTCTGTAAATATGACGTATTCATTTGTTCTTAATGTATTGCTCTGTACCTAAGGATGGATGCAGTGGTCCAAAAAGCATGTGTAAAGAATGACTGGTGCTACTGCAGGATCACACTAGTTAGACCAGAATATGTTGGATGTAAAGACTTCATTTTCATTAACATGGTGAGCTCTCCAGTGGTACAAGCTGCAACTGGATATCCTGCTTTAATGAAAAGCACACAGTATTCTCTATTTACAGAATTTGTTTCCAGATTGTTGGTGCTAGGTAACAAAAGCTTATGAATCTTTTATATTCCTCTGTAATAAAGTTCTCACTCAAACAGGCTTGAAAGGGAGCATCTTGTATTGGTTTTGCTCTTCAGGTAAATATATCTCACATACCCTATCAAGCATGATACTGCCCTGCTTTTTCCATCCTTTGCTATGATTTTCAGGTAGTTTTAGTTTGAAAAGGCCATGCTGTTCAGAAATTACAGGGAATTTTGTTTTCAGAAAACATATTCTAAACCTGGTGGTTTGACCAATTTAGAATTGCATTGATAAATTCAGGAGAATACTTCTGACACAAAGAAGGTATGCTTAGCCTTAAATTTAGGGAAGTGCTAATTGAACTACATGGAGAAACAACCTTGAGACATTCTCTTTCAACAAGACACTGTCTTCCTGGCAGTCACTGCACAATAAAACCAAGTTCAAAGTGGGGTTTTTGTGCAAGGGTTGACATAATACAATTTCCCACTATGCCTTATTATATGGTGCCTTGCTCACCTACTCATAAGGTGATTACTGTGTGCAACAGAAAAACTCTTTCAGGAAAACATTTTCTAGTTGACTCTTTCATTACTTAGAGACCCATTCGTCTCTTACCTGTGCTAATAATCAAGGAAATCTGCCAAACTGAACTCTGTCTTAATGCAGCCCAGACTCTTCATTGGGGTAAGTCCATCTGCAGCACAGCTTCAGTTCAAATCCAGTTGGATTGAAAGGGTATCTTTCCACTGTATTTTAGATCAGGTTATGCATCCTGCCTTGGACAGCTCATTTTTCTGTAATAAAAGCCCTTCCAATTGCTTTCAAGTTCCCTTCTAAAAACATCTTCCTCTTCTATGAGAAAAAATTCTGAAATATTCTCATTTTCTTCATGCTGTGAAATTACAGTACATGGTCTTTATGGGCAGTGTATGATGCAACTGGCAAGCGTTAAATAGCTGGCCACCCACTGTGGAATAATAGTGGATGGTTGCAAAAGCACAGTAAAAGTCCATCAAATAAAAGGCTAGAATTCCTTAGACAACAGTTAAAACCCCAGGGATAATGCAGTCGAGCATCACTTCCTGCTTGAGATAAATGACATTATGTCCAACAAAACCAGATCTAGACATATAGGGAAAATGCAAACCAGACCCTGAGATCTAGATGGGAAGATGTCCCATCAGCTACACTTGTTATCTTTCCACAAAACAATACAAAAATCTGTAGTGTTGCCTGTTTGGGGGGGGGGGGAAGGAAAAAACCCCCTCACTATATAAACCAGTTTATAATTTTTTTACAGTTCCTCATTGCAGCTGGCGATTGCTAAAATAGATGATCTCACAGTCTGCTGTGTGGCTGCCAGATAGCTTGCACGCAGATAGCCTTTGTGCTGCAGACCATAGAAACCTGCATAAAATTGGCCTTCTCTCCTTAATAGAGCTGCATGAACAAAGATGAGTTTGTTGTTGACCAAGAACTGAAAGCTTTGTTTTGTAAGACTCTCTGAATGTATTGCACTTTGCCAAAGGAGAACGCTCTCTATATAAAAAGAGAAAGAAAGAGGGGTAGAAAGAAGGAAAGAGAGAGAGAGACAGAGAAAAGAGAAAGAAAAGAAAGAAAGAAAAGAAAGAGAGAAAAGAAAGAGAGAAAGAGAGAAAGAAAGAGAGAGAGAAAGAAAAGAAAGAAAGAAAAGAAAGAAAGAAAGAAAGAAAAGAAAGAAAAGAAAGAAAGAAAGAAAAGAAAGAAAAGAAAGAAAGAAAGAAAGAAAAGAAAGAAAGAAAAGAAAGAAAGAAAAGAAAGAAAGAAAAGAAAAGAAAGAAAAGAAAGAA
>JAWWMP010000041.1:21633992-21690735 GCA_035047865.1 Dendrocincla tyrannina | reverse complement strand
GGAAGGAAGGAAGGAAGGAAGGAAGGAAGGAAGGAAGGAAGGAAGGAAGGAAGGAAGGAAGGAAGGAAGGAAGGAGAGAGAAAGAAAAAGAAAGAAAAAGAAAGAAAAAGAAAGAAAAAGAAAGAAAAAAGCAGAAACCAGACAAAGCATGTATACTTCTGTACGGATATTTGTGACTAAAATGGGCTGAAAACTTTTTTTTTTTTTTTTTGAATACTGGTCACATTTCTTGAGCTGAATAAAAATGAAAGAAAAAGGAGCTTTAATTAATGGGATGCCTTTTGATTTGTAGAGCAAAACTGCCAGAGCAGATGTACCAGCAAAGAGGATTAGATTGTCCCTTCTCTGATGCACTGAAAATTTCTTTTTCCCCTTGTAGTAACCCCCATTGAGGAGAGGCTGTCTTTAGTGTCTAAGATTCAGCACTGCTAAAGAAACTGTTGTATTTGGGTACAATGGGCAGCTCTCACAAGCCTAGACAGAATATGTGAGGAGAGAGCTAATATTCCTTTAAATCCAAGGTTGATTCCACTTTAGTATTTTGAAAAGCCTAAATAAAAGAGAATTTCTAAGTTGGAGTTCTTTCAAATCTCATCAAATATGTATTAAAGTGAATCCTGAAACAGCCATGATGAATGTTCATCCTTTTAAAAAGTTCAAATAATTTAAGGAAAGAGTCTTGAACCTTGTGGGTTTTTTTTGTTTGCTTGTTTCTTTAATTTACATTAATCCTTCAATTCACCTATTTCTGAGGTCTTTGTCTCCAGCTGTAGTTCACCTTTCAGCATGGTGGAATGATGAAACACACATATAACTGATGAATTTTATATACACAAATTAGGCCTGGTTAACAAATTTCTTAAGTATTTGATTTTTTAATATTTAAAAAAATGTTTTTAAACCCCTAATTTGCAGGAAACCTGATCTTCACTTTTATTTATTTCACTTCCTTTGCACTAACTGTGAGGTAAGGTTTATATTAAAAATTCTTTTTACCTACTAGTTGCTTAGGTTCATTTTGTATTTCTTCTAAAATAATAAGAAGAAAAGAGATCCAAACAGATTGTATTGGAGACAGATAACAAGCTCAGCAGTGCACATGCTAAGGAGGTGAGTGTACATCAGCTTAATTTATCCAAAGGGAAACTAAATGGCTGCAGGAATCCAAAGAAATAATTATATTTTTTTTGATATATTATGTTCCACCTATAATCAACATACACCTACTAAAGCAAATGTGTGCACTAAAAAGAGGGTCAACAACGTATTTTTCAGACTACAGTGACTATTTCTTGTCTTGGTATCACTCCTGAAATGGAACAGGCAAACAGGGTTTCAGTTTACATTTTCCTTCCTTTTCAATGAAGAAAAGGCCTACATTTATTCCTGCCTTAGTCAAAGGCTAACCTTGATGTCAGTTTTCATGAGGATGTGCTCCAAATCATGATCTTACTCTTGTTTCCTGGTTGGTTAAGTGATAAAAATTACTTTCAATACACCATTTCCATCATGTTTACTTGCCCAGAAGGGTTTCTGTTGCCAAATATCAAACAAAAATAAAAGCCCTGGTGTTTTCTTTTGTTCTTCTTTTTCTGGTGCAGAACTTGACCATTTATTGCTCTCCCACTGGGTAAGTTACTAGGTTATTCAGGCTATGATATTGAGAAGTTCAAGTCCTAAGGAAGCATTTTAAATGTGTTTTTATTTTCTGCAAACCAGATTATAGATTATACTCGGCATAATACTTCTGCTACTGTACTGTCAGAAGCTTTATATTGACATCAAAAGTATATACAGAACAGAGACCTATCCATCAGCAGTGCACACATCATTGCCAAGGAATCAGAACTTTTACTTAGCCAACTGTAAATCCTGTGGAACACAAATCAAAAGTCAATAAAGGCAAATGAAGTCATCAGCTTTACAAAGCTATTAAGTTGTTTTACCAACCTCCTCAACACCAAGACTCTGGATGGGTTTCTGTGATGGTATGACCAGCATACCATTAGACAACTTATCTCAGGGAAAGGGCTTACCAACATTAGCTAATTCCCATGTGTAAATAGTTTGTCTGCAGTTCTTTCTTCCACACTTACCTCACATACAAACAGTGGGTAAAAATAAGTGCATGGCTATTTACCAGGGATGCCCTGCTCTCCCCTTCCCAGCAGGAGATTGCTTGGCTGTATATCCAACTGTTGACCCTTACTCTCAGCTTTGAAATTTAGGGGGGCGGGTGTTGGGGAGGAGAGGGGGAAGGCACATGAGCTTTAAATTGGTACCTTTGGGCAAAAAAAAAATGGATATTGTATGAAAATTTTATGTCATGTGGACAACTGATGGCTAAACTACCCATTTTAAAACTAATCAGACCCTTACAGCATAAACATTTCACTACCTTGTAACAAAAATCCAAGACTGGCAGCAACAGGGATTGCAGTTCATATAGGGCACAAAACCAAAGAACAAACACGTAGACCCATTTTAAGAAGTTAGTACCATTTTAATTAGTAGCAAAATTGTGGCTGTGAAGTGATGGTGTAGTAAAACTTCTGTGATAATGATGTGAAGCAGAGGATTCAGGCAGGGAGCAAATTTTCCTTTCCCATAGAATTTACTAGGTGTCACTAACATTCTTTTTGAGTTTATTCCTCTTTCATTTTCAGTATGAGTTTTCATGTACAATTTTATGGCAGATGCTTCACATGTTTTTTAATGCACAATATATTATTCATGGACATAAAGATTGGCTATAAACTGTGCTTTGCTTTGTTTAATTTTAAGTATAACCCTTATTAGGAAGGAAGACATAGCTTTTTAATAATCCAGCTATTGAAAGACCTCTGAAACATATCTTCCTTTATACTGGGTTTTTTTATATCTGTAGTGGCAGAACTAGACTTAGCATTTTGGACTTGTGCATGGAAATTGAATTAGAAACAGAATGTAATGTGAATAAGTCTATCACAGCCATGTCTCCATAACAGCATTACAAACATTTTATTTGCACTTGCTGTGTAATTAAATTCATGATTCATCCTGCTTTGTTAAATTATATTCGTGTCTACATATGCAAAGACCTGATTCTTTTCCTTTTTTTTTTTTTTTTCCATTCTGGAGCAGAGTTGAGGTGGAGCCAGTTAAATCAATGCTTGTTTATGAAGTACTACACTAATTCTTTGTTCCTTGTACTTTTTAATTTTTTTAACTCTGTGTTGCTTGGTTTGTAATAAATACACTGCTCTACTCCACTACTTTAGCTTCACTACCATGATTGATTGATTTAATGTAACATGTTATTTACTATAGTTAGAAAAGGTAAGATAAGATAGTGAAGCATCTATTGATAAGTTAATGTAGTATGTACTGATAGAGTAATGCAGCCCCTTTACATTCCAATGTATGGTTCTTCAATTAATGCTGCTCACTTGGTGTACTCTATCTAAATACTGTAAGATATCTTTCCCTTTAAAAATCCCTCAGCAAATTGATTTATTTGGTTTCCTTATATTCAACCTCATCCCAGTCTTATTTCTAGCACATGTCTACGGAACAAACTGCAGAAATTTCAATTCACTTTTAAGTCCAAACCCCATATAGTTATTATTCCTTCTCAGGTAAGTGAAGAGACATCACACAGAGAACATAAAGCTCTTTCCCATGTTCAGCTCCTTTCAAGTACTGCAATATGAAGGATAATATAATGTTTGGATACAGAGTGTATTCCCTTCCTCTTTTTAATGGACAATGAACCCAATTGAGGCATGTAATTCAGGCACAGATGCCCTTCCACTTGGTCACCTACCAACTGCAGAAGGGAGCAGGAGAGGTATGCCTGAAGGGGGAAGGGTTCTGTTTCTTTAGTCAGAGGAGACCATTGGCTTCCATTGCCTTCTGCACACTGCATTCCCTTTTGCACTATGCCATTTCAAGGGAGCCAAGTACACAGTTATCCAGGACATCACTGGACTGGGGGCCTGGTCACGCTTCAATAGGGGCTGAATGAAATACAGTCTTCTTCAGATAAAGAAAACCTGGATTCAGGGTTTCCTGTTTCCAAGAATAACTGGCAGCATATGATGCAAAGAGGATACAACTGCAAAGGGAAACTGAGATTCAGGGTGGAAAATAGTTACCTGTCACCTCAACATGAGTGTACACTGAGTGCCAACAAGGTTTTTTTCAAGCCTTCCTTCCATGACATACCTAGGAAGATCAGTGCTTAAGGGCTGAGATAGGTCATTAGGCTGGAAAGATGCTACCCTGTTTCATCTGTCTTACACAAAAAATATTTTATTTCTATTTATCACAAGATCTAATTCTGACAACTTAAATGTCATTGAATAAGCACCTTGAACTGTGAACAAGTCCATCAAAATTAATCAACTTTTCTTACATATTGAGGTTGAATTCAATATAACCCAGAGTAAGAGTCATGGCTTTCAAGAAAATACAATTCGCTCTGTTACCTACCCAGCTCCCTCCCGAAGAACCCCACTTGCTGTAGGTTTTCTGCCATTGAATTTTCTTCTTTTTAAGGTTCAATTATTCTTTAAAATATACCTTAAAAGAACTCTGTCATTTTCAAAATTTGCTGCTGCCATCAGCATACTTTATATCCCCAAATGAAAGGTCAGGACAGATTCTAAATTGGTATCAATTGGCAAAAATCCATGTGCTTCCATGGAGCTGAGTTTATTTACATCAAGTGTTTTCCTGGCCTTTTGAGAACAAGATATTACTGTTGTTATTATTATTATCATTTTAAAGGCTTCCAAGGCAGCAACATTTATGCAATTCAGCTCCTGAAATTTGGCTTGTAAAAAAGAAAGCAAACAAAACAAAACAGAACAAAAAAGCCACTCTACTTTCTCTTTAAGAATTTTTAATTAAATCCACATGGAGAAAATTGCCACTCTAAAAATAATTGGGTATATATTCTTGTTCTTGCAAGCATGAAAAATTTTTCAGCAAACACAATTGCAAGAAATGTCCCTTATAATAGGCTCAGTGGCTCTCACAAATAATTGTGACATTACATTACAGGAAAAAGTTCATAACATTCCTCCAGCACTGAACCAAAGAAACAAGTGTATTAATATATGCACAAAAGTTATCCTCAGGCTGAACCCCTGACTCTTGCTCAGAGCTTAAATCTGCTTCTATGCCTGTGTTGAGCAGAATTCAGAGTGGAGTCACAACAGACATGTTCCATCCAAAATGGATCAGGATCATATATGGCTGTTCCTTGGCTCCCACGTACAGAGGCTTTGGGATTTGTCTCCACACTGTAGCTTCATGGTGTGCAGTAAAATGCCATTTGCACTGTCCAGGGGACCCTGGAAGTGAAGCAAGGAGGCCCTCACTGCCATGGCACGGTTCCTCCTGACAACAAGCATCTTGCTCTTGAGTTGAATTCCCATAGCTGCTTCTGTCCAAAAGCAGCACAAATTAAGACGAGGCTGCAACAGCAGGTACTCAGTTTAAGGTAGACTACCAGTTTCCAGGCAACACAGTGACCCTTTCTGTTCAGAGGTATCATTTTGTTATGTGTAATTGTATATACTGTCTCTGCTTTAATGAGAGACACCTAGTAAATTATACAGGGAAGCATTTCACAGAGAGGAATACAGGCACTCTGAGAAACTCCAGCTGTTACTCAGCAATATTTATTATTCATATGCCATTCTGGTTTTCTGTGTGAGGCATTTCACACTGCAACAAAGCAGAAAGCAAAGATGCTATCAACTGAGACCTTTTAACTCTGGATATAACAGTTTAACTGTTAAATCCTATGCCCTTCAGACAGGTTCCTCTCGGTTTAATAGTGCTTTGGCTGCCTAGTGAATAGTTTAGAGTATGTGTCCATATGAGTCAAAGAAATTTTGTGGTACAATAATGAGCTATATTTTTCTAATGGATAGCATTTATCTACACGATACATTCTCCTTTGTTCTAGAAAAGAGCATAAGTGTATGACAGGTCAAGAAAAGTGTTGCTTGCCATTGACAGGTAAAAGCATGTGCTCATGTGTCTGATCCAGTTGTGTTGTTAATTGAGGATATTTGCAGGTGAAATTGGAGGTCACTACAGCTCATAGCTATTTGTGTACATACAACAAACATGGACAGAGACCATAACAAAAAAGTAGGAGAATAAGAGAAAGAAAATTTAAATTTCCCTTGCTTTCATTCTGATTTCTGGCTGACCTGCTCTGGGTGCTGTGGTACTAGAGAAAAGCTCAAAAGCCCAGAGACACATAAACACATCCACCTGTCTACAGCAGCCTGATATCACAGGCTTTAAACAGATAGACTCTGGAAGATGAGCCCAGGTGACCTCCAGCTGTTTGATTCCATGGCATGCCCTGTTGAATGAACATTCCCAGATCAGTTAAACGAATCATCTCTGATATTTCTCTGGGATATGCTTTACTGAAAACTGTACTTTTCAAAGATTGCACATTCAGTGACATCTTTTTGCCCACAGATAAGAGCGCTGCAAACCGGGTAAGGATGGATGTAGAGAGGAAAATTTCCCATCTGCTGCAGAATATAAGTGACAAAAAAATTGGCATCACTTTAGTTAAGCCTTCAGGTCTGTGGAATAAAACTATTGGATTCATGATTAATAGCCAAAACACATAATGTTCTCTTCAAAGAACAAAGTGATGTACTATTCAATAACACTGTGGATATTAGGAGAATGGGCAGAGCTGTGGTGAGTAGGCGAGAATTATGGTGCCATATGGCAGCAAAGCCCACACAGAAACAGCAGCTGCAAATCCACAACAGCAGCAGCAGCTGCCGGAAGGGACTACGGGAGAGGAAACCCCTAAAAATGCTCTGGAATAGAAAAATATTATGATGTTGGGAGCACCCATGGAGCTATAATTCTTCCTAGAGTTCTACACATGGATTAATCATTCTTTCTAGTCACTACAGTGACTGGAGTGGTGCAGAGTCATAGGGCTATTTTCCTGGTTATGACTCTTTTGAACCCCAAGAACCTCACATCTGCCTGTGCCATTTTTCTGCCTCCTGACCCTCCATCCTTCATAAAATATCGCCTGTACTCTTATGACAAGAAAATAACCTTGTAAAACCAGTTCTGTACTTAATCTGGAAGTTCCCTATATACAGCTCTGAAATCAGAATGTAGTTTGGGTGTGGCACACAACCAACAGTAGAGCAGAGGAGCCATGAGTCAGTTCTCAGCCTCCACTCCTAAGTCCCTGTTGGCTGCAGCTACTTGTGGTGAGGGAGAAAGGCAGATACATGCAGATCAGCATTAGAGAACAACACCTTACCAGAGAGTTGCTCTATCCAAATAAACATTGTAATAGCTTCTGTTGTGAGTACATGAAAACCTATTACATTTCTACCATGGAAGGAAAAAACCCAGAAGTAAAGACTGTGGTAATTAAAATACAAGCCCTTACAAAAGGAGGCTAGTATTTTAGCTATGAGTTCCTGTCTGAATGTGCCTAAACCTTTTAGAAGAGCAGCCAACCTTAAAGAAAACTCCCAGGAAAGGCAAATCCATTGAAACTGAATACATTGTTCCCTTGCTTATTTACTCCCATCATAATATGTTAATCAATAGTAAATAATTGTTTGTTAATGGCTACCACTCTTTGCAGCCTTTAATTATCCACAAACTTCCTGTAAATCACCACCATCTCCAATCAAGCTGTAATGTACCCACTAATAGCTCTGAAGCTTTATAAAAATCTTTGATGATTTAAGTGTCTCATCCAAGAAGCTCAGCCTTGTCCCTCCGAAGTCAGGTATTCAGAGCAGATTAGGATATTTGGGGAAGATCAGACTGTAGATGGGGATAAAGGCAAGTTTTACCCAAATTTACCAGGCAGAGTTCAGCATTTACATAGCTGTTTCTCTCTTTTAGTCAAGAAACACATTTCATTTGTGTTGAAAAAATTTATGTCCTCATTTCATTTTGTATGTAGTACATATGGGAAAAGGCTTCCATGTGGCAGCAGTGATCTTAACAGATGCTCCCCTTTGGGCAAACATGGGCTTTTAATGGAAAAAAGTGCTGAGCAAGATGCCAGGTGCCTTGTCTTGATGGAGCAAAATCATTCTGAAATGAAAGTTTAATTTATATCCAACATACCTTTTTTAAGATGTTAGCTGTTAGCTTTTATCTTCATCACAAGCAAAGTTTAACTTATAGATATTCATATCAGTGAATGGGAACTTAAATCAGTTAATAAGCACAGTCCATTAAATTGCCAACCTAACCCATGAAAAAGGAGATTACAACTCCAGTTTATTCCTCATCTGTCAGTCATTTCTTTTTAGTGAAATGATTGTTGTTTCCTACACGGAGTCAGTCTCAGGGGTGCCTGATGAACTGTGATGAAATGAACCTAGAAAACATAGAGTCAAGTCATTCATTACTTTCTCTTGTACACCACTTGTGGACAAGGTGCCAGCTGCAGGAAAATCTCTCTCTGCCCCACACTCGAGTTGTAATACGCCTATTATTCAGTGCCAGGCTATGGTTTCCTAACTTTTCCGGAGTCCGCTTAATAGTACCATCAACTGGGCATTATGCCATATACATCAGCTATGCCTCATTTACCCTCCTGCTCCCAATTAGCTCGATCATGATGATAAAACCAGGCAAAAGACCTTTGGATAGAAGGCACATATTTATTTGGCCAACAGTCTAGTGAAAAGAAGGAAGGATGGGGAACTCACAAAGGGGAGGAAGCATGGATTGTGATCTTGGCTGTTCTGTGAATGCTTTGTGTGACTGACACTTCTCTCAGCCTCCCACAACTGGGATCATTCTTTGCTTTGCTCATGGCAGCTTTGTGAGCTACTCAGATACCACAGTGATAAGACACAGAAATTACTACAAATAAAGAAGTCCAAGAACCTTAAATAACACTTGTGTTCACAGATCTGCAGGGTTTTTTTTGATGTCTGTTCATCAAAAATCTTTGCTGAATTGCATGTGATCATATTTTGCTTGCTGTGACTGTTAGGCTGTTAGCAATCATCTCAGTTGTAATCCAAAAAGCCGAATGTGGTTATTTTAGGTAGAGGAGAGAAACCTTCTACTTTAAGACCTCCATGCAAGAGTTTCAATCCCCAGCAACAGAGCTATGAGAGAGAAAGCTCTTTGAATTATCCAGCAAGGAGTATTTGCACTAGAACACAGGAGCAGATATCCCTAGATTTGAGATACAAGCAGGCCTTATCCTATGCTGGGCGAGAAAGGGCAATTTGCAATTCCCTGCTATTGACTCCATGACATTATCTGGCAGTGGAAGGACAGATCACTTAAATGAGAATATCTTGTATCTCCCTGTGATCTCAGTTCCAAGGCAGATAAGTTGAGGAAGAGGTGCTAAACATCTCTGTAACAACTATGAAGAAAATGTTCACCTGGAAATATCCGGAATTTAAGATTTCCTTCATTTTGGCTTTTTGGCCCATTTTCTCTACACTGTTGCCCATCCTCTAAAAAAATGCTTTCACCTATATGGTCCATGGTCCTCTGAAGTGAGATGTTGTTTTTGAAGATAATGAAATTGAATTAGTGTTGTGTGAAGTCCCTCAGGAAATCCGTACGCAATATAGTTGTGATGAGCACTCAAGGCTGATATAAACAGTCCGGGAGTCCCAGCACCCAACAAAGGGCATATTGCAGCCTCAGAGTACAGAGACACAGCAAGAGCCAAGGTAAAGGTCCTGTCCAGACCAAATGTCTGTCCATGACAGGTCAGGAAGGTGCTGCATGTTAGCTGCAGATCCCATCTGATCAGGCCTAGTTCCTGTCCCTTCCCACCATCATTTAAGCGGTCAAATTCAGACCTAAAATGAATCTTGTTCCCTCATCTGGGCCTCAGACATTTTTCATGTATGTGTGATTTTGGCTTGACCCTCTATTCATCAAAATGAATGACAGCAGAAATGAAAGAGAAAAGGAGAGTGATCAACATGTGATGCCATTTTATGCCATCAGGTAGTAAGTATGGGGATGCATATGGGCAAAACACTATTTAGAAGGCTTCTCAAAATGTTTACCTATAAAGATCTACTAGTTCACTGGTGCAATCTTTCCTAGCAAGAATAACTCTCAGAATGATTATATCCTCTAAAATTCATAAGAGCATTTACACCTACATTATTTAAAAGTAATGTCCATGTTCTACCTAAACAGGTTTTCTGTGGGCCGTACTGAATAGAGAGTAAATTGCTTACAATGCCTATGTATTTATGTGTGACTTTCATTCTCCTGATTCAAAGACTGTGAATTTGTTGTGCACAGCAAGAAGATACCCTACTATTTAACTTCACTGAAAAGTTTCAGTTATTTCTTAAAGACCAAATGCAAATCAATATCAAGTCTGTAGGAATTAATTTCATCTGCATTGTAATAAATATCTTTGCCTCTGTTCACTTTCATATTTCTTTACCAACTGGAAGACTAACACACTTGTTTCTTTCTAGTACTCGTAATTCCAACCATGTTCAAAATTAACCCAAAATTTCTTTGAGAGTCTTAGCTTCTTATCCAGAAGACTGATTTTTCATCTTTGGAATGTGCTTAGAAATCCTTACCCAATCTCATTCTAGGATTAATGTGATCCCATGCCTCTTTAAAGCAACCATCCAAAAGGTATATCCTGTGATGCCTTGAACATTCCTAAGTTTTCTCGCACAAATTACTAGCATTCACTCGCATGTTTTTAGAATTGGGCACTGAGTTTCTGTATGACCTGAGTATGTAATGTAAGTATATAATGTGCAGCAAACCATTGAAGTGAACAGATTTACTTAATTAAAAAAAATAAAAGGCTACTCCTCTTACTAACACCCCAAATCTTTCTTTCACTACTGTGCATAAGATAGAATGTCAGTGGAAAAAAATACATTTCAATTTCACCAGTATTTCAAACCATTCTCATTTTTCCATCTGTGAACTTTCTACCAGGGCATTGCAGCCTCAAGCACTGTGTCATAATTCCTCAAATAATTAACAAGGAGATCATTTAATCTGAGCAAGTCTTTGAATACACTCATTGCTCTCTGACATGGGAACATCCACAAAATGATGTGATGGTTGTGCAATGGCATTTGTACACAATATCAAATAATCTGGAACACCATATGAAGAATACACCAAAAGTCACGGACAGGATGTCTCCTTTGCAGCCAAAAGAAAAAGCTGGTTTTCAATTGAAATACGAAGTGGAAGAAATACTTTCTTTCTAAAAAAAAAAAAAAAAAAAAAGCACTTTGGTGCCAAACATTTTAGAGATATTGTTGAAGAACAGTCCTTCCTCACATAGAGGTTATCCCTGTGAAGCTGCCAAGTTCAGTGCCTGTGTGGATGATTTGCCAAGTAAGTGCCAGTTGTGTAATATATGCTGTAGCAGGCATGGAAGCAGATTTTACTTTCACACCCGCCTTCTGAATTGGCATTCTTTGACTCTTTTGTGCCAGTGTTGCTTCTCTTTCCCATTCTGTGCCCTCTCTTTTCACTGGAATGCCCTCTTCCCTCACATATAAGCTGAATGTCCCCTTGTTTGCTAGAAAGCAAGACTTGCTGAATATGGATTTTATGAAAGTCACACAGGAACGACAGACTGTATTACTTGCTACATGCCTTATTTACATCATTGCCCTACCAGGAGTGTATTATTTAAATAGAAACATTTCTATTTTGTCACATGTAGCTGTCTACTTTATATAATGGGGATGAAAATAGTTCTTCATTCCTCCAGAGTTCTTTCTCATACACCCTTTTTCTCTGCATGACCGTCTAAATCTTGCTTCAATTTTTTTCTCTCCTGAATCTTGATTGTCTTCAGATGGCTTCATTTTAGGTTTGTAAATTTCACTGTTTAGATAAATATTTTCTTACTTTTCAGTTCTTAGCCATATGTTTTGAGTCAAGTCTCTTAACAACTCCACACAAAGCTGAAGCACTTCTTTCTGAATGCTGGCACTTAAGTGTATCTTCTCAACTAGTAAAATGGATTTACCAAAGACTTTAGAATCGGTTGTTAGTAAGCAGGTAGGTTTATGCCATGACATGATAGAAACTGTTGCACAGTATTAGGTTTCTGCAAGTTACATGCAACTTTGTCTGGCTCAACTGGAGAGTGAGATCCCTGTTTTATGTGTGTTGCTTTCAGTCTAGGTCTACTATAGACTGTGAGGTTCTCCCTCTTTGCCATGGTAGCAAAAAGAGGGGCAGGCTAAACAGGAACTATATCTTTAGAGTCCCACACCTACCCTTCATTGACCTGAGTAGGATATCAGCTTTGCGTCCTCTGAAGTCACAAAGGACTCCTTCCAAGAACCAAGGATGGGCTGAAGACAATAGTCACTCTGAGGGTTTGGATGTACCTTGAGGTTGCATCAGCCGCACAGGTCTTCACTCGTCAGTCAAGTAGTTGCATTGCTGAGGACGTGTGCTCTGATCCTGAGGCAAGCATTAGGTGTTCCAACTGAGATTGCATCTTTTTCACTGTGGCCTAATCAAACTCAAGCTTCATTTTCCTGTTTTTCCAGGGTGTGTATGTAGGCAACTACTGCCACTCAGCCAGTACTTGGTCAAATGCTAAATATGGGGTGTGGAATCTCTGAGTCATAACATCTTTACCGAATGTCTCTAAGTTGGATCACTTAAGCTGTTCTCTAGCTAAGGAAAGAACTTAAATGTTAAGTCAACCAAGTAGATTATTGAAGTATTTTGTATACATCTTTTAGCCAGAAGAAACAGAAGGGACCTCATTGTGTAGGACTCATCAGGCCTCCAGGGATTTGTGAGATTCAATTAATACATGCTCTCAAGGATAGCTGCTGCCACTGCAGAGTGTCCACTCAGCAGTCTTATACCTGGCATGCACAGTGTCAGTGAAGTCTTCAGAATGCAATGATTTTGTCATGAGGAATTCTACTTAGGAGAATTTTTCTTTGGAGGCAAGTATTCATTACTCATCTATTAAAGTCTTCCATCAATAGGTAATAAACAATAAAGACATGCTGCTGGAAAAAAATAAAAAAGGAAAAAATGCATATTGAAATGTCTGGATAATGTCCTTTTTTTGTTTCTGTTGAATGCAATGGCTTCATCTAAAGCAAATGTCAAAGTAAGCTGTTAAGAAAAAGTGGTTAATACTGAGTTTAGACTCCCTGTCAGTTTTCTCCATTTCTGGGTTCATGCACACACAGAAACAGAGGGACACTGAGTACAGCATTTGTATGGGGAGTGAAAGGGAATGAATAGAAAGTCATTAATTTCTTTGGAAATGTTATTAATAAGTAGGTCACCTCCTTTAACAGGAGGAGAAAGGCTGCAGATGATAATCTTTGATGTGTTTTGAATCACACTTTCCCTTGTGATGCTTTTTACTACAACTGAAATCAGAAGAATTGCAGGTGCAGCCATCCACTATTCTTTTCAGGACTATTAACAGACAAAAACCTGGCACTAGCTTCCCAGTATTTCTTCATAGTATTTGAATGTACAGCAGAAATTTTAGCAGTTTAACTAATTTGGAGCAAAAAAAAGCCCAAATCAAACTTAAAGGACACAAGAATGTATTTTTGCCTATGGCAAAATATATTTTATTCTGATTTAAAATTAAATTTTGCTAAGTCAGCTTTGTGAGTTACTTTCTCAGCGGAAGGTTTTATTTCTCTAGCTCTTCCTATATTGGTTATTCTTTTTTTTTTTTAATAGCCACTGTTTACTAACTTCCTATCAGAGATTTTATCACCATTCTTAAATTATTTTATTCTTCCAGAGACTATTTAAACAGATATTTCACTTTACGTCATTTTTTCCAGTTATATTACTCAATGTATTTAACATTTATGTCTAACTAGTTAATGTGTAGTATCACAACTTTGTTGGGTCTTCACAAATAAAAAAATAAGAACGCAGCAGGATTTGTGCTTTTTCTTTATTTCTTAAATTATTTTTTTTAAATTAATGAGATGGAATAAAACATAAACATTGAAGTATTTGTAAAACAGTTTCTTTACTGCTAAATGATCCCTATCTTTCCTGTAACCTTTCCTAGTCAAACTTCATTGGAACAATTAACCAACTCCTCCTCTTGTCCTCTCTTTCTCTCTTTTCCCCGTCCTTGTTCTCATCCTCATCCTCACCTTCTTCCTTGTTCTTGTTTTCATCTTCTTTGGCACCTGCTTTGCCTTCTTTTCTTCCTCAACACATTAGATTCAATTATGTCTAGAGCCCATGAAGGTCCTACTCTCATAGATCTTTAAGAAAGCCTAAATATCAGCCAAAAAGAGACTCAGCCTGATCCAAATTATGCAATAGGCTAAATGACGCTAAAGGAGCTAACTCTCCACAAGGCTTCTGTGTGCTGATTCTCTCAAAGCTACAGCCCATGCTTTGATATGACACCGACTCCTATCCTTTTACATGCCGATACCAAAAAGGAAACTGCACTTGCAGCTGGACTATTATGCTCAAAACCAGAAGAGAATTATGATAGGATAAATGTAGCTTTTCTTTAGTTAACAACTGCAATAAAATTTTTTAAGAGTTTGAAGTTTAAATTAATCGGGAAATTAAGAAAGAGGTTGCAGAAAGAAAATTTTAGAGATTTTATGAGGAAAACTATCTGACCTAATGCTTCTTGTGGTTGCAACTGTGCTGTAAGTAGTTCTCTTCCCAATCAGAAGAATTTGGTTTTGTATGTCTGCATGTTACTTTCTGAAACACAATACTTGAAGCATAGGGGAGTGCAAACGTGAGGTGAGAAATTCCTAATACAATTCATTAGGGTATCTAAGCAACCAAGCAGAAGACTGGATGTGCTGTCTCATGGCCTTCTGAAACTTTACAGCACCTGCCACTCACCAGTGCGGCCCACTCTGACAACAGACATAAAAATGCCAAATTAGATAAATCTGACTTCAGGACAAGAAATATCATTGAGCTGTGCTTTTAGCAAAATAGACCCATCATATAAAGTATTCAAAAGGGCTGCTACAGGCTGAGAAAAATAAAATTTCCATCTCTACTTCATTCACCATGATGTGCCTCTCACTGCTTTCTTCTCTTCCTCAGCCCTGCTTTCCCCTCCTCCTTCTCCTTTCAACTCCTAATTCTTTCAGTGCTTTCCATTCAGGCCTTGCCCTCTGCATTCAGTTTCTGCTTCTCATTCCCCTTTGCCCGCTCCCCGCCCTGCCTGGTCCTTTTTGGGTTCAGTTCTTCTTACTTCAGGCTTTTATTTCTCTGAGGGATTTGAATAATCACTCTTTTTTTGATCTCATTGTCATCTCAATAGGTCTTGCTGCCTTCCACCCTCTTCTCAAAAGGTAGGTTTCCAAAGAATGTATTTGCTCCAGAAAGGAGTAAAGGGACCTCTGAAACTCACTGACCCTTCCTAAATCGGATGCTCCATTGTGTATCGCAAAATTAGGATTTTTTCTGTTTTATGAGAATGTTAACTTTGTTAGTGAATTTCTTTTTTAATGAGCACATTAACTTCCTCCTTAGCCTTAAAAAGATGCAATTCTGTCTACTACTCTGTCATGATTAATTTCTGTCTCAGCTTGGCTGAGGGTCAGTTTAAACAAGGCTGATTTAGTCACAAATTAAATTTTATATAAAACATCAGGTGAAGGAATAGTCTTACTAAAGGCCAAATAAATGTTTTTGTATTATATGAACTGGGAATCCAAAACAAGGCTGACACATAGTTTATACTCTTCCCCATATTTTCAAAATGCCACTCAAATCTAAAATCTGCAACTGAATGCTCTTGAATGCAACTATGCACAGCTGTGCATCTGCTCGTACTGCTTGTACAGAGAAGTCTGTCACATCTGTGCTTGTTTCTTGCCATAGGTCAGATCAAAGAACCAGACAAAAACATCAGGTATTTCAGAAAAAAAAAACAAATACAGTGGTATTTCAGTCATAACTACTACAAATAAATTAGAGAACAAACCAAAAATAAAGAGTTTTGCAGCTATTATCATAGGCTGTCTCTTTCTTTTCACTACATGTAAAAAAACCCAAATAAAGTAACATTTCAATGACATGTAGCCATGGCCACAAAACAAGAATATCTTGAGTCAAACTTCTTCAAAGATCACGGATACAGGCATAAAACATTCAATCAGGCTTTTTGCCCCTTAGGTACTCTTGCAACAGCAAACCATCGCAAGTTTGCTACAGACCTTATAGCTAGGCGAGAAAATGTTAAAACATTCCTTTTTTTTCTTGCAGCACCCAATCACCAGGGTACTAAATAATCATTCCATAATAAAATGAATGCAAGACCATATGGTTAGTTCTGACTACCATCTTGCAGAAAAAAATCGCTCATGCTTCTGTGCTGTACTACAGATGGTTCTGATGGACAGCACATTTTTATTGCTGAGGAAAATGTGAAGACAATTCTGAAAACCTATTTATGGAAGACTGTGCTTCTATTAGATATAGAGATAGGTAACCAGAGAATACCTTTAAAGAGTTGTCATTTCTATTCTATATTCTGCTCCACATATAGTACCTGATCATGCAAACATCTTAGCAAATGGATAAGCTATCTTTTGACCTATGTATTGCTACATCCAGCCTTAAGAGTTCAGTTTCTTCAATTACTTTCATCTCAGTTCCCAGAACTCTCATTTCTACCTGCAACATTGAACCTATTGCTACTTGATCTTTTTGAGAATTGGAAAGTATGGTTATTTTGTCTTCAAAACTTGGTAAACATGACTTCCTGGTCTTTTGAAGGAACAGTGGTCCTTAGTAGTTTCCCAGTAGACACATCTGACTCATCACCTTAACTCTGTGGGATGTTGACTAGACCAAAAAAAAAAAAACCACAAACAAAAAAAACCCCACTTAAAACTTCAAACAATAAAAGACAACAAAAAACACAAAAAACCCCAACCCAAACAACAAAACAACAACAACAACAAAAACCCAACAAAAATTAATCCAAGATCTCTTTCCTTTACATTGGCAATTTCCATTATCTCAACAAGAGTTGTCTTATTAATGGAAGATGTAAACCAATGAGTAATTTTAAGTTTTAGGTTTTCATTTATAGTTTTCTTAACCACAGTACAGTAATGTCCAAAATGTTCAATCTACAGATATCACAATATTGCCAAACAAAATTTTACTGCAAAACATGTATATTTAGATTCAAATGTCTTAGAATGATCTCTTCACAAAACACAGGAACATTCATTTTAACAACTTAAAAAATCATTCTTATGTCATCTGCCTGTGAACATAATATTATGAATTTGAGTCTGCTCCCCATGAACTCTGAGGAAGAGAAATCCAGCCCATTCTTCCTCCTCCTTCTCTTTCCCCTTCACAAGAATTTAAATAACATTTTCATATCTACTTTTACCATTTACATTCTGTTTCACAAATAAACCATTTTCCGTAAATGCAGATAGCACACTTTCACAGGCATTCCTGTTCTACATTCATTTTAGACTAGTTTGCATAATTTTCTCTTTAGGGATTCTTACAAAGAGTGACAGGGGGATGGAAGTCTGTTTTTTACTCCTCAGCCATGAATTCCATCTGTTGTCATGGCACTGAACCCAGTGTTGAATAGCAGCCAGCATTGCTTTTGATGTTCTGTAGGATTAGTAGAGATGTCTGATGTTACTGTGCAACATTATTCATAGGAATAGCTCTACCTGAGCTTTATGCAAACATTAACTTGCTAAATTAATAAATAATTCTGTTATGTCACCAAAGTTCACATTCTGGGGGCATTCCCTTGGACCTTTACCACTTGTGTAATGACACACAAAGGTTTTTGTAATTACTCTTATTTCTACAAACACAAATCAAACATATGCAGCATTTTATTAGAGGCAGTTGAGAAATAATATGGTCATTGAAATATAACTGATGATCTATAGCAGGTGAATTGATGAAGCAAGCTTTATTTTTGTAAGCTTCTAATCAAAGTATTTCCTAATTTGGCTCTACTTTTGATTCTGACATTTTCTACTGAGAAAGTTCCCATTGATCCTAACTCTGGGAGGAGTCAAATATACAATAATTAGAGATATTCTTCAATTCTCAGGGCATTCACATTGTCCTGTTTCAGACCATCAAATCTCGTCACATATTAATCAACTTTCACAAAAGCCCATAGAGTAGAATAGCACACTTTTTTTGCTGTTTTTTTCTTATAAGTATCAGTGCTGCATAGTTTTCCTGGGTTTTTTTTTCTTCATCAAAGGCTGCCAGTCTAATAATAACTTATCTTGTTATGGATACACTTTGGAAAGATTTCCAGGTTTCAAAATGGTGACCAGTTGCTGGTCACAACAGAGAACATTTCACCTCAGCATCAGCTCAGGAAAAGGACATGCAAACAGTTTTCTGCAACAGATAATTACAAATGGTATCACATGAACAGAGGTCTGCTGCTTCCTTTTTCTGTCTCTGAGAAACTAAGTTTGTTTCTATTTCTAAGGAAATAGCCAGGTTATACTAGACCAGGGCACTGGGTGGCCTAGCAGTGAGGAAAAGAAGAGGTAGCAGTTGACATCTCCCATCCTCAATCATCCTTTCCTGCAGGAGCAGAAAGTCCATTTACTGTGCTGTTTACCAAGGAGAAGTAGTCTAGCACTTCCGCCTTGAAAAAGTTTTGCCTCTACAGCTAAGCTGCGGCCCAGGAGAGTAGCTTAGTGGGTGGGTCTTTCTAAAGCAGATGACATAGGTCTAAAATGCAGACTGGACTCTCTGGATTTGGCATGCCACAATGAAAGCAAGTGTCTTGCTACTCACTGTCCTTTACTGCTTCAGCAAAATGTTTTAGAGAGTGCTATCCTGCATCCTGAGATGACAAATAGGAACTAGATATTTATTTTATTCTCTAACTTCCGAAATATTACTGATTTGCAGCCTCTTAGATTTATGCTATTTCTAAATAAAAATAGTCCTTTTCTTTCCTAGGGTCATTATTTTCACACCAACTGTTTGCACAGCCTACAAGGTTCTTTAGAATGACGTTGCTATTTACTCTGGCATTTCCACACATGATCCTCCTTAAATAAAACTATGCAGCCAGTTCAGAGGGTGTTTATGTGGAGTAAACCCACTGATTTTACTAGTAGTATCCTCAAGTTACTTCAGTGCAAGTTAATGTTATTAAAGTAATTCATTGGCTTCTTATTTGAAGTACAAATATAGACCACAGATACGCTGCCTTGCAGTTCGACAACAGTTTTCTGATATTCTGTGGGGGAAAGGGTGGTTGGATTTCTTGGGATATGGGATGGCAGGCAGAATGGCAATATGCTCTGCTGGGCAGGTGGGGTTTCAGCTGTGGATGTCTTGCCCTGCCTGGAGAGCCAGTCAGGCTAAACTTTGAAAAATTTAGTGAAGTTAGGGAGCTTTAAAACTGCAGTAACAAATATACAAAGAACACCTGTTACAGAGTTGATAGAGGTAATTTCTTGTTTAATTTGAGAAAAAAAATCAGCATGATTTAATGTTCTGTGAGTGAACTGGCAAAAATATAGAAGTATTTCTTTTAAAAGAAGAAAGTCATCATGGCTAACAGTACTATTTCTCTATAAAGGCTTTTCACCCATATCTTCAACTCAGACTATTAAATACATGTTTCTTTTGTAGCTGATATATCAATGTCTGTACATATGCAGCACCACACATGGATGATTGGGAGAGAACTGGACAGCAAATTGGTTTGGAAGGAGCACAGCTTAGCCGCTGATGAGGAAGAGTTCAGACAGTTACTTTACCAATCCTTCCATCTCATTTCTGTGTGTTCCTTCAGTCTCCAGCAGCTACAGCCTGCAGCAGATGTGTAACATGGGAATGGCATTAGCTTGGAAACTCTGCTGAACATCAGCTGCATCCCTGCTCACCTCTTTGCTTCAACCACTGTCAGAGCAATCCAATATGTCCAAATATTTGCTGCACAGGCTCTCTGTCTCCAGGGCTTGACCATACATCCTTCAGGAGGACTGAGAGATTACCGTAGCTAGAGATATGGGTGTTAACTGTACCCTTTCTTTTCAGCAAAGGGAGGGGACAAGAACAGACCGTCACTGAAGTGAATGCAGATTATCGTCTCTGGAGATGTTCTTGCTCTGCAGTAGAAGCCCCTTCTGCTGCTCAATAGAATGAAGAGAGTGATAGAGCACTGACAGTGACAGCACTACAGTGACCCAATCCAAGGTCAACCATGTCTGATTTTCTGGTTTATATGTACCACAAAGGACAAGGAGAAACAGAAAGGCCAAAAATGCATAGTTCATTTGCAGGTTAGATTGAATCTCACTGAGGTGAAAAATCTTTCCGTGATATCACAAATGCCATTCAGTCCCTGCATTAGGCATTCAATGCCGAGCATAAAATACAAACACATTTCATTTGTAGCCTGTAAAATTAAAGATTGCCTTTTCACTGATGATTTGGTTTATAAAACACATCCATTGTAAGCATCCCACAGGTGCAACTCTGCTAGCTGAACATGAACCCACAAGCTGTGTGGTAAGGAGGGATGAATATGTATTAGCAGCAGGCTGTATCAGCGCAATTGCTTTCGTTTTTCACTGTCTTGGTCCTGTGGGTTAGACAGAGCTGCCTTTTAGCAAGCAGAAGTCAGGCTTGGTTTCCTGTGCCCAGAAGAAAGAGTCTCATGTATTGAGTAAGCACCCTGATATCTAAATGTGTGATTTTTATTCAGTTTCAATTTTTCAGTTGTTATTGTCACAGGAACCCACAGATAAGGTATCATTGCAGGAAAAACATTAGTTCCAATGCCAGAATGATCCCGTCTTCTCTCAAAGACCCTCCTTGGCCACTACAATCTTTATCCTCCTTTTTGAGGAAAAAGAAGAGGTAGGGCCTTTTTGTTAAAAAAAAAAAAAAAAAAAAAAACACCACCAAAACCCCCCCAAAACCCCCCAAAAACCAACAAAAACAAAAAGAAGTTGAAGCACTCTTTCCCCTCCTCCCCCCCCCAGGGTTTTAGTAGACTACAATGTCTTACTTTCATTTTATTTGGCTTTGCACTGCACTAAGAGTATCTTCGATATAGGAACTTTGTTGATAAAAAGGCACAATTGTCTAATCCTTGTCAGTCATGTTTATGGATGCTGCAGATATCTTCATATTATAGTCCTGTCAGATGGAGCTTGAAGATCAGCATGAAATTATATTTATAATGAAATTGGGAGCAAACAGCAATTAATATGTACTTTTAACAGGTTCTCAAAAAGTGGCAGGAAGTCTACTGATCTCTCTTGCCATGATATAACACCAGAGAAAGTTTTAGAGATACCCTGTTTTCAAAAGACAGAGGAACAGCAAGACAGAGATGCATAAAAGCAAAAGCATTTAGGCCAAGATTATGAAGTTATTGAGCACTTACATGCCAAATCCCATTGACTTCAACTTCTCATTTGCATGAGAAAGAGTTGCACAGTTTGACCTTTGTGAGATAGTAGGCTTAAAAAATACACATTTGTCGACTTTCAGCTGAAGAATCTCACTAATGCTAATTCTATGTAGAATACTTAGCTAAAAGAAAATCAAATAAACATGAGGGGTTTTTTTCTCTATGCATTTGTACACAGGGGTGAAATCCTGTTCAATTTAGAGAATATAACTTCTACTGTAAGATTTAAAAAAAAAGAATCGCTGTCTGCTGTATTTTGTTCTTCAAACGCTGAGCCAATCTTTCTAAAACTTTCAGATCAGTTTTTGAAATGTGCATAGATTCAACAGGTATTCTGAAATATTTCCTATCATGTATAGACACAAGCATTACCAACAACTGAGTATTCTTGAACACAAACTGCCTTTAATGAGTTTGCACTGGAAGAAAAATATGTTCCTTGACATAAAAATAAATTACAGAGGGCTTTCCTTTACTCAATAAGAATTAGTTAATTCCTGAATTTATGAGGATTTTAGAATTAACTGATGCAGATTTTTTTTCTTTTTAAAGCTGCTCAGGCAGTGAAAGGGAACATGCTGATTCAAGAGCTCTTTTCTGTATATCCTTGAGGCTATTATGTATGCCAGACAAATTATGCACCGGAGGCTGAATGTTTACTGAGGTAGTCAAACATTTCAGGGTAAACTTTCAGGGACCTCATCTCTTTCAGTAATCCTGTATTTTAATACGTGAACGCAATTCAAGACTGTTTTGTCCTTTAAGGATTTTCATAAATGTTTTGGAAAGCCAGCATACAGTTTCAGTTGGTTTTAGATAGAATTCAATTGAGGTAAAGACACAATAGTACAGGCATGGCTCTAGACAAAAAAACAAACAAAACCCCAACCCAAACCAAACAAAACCCCCAAACAAACAAAACACACAAACAACAAAACAAACAGAAACAAAAACAACAAGAAAAAGCAAGCCGAAACAAAAAAAAAGCCTCCACCCTTGATAGAATTGCTTGTCCGTGGTACTGGAGATACTGAAGAAAAGAACCATGCAAATTTCAGGGTGGGGATGGGCTAGGTTATGTTTGATGCTACATGTTTTAATCATTCCACCAGTGTTTTTTCTAATCTTTCTATCTTGTTGCTGTTAAAGAAGAACAGCACGTCTCAGTGTGTATTATTTCTCTGCCTCTGCAATCTGGCTGTCAAAAACATTTGTTTCCCACTTGGACTCTCCAAAGGCAGAAGGAAGTGACAGCATTTAAAAGCATAAGGGCAGTGCCTATTCTACTAATGATTTCAAAGCTCAACAGGATTCTCTAAGTGCTAAAGAAATTTAACTAGTAGCACACAAGTGTATTTTAAAAAGTAAAGGGGATTAGATTAAACCATGAACTCTTGGAAACAGGGGAGCTGTACCACTGATTCTACCACAGGCCAGGATTTATTCCCCATTGCATCCCGTAAAAGATCTATAAATACAATTTGAGCCTGAATTGTCCCTATACACAATTATGATGCACCTTGTTCTGTAAAGACTCACTATTCTTACTTGATAGAAATGAAGAAAGGTTTGGAGTGCGAAGATGTAGTGCTACAGCAGCGTCAATGCCATGACTAAAACTCACAGTGCATTTTCACAGAGATATCCTGGGACTAGACAAGGACTGTCTTATCCACACAGATCCAGCCCTTGTCATTTTCCTAGCTGAACCTTGGGAGAATATTTCTCACAAGCAAGTGGTTATATAGGGCCTATGTGGATGATGTAGGAAATATTAGCAAGAGAAAGGCCATCTATATTTTCAGAGGCCTTCTTATCCCAGGCTTGACAACATAGAAGAAAGCATGATAAAGCTACAGCCCATGCCAGAAGGATTGCTGGGTTTTACAGCAGTTGTCTAGCGTCTGGGGAAGAGATGTATAGGGACAATGGTATTTAAGCCCCTTTTTAATTTTACACAGTACAGTTCAGAAAATCTGTCTATCCTGAGAAAGAGAGATCTGTGTGGCTCACAGAAAATTTTATAGCAAGTCCTAGGGTAGGACAGACACAATCCAATAGTACAGGTAGTGTGGTGTTTTAGAGCATCATGGTTTATGTTACTGTAGTGCTTCACAGCCAGCTGACAAATACAACACTTATGTATGGCCCAGAAAGGTAGAGAGTATGAAGCAGATGTGAGATGAAAATCCTCAATTTTTCAATGCTCTGAGTACAAAGAAACTGAACGCAAAATATTTCAAATTTGATGTTTTACCTACAATGTATACCAAGAAATCATGAAACTGTTCTTTCAGGAAAAAGCCAAGATGTTTTATAGCTGCTGCACATTTGTTGTCTGTGACAATTACACTTAATCCAGCCCCTCAAGATTTGAGTAACAAACAAATCATTAATTTTACAACAAACATGCTTCCCAGTATCATAAATCAGTGGTAAGACTTACTTTCATCTTAATAAAAAATAATAGAGGTGTGACCCTGTTTTCTGATACAGGCACTGATATCTGCACAACATAAATTGTGTGTTTTCAGTTCATTTGAGTAATTGACAGAGCAAACCCCAGGTTTTATTCCAATCTTTAGTTTATTTGGAAGCTTTCAGCATGTACTCTAAAAGTGTAGAAAAGGGACCTGTTTTTCAGCATTCTACCTATACTAGTTTGGAGTTTATCCAGCTGTTACACACAGCAAGTGTTTTAAGGCTACTTCAAACTTTGAGATAGTCAGCAGATAAGAGAGACCTTCGCAAGACTGACTGCTCCGCTCAGCACCACTCAGCGTGAACTGAAGTGCAAAGGCAACTCACACCACTCTGGTGACATTGCTCATAGGGGAAGAAACGTGCAGTGTTGTCCTAATATTTTAAATTTGTTTCCATATTCTTGACTGTTGATGGAGTCTGAAAGCTAATTTAAGATTAAAAATTCGAAAAAAAAATAGTGTGGGAGCTTTCTCTACTATACACACAGACACATACACACAATCCTCCACACTTCTCTCCTCCCTCCCCTTTTAAAGTAGCTATCTTGCACATCAAAGGTTGAAGGGTATTTTTGGTATATTCACAAATCACTCATGAGATGAACAAGCTTATTTGTTCCAAATGATGAAAGTTCAAAGTCTTTCATTTATGCTAACAGTTCATTAATGTAGCCACTCATGTGTGCTAATCCAACTTACTAAGCCTCCCTGTCTCCTATTAATAATAATTTAGCTAAATATGAGATGTTTCAACAAGGGGATTTCTACTTTCATATATAATTATACTAGATACAGGTATAGTATCTTGATAATAACCTTCCTTTTTCACAAAGTCCTTAATCTAAATAGAGTTTGAAGTTGCCACAAACTATACAAAGTGCTGCATAGGGTACGTTTGTCTGAGAGACTGTTACTGAGCTTGCTGCAGAATACTTATGTCCCAGAACCCTCGTATGAGCAGAGAAGCATGGGTATCTCTCCTGAGTAGATAGAAACCTGTAGAGCAGAAAAACACTGGAGCAGAGCCCAAAAAAACCACTTGCACAACTTAATGGGTCCCAGAACCTTCAGGCAAACACTGACAGTGAAAAAAGGCAGCAAACTTTGCAAATGAAGTGGGCAGAGAACCTGAATGTCCTCTTGCCTATGTGAGAGCTTCAGCTAGTATAAAAAAGCGGTCATTTCCTTCTTCAGCTGTTTTCAGAAGTGAGCTGATTGCCTATACCTTAAGAAATTATTTAAACCAAGACACTTAAACCTTGGCAGCTGTGGTTGCCAGATCTGTTTTTAGAACATGCTACAGCTTTGTTCACCTCTGCTATAAGTAGTAAATTTATTTCATTGCGTAAGTAGACAACTTTATGCCTCTCCAGTCCAAGAACAACCCATTTCTTCCTCCTTTTCAAGTATCCCATCTTACCCTTTTTCCCAGCACATTTCTGTTATCTCACTGATATCTCATTTTCCCACTCTTGTACAGGATAGCGCATCTTCCCCACATATCAGGCCCGAAACCTCACTGTGCAAACAGTCTGACTTTCTCTCCATGCTCCTGATTTCTGGCTACGTCAGCCTGCCTGCATTCTCTCCCAGCTATCTCACAAGAAACCAGGCCCTGTTCTGCCAAGCACCACAGCAGGATGAAAAGTATTTTCTTATCTCCACCAGGGAAGAAGGAGGAGGCCGAACAGAAACACACACAATCCTAGGCATGTTGCGTCCTTGACTGTACATGGACACCAGTCAGTCCTGCAGAGAGGACATTAATCTGGAGAACGAGGGAATGTCTGCCCATCCCTAACCTCTGAGAGGTACAGACCTTTCCGCAGGACCATACTCCAACAGCCAGACATCTGAAGGCAGTATGCAATGAAACTCAACACCCACACATGCATGCCCCTTTGGGGATTTAGCTCCTAATAGTTCCCTGAAGGTGACAAACCAGGGAGAAAATTCAGCTTGAAGATGAAAACTGAGTGCATGTACCCATGTATAGATATCTGGTGAAACTTGAGATGCCTTATGAATGAGTTCAGTACAACTCCTTGTAGCTGTGTCTCATCTCAGTCCTGAGGCAGGTCTAACAGCACAGTGTGCAGGTCACTGAGGTTCTCAGACTCTCAAATAGAACAAAATGCCTATATTTAGGAACTTGAACAGAGCCCTTAAATGTTTTCATGTATGTGAGGTTTCTAAGTTCTCACAGTAGTCAGTAAATATCCCAACTGAGACATGCAATGGCATTTACAGATCTATTCCAGATCTCCTGCAAAGGAGACATTGACATTTGGCCAGAAAACAATGGCCAGCTCTGCATGAGCAATAATGGGAGCATAGTCATATTGAAGGCCCTTATGTTTACGTGTCTTTACTCACAAACTATAGCCTTCCCATTGAGACAATCTAAAACAGAGTCAGGAATTTGGCATGGGCATTTCAAGAACAACCACAAAACACGGCAGCCTACTGATTCTAGTAGGATGAAATCCAGTAACCTGACACCAAAGATTGACTCCCAGTATTTTATACAGTATATTGCATAATTATATCTGTATTCAAATTTGGTATTTTTGATACAGTTACCTAGGTAATCTAGACCTTACATAATTTTCTGATGCTGTTACCTAGGCATGGAGGCATTAAGATTTCCTCTCCCCAAAAGATGCCACTATTGCCCTCCAATTATTGTGAAGTTTGGCCAACTCTCATGTAACTCACTCTTAACCAGCTGTGAAACACAGCCAGCCTTCACAGCACTATCTCTAACTTTTGACAGCTTCTCACTCCGTTATTCATTATGTCCCACAAGATAATGTCTCATGTCATGTTCAATTAGCTGAACCATGAGCCAGGGCTCTGTCATCTCCCCACATACTTTATACATGGCTGCTTAGCTTGTGCTTAATTGGTCCCTAACCCTTACCTTAACTATAAAATTTACTTAGGGATTTAGTTTTCTCCTGCAATTTGGTTCCATGGAAATGTTTACATTTTTTCCAACTGTATTTTAAAATAAATGTCATTTGATAAAAGAATAACCTAACAGCACACTCATTAATTGCAGGCATATTTTGATGGTCTGAGTAAACACCACTGTAACCTCTTTTATCATGTCATATTTAAATATGCCATAGTTTCTGTCATCAGCAAGGACCATACCTGTCATTAACATGACCTCTAAAGATGCCTGTGCAGAAGGAACCTATAATAATGTAATCCAAAAGTGTTGTTTGGCTCAGAAAACACAACTGTTCTTTCTCCAGTGGTTAGTAGGTTCCCAGGAAAGAGAAAAAGAGGGTCGGTATACAACCGGTAACCACTAAGTAATTCTGAGTTCAGGAGATTTACTGAGACCGGTGGTACATGTTCATTTAGTAAAATTTAGTGAACCTTTATTTCAAACTCATGTTGGTGTGTCCTTGAACTCTCATAAATATGCTGAATCCAGAACACCATTGCCAAGGACCTTCAAAGGCCTGACTCTAACCGCAGGAAGAACTTTTGGTTTGTAGTCTTTTTGAACTTGGCTCATGCTGACTTCATTTGCTGCCAGCAGTTTCTCCTGCTGGACAAGTGAGCAGTCCCCCTCTCCATGTTTTGGTCTTGTTCTACAGACCTTGATCATAGACTGTTTCTTTTCCAGACTGAGGAATCCCAGGCTTTTTTTTTACCTCAGAATTCCTCCTTGTTCCCTAAATACAGAAACCATCCCATCTCATCTTTGATCACCCTTATTGTTCTTCAGCAAAGAAGAAAATTTGGGGATTTGAATGTGTGTGGTGAGGGAAAAAAACCCAAATACAGAACCTAAGGAATAACTTTGCATTCAGTCACAGTTAGAGCTGGCAAGACAGAAGAGGATTTATAGGCTGGCCTAAATAATGTTCTCTCTTTTGTTCTCTATTGGTTTTCTAATAACTATTAAGACTGGGTTTGCCTTTTTTTTTTTTTTGATATCTACCAAATACTGAACAAGTATTCTCATACAACTATCTATCATAATCCCAAATACCAAACACTGAGCAGTAAAAATACTCTCAGATCACATCATTTTCCTTTAGAATATGGAATTCTTTTCTCTACACGTATCACATTTTTTTCTGTATATGTTAAATTCTATATATTTCAGTTGCCACAGTTCATAGGCAGCTCTAAAGATTTAATAGCAAACTAAGATAAGTCTGTTTTCTGATCTGATTTTCATCAATTTTCAGAAGTTACTCCTTCTAACAACAGATGATCTGAGATCTTAAAAGCCGTTACAATGGAATGACTACTTTAAATGCTTTTAGATGTTAAGAAGGAATACTGTTCTGTTTAGTTATTCCTTTCCCCACTTGTGCATTTTGTTTCTATGTACTAGAATTCAATGTCTGCCTCTGTTTATTTTTCCTATCAATGAGCCAGCAACACGTGGTACTGTCAAAAGGAGGATGAGTTGTGAATAGCTTATTTTGTGAGTACCTTGAATTTTGATAAATAGCTGCTATTTTGATAAGGGCTATGGCATATCAGCCTACCCTTGTTGTTGGTTTGTTGCTGAGTACTTTTATCTCCAGATGAATAATAGATTTCAGAAATGTTTACATATTTAAAAACTATGAGAATAATAGCAGTCAAATGCAAGGTCAGTTCCATAATCTAAGTAGCTTCTTGATACAGCTAAAATTGAAACATACCCTGTAAAAGTGCTAAAATTTGCTATAAGCAAAAAAATGCAGGACAAAACTTATAAACATACATTTAACAACAAAACTAAAAAAAAATCTGTCCTTCCTTCTCCAGCACTGAAGTGCTCCTACTATTCAGTATGCATTATTTTAAAACTTCTCTGTGCAGCATCATCAACAGCGTTTACCCAAGCATGATGATAATGATAAATTGTTCCAGGGAGTTCATATCTATTGTGCCTGTAGGTCAGCTCTACTTGCTTGAAGGCAGCCACCAGACTCACAAATGGAAAAGAAACAATAAATGTAAAATTTACATAGGAAGTACTGTTTGATAGGATCTGTGAAGGTGGCAAAACAACTTGCTTTTGGCTGGAATTGACATAGTAAATCTCAGTTTAATGGCTGGTTCTAGAAGGATTTATTTATTTATTATTTACTATTAAATGGGCTATTGTTAAAGGCTGCTACATACATAGGAACAGTGTGTTTACTCCGCATGATCAAATGCTTGAGTATATGTGTGCCTCTAACACATAGCTTAAGCATGCACTGGAGTTTTTCATTTTGGCTTGATGTTTTTGTAAGTATACATTTCAATTTATTTTGGTTTTGTCCAAATTTCCTGTCAGGATGTACACTATCTTTAAAAGGAGGCAGCAGAAAAAGAGCCTTTTAATCATCAACACCACTGAAAACAGTGCCTTATTCTGCAGTTACTTACTGAAAGAACTTTCTTCACTGGGGCAGAAAACGTTTCTTTACTCTCTGTAATGAGAGCTTTATTGGTGGTAAGAGCAGGAGGGGAAGGGGACATGTGAAATTGTAGACACAGCTCACTATGTGGGTGACATGAAAGACAGTGGGCTTCTCACGTGTCTCAAAGTGAAGGGTTAAATTCATTGCCTGGGTAGGCTGTAGAGGAGCCAGTAGATGCTTTGCATCATATTCTCACTGTCCCTGGCATTTAGGCAGCCCCACTTCTACCCGGCCCTTCACAGAAAGACGAGCAAAAGCTAAACATCCCAGGAGGTCACACTACCCTGTGTTTTGAAATTAGGAGGGAAATGGATGTTAAATAATTCTCTCCCGCCCACTGTTCATTTATCATTTCAGGAGTTAGCCTTATCTGTCTCTGTGGGAAACTATTGTGTTGCTAACAGGTAACTAGGCAGTGGGATGATATGCTAGTGTGGTCGTAGCTGTGCTTTGTGTTCCCAGTTTTACATTTATTAATTCAAGCACAAATGAATAGGAATGCTAAATGAGTATAAAATATTATTCTCATTTTTTCTGCTGCTGCATAGCAGGATGGAAAGTAATCAAATGCCCCTAGAAGCGTATCCGTTTATCTAGAACAGAGGAAGAGATTTGCAACTGGAGTAAGAGCATTTTACAACATGGCCATGGCTCTCTCAGAGCTGAAAACCTAGTCAGAAACTCAGTCAGTGGTGCATCTTTCTTCACAGAAAGGTGTCATGCAGAAAAAATAGCAGCAACCTTCATGAAATATATTGGAAACACTTATTCGCAACAGGTGTTGGATAGTAGTAGTGGGTGTCTAGTAACAGTGTTGAGTGCTACATAGCTGAGAGGTAAATTGTGATTGAACATCCACAAATGAATATGCAGGAAATGCAGACAAATTTGTCTCAATGCTCACGTACATATATATATACACACATTTATATATATATGAAACAAATCCTGATCAAAGTTTGCATTTTAGTCCATTGTTGCCTTCTTCTAATACTCTATAGGCACTCTCTTGGTACATAGTGTGGTTAGAAGGTGATTCTTCAGATGACTTAACAAAGGGCAGCTGTTTTGACACTGAAGGAATAAACTAGGTATAGACTGGGTTTGCAGAGGAGAGAGAGTTTGTAAAGAGGTGTGGTTTTTATTTCATGATCAGCTGGTAAAGTTGGGAGAAACAGATATCTAAGATTTCTAGCCCACAAATCTTTCCTTAGGCCATTTCCTTTGCCAAAAGACATGGTGTTGAAGCCTTCTCCATGGCTAGGCCAGACAGACAGCTGTCTGAAAACACAAGTTTAAACCAACTCGCCTCTTTTTAGTGCATCTAACAGTTTAGCTTTTTTCAACTGCTTCTTACTGAGAAATAGAATAATAAAAACAGGTTATGTGAATAGACATTGTCTCTCACCCAGCCCTTCCCAGAGTCTGATGGCACCTGGCTGTTATCAAACTGTCAAGCTTGGATCTTTTTCTGAGAAGAAAATACTGTCCTTGGGTTTAGCTTTAAAAAGCAGTTTGGTTGCATCTATTTAGCAAAGGGACAAATAAGAGGTTCAAAGTCACCTTTTTTCTTGTCTTTCCGTGTTCTTGGAGGCAACTGAATCCAGACAGTAATGCCTCAGACCAATTTAAAAAAATGAAAATAACACTGGACTGGTTGCAATTTACCACAAGAGAAGATAAATGCAACAAGAAATTGACATTATGGTGGAAAAAAACCTCATAGGCACTCAAAGCAAGCTGGGGGAAAAAAATATGAAGGAGACATGGACTGACTCACCCTGGAAATTAACAAGATTGTCACAATACAAAGGAAAATATGGTATCAACACTGAGAAAAGGTTCATTTAGACTGAGAAAAAAATGTAACAACTGATAAAAAGAGCAGATTTGAAGGAAATATTTAACATCAAGTGAGAAAAGAAAGCTGGACTTCAAAGAAATTTTAAAAAATAATAAAGAAGGCTTATCAAAAGGGGAAAGTGTTAACACAGTGACTAAATGGGGACCAGTTTTTCACCAAGATTTGCTTATATATATATATATAATATAAGCAGAAATACTGTGTAATGAAAAAGCAGCTTTATGCATATCCACTAAATATTTACTCTATGGCATAACAAGGAAAATAAGTCATATTTTCATTGCTAAGTCAACAATAAAAATAGTACGTTTTAAAGAAATAGAAATCTGCATGTTACCTACAAGTCCTTTTCATGTCTGCTTGCTATTGTGCCATGTTCTGGGGTTTTTATACTTCATACAGGAGAGAAACAAAACTAATACAAATGATGCTTTTAGAGCTAATGAATTATTTTCTTGACAGATTTGTTTATTTCCGAATTAATTTCTGTGAATTTGGCTTGTCACAGTGCAAGGTAAAACACCTTGATCTGACAACTGAAAGCGAAGATGAAGGGTCACCCTACCACAGCCAAGTGTTTTCCAAGCGTATAGAGAGCTTCCTCACCAACCATTCCTCAGTTTTAGAACCAGAGGGGATTTGTAGTATTTGGCCTCTGTCCTGTGTCTTTTCTAAACCACTGACATCTGTTTGAATCTGCTGTAAAATACTGTCACATCAGGATATTATAATTTAATTCTCATTCTGACCAGGTATGTATACACCCTGAAAGACCAGAGATAAAACTTCTAATCCATATAGTCTGCATTACAGGCTATAAAACTGCAGATGAGTTGCTTAGTGCAGACATTTGTGGTCATGTTTTAAGGAGAGTAAATTCTTGACATAAAGGTTTGAAATGATGGAGTCTAACACATTCAGCGGTGATCTGTTCTAAATGTTTATCATTCACCTTGTATAATATTTTAGTGCATTATCTACTGGATGTGAAAGTTAACTATCAGCACAATGACCACCATGTCAGGTCCAGATTCTCTCTGTGTACTAATTTACTGTAGAAAACTAGGAAATAGTTGCGCCACCTGCAAATGCTGTGCTTGCCCTTCAAAGTGGGTGTAGTCACTTGTTCATGGCACAAGTAAAAGGGAATTCTTAAAGAAACCCTGTAAAGAAGTGAGCATACTGACCTATCAAAAGCTTTTCCAGCACCTACTTGGGCATGTAATCATGTTAGCAGCTGTTAAGAGGCAATCCTTCAGCCTTGTCAGACAGTCTTTGGCCACAGCTAAGGACCTGATGGATAAAAAGGTACCAAACTGCTCAAAATTTGGTCCCAACAAGGGTGGAGGGGGAACATGAAAGTTGCTGCAAGCTCATGTGTACTCAGAAGCAACATAACTGAGTTATGTCTACCTACCAGCTTGAGAGGAAAGCCGAGAATCACTCATTACTGCAGTTCCGCAGGCACTGGCTTTATACTGTAGGATATAGTAATATCTATACATATTAATATGCAATATTTTATTATTCTTATTTCTACTGAGAAACTAAGCCAATTGCAAAATGGTGTTGGAGCTGGAGTTTGTCTCAAATATATTTTCTATTTGTATTAGTATCTTTTCTTGCATTTGTGTATCAGTGTGTTTGTGCATGTTTGCCTGTATATGGGTTTAGAAATCATTACAGTTGTTTCCTGGCATTTAGGTTGTTTCAATAACATGAAAATCAGCTGACTAAAATCTCTAACATTTTCCCTTAGGACAGTCCTAAAATAGTTTTTTATTGGTGGAGCTCAGCATATGGAACTTGTTCCTTTTCACTGTACCAAAAGTCCATTTAACTAGAACTGTCATTCAAAGTTAATCCTTCTCCTAATGAACCAATCTCTATGGTACTTAAATTTTGCAGTACACTAAAAGATGCTGACGTTGCATAAGAAGACCGAACAGCAGTCTGCTTTCCAAATACAATCGACTGCTTGACTTCCTCCTCTAACTTTTGTTCACCCAGAAATTTCCAAATTGTTTCATGTCAATATAGCTCATAATGTCCCAAACAGCCAGGTAGAGCAGATGGACTTTGAAAAGCAAAACTGACACGAGAAGTTTTTTTGTTTTCATTGAAGGACAAGCTGGCAGATGTGGCTCTGGTGCCTGAGGACTGAGGGGCTCGGTAGGGCAGGGTACCCATAAAGCACCAAGTGTTTTTACACTTAAGCTGCCCACCATTGAAAGTCGCATCACATCCGTGCAGAGTAGACCGTTTCACTCGGATGCGAACAGTATCACAAACACAGGCCATTCACACGGCTTCTGGGCTGCACTTCGGCGGGCCTGGAATGAAGCGGAGGACCATGCGTGCCATCTTACGCTCCCAGTGCCTCGCGTTTGTCGGGGATATTTGCATCCCATGAAGGATTGATCGACGCGGGAAGGCCGTGGGAAGGCAGGCGCAGCCCAGAAGGCACAGTGCCCGCTCCGGATCAGGGTGCACGCAGGGCTGGGAGTCTCAGCCGGGGCTCCGCACCGGGCCCAATCATGCCGCTCTGCATCCCCCGCGGCCCGCTGTGCGCCCCGCCGCCTGCACTTCCCACTGCGGGAGACCTGGTGTTTGTTTGCCTTCATTTTTCTCTTCTGGTTCGGGTGGTTTTTACACTCTTTTCTTTCTGGTCTTGTTTTGACTTCCCGCAGAAACGGTGCCAGTGCCTGCGCCCTGACCCACTTCTCCGGCGGATAATGATATTCCGCGCCTCCAGCCCCTTCCCCCGCTGCCCCTCCACTTTCCAGGGATCACGCATCCTCTCCGCTTCCTGGCGCGGGCAGCTGGCAAACAGCACCTCCTTCCAGGCGGCTGCGCTCGCCGCCCCGCCGATGCCCCGCGCCCGTTCCCACGGCTGCGCGCCGCGATGGGGAGCGGCCCCGGGCCGCGGCTCCCTAAAGGGGCTTCTCCCCGCTGGGATCCGCGTCCCCGGGGTGGCACCGACCAGCTCCGAACCTCACTGACCTCTGAGACCCCAAGAACCCTCCACCCAGACCCCCCTCGTCTCCGCCTCGAAATAAACTTTTCTTCCCACGCCGAGGGGAAGCTGACGGTGTCCAGGGGGGCTGCCCCCGCGCGGAGCCGCTCTCCCCGCGACCGACGCTGGAGCTGGGGCGGCGTCCTCGACCCCGGGGCCACGCTCTGGCCGCGGCGGCGTGAACCGCATCCCGGTCCCCCGTTCCCTCCCTCCTGCCCGTTAGTGGGACTGAGGGGCGTCCGTCTGCCCCTCCCGCCCGTGGGCGCGCCGCCGCACTCGCCCGCAGACACACGCACACTCGCGCGCGCACACACCCGCGCACACGCACACCCGCACATACACACATTCGCACATACACACACTCACACACACGCACACTCGCACATACACCTACACACACGCGCACCCGCACATACACACATTCCCACATACACACACGCACACTCGCACATAGACACACTCACACATACACACACTCGCACATACACATACACACACGCACACTCGCACATACACATACACGCACGCACACTCGCACATACACACATTCGCACATACACACACGCACACTCGCGCATACATACACTCGCACATACCCACACGTACACGCACTCGCACACGCACACACCCGCACACCCGCGCGCGCCCGCCCAGCTGAGCGCCGTCTCCGCCCCGCGCACACACACACGACACACACACGATATACACACGCACACGCTACACACACACGCAGGGCACACACACACGCAGGGCAGACACATCAAGCGGACAGCCGTGCACACGCTCCGGGCCGGGCACACCCGCGGCCCCGCCAGCTCCCAGTGCCGCTGATCCCGCCCGCCCGCGGCGTGGGGGCGGCCGCCGGGCGCGGCCGCGGAACGGAGCCGGCTCTCCGCGGGCGAGAGGCGCAGCAGCCCGCGGAGGCAGGCGGGCGGGCAGGAGGCTGAGAGGCAGCCGGGCGGGCAGGCAGGCAGGCAGTCGGGAGGAGGCGAGGGACGATTTGGACATGCTCATCCTCGGGCGCTTGGTTGCCTGCATCCAGCTCGTCTGTATCCTCAGAGTGGGTGAGTGATCTTTGCATGAATTCATCTTTGGGCTTCAGAACAACTTTTTTCCTCGGGCTCCGGTGCGTTTTGCTCCCTCTGATCCCTTTTGCTTAGGGCTGCAGGCGCAGTCCCTGGCTGTTCCACACCGTGAAAAACACGCTGTCAACACCACGGGTGGGAGCCTTTCTCCTACCCCTTTTACCTCAGCCGCCTGCCACCGGGCTCCGAGGATGCGCGATACCCCACGCCACTCCCGGCAGCGGCGGGCTTGCCCCAGGGGGGCTCGCCCGCCCGCCCTGCCTCTAGTCTACCAGCGCGCCCCGCCGAGCCCTCCGCTGGGGTCCGGCCCCGCCGGGCTGCCCGCACCCGCGGGGGAGGACGCCGGTGTGCGCCGGTGACAGGAGGGAGAGAGAAAATCCCTGCTCAGCAGAGCTGACATCGAGCTTCTCCGGAGACGTGGGATGTGAGATGTTACTTCAGGCTTTCTCATGAACTGTTCCGAAGAGAACCGGGGATAGTGCAAAATTTCACTCCAAAAAAAATACTCGTCCTCCGAAAACAGGCAACGTCAGTGATTGCCCTAAACCATGTGAAATACAAATCGTTCACTCACGGGGACAGAATATGGATTCATATATAGATTTTGGTGTGATTGCTTACATAACCAAATTCATTTTCAGCTCATGCAGATCTGTGCAACTGGAGTGCATCCTAAAAATCATGCAGTGCTCTTGTTACACGGTGCGATGGTTATTATAACCAGCGTGAGTCAGTTGATGCTGTTAGAAGTGTTCTCTTAAGTACTTTGTCAAATAAATACTAGGAGCTTAAGTGTTGGGGTTTGTATCTTATTGGATGATAGTTTTGAATTTATAAGCTTTTACCAAATAGATCACTAGAAAATACTAGTTGGCTGCTTGTATTTCAATATGAGGAACTCGGGAGCTTCAGCTCCTTGTGTACAAAACCAGTCTTACAATAGGTCTGTGGTGATAAAGTAGGCACTAACCTACATTTGTCACCCAATAGGTGGTGCTACTTCTGAAACCATGGCAGCTCTATAAACAAAGATTGGGGTTAGGTTACTCGGAGTGAAAACAATTTTGTACCCAGTCCTGCTAGTTAGAAAAAAACCTACTTTTTAAAATTTTATTACAAAAAATATTTTTATCTCTGTTTAGAAAATACCGTGGAATGGTTCAACTATAAACGTGATGAATGTAACTGACCTTCAGTTAAAATGTATGATCTTTATGAGGTCATTAATAGCATTTTAATGTCACTTTTAAACTAACCTATTTCTTAAAACAGAATGCTTACTCCAATGTAATTCTCTTCTACTAGTTTGGCAAAGAATAGCATGTCATAAAACTTTGATACATTTTCATAATGTCTTTCTTACACTACAAATCTGTTTCCTAAAATCAAATGTACTCCCATGACTATTTGAAGGAAAAAATTAGCAGGTGGTTTTATATGTGTTTGAGAACAGATTCAGCGTATCATGATATGATCATAATGTAATACAACTCGATTCAATTTTGGAAAGAACTTCCCTGTTCAGATGATTCTATCATGTTGGAAACAATGCAAGACATAAACAAAACTTGTGCAATGAACCCTTTTTTTTTTTAAATAATTTAATCCAGTATCTTATTAGAAATAAGGTGGTTTTATATAATGTAATATTCAAGTGTATGGTGTGCATCTGTAGGTTATATTCATGAATTTGGAAGATCTGGTAGGATAGGAAAGAAAGGTTTTTTACTCACACAAGGTATAAATGAAGCTACTTTTTGTTTCTCTAGACTGATATGTTATTGTTTTCAAACCTGACCCAAAGAGGACCCCCATTCTAGATGAGATGGATGATTTGGTCTCAATGGTGCATCATTCTGAAGACTCATAAGCTAGACTGCTCAGTGTGTTCAACAGCATGATTGTTCTCAAGAGTGAATACCCTGTACAGGTTATTAGATTAATTGGATCAGATTTCATTTGAATATGTTCCTCTTGAGTATCTCTTCAAAACTAAATATGCTATAATGTGTTAGCATTACTTCATAGAAAAAAATATTTTGTTAGAGTGCTGATGTATTTCCTTGTGTTGGTTTTTTTCTATAAAAAAATAAATTATTGCATACTAGCAGTGTATGGTTCCAAGGGCTTGGTGAGAGAGAACTCACCAAGTTGGACTGTCTGGCTCTTACCATTAGGTTTTTTCTTGTACAGAAGAAACCAGACCCAGGGCTGTGTAAATGGGTTGTTGCTGGAGAGCATGGCAATCTGCTTTTGCATTGTGGAGCCTCTGCTTATTAGTGTGAGGCTAGGCAACATGTAGATCTCAGCCTCATCTGCTTGTAGTTTCAAACTGATCACATTCAGAGCTCTATAGGTGGTCCTTTCTAATGAATCTGTTTGGGAGATTTGATACTGCCTTTGGAAGATTTATCAGGAAAATCTGTCTCATAATGTGTTTGGAAAAGACAAGGCAGGCAAGTCAGCCTCATTGAAGAATACACTGTTAGAGCAGATGAAGGCAAAAAGCTCTTGTGGGAACAAGAAGACAGTGACAGTTTGTTCTCTGTTTTGCTGAAGAAATGCTTAGGAGCTTGATTCTAATATCCCTGCTGAGATATGAACAGCACCTTCCTTCACAGTGTTACTGAAACCAAGTAACTTGATTACATCAAGTACTGATGTAATTATTTATGGAACAGGGTATTATCTGAGTATTCTCAGTGAATGCCATTCAGTGAAGTTCAAAGAAGTTCAATGGAGCTACTTGTGGAGTGAGGTGCTATTCAGTCACAAGTAAGGGCTTATGAGAAATCCTACGCAATTGCTTGTGGATGCTACTATGTAGTTAGAGATTTCCTATTAAGTTCTTTCTATTACTAAGATTAAAGGGAAAAAAACCCTATGTGGACAATTCATTTGGTTTTTTATATTGTTATTTTAAATGAGTAAATTAAGCTGTAATCTTCAGCCTGCATATGTCTCAGGCTGAAGATACTTGAAATTCTGTTCCCACTTACTGATGTGTTCCATATAAACTGAAAGTCAATGGGGTGTACCCTTTTTGTGCCTTTTGTCTCACTGTGGCTATGGAAAAAATATCTGGAATCTTTTGAATAAGTAGACTACTTATGAATCTGTAGTCAAGAAAATGTTAATAGAAAAAGGAGCATGTTTTAATAAATTACACTGTAATTGTGGCTAAATTTGAGTCAAAGAGGTGTAAATATTTAGGCAAGAGTTAAAAATATTCCCTGCTCTCACTAGTAAAACATATGGGTAGTTTCCACAAATAATGTAAAAATTGTCTCCAGGATCACCTCATCTGAATCTTACTGCTATCACTATCTGACCTTAACCAGGGATTTGCCTTTCAAAATGCAACTAATTAATATATGAATTGCTTAATTAGTTGTGTCTCAGTTTAATTTCTCAGTATTTAGAAAAGATCTGTTGTTTTTAGTTTGTTTCTCGCATCCCTGTGCCATGACTTTATTTGCACTAAAGTAGTAACGTTTCCCTAAATATTCTAATTTTTCTTATACAACTGATATCAGGACTGTATTTCCAATCTAGCAGACAGCATGCATCTCACTATCAACATGAAAGAAACTTCTCTGTGCTCTTTACTGAATGGTCACAGCTAATAGTAATGAGAATCTGAAGGACGGCACCACTTTAGCTTCCTAAATTCAATCATGCTTTCTGTTCCTTCTCATGTCCATGTGTTTAGATTCAGTAAGCTCTTAGACTGTTAAGGGACTATGGAATCAGATCCTTCTTTTTTTCACTAACCTCTTGTTGTGACATTATTTTTGTAGGCCAGTTACTTGACACAATTCAAACTGAATTACATCACGGTAGTATTACTGTATATTATTTCTAATGCATTTACACTTAAGATTATATGTTCTTGTGGGTGATGATACATAGCTCCTAAGGAGAAATTTAGTCCTCCCATATCTAAAATATAAGAGCTAAAACAAAAAGAAGAATTTTAGGACTAGTTTTCTGTTCTAACCATCTATGTTATGACCATATATATGTTACGCATTTTTGTACCAAAGAGATTTATATATACCAAATCCAAATATTAAGTATGGAATTATTTTAGGTTCAGATACTGGCAGGTATGAAAAGTTGTGCAGAAATTAATGGCATTTTAAAATTAATGTCAGTATAACCAAATATTTACTTAGCATGCTGATCTGTAGGACATATCTAAAATAGTTGAAGCTGTACTTTTCAATGTTGAATCAATACAATTTATAAGGAGGATTTTCTAAGTTGTATTTGGCCTTACTTCTTCTCTGAATTTACCCTTCTATCTGAATTCCTGGAGAGAAACTAAATAATGTATAAAAAAATAAGATGGTAATTTCAAACTTTTATAATCTGTATTGTAAATGATGATGTTAAATTAAGAATGTAGGCAACTTGCCTATTTCTTAAGTAAGGCTCTTTCCTTGATTTTCAGTGTTCATCACTTAAGTGGCCACTTCCCACTATGAGTTCTCTAATTAGGAATTTAAGGGTGAACAGATTCCGTTCTTTCACTGACAATTTCAATTCCTCTTCAAATGTGCTCTGCTTCTCAGTATTCCCCGTAGGGCCTAGAAGTCTGTGGCAGTTCCGGAGCCCCCTGCTCCCATTTAACAGCTCGATTCTCACAGCTTCGTGCACCATTTATGTGGCTTTCCTGTACAAGACATCCTTTGGCTATTCAAGAAGCTTCTTTTCCCATAAAGACAAAAGTTACCTTTTTGAATACATGTCAAGCCTTCTGTATTAGAAAGATGAATTTACAGGAACAAAAGAGCTTACAGTATTAAATAAACTAAATCCACTAATGAAAAATAGCAAATATTTCAAAGAGGCTGGGACTATAAATGAAACTTGGCTCCAGCAGGTCATTGAGGAACTATTGGCAGCATAGTACTTTTGTAGGAAGGTGTGGTGCAGGTTGGTTGTTGAGTACAAATTACTAATGTTGGTCAATTTAGTCTTGAGGCTCAGATGGAAATAAGTGGAGATTTTAGAAACAAAGTTTATGTACTTTATGTCACTGGCTGATATTGTGGCACTATCTGATAGAGGTAAAAGAATAGTCCTTTTAAGTTAAACAGGCACTGTGTGGAAATGTCATGAAATATTCTAGATGAGGCATGCCTCTCAAAAGCTCCTATTGCCTTTTACTTCTTGCCCATACTTGACTTTGGTTTTTTTTGATCCACCAGAAGTAGCTGATTTTCACCCTACAAATCAGTATTTTTTATTACTAATTGGAGACCCCAGAAGCTGCTGTTTGAGTTAGCTAATGTCAGTAATTTTTACCACAGTCTTTATTGTGGTAAAGTCCTGTAGATGACAAAAGCACTGTCTTGCATCTCAGCAGTGAAAGTAGGATACCGATGGAACTTAGGTGTCTGAACCCAAAATTTTAATCAAAAAGTTCTCTGACTCAGCTAATACCTTTCCTGGCTTCCAGAGAAGCTTTCAGGCAGCTGTAGTTTCTCTTCTGCATGTGCCTTACCTGGTCTTTGTGCACCTCAATGCCACTTTACCTCAAAAGTTCATTGGATTTCAAGCCCAAATGTCCTTTCAGATGACTTCCCTGATCCTTAAGTCAGTGAGGCTTCCCTAAATAGATGCTGGCAGAATCAAGTGTCTCAGTCTGACTGCTTTTGTTGCTTCTGTTGAGGACAAAGGACAAGGTGATGGTTGTGCCACCTCCCCATGCTGTAGCACAGTGACCGAAGCATTTTACCAAGACAGTCAAGAGAGAAGGCCTGTTTTGGGTTAAAGGGATTTGAATCTACCTCTCCTGTCCCCAAACATTAGGCTTTACCAGATGAGAAGACTTTTCACACTTCTTTAATATGAAGCATTTTAACTTAAATTTTTTTAAAAAAATTCAAAAAAACATTTTGAGAGAATACTGGACAAGATCTTGAAAGAGAAACCTATTGAGGGCTGCTAAGCAGTTGGAAACCACATCTATTTCAGGAATTTTTTGGAGCTGGAAATGGAACGTGGGAGAGTTTGTCAGAAAATTTTCCAGAGTATAAGTTTGCCTTTTTCTCACTGTTGCTTAATTATCCACTTCGGGCTTTTGGAGGCAGAACTTTGAATTGATATGATATTACAGCAAGAGAAGAAATGTGAGTTCTTATGCTGGCTCCTACTCAGTATTTCCTTATCTATTTGCTATTCATTATCTATATCTACCAATTTCATTATCCACTGTCTTTTCTCTGGTTGTGCTCTAGAAAGAGCAGGTTTTGCTCATTTCTTCAAAAGTCACAGATACTTATTTTCAGAAGGGAGTTCAAGGCTGCACTTCTGAAGAGCCAACCTCCCAAAGGTGGGCAAAGCTCAAATGTGTTTTCAGCAACAGAGCATTTTACATCAGTTGTTCTGGTCAGCTGAGTGCCATTTGGGCAAGCCAGATGCTTGTTACTGCACTCAGCTGCCCAGACTACCTAAAGGCAGTGGAGCAGCGTGAACTTCAAGGTTCTGGAGCCTTCTGGTGACTGACAGGTGGGTGATTCAGCTAAATACCATCTTGCAGCTGGGATTTTGTCTAGTTCGGGGCTATTGAATACATCACGTGCACCTCACCTTCAGTATAGAAGCTAAAAGCCAAACTAGATGTGGTTTGGCTACTTGCTGTATGAAAAGTACTATTTCCTTCTCTAGGTTTTTACAGCATCCACTTAGATGAACCAGGTAATATTTTGCTAAACTTAAGAGACTGTAGTTAGTGTGGAATTTTTCTTTGTGATATTGAAATATTAAAGATCATACTGTGCAGATAGAATTCAGCAATTTATGCTTCTATATGAAGATATCAGGACTGCTCACCTGACTAGTGAGAGATTCCATTAGGAGTTTTCAGGAGTAGTATATTGGTTAGTAATTTGACTGTGAACTGTCATCCTCACTACTAAAAGATTTCTGCTAAATATTGGATTTCCTGAAGACTGAAGTATAAAGTAGGTAGCATTTGTAAAGGAATCTATCTTCACTGCCTTATTTGTCTATTTGCTGAGGTAGGATAAGAGTAAAGCAGTGACATCGAAAGGGTGAAATGAGACATCATGAGTACTTTTACTGCATTGAAATTGTGTTACAAAAATTTGTCTTTGAAATGAAGGATGTTGCATAAAAATAAAACATATAAAAAGTATCTTAGTGAAGCAAGACATGTTTCTGTAAATTCCCTAACAGAATGTGATGAAGAATTCTTTATTCATTTTAAATTTCCTTGGAATCATGATCACTTCTTTAACCAGGACAGATTTTTTCTATTTTTTTTATTTTTTTTTTTTAATAAGCTCTCCAGGCCAAATTAATTTTTTTTTCCTAAGGAAAATGGAAGGGTTTATTGAATTCATCGAGATTTAGATTGGTTATTGTGTCATATTTCTTCAGAATACATTTTTCCAAAAATAGTGCTATTTTTCAAAGCTGTCAAATCCTTGGAAAAGATAAATTTGTAGCGTTCTTCAGGGGCAGCTTATACTGAAGAAAGTGAAAGTTTTTTGAAAGCTAAAGCAAATATTTTGAGGAAAAATTAAGCCTTTAAAATCAGTGTTTAAAAAAAGACTTGATACTTCAATTGCTTTAAATGCTGAACTCCATAATTTCAGCAGAAGTTCCCAAAAAGAAAAACATCTGCTTGCTTAGACTAAATAGCCAATGATCAGAGTAACAGCTGGCTTTATAAAAGGGGCCTAGTATTACTTCAGGCAGTTTGTCTTCTAGCTCCCTCCCCAGACTTGCCGACCACATTTCACCCATTTCTAACCATTTGGAAAAGTTTTGTTTTGTCACTTTGTTCCAACTCTATGCCAGTTATTTCTGCCATTTCCCTTTGTAACTCTTACTCTGATAGGCATGTCTAAGTAGGATAACTGGCAAGTTTGTCAGGCTGAGGTTTTCTGGGAGGCTCAGGAGTCTTCTGCCAGCTTCTTGGAGCACTCTAGTTAGGTGTCTGGGAGATTCATGTTACATGGTGCACTTGCCACACTGCCCATCCACCCATCATCTTCATCTTCTGTGATTGTGCCTATCTCTTTCTTTGAGTTTTAGTCACTACCTTTGCATTTCATGTATACAGAAATACTGCAGAAAAACTTGGTTTTTTGTTGTTTGATTTTGGGTTTTCTAACACACGTTAGGTTTGTGTTAAAAACCCCTGTGTATCACTGTAGATCCACAGATCACAGTAGCTACTTCTGCCTCATGTAGGTAGAACTGTGTACAAATAAATCCTGGATCAGCATCAAAGAGGAAAAGTTTCAGAAGATCTATTTACGTTTTAGGATAGCTCTGACAAAACCCCCAAATGACTATAAACTGGCAATGTGCAAATTTCAGCTGAAAATTCAAAGAAGGTTCCTAACCATTACAGCACTGGAATTTTGAAAAGTCTTTCCAATGGTAACAGTAGGAGCAAAAAGCCATCCTGGTTTTTGTTTGTAATCATAGAGTACTATGTTTTTTGTAAGATCCTGTGGCATCTGCAACAGAAGAGAACATCACCAATGATCTAGTGGTCCTTGTCAGTAAGTACCTTGACACAGTTTCAGCTCTGCTAAATAAGAAAACTGAGCAGTGTGCACCTGGCTGTGCCAGCCAGTTGCCTGCTGAAACAACATAAAACAGTCATTCCTCATGATGATACGTTTGTAAGCTGAGGTACTGAGGACTGAGTGCTTGCTTAGCATCTCAACTACCACTCAGCATTTCAAAATGCACCACATAGTAAACTTCATAAACCTTTCATAAAGAAAAAAAAAATAACTATAAATTATATAAATAGGAGACTATATATATCATAAATACAATATAAAGTTGGGAGACTTAAAAATGTACATTTTGTGTTGAATTATGGTATTTCGAAGCTGTTGACTATTCACTGTTTTAAGTAAGATTACTCGTACAAGTACAAGGTAAGAAACCTTCCTTAAAGGTTTAAAATCTTATTTAAAATCTCTCATGTGGTTGGATGACTTCCAGGGCTAGGGGTATAGTTCAAATACTTTATTTGAAAATCTTTGAGAACTGGAAGTGCTCCCACTCTCCCACCTCAGTGAGAGAAATTTCAGTTCATTATAGTTCAGCATCAAATTATGCACTGGCTGAATTCTGAGAGTATTCTCAGGTTTGTCTGCCCATTTCTCATTAATGCTCTCCATGTATACCTCTCACATTCTCATATAAATGGCTTGGCCTCTCCGACAACCCCATGAACTCATTTCTCACCACATGCACATTTCTCCAAAGACACAGACAGCTACATGTTAGACTACTCATGTAAAATTTTTACTGCAACTTTGTAAGGATTCACCTTGTGCTTTCTGCACCGCTTTTAATGTATAATTCTTATATATATGATACAATTCCTCTGTACTGTTTCTTCCTCTTCCTTTGTTTGGGATGAAGGAAAAGAGATTTGTATTTTGCTTACTGCTTTATCTATATGATAAAAAAAAATCTCCAAACACATAAATCAATATCGTATGTATTAGAACTAAGCAAACAGGAGGTAAAAAATATAAATGCCTTACTTTGTTTCTCTGCGAGTTTTATTTTCTGTACCATTGTCTAATCACTTCCAGATGTTTAGTTTTTGATATCTCTTGATGTGAGAGGAAAGAGATTTCTGTGTTTCAAATATATATGTTTGAGCAGAGGTCAAGTCAGTATTATATTAAAAAAAGATTCATTCAAGAATACTTAGACTAGAAATTACTGTTTTAATCCATTAGTGAAAAATGCATCCATGGAAAATTCCCAATGATTATGCAAAGCTGTTCTTTAATCTGAGTCTTTTTCAGTCTTTTCCCATTTTTGCTATCCACTGTGAGATTTGTAATATGTGAATCAGCAGACAAAATATGTTTCCATGTGGCAGTAATCGTCACTGTCTGTATGGGAAGTTCCAACCTTTTTGTGTGAGGTGATAAGACTGTGACACAAAATCTTCTAAAGATTTTCCTGAGCAGTGGCTGTATTCATGAAAAAGAAGGTTTAGATTAGATATTAGGGAAAATTTCTTCACTGAAATGGTGGTCAGGCATAGGAACAGGCTGCCCAAGGAAGTGGTGGAATCACCATCCCTGGAAGTGTGTGAAAAAACATGTGAATGTGGCACCTTGGGACATGGTAAAGTGGTGGACTTAGTGGTTGGACTCGATGAGTTTAGAGGTCTATGAGAAATGACAACAGGAACAGATATGCCCTGTTCATTAGGAATATGTGTGCATCTTAAATGATGTGATTAGCTTTTGCAACTATTAGGGTGTTTACTGTAGGAAAGAAGACTCATCATGTTGAAACAAATTGCAACTGCAGTTTAGTGTGGATTCAAAATACCCTTATTGCCCTGCTGAATGGAAGAAGACAGGTTCAGCTAAATCAGGTGAAGCTAATGAAGTGCTGATGCATAACATAGTTTCAGGCTACATGCAGTCAAGTGAAATACAGGAAAATGTATATGGAGCAACCAGAAAATGTAGTCCTGGTTTTGGTGAATAAAGTAATACGAGTTAAACAGCTTTTTCTGATATGATCTACACATTCTAACATTTTAAACAGTGCATTTGTTTTTCATTGTTTGGTTCCTTGGCTGTGCAAGCACTTTTCCAAACGTACGTAACCCTTAAATCTGCTGTTCCCTTGAAAGTGACAGGAAATTCAACCAACTCGGTGTATCTTTATAAAATGAAAGAAGAGGTTTTGTCACCTTGCAATAGAATGCAAAATGCTGGGTTAGGCACACTGTTTGGCATGTCTAAGCACCTAGACTGGGACTCATAACAGCCAGCATGCCCTGTGCTGGACATGCAAACCTGGCTGGTAAAATACAGATCAGTGTAGGTCATAAAGTGTGAAAAAATAAGTAAATGGGATGTGCCTCTCAGGGCCACATATTGGGAATGACTATGCTGAAACACCTTGTTTAGATGGCTATACCTGACAAAAAATATTGTGGAATTCAGAATTGTTGATCTTACTACCCCTAAACCAGCTGTAAGATGTTGACACTGGAGTGTTCACATCATGATCTGGTAATACAACATTTGCCAAAGAAACAGGAGATGGCAATCCTAAATCTTTCCCACGTATGGGGATTTGAACCACAGCAGTGGAGAGCAGTGTGATCCACAGTATGACAGAGCACAGCAGTTGAGGATAGACAGCACTACTGATTTGTACCCAGGCTGAAGGTGGAAATGGTAGAAAAGTTTGAAAGAGAAAATGTAACTACCCGGTCTAATGGGTGAGATAATGTGGTCCAGCACAGCAATTCCAGGTGCTGGACTAGGTTTTTTCCCTCCTTTTTTCACTGTGCCCCCACTATCCCGCTCTAGAGCAGCAGCTGCCACTGTGTGCAAGCAGCAAATCCCTCGTCTTCTCCTTCTGCTGTGGCATGCCACCATCTTCCCCCACCAGGCCCCCCCACATCACTGTCGCTGTGGTGGCAATAGGGCATCTCTCTGGTGGGGCAGACACAAATGTGCATTTGGCATTTGACTGCAGAGGCAGCCTGTACTGCTGGAGAGGCCACTCTGTCTGTCACAGGAGACAGGCCACAAAATATGTTCTGTAAGTTGATTTAAAGCCTTGGGTCAGCTGTTGGACCATGCTAGGTTATGTCTCTTGATGAAAGGAGTGAGACATGGGATTCCAGTGCCTGTCAGTTTGATTATTTCTGTCTTTTATTTAGCTGCTATCCAATGTAAAAAACACCAGGATTTCTATTGTCTCCTGTAGTTTTGAAACATGCTGAAGGATGTTGCTATGTCTCTTGGACAGGTCAGTCAGGTGCTTGTCTAGGTCTTACGGGCATTGCTGAATAGTCATCTGCTTACCCTGCATCCATAAATTCTGTGCATCTCTCAGTCTTGGACCAATTGCTGATTTTTTTGTGTTGCAGAAAGTGAACCAGTTAGACAGAAGTGCATTGTATCTCTCCCAGAAAAGAAAATTACGTAGCTGTATCATTAATCTGTGTAAGATATGTATGTGTTTGCAGCAACCCTGCTGGAATAGCAGGAGGTTTTCTGCCACAGGCAGGTATGGCAACCAAGTGAACAAGAGCTGCAGTGTCTGGGAAGAAAATACAGCATGTGCTCCTTTTTGTAGGAAATAGCTGCTTTAGATGTCGTAGGAGACAATAGATGCATTTCCCTCGTGAGTCACTAAGCTTCTCCAAAGCCCGGTATCTCCAAGGCTTTTAGATGAGGTGGAGTATGTTACGCTGCTCCCAATACAGTCAAAACTTTAAAGGCTTAGTCAAACCTATAATTAATTAATGCTTGTGTAAGACTTAGAAGATATAGCTCCCTAGATGAGCACTGTCTGTTGCTAATGATTTTAAATCTATGAAGCAACTTCCTAAAACCCATGGAAATTGGCAATTATAATGTTCTGTCTTACATGGGAAAGCTTTGATCATTTCAGAGCAGCAAATAAATGCATGACTTAAACTGGAGAGATACAGTGACAGAATAGCAGCAAAGTGCAAAATACCCTGGCATGGCAGAGGGCCAGAGGAAGATTTTCTGTTGCTCCTTCCAAAACTTGATTTGCAGAAATTGCAGTATTTCTGTGTTGCATAAATGACTGTGGAAGTCCTAGGAAGTCTGTAGTTGTGTGTGCTTACAGCCTGAAGATAAGACTTAATTGACAAATTTCACTTGGATGCCTTCTTCATTTTTAAATTTTTTTTTTTTAATTCCCATGCAATTACAAGGCTACTTTCTGATAGAGCGCAAGAAATTAACTGAATGAAAATATTCTGACTTGTTCTGTCACAGATGCTTAAATATGATTTAAATAAAAGAAAAAAAACAAGATTTAAAAAAGTTATTAAAATGTGTCTGACACCTATTGTTTTCTGTTCATGGGTAGGAATATTTTGTGGAGAAATTAACCAACAGTCTAGGGGCTTGATTTTTGGTGTTTGAGAGCCAAATGTGTGAAGCTATCTTCTGTGTTCAACCAGTGCTTGTTGTGGGTTCAGCAATGACATCCACCAAACTGTTTCCCTAACTTAGTGCATTTTTCATGAGATCATTAAAATTTAAGAGGTTCTTTGGTATAAAGCAGTGTGGTGTTTGCTTGTAAACTTTCTACACTTCGTCAAATACTTTCAGTTATTGATGTGTAGAAGAAGGAAAATCAGAACATTTTAAGAAACTAAAAAGGCATTATAGACTGCTTTTAAAGGTGTATCGATATTTTTAAGCAAGTGTAGTGCTGCCACATGCAAATAATGTTGAAGGCATCTTCAAAAACATTTGTTTTGAGTAATTGCATAATAAACTCTCTCTAGTGGATGTTTGATTAAGTAAAAATCACTTCAAGTTGCTTCTTGAAAGAGCAAATATTACTGTAATGGTTTTATATCATAATAACAAAATAAAGTTACATTGAAGTAAAATGAGGGGGGAAAAGTCTATCTTATTACTTGTCCATAAGCTTTCCTCTGAGGGATTAAATGTTAGCACTGTGCCCAAAATGCAATACTAATATACTTCAGAAATTTTAGGCATTTGGGAGATTTATAGTTGGTTTATGGGAAATACAGCCACTTAAATTACACAATATACTTATTTATTTGCATAGATAGATTAATCCTCTAACTGGGCTTTTACACATGTTGGACATTTAAATAAAATCAAGTCTGGTTAACATATGGAGTTTCTGTATAATCAGGAAATTGCTATAATTTATTATTTATGTATTGACATCTAAGTGCATCTGTCAGTGACCAGGGTTTCATTGCATATGGAACTGTATGAACACAGAGCAGGAACATGACACCTGCTCAAAAGAATTTAGAAATAAAATACAGAAAGAGATGATAGGACAGAGAAAAAGTCATATATTAGTCAGTATAAAAAGCAGTTGAGTTGGTGAAGCAGCAATTTGTCTCATCTTTTCTAGCTATTCTTGTGAGTGCCACTTTTCAAAGAGGTATTGAATGGATCTCTCTCAGTTCCTCATCTGTAAGCTAGAGACAAAGGCATTTTGTGTGAAGAAGAGCTTGTTTCTATTGCTCTTTCAAGAGTAGAAAGGTTAGCTCCAAGTTGTATGCTACAGGGTCGTGTCCCACTGTGACTCCATAGGACCCAGCGTGTGTGTGCAGGCAGCTCCATTTGCAGTCACCTGGAGTCCCTGGTGCAGCCCCTTTCATGCCATGTAAGACCTAGACAAAACTTAAAGGTGAGGAGAAGCATTCACCTGAAAACCTAATGTGTCCTGACGATTCAATAGGAAACTGAAAATCATGAGACCTTGGAACTGAACCTGGCAGTCAATTCAAGCATGTCATTTGACTTTCTTTGCTTCAGTTTGCTGTCTGCAAAGCTGAGACAGTATACCCATGCTTTCTGATGTCATTTCAGGAACAAAAGTGCTGTGTAAAAACTATTATTCACAGATAATAGTGTGAGCACTGGCATGTGAGGAGCTGAGATGTTCTGCTTTGGAGGACAAGAGAGCCCTTTCAGCATGAGCATAGCCTTTCTAATGGTGTATGACTTCCCCTAGGGCAGAGTTTGTGTATATTTGCACCTGAAAACATGAGTCAAATAGCTGATCTGAACATTTGTTCTATGGTGGATCTTTTCTGATCATAATCCTAAATGGAGTTTCTTACCCTGTGTGATGCACTGGTACCAGAAACCATGGGCTGCAACAAGCTCTGGTTCCTCATGGTCCCTGCCTGAATGTCAGCGTGGAGAAATGTAGCAAAATCAGGTAGGCATTTGCTTTATAGAACAGAGCTCTAACATCTCACAGAAGAAACAATTTTGCTGAATGGAGATACCACTGGTGTTATCATATTTCTGTAATTTAGTGTTCATATGCTGTGCATAGTGTGGTAGGACAGTCATAAGATCCTAAAAAGTTAGATTTTCCTTATGTGCAGGGATGAGTAAAGCTTGAGTCCACATGTCATGCTTGATGGTAGTAATAATAATAATATCCTATGTCCTTCTTCGTGCTACAAAGGTGAGCATATGAGCATGGGTACAGGGTTGGTGGCTGTTGGCGGCTGTTTTCCATTTGTTGTCATCTCAGTTCCACAAGGTTTTGCCACACACACTGTCTAGGTGGTCCCTGGTACTGAATCAATAGGTTCAGCCTCTCTCTCTTATGCCTTCCATACTGACAGGTGAAAATGTCACCATTCATGCTTCAGTGTTTGCTTCCAGTTACCACACTGCAGTGTCCTAATAAATTCTTGTGTCCAGTAATGACTTTACAGAGGTGATGCTCTGTACTGGCTACTTGTAATTCAGAAGTAAATGTTGACTTCTGAGTTACGACCACAAGGGCAGGCAAGTACTGACATGGACAAAAGCTTTAAATTGCACAAGTGTGAGCAGTGGATAACAACCTACATTTCTTTTTACTCTTTTCTTAAAAAAAAATAACATACGTTAAGAAGGAGTTGAAGGACCTTTCTAGATTTCTGTTGTCTTCAAGAAAATGGTGATTTGTGGGAGGAAAACAGTAAAAAAAGCGGTGGGTTCTACTGCCAGGAGGAAAAGACTTAATGATAGTTTCCAGAGTCTTTACTCTAGAGTTTGTAGAAATCACAGAGAGATTAAGAAACGGGAAGAGAGTAAATGGAGGGAAAAAATAAAAAAAAAAAAATAAAAAAGAAAAAAGCAAAGGGAGAAAGAGGAAGAAGGGAGGGAGGAAAAAAGGAGAAATTTTCCAAGTGAGACACATTTGACACTTGTGGCTTCGGTTTATCTCACGTTTTTTGATTTTGGTGGTGTTGCATTCTCCAACTACTCACCATTTGTAACTACTAGAAAAGGAAACTGGGGGAGTCAAATTACTTCTGCTGTGACTTTTATAGGCATCACATCACCAAACCCAGAATGAAATGAAGTAACTGAGCCCCAAGCTTTCAATATCAGGGGTTTTTGACAACTCTTTTCCACATAGTGAGGAAAATGAAGAGGATAATGCTCCCAATTTCTTCTTCTTGTTTAATAAATGCAGTCAAGTGGAGTTTATTGTAGAGCAATTTATGAAATGCTCATTCATCACAACAGAGGAAAAAGGTAGTTCAGAAGTCTTCATATATTTGCTTTTAACAGGAATTGTTTGTGTAACTTCCTTGGTATCATCACCAGTGATCTCTAAAGTCACGTAGGTATGTAAGACTTCTAGCCAATACATGGTGAATAAATTATAGGAAGACACTTGTTGACACTTGCAAGGAGAAATTAAGTGATGCAACAAAAGCAGTGATGGGTTTGGGGAAGGAAGAGACACCACGCCCCTGCCCACTTACCCACACTTTCACACTGCCTTGACCTTTGAGCGTGACCCTCAAGCCCGCCTCTCTTCTCCTACTTATAGGGAACCTTATGCATTCCCCTTCCCCTTCTCTTTTCAGCCCTGTGTCTGGATGTGACCCAGATTTCCCTTCAGAAAATCCTGCTCTTCTAGAGGCATGGAGAATTCTAGTCTGACAGGGTATGAGGGAGTACTGCAAGGCAGATTGTGAGTAATTGTCACTCACTGCCCATGGCAAGAATCCATATCTGAGGTTATCATATAAATTCTCCTTGTACAACGTACAGTCTCAATGCAGCTTGAGTCCTTTGGATGTTCTGGCAATATGACAAATAAATCATTATAATAGTTGTTAAAATGTGAGCACTGACAGTGATATTCAGGCTGTAATGACCACTGTAACATAAAAAAACCCAAGGAGCCTTATTGTTTTCAAAAGAGAACTATATGTTTTTTAGGCTGAAAGGTGATTTGGTTGGAATAGTACATTTCATTTATAATGAATGCATCTCCACCTAATGCTGCCTCCTTGCACAATATGCGGCCCCAGGTTTTGATGGAAAAACTCACTTCTCTGGAGCATGGCACACTGCTGCCTCTATGGACAAGATATAGGTGTGCATTATAGGTTAGACAGGGACTGCTGTTTGTCACCAAAATGGATAGACCTTTGGTAGTTACTGTCTTTGTGAGGGAACATCTGAAAGGAAATTAAAAGCCTTGGACTTGTAAGGGCTGTGGTTGGGATGAGTTTTAGTGTGCAGTAGGGAACAGACAGGCTGATGTGGCATGTGAGTTCTGTAAGTTTAAAGGTTTTTTTGGCCAACAAATATTTAGAAATAAGTTTCAGCTAAATTTCACAATTATTTTATTTGGAGAAAACTGTAAATTCTTTTTGATGCAATAACTTTAATGAGTGCTATTTTAAGAAGCCACCCTAGGCTCTAGTCATGAAGGAACATGTGCTTGACTGGGTTGCATTCACTCTAGAAAATAAAACTGATGTTATACTTGCAGTTTTATAGAGAAGATCTCTGTTCTTTTTCCTCCATGCCAGAATTCCATGATGGATGTGATGAATATCCTAGTTTTCCATGGAATAAAACTGAAAGAGAAACAAGCTGTAATTTCCTATGGGGGAAAAAAAAAATTGGCAAGAAGAAAGGCATACAAGTGCAAATTCTGATGAAAACAAATCCTTCTGCTCAGTTTTAAAATGTGTCCATAAAATTTTTTATGTACATCTTCTAGACATTACAATTTTCTGGCATATATTATACAATAAATAAGTGTCTAAGAGCAAGGTAATATTAGATTGTTGTGGTTTAATGCCAGCCAAAAACTAAGCACCATGCAGCTGCTCACTCACTTCCCCACCAGCAGAATCAGGGAGACAATTGAAAGAGTAGAAGTGAGATGAAACCAGCTTAATAGGGAAAGCAAAAGCCGCACATCCAAGCAAAGCAAAACAAGGATTTTTTTCCTTCCCTTCCCATGGGCAGGCAGGTGTTCAGCCATCCTCAGAAAAGCAGGACTCCATCACGCATGATGGTAACTTGGGCAGACAAATGCCATTGCTCCAAACATCCCCCCGTCCCTTTTCCCACCACGTTGTATACTGAGAATGATACCATATGGTATGGAAAACTCGTTTGGTTAGTTGGGGTCACCTGTCCTGGCTTTGTCTTCTCCCAACCTCTGCACCCCCAGCTTTCTTGCCAGTGTGGCAGTAAAAAAAGCAGAAAAGGCCTTGGCTCTGTGTAAGCACTGCTCATCAGTAACAAAAACATCTCTATATTATCAACACTGTGTTCAGCACAAATCTAAAACATAGCCCATACCAGCCGCTGTGAAGAAAATTAACTCTACCCTAACCAAAGCCAGCACATAGGGTAAGAAATAGTATCCAAGAGCTACTCTTGAATTTAAGTGACTCAGGAACTCAGAAAGAAATAAGAGAAAGGTTAACTGCTAATGCAAATGACTGTGTAGCAAACCATATCTGAAGGAGAGGATTGATTTCAATTAGACGTGATCATCTTCTTCGTTTGATATAGGAAAATATCCAGCACATGGCCAAAAAGGTCTGCATGAGAACCACCTATTATTCAACATGCACCAGTGTAACCTTTCAAACACCATAAACATAAAAATAGGTATTAAGATACCAATGAAACAGACAGAACCTTTTTTCCTATAATTGCATACTTTAATCATCTTTCCTTCTAGCACAGGAGCTAGCGGGCCTTGCTGATAGAGCTTTAAAATAGCTTGGAAGGGGGAAGGGGCCAAAAAAAGGCTGACGAGTGATGAGCAATGGAATGATATTCCAGAATTTGAGAAAAGCAGTACTCACAGGATCAATCTGCTTTATGGGGTCTTGGCTACAATGTACACACCTGAAATGTCTCTATATCCAGCCATGCAGCATGAGGAACAAACAAAAGGAGCGCGAAGCTTTGGCCCAGTCCCAGAGATTTGACACTATTGGCATAAGTTCTGTGACTGGAGTGCCCTGTTGAATGGTTCCAGGCCCTTCAGGAGGGATAGCCAGGACTGAAGAGGTAGAGGGGTAGCACTGAATGTAATAGAAGGGTTAGAATGTATGGATCTCACAGCTGGCAGTGGCACAGTTGGGAGCTGCTGGATGAGAATCAAGGGGCAAAAAAATAACATGGGTGTTATCATGGGAGTCTCCTATAGACCTTCCAGCCAGGATGATGACACTGACAAATTATTCTTTGGGAAACTGAGGGACACTCCCAAGTCAACTGCCCTTGTCCTTATGGGGCACTACAACTTGCCAGAAATGAACTGGGAGCATCACACAGCTGGTAGAACCAGGGCCAGAAGATTCCTAAAAAACCTGGATGACAATTAATGGAACAGGTCCATAATTGGAGCTGACTCGGAAAGATGCCCTCCCTGATCTGCTGCTTGTCAACAGAGTGGATCCTGTGAATGAAGTGGAGATTGGCAGCCATCTCGGCCACAGTGACCATGAAATGATCAAGTTTAAAATCTCTGTTGACAGGAGGAAAAGTGCCAGCAAAAGCTCAGCTCTGGACATGGGGAGAGCAGACTTCAGTCTGCTCAGGGAATTAGTAAGTAAGGTCCCCTGGGAAAAAGTTTTTGCAGGTGCTGGGTCCATCAGTGCTGGTCACTCTTCAAATGTCACCTCCTAAGGGTGCAGAAGCAGGCAATTTCCAAAGGCTGGAAGTCAAGCAGGTGAGGCAGAAGGCTGGTTTGGCTAAGCAGGGTTGTTCTCTTGGAAATAAGGCAAAAAAGGAAGGTATATGCTCAGTGGAAGTAAAATCAAGTGACATGAGGAGAATTCAGAGATGCTATTTGCTGCTGTGGGGAGAAAATTCATGCAGCCAAAGCTCAACTGAAGTTGAAGCTGCCAGAAATGTGAGGCACAATAAAAAGGGTTTTTTTCAAATATATTAATGACAAAAGGCAGTATAGAAATATTATCAGGACATTACAGGATGAGGAGAGTCACCTCACAGACAGGGCAGAGACAAGGCAGATGTGTCTAATGCTTTCTTTGCCTCTGTCTTCAAGTCACGATCAAACTATTCTGTGATTGTGAGAAATCAAGTCAAGTGACTTATTCCAGTGAAAACATAGTCCTATTTTGCTGAGGAGATAGTTTTTCACATAATTTTATGTGTAAGATGCTCCTTAAAAAAAAAAAAAAAGACACAATGAAGAATCCTTTTTGGATACCTATTGTTCTTGAGCATCCTTTTATCTTCATTTTCTGCATCTTTTTGCCTTCCTTTCCGTTAAGACAAAAAAGAAGAAAGCATCACATCTGTTGCAGTTTGACTTAACTCCCTGGCTATCTGCAATCTAGAATTTCTCTGCTGTTTGCCATGAAAATGCTGGGCATCACTCTGACTAATATGCCACTTGTCTCATTGATATGTAGCTGAATAGAATATGAGAAGCTCAGGCAACTGTTTGCGCAGCATGTGCTATAACTGGATTTCATTAGTACTGCACTAATAACTCAGTGCATTAGCAGAAAGAACAGCATATCGGAAACAGGATGGAAGCTGTTATCTGGGTACTTGTATGTTTTCACTCTGGGGTGACAGCACAAGAGCTGATACCTCAGTTGTTAAAGCCTTTGTGCAAGAGTAAAATAGCAAATTACTCATAAATTCAGACTTATGAAAATATATTAATATATTAATGTATTTTTTAATTCTGTAAATCTATGCATCTTCCATTCACACAGTGTAGGATCAGTAAACAAAATGGAACCTGATTCATGTGTTATTTTCCAAATTCCATTTTTATACTGAAGTTGGAATGCCACAAAATGAAGGATTGGTGATGATTGTCACAACAAGTAAAACAAATTCCTAAAATATATATTTCTCTTAAAAGGCAGGTGGCAGGAAAGAAGAGAAAGAAGGATTTTTCAAAGAGCCATAGGGTTAACTGTTGCATGCTCTCACTCTGAATGGCACCTTTAACAGAAAAATTATGGAAAAATGTATAGAGAAACTAACTTACTGGTGGATCCTCCTCACGATTTTTTTTCCTTTTTTTTCTCTTTTTAATGCTTTTTGCTTATGCAAGGATAATGGGGAAAATTAGTGCAGCTGTGGTTGAATTGCCACTGGGACATTGTTAATTCAGTGAAAAGGAAAGATGTTCTTTACAGACGCAAAAAGTTTGCTTGGGGTCTAAGGGAGAAACAAGGACTTGAAGAGAGGTCTCTTACAAAGTACATAAACTACTCTGGAAGCCTCCTGGACTGAAAATGGTCAAGGAAGGGTGCTGGGCGAAAGATACTGCAAATGCTTCTCTGGTATCTGCTCATGTCCCCCACTGAACACAGGAGACTAACTGACACCAAGTAATTGGGCTTTTCTTGCTTGAAGAAGGTGTTGCCGTAGGGTTTTCATGAATTTGTAGATTTTTATACTTCTAGGTAGTTTCTCACACATAGCATAGCTTGTAACCTCTAACCCTGTGTTAGCTGTTTTAAGGGTCAGATAATAACCGGAACACTGTGCAAGGAAAACATGTACCAGAGCTAAGGCAACTAGATACCATGTTAGTCAAAACAAGAAAGCAAAGC
>JAWWMP010000041.1:21590992-21625298 GCA_035047865.1 Dendrocincla tyrannina | reverse complement strand
TGTATTTATTGTAATATCTTTCATTAAATTGTAACTCTGACTTATAACCTCTCTTGTGGTGGGTGCATTTCTCCTGCCGGTTTACCTTTAAACCAGTACAATATTGCAACACAAAAGTCAGAGTCATGTAATCATCATGGTATAAGGTCTCTAAGGTAGCTGGTGGATCTGAGATTTTTCCATTTATTAGGTCTGTCAGTTCACAGTAATGTTTTGCTTCCTTGATGGAATTTCAGAGTCTTAGGAAGCATTGCTAAAAAGGATCTAGGGGTACAATCCCATGAACTGAAGCAAGGGAAGAGTCTGTCATATCACTCACTCCAGCCAACTTCTCAAAGTTAACTTTGTTATTTACCTGGATACAAGTAGGATGTCTATCACAGAACAGTAAATGATATTTCTTTAAAGTTTTAATAGCAGTTGTGTTTCATCTAGGACAAGAACTGCCACTGTTTCAAACACCATGGATCATTCATGTGTGGTATGCAAATAGCAGAAATAGCCATGTTGAGTCATGCCTGAATTCAGTATTGTCTGACAGGCCACTGCAGATGTTTCAGAAGAACAGGCATGAAATCCCACGGTAGGTAGAAGTGAAATACTCCCTAATCTTTCCTCATTCATCTCATCTATTTCAGTAACCTTTCTAAATGCATTGTGATAGCTCCAAATATTCTTGATATATTTTTAGCTATTTCAATCTTCATTTAGCTGTTATCCAGAGCAGTTTCTTGCAGTGATAGTTGCCTAGGCAGGTGTGAAAAAAGTGTACACTTTCACTGATTTTCTTCCTTTCAGCTTTCTCTTTAATGCCCCCAGGTGTTCTCTCTTCCAAAGAGAGGAGAATAAGAGTTCCCAGGCTTTATCTTAGCAACATTAATTATTCTTTATATTTGCTTTCTTTTCAAAATAAGCATTCTTAACTTTTTCTATCTCCCTTTATTTGGAACTCTGCCATGGTCACTTTCATCAGGGTTTCCTTTCACCCATGTTATTGTGCTTTTTTATTTGAGAAGGCAAGATCAGTACAGAATGCAGTTTTCCAGATGAAGCCACACTAATGACTTGTGTTAAGAGGCAGTAATGTTTTTTCTTCACCATTTCTCACACATTTGCAAATTTTTGCTTGGACTCCAGCTGTACACTTAGTTAAGAACTTGATTTAGATCTTCAGGGATGCCCCAGTCTCTGCTATCAGCTGATAAAGTTAATTGACAATGCGACAAAGTAAAAGTAGGACTTTTCTTCAGTGCCTATTGTTTCAGTTACCTTTTGCTGCTACATTTGTAAAAGCTGAACATGATTTGGTGGTGTTACACATTTGCCTTGCTTGCTCTTCAAACTTCCTTGAAACCATTGTGTTGCCAAGCTAATTAACTGAAATGTCAGTGCATCGCAACATTTTGCCATATTCTGTTGGATCTTTAAACAACTCTTTCCCTTTCTGGAAAATTAGCTGAAAAGTGGCATTGCTATCTAAACTAGAAATATTTTTATTTTAGGGAACTTTTTAAAAACGTTCTGCATTTCAATTGCTAAAGGTTGTTGTCAGTGTCCTAATTTTCCTCCTTGAGTGTTAACTTGAATTATGGTGCAATTATCACTCTTTACTCATCTACTGTTCACTGGATCACCTGTCTGCTGTGCATGTTGGAAGAAAGGCTTTGGCTTGTTTACATTCAAGAGGTACTTTTCAGATTTGCACCTCAAGTATTTCTCTAAGCTTTGTTACGTTGGGCCATTTGGCCATTTTACATGTGGACATTGAAGTCTTACTGGTTTGTTACATTGTGCTGGTTATTTCATCTTGCAATCTGCTAGGAATTCAATTTCCTTTTTTCTTTTTTTTTGCTAGACTCTGGAACATAGCCACATAAAAATATATATATAGTATAAATGTATACATGTATATTTATATATATAAAAGTCTCAAATATAGTAAGGCCCTCTGATTATTATCTGCTACTGGTTGTTCAAACTGGGAGTGAAAAAATGACAAAGAGGGCAATCAAAACAGACTTGGGATGATTGGTAGAAGGATCAGCAGCACAGGTAGTGATTTCCTCAATTCTTCTGGTAACAAGGAATAATACTGATAGGAATAGGCAGAGGCATCAGGTAAAATGATTGGCTCCAAGGTTGGTGTAATTAGAAAAATTTTGCATTTTTTTACCATGGAATTATCTACTCAATGTCTGGCACCTGAGGAGATGCACCTTTATTAGAGGGGGAAAAGAGTTTTGGTGCAGGAGATAGTGGTGCTCGGTGACAGAGTTTTAAACTAGCTTGGAAGGGGGAAGGGACTACAAGACACTTCCAAACCAACTACCCTTGTTCTTGTGGGGAACTTCAACTTGCCAGAGATTAAGTGGGAGCATCACACACTGGTACAATCCAGGCCAGAAGTTTCCTAAAAAACCTGGACGAAAATTAATGGAACAGGTCTTAAGGGAGTTAACTTGGAAAGATAATCTCCTTGATCCGCTTCTTGTCAACAGAGTGGATTTCATGAGTAAAGTGGAGATTGGCAGCTGTCTTGGCCACAGTGACCATGAAGTGATCAAGTTTAAAATCTCTGCTGATGTAAGAAAAAGGGAGAAGAGCAGACGTCAGTCTGCTCAGGGAACTAGTAAGTAAGATAACCTGGGAAAATACTTTTGCAGATGCTGGGGTCCATCAGTGCTGGTCACTTTTCAAACATCAAGCATCAAGGGAGAGGATTGTCTTGCTCTGCTCTGCACTGGTGTGGCCTCACCTTGAGTATTGTGTGCAGTTTTGGGCACCACAGTATAAGAAAGATATTAAGCTGTTAGAGAGCGTCCAAAGTAGGGCAGTTAAGATGGTGAAGGGCCTTGAGGGGAAGCCGTGTGAGTAGTGGGGCTGAGGGCACTTGGTCTGTTCAGCCTGAAGAGGAGATTGAGGGGAGACCTCATTGCAGTTACAGCTTCCTCATGAGGGGAAGAGGAGAGGCAGGCACTGATCTCTTTCTGGTGACCACTGACAGGACACAAGGGAATGGCCTGAAGTTATGTCAGGGGAGGTTTAGGCTGGGTATTAAAAAGAGGTTCGTCACCCAGAGCAGGGCTGGGCACGGGAACGGGCTCCCCACAATGCAGATCACAGCACCAAGTCTCAGAGTTGAAGTTCTTGGACCATACTCTCAGGCACATGGTGTGACTCTGGGGGATGGTCCTGTGCAGGGCCAGGAGTGGACTCGTTTTGTGAGTCTCTTCCAACTTGGCATATTGTGTGATTCTGTGTTATATGTTATTAGGACTCACACCTTGTTCTGGTATAGTCAGCTGTATGTTTCTCTTCTCTGAACAGTTTTATTTTTCCCAAGGCAGTCTCCAGTGCTTTTACATTTAAACCCTCCTTGATCACTTAAAGTAGGGAGGTTTAGTGCTCTGTTTTGTTTTTGTTTGGGCCTGCACCCTTAATTGGAAGCATTTATAAGAAAACAGGCAGTGCAAGAGCTTCTTCTAAGCCTATATTGAAACTTTCAGGCCATGCCCTATTCATAACTCTGCAATACTAGGTGTGATATGTAAGTCAGGCTTCCTCCCTAGCAGAATGGCAGAAGTGTCTAAATGGTCCTAGGACAAAGGGCCCTAATTAGGTGCCCAAAGGGTATTCATGGAAGACACTCTGGATCCAGCCTATTGAAGTTTTTCCCCATACCATAAAACCTTTATATAAATATTCATCAGAGAGAAGGAGACAGGCAGACATGCTTCACAATCTGCTAATTAATGCCTTTACCCAGGGTTTTATTGCTCTACACCTAGACTGAGGACAGCATGTGTTTATCAAGGGCTTTGATGAATTTGGGAGCCTGCAGTGGGAGTTTGGGGTTAAAATCCCTTTCTGTAACTACCTCTTCATCGGTGAAGAGCCCAAACCCCCTAGTTCTGCTCAGAGTTAAAATGTGAATGAGCAAAGAGTTTAGACAGGTGAATTCCCAATGCAGGAAGCCTTTGTCAGTCCTGGTATAAATTCACAAGCCACTTTAGATCCACTGAAAACTAATTACATAATTCAAGCATGCTCATGCCATTAACTCACTGTAAGTTTTTAGATAATGTTTTTCTGATCCTGGTTGCTGTTAATTGATGGAACAAATCATTACTTTATTAATTGGCTGTAAAAATAATTCAATCGTGGTACATGAGTCATTGCAAATAAATGAAAACAAATTTAATAGTTAGGTACATTGTAATTAATTTGTTCACGTTACAGTGTTTAGTTTCTAGTGTAAATCTGCCTATGAATCACAGTGACATTCTCAGTTTTCCAGATTTTCATTTCAAAGATTTAATTTCTTACTATTAGAAAGTCACGGACAATTTGCAGTTGGTTATTGAGTGTTGACAGCTGACTGTCACAATGTATGAACTTTCAGTTGTATTGAACTACTCTGAGCCTAGGAGGACTGGTGCAATAAGATCCTCAGTTGAAACCATGTTATACATTCAGTGTAGGATTGCAAGTAACAAGAGGTCAGAACCTCCATTTTGTGGTTCAGTGCACAAATCAAGGCTTTTCATGGAGTGCCACCACCACCTGAGACCTGGGAAAAGGCTTTTTACTGCATTAGTGAAAGACTGGATTATATGGGGAAATGTTATTACAGTAAGGTGAAATTTCATGTTTACAGCGATTGATTAAACCACGTATCTATCATGGGGTTATTATTTTCACATTTTGGGTCAGACCTTGTTCAACTCAGTTTATATCTGCTTACAGAATTGAACAGGGGTAGAACTGAAAGAATATAAATAACAATGTTGTGATTTGGGGGGGGAGGGTTGTTTCTGAAATCATAAATCTGTATTCTGTCTCCTGTTACTGTTATGCAAAATGTACATAAAGTAGGCATTAGGAGGATGGGTAGCTGAGGTTTTAATGCCTGTATGGTGGTTTTGTATTCTGTCTGCCTTCACATGACCCTTATATATCTTCCCAATCAAATTTACCTTCCCCCTCCAAGATGAAGAGCATATTCATTCAATACAAAGTAGCAAGATACATGACCATATAGATCATGGAAAATATTGGATTGAAAAGTCTCAGTCTCTATTTCCAATATTATTAGGGTCTGAATTCCAAAATTGTTTGTGAATTTTCAGTTTTGTGGGTGATTGGCACAGGATTAGGATGAGATTCCTATTTCCTTCATAGTACTTTCTTGGGTATACATAAACCATAAGACAGATTTTGACCTTAAAACTATATCAAATGGTAGATACAGTATAGATAGCAAGCTACTGAACAGAATTGAAGTCAAAAAAGGAAATTTGAAGAAAACATTTTAAATTGTCATGACCTTATTTTATTTGATATAGTTTTTTTTTAAACTGAATCTGTGTAAGAAAAAAAACCCAAAACAAGTGTCAATATTGATGTAATTAGCTGCAATAAACACCTCCAAGAGCAATCAATACACCTTGTTGTTTTCAGCAGTCTGTGAAAGTAGCAATATTATTCTATAGAATGATACCAGATTTGTGTGTGTTGATGAAGCAGAGGCCCAGAGACTGAACATTTGATTTTCAAAACAAGAGTCAAACATGCTGGTCAGCAAGTGCCTAGAGTGAGCACTAGGTGCCTGGATTGTATGAAAGTGGTGTAGCACTCTACTTACATGGCACAGCAGTTGGCAAAACATGAAGGAAAGCCCAGACCATCCACTGGAACTTCAAGCCATCCGCCATTTTTTTGTTACTCTTTTATTTTTATGCGACTTGTTTTCCCGAAGTAATAACAGGAAGCTAAAACAATGTCATTCAATCTATTCATATTGACTTACAAAGTTTTTAAATCAACTTCAAAATAGCTAGAGTGAAGTGATGAAAATATATCCCACCAAAAGCAGAGGCCTTACTAATTAAACTTGGAACTGTGTTTCTTTGGTGACTGTAAGATCTGCATGAGAATTATGGGAACCTCAGCTCCATCCAACAGCACCAGACCCCCAGCAAAGAGTCAGACCCTCCTACTGCCACCATCTCTGAGCAAAGCACAAAGATCTGGGAAGAACTCCAGCTGAGTGCACTTGAATTTCTTTCTTTTCTGAACCTATGTGACACATACTTCTTTTCCCGATCATTTCTAGTTTTAGGTTGAATTAATTTTAAAATAATTGCATTGTTCTGATTATTTTCTCTCCCTTATGCCACTATCTTAAGAATTCTGCTGTAGTCTAGTAAAAAAAGGAAAATTATTAAAAAAAAAAACAACACAATGGAAACCTATAAACTGTGTCTGTTTTGACTGTGGTTTGTGTTTCTAATGTGCCAGTGTTTGTCACATTTTTCTCTGTCTCTGGTAATCATGAGACACTGTTTTCTTTTCCAAATAATATGTTTATGTGATAAGTTGCAATAAGGAAATGGCTAAAGGAAAATAGTAAATATGAAATTTAAAACAAGATGTAATCATAAGAAATTGCCATATGTGTGTATATAAATTTATATACCCCTCTTTGAAAAACCCTTATAGATAAACATTTATCCAGACATATTGATGCATACATATAATATAATTGTTAGGATTTGTCAAAAAATGCCAGGTTCTGTATTTGTGTACAGGTTTTTAGTTATATTGTTTGTCTTAGATCATATATTTTGTGTGAAACAGAGACAGATATTTTTATAAATGTGCAGTTGTTACTGAATGTTCACAATGAGCTTTGGAACTTTTCAGTCTTGATGTTGTGAGTGTGATTTCCTTAAGGGAGTAGAATGAGGTTGTTATGGGTCTATAAAAGGTATGTGGAATAATCCCTAGATTTATTTGAATACTTATAAGAAAATCATTCAAGGCAACCTCTCTCTTCCCCTTTGTTATTGAAAAATAATTTCACTGAGACATTTCAAGTAAATACCTCCCTGAAGCAAAAGATTATATTGTTATCTAAAGAGCCACCTTTCAGAAAACTTGCTCTAACATGACTGGAGGAGTAATGGCTGAGTAGAATTTGCAATTCCAGCATCAAATAAATAGGAAAGGAAAATATTTAATAAATAAAGACTTCCTCCTTTAAAGAATATATTTCTCTCAATCCCCCTCTCCACCAACACCGTCACAGAATCCATTCTAAGGCTATTCATTGGGATCCACAAGATGATTTTAACTATTGAAATATTTTGCAAAAGAGAAAGTTTCTAACGACTTGACTTCACAGTCTCTACTGTGCTAAAAAAGCATTTATTTCAATAAATGCTTCATTGAGATGACTTGCATAAGGTCAACTCTCAAGAGTTTTAGATAGATATTATCGAAGCTCTAGAGCTTTACTGGTCTGTAACTTTTAATAGTAACAGGAAGAGAGGCATTGAATAAACATTTACAAACTTTCCAAAAGCCAGATAAATGTGAACTCAAGGATTTTCAATATCAGAGTTAAATTTTTCTTATTTTTCATTGCACTTCTATCACATTTTTTCTTGTTTGTTGGAAAGGGGATTGTGAATGTCCTTAGAAGTAAAGCACATATCCTTCATTTCTAGTTATATTTATTGCAGTTCTTGACACATAATTTTTCTAGAAATCAGAATCATTTAAGTTTGTCTGTGGAATACATACAATGTTGAAGATGATCGTGCAAATAAATTACTCTTGCTATTTATGTTTAAGCAAAGTTAATTTGTGCTTATGTCTTTCCTCCTTCTCTGGTAGTGCTATCAGAGAAGTAAATTAATTTTGAAACCAAATGCCTATAGTTTCAGTGACCTGATTCAATTTTTGTTTGTTCATGTCCGGTCTGGATTTACTTTTTAGTTATATGACTCCATGAATTTACTGGAGGATTATCTGGGTATGGGGAAAGGAATCTGGTTAGCAGCAGAGTTATAGAAAAGTGTGTCCAAGGAATCACTGCATGGTTCCTGCTTCTTTTGAACAACAGTTCCAATTTCTATCATAAACACCAGCTTGCCTCAGTTCATACATGGGACAATAGTGTAACATCTTTGAGAAAATTACAATCCTCTTAATTTCCTTCTGGTTTTGCTCTCGAACACCTTTTTAGGTGCCTCAGCAGCAATCCAGTCATCTAGTTTTCTGGATTGTCGTGTTCTGTAGGTTCTTAAATTATTGTTATATCTTTGTGTTTAGCCCAAGAGCTTCACAGGCACTTAATTTTACTCACCTGTACCTGTTGAGAAATAACCACTGATAAGTACCACTCTCCCATCTAAAACCTGTCCTGTTAGCTTGGTTTCAGTGAACAGACACTTGAGTGCTACATCAGTGACCAGAGAAGCCTTAAAACTTGCTTTAGTTAATGCTTCGATTAACAGTTCATGGCTGTGTAGGAAGCTGAAGTCTATCAGACTGTTTGGATGTACACAATCACAAGGGAAAGGGGACATCTAAGTGTTCCTACTACTTTGCCTGTAGTCAGAGTGAAGGTGGCCCCAGGTAACCTAAGCACATTGAATCATACTCTGTAGTATCTTTCCCAGTTTTCACTGGCTGCTTAGGAATTTCAGGGCCCCTCTAAACCTCAGGCATTTAAAATTTCAGAGAGGAAGAACCTAAATTGGTCAACCTGCAGTCCTTGGTTACATTTCCATATACAAATGCGCTAGAAAATGGTGATTAAATGTGATTTATTAAACTTAGCTGATGCTATAGGGATTATACTTTTAATTCATGGTGCTATTCACTATGAAGTTGTGACAGATGAAGAAAGCAGAGTGCCTATTAATACTCTGGTGCTTAATAATAAATACTATTAAAACAATAAATTTTTTTTTTCAAGATTTCAGCGCAATTTGTGTTCATAAATACACACAACTGCCAAATTTTAAGAAGGGAAGGGTTTTGTCTTTATATTTAGTGCAGAAAAAGTCTCACTTGTCAATCTGTATTGGAATAAGCAGCCTACACTCAAGCATAATGAAGGGAACTGACTCTCTTTATATACACCCTAACATGTACCAATGTCTGAAAAAAGGCTACACAGAAGAAACTGTGGGTAAAAAAAAAAAAATAAAAAAAGACATTCAAATTTCTCCAAAGATGTGAGAGTTCTCAGACACATCTGGACTAAAGATTTAGACACTTTGACTTTCAGGGAGGAAGAATATGGAATTGTAGAGGCAGGTTATTAAAGCATTTCTCTGTTTTTAAGAATTTTACAGATGGCATTACAAAATTAAATAAATTCATAAGAGAGAAACCTTACTCAGGCAATTTCAGATCGTTCTTTGAAGGGATTTATAGATAGCTACTGTCTGTTTAAAATTCAAGACTGTTAGCAGGGTGTGCTCTGAATATTTTCATTTCCTCCATCAGTGTAAATCAAGAAGTTATTTCGGTTGAGGCCTTCCCTTGAACTAAGACAGCAATGAAGCTACACCATCATAAGACCAATGAAAGGTGTAGGAGTGGATCTTGTGACCTTGCTGTTAATGGAAGGAGCTAAAATAAGGACATTACAATTGTTGAAGAAACAATCCATTTATCACCAGAGGCAATTTTGCACAGTTTTAGCTCTGTTTAAGGTTCTCAGAAGCAGAACCTGTATAATGAAACTCTTTCTGTTCTGTTTAATTGTATTCTTTCCATATTTGAAAAACACCAAGAATCTCTTTTGTTAATCCAATACAACTATTTTTTTAATTTAAATTTATTATTATGCCATTTTTAGTGATTTTTCTTCCTCTCTTTGACTTCTTTGCAGCAACTTTGTCTGGTGTCCCACTTCTTAGCCATGAGCCATGTGCAGATTTTCTTTTAGCTACCCTGTATAAGCATTGCTATTATCATAGTGTTTCAGTTTGTTTCACAATTCCTAATTCTTCTCCAGTGAAGAGGTGTGTATCTTAAACTACAAATAAGCCACTTGCTTGACAACTGGTCTCTGGCAATAACATAACAACTGCCTAGGCAAGTGCATTGGAATAGGGCAAGTATGTAATGAGAATTTCCTAGCATAATGCTCCAAATTTCATCAGTGGACTTAGTGAGCCAAAAGTGGTGTCACTATGTTTACGAGGTATTTGTGGATTTCTCCTTCACAGATTTTTAAATCATTTCCAAACCTGTGTAAGCTTTTGATATTCCTAGCTTCCCCTTTCTGCAGTCAGTGATACCAGTGTACATAGCAGAGATCTCATGAGACACAATTTGTTTAAAACAAGAGTTTCTGTATTTCTCATAGATAAAATTATCACATTTTCCAGTGACTGCTCACATTCTTGCTGGTATCCTGAGACTTCCTATGCACTTTCTTGGCATAAGAATCATGAGTTGAATCTTGCACATGTAAATTGGAATTCCGGTTAGTTTTAATACCAACACAGCCTTTATCTCTGTGACTGTAATACATTGTCATTATCCACTTGAATGACACCTGACTTCCCAGCATCAAATCGTGTTTGTAATTTCAGTGTGTAGCTGATAGTGCCTACCCATACTGTACATGCAGATCATCAGTGCCCTGGTTGTAGATCTCACAAATGCTGACATTACTTATTGTGTCCCAGTTCCCATATGTAAGTCATTCTGATGTCAGAATCTCATACATGCCAGCTGCGCTGCAGGTGCAACTCAAGTTCAGGCTGAGCAGAGGTAAAAGCATAAGGAGGTTGTCCCTTTTTCCTCTTGAGTCTGGCAGTTGGTACATTTTGACACTGCCGTGGCACAAAGGACATACAGGACAAAACAGAATTCAGAGGTTGAAGGTCCAATTTCCAGTTTTCTGACTACTTTTTCTGGCACAGAGTATCGAACAAGAGGATCTCACTCATATACAATTCTTTATATTAATCATTAAAGCTACTGTTTTTTTCACCTTTGGATATGAATAAATACAGATTGAGAATCAGAATGTTTCATTCACAGTGGTAAATCAAAACCAACTCAACCAAGGCCAGCATGTGCAAAAGGAATATCAGACTCATGTCAGAAGGAAGAAAACCTAGTTATTTTTACTTTTTAAACAGGGAAAGGTATCTACAAGGTCTTATTACTCCTAGCACTGTGCTTTTACCAGAGATCATCTTTCTTGCCTCTTTGTGACTGAACATGGGACAGGGTCAGTCACAAATCAGTCAGTCCTGCTACCCATCATGAGCAAGGGAGGCTTCGTTACCATTATTCCTGACTTCACGGGCCTCAGGCACTGCGGTGCACAGTGTTTGGAGAGAATATAAAAGGAAACAAATCTCGCAGCCTCAAACAGAAAAGTTTGGCTTTGAAGGAGGGTAGAAAAAGGAGGGGGGAAAGCATTTAATGGTAACTTGCATGTTTCCTTAACAGGCATAGAAAGGTAACTGTAAAACTGTTTAAAATGTGATACTGAAACTCAGCTGCCCTATCCTATAAACAAATCAACAATTTATAGAAACATGTTCAACAGCTTCCTGGAAGCAAAAGAGAACATTAAGGATTTCTTGCTTCATAAAGCAGCACCTCATCCAATAAAATTCAAACTATTGGCTTGAGATGTCAGTCAGTGTCACAGGAGTCATGCAGACTCTCAAGCTGATCCAGCTTAACCAGTATTGTAGATTTACATATAAAACTATAAATTTGACATAAATTTTGCCCTTTTTTTTGTGAAGAAGTTCTTACTATTACCATATTCATTTAAATTAAATGCAAGAATTTAAATACAGTACTTAAACAGAAGTACCTGCTGCCATATACCATTAGCAAAATTTGTTACTTTGTCAATTTCTTAAAATAAAATTAAAAAATGAAATAAAATAATTTTCTTCCAGCTGGTGTGTACACTGTTAGTTGGTTAACACTGACAGTTTACAGAGCAAAAGAATGCAGATTGTGTTTTCCAGGGCAGTTAATGCAAGCAACTCAAGGGAACAATTGCTGCATGGCTCGTCCTCACACAATCACATAGAACTCTCCTCTGCTATCTCTGCTGCTAGCGTTGTGCTAGCTATGAATCTGTCAGTTCCCAGACAAAATTTGCTTTTCTTCCCCAGTTTTGCCACAGTGTATAAAGTATAGTGTAAAGAGACAAGACCAAAAACTCTGAGAGTCCCTGCAGATGCAAAAAGTTCATGCTGTAGCCACACAGTTAGTGAACAACAGAGGAAAAAAGGTGTGTGAACTCCTGACACCTCCTGGAATTTTTAAAGACTTTCCATAAGATTTACTGGGTCTATAACTGTGTAATGCACCAAAAAGTGAACCTTGCCCTTTTTTTTCTTGTTCATTGAAACTATCACTCTTTGTCCATCAGAACTCCTTGTGAAATTTAAAAAATTGGTGGGAAGCTCTCACGCCCAGCCGCTGCTTAGTTTGCATGTGAATGCTCAACTGATTGTGGGAAGTAACAATTAGGAGGACAATGGATAAAGAAGGAAACTGGAGACATCAACACCTGTGAATCACAACTTACACAGCTTTCTTTTTCATGATTACTTAAAGAAGCAGGCATAATGCACATTGACTTGGAAATGTGGTTGAAAGGCAACATGATGCATGTAAATTCTTTTTCAGTGCCAGTGCTTACATGTGAGGTTTGATCTTAGTCATGAGGGAACGCTGTGAATTGTTGCAAGGGGTATTTTTTTTTTTGGTGGGCAGGGAGAATGAGAAGGGAAAAGCATTTAAAGGCAATCACATGGAGGCAGAAGTCTGATGAAGTTAATAAAACATATGGACTTCAGATAGATACCAGAAAGTCATGGTAAGGCACACAAACGTGTAATCTTGCAAATAGCAATTATGATTTAATGTCCTGTAATCAGGACTACATACCTTTCTCCATTAAAGAAAAATAAATGGATGTTATGAAACTGTTTCATTAAATTATTTATTGCAGAATGTGAGCAGAACTCTGGTGCTTTCTCAAGGAGGCAATCCATATGTGCACTCAACATGCTCATATGCAAATATTTCTTAAATAGGTTGTATTATACTTCTCTAGAACAGTAATGAAGCTATTTAACACATGACTCTTGAAATTACAGTCTCAAAAATCTGTATCTGCAATTTACATATATTAATAATTATTAGAGGGCATAGTTGTCTATTTGCTGCTATCCCTGGTTATAATATCTAGCTATTGCTAGAATTCTGTCATAAAAGTATTAATGATAAAGGTTATTCAGTAGTCAGAGTAAACCAATGAGTATTTATATAGTTAGATGTTTTTCTTTAGAAAGATATTACATCATTTAAAAGTGTTTAGTATCTGACCATCTCTCTCCATAAAGTTTATGGAGATAAAACTAATTTCACATACGTGACCTGTAATACTCTCAATGATCTCACACAGTGAAATAGTATTTTAGAATATTTTGTTCATTATCTTTTAATGGTATCAGTAGTACAAAGTTAGAAAATACGCAGTCATGACCACAGTGAAGCAAAAGTTCTAACTCTCATTGACTTACTAGTTATCTAGAATAGAGGGAGGGAGGAAAGGAGGGAGGGAAGGAAGGAAGGCCTAGAAAGCACTTCTGTTTGCTTTGTTTATATCCTTAATATGCTACAATGTTGATGGTATTTATATTCTATTTAACCAGTACTTCCTGTTTGGGATCCAAGACAAGGACAGAGTAATTATTAATCAGTAATTAATAGTAAATTATTAATCAGTAATTAATACAGTGATTATCTTCTTGGAGAGGGGCATGTCACCAACACTTCAAGTTCCAGTTAGACCTCTGGTTTTAATATTGCGAATTCATTACTATTTTGCAGATTTGGTGTACGGATACTATAGACAACAGCGGAAATTGATTGAAGAGATTGATTGGTCATATACAGGTAAGCAAAACTGTCTATTGAAGAACTTATTTCACTTTGATATTTTCATGTTCACTGTTATTACTTTAAGAGCCTCATATGTCTGTATACCACTTACCATATGCCTAAACAATTGCTAAAGTTAAAATGTAGATAATGGAATATGATAAAATGTGAGAACTTTACAATAGGCAAATATTTTCATGTCTTACAAATACTACTTTTGTAAAGAGAAAGTCCTCATCCTTAAAATCTTAACCTGAGGCCTGACTTACCTGATGAAGGCTGGGCCAATAAATTGCTAGGTGGTCATTTGTCATCTTGAGTATTACTGTTCTAGCAAGTCAGAAAAGCAGACTGAAAGGCTGAAACAAGGTGGGGCACATTATGTGGAAAATAACCTATTCATGTACTGCATATGAACTTCTGTACTTAGCTTCTGAGCACTTGAACATCCTTTCCAGGTCCCACCCTGACTCTCCTAAAAACTCAGTCGTTTTGGCACTCTCATTTGCATAAGTAACAAAGATATACCCTGAAATTCTGCATGACCGTTGCCTCATCAAAGAAGGACTATGAGAAATTCACAATTACTCTCTTGATTTCATATGTATAAGTCAAGCACCTTCAGTAATATCGAAAAGGTAATTTTTTCCTAAGTGATAGGTATCTTTTGCCCAACAAGCAGGAAGTGACTTCTTGAGGATGTGCATATACTATTACATTTTAAGTTATTTAAGTTCCTGTTTCAAAAATACCACTCTGTGAAAAATAAGGACTTTCAAATTTCAATTCTTACATAAGTTTGATTCAAAATATGTTCCTGTAGTTAAAGAAAATTACACTATTTTTATTTCTCTCACTCTCTCATTTTCAAGACAGTTTTTATCTTCCAGTGTAAAACATATCTAACAAGTTTTAAGCCTAGAGAGAATTGAAACAGGCTAGTCATAAACCCTTCAAAATGAGATTTATAATGAAAACTCGCACAGATTGTACAGCAAAATTCAAGCATAAGTTCAATCAATACAGTATTTCATGTTCAAAATCGATCCATTTTTTAATATTGTAGTTTGAGGACTGGAGGAATAAACATCCAGGATTCCAGGTGACAGGGGACAATCTTGAAAGTACAGCAAATGGAGGTTTTTTTGGGATATGGGAAAATAGAGCACACATGCACTGTGCAGCTGCTGCAGGAGCTGCAGATCACCCTCGATGGATCACAGAATCACAAAATCATCTGGGTTGGAAAAGACCTCTGAGGTCATCAAATCCAACCTTTGACCTAACACTACCTTGTCGACTAGACCATGGCACTAAGTGCCACATTCAGTGGCTTCTTAAACACCTCCACAGATGGTGACTCTGCCACCTCCCTGAGTAGCCCATTCCAATTCCCAATCACTCACTCTGTAAAGAACTTCTTCCTAATGTCTAACCTAAACCTCCCCTGGTGCAGCTCAAGAGTGTGCTCATTTGTCCTATTCCTGGTTGCCTGGGAGAAGAGATCAACCCCCACCTGATACAACTTCCTGTCTGGTAGTTGTACAGAGCAATAAGGTCTCCCTCAAGTCTCCTCTTCTCCAGACTCAACACCCCTAGCTCCTTCAGCCACTTCTTAAAGGACTTATGCTCCAGTCCCTTCACCAGCCTCGTTGCCCTTCTCTGGACCTGCTCCAACACCTCAACATCCTTCCTAAACTGAGGGGCCCAGAACTGGACATAGCACTCGAGGTGCAGCTTAACCAGTGATGAGTACAGGGGAAAAATCACTTCCCTGGTCCTGGTGGCCATACTGTTCCTGATACAGTTCAGGATGCCACTGGTCTTCTCGGCCACCTGGTCACACTGCTGGCTCATGTTCAGTTTCCTGTCAATGAAAAGCTCCCTTTCTGCCTGGATATTTCATATGAAAAAGTAGCACAGACTCCACAAGCCAGAGGATCCAGACCTGTTGTTTCTTTCCTTTAACATGTGAAATGCCTGTGTATAGTCAGTTCATATGCTTTGCCCTAGTGACTCTACTGTTGGTAAAGCCTTTCTCCTCATCCAGACCTGTATAGGAACCCCTCTCAGCACTGTGAGCCCTGCCTAGCATCCTGCTGTTCCTGCAGCCTCCTGCCCAAGACACATCCTGCCCCTGCTCCTGCTGTTTCACCAGGCTCCCTGCTGCACAGGGTCTGTGTGCTCCAGCATTCTTGACACAGCTGACTCCTTACATGATCAAAAATGAATTTTTCAAAGGTTTTGCAGAAGGCTGCATGTAAATCAGGTACTCAAGAGTCTAGGGCTAGCAACTGTGTTGTGAACTGTGTGGTATATGGTGCTCTCCTGAAACACCAGGTAATTGGTTCATGGCATAAGGGCAATACACAGATTCAGCTTTCACTTATAAAAAGACTGTCTGAATGTGAAGAAAAAGTGCATATTTTGACATTGTGTTTTGGAGGCACAGAAGTCTAGAGACTGAAGCATATTCGTTTTGATCTTATTCACTTATAGTAACTTATTTATTTTATTCCTGCGGCAAGCAAAATCAGGTACTGTATGTATGACCACTATACCTAGTTCAGACTTATGGTTTTGAAGCATAGACCAACATGGACATTTCTGAATGGGTGGACTATGCTTTGTCAGTACATCTTTTCCTCAGACACCAGTGATGTTCTTCTGTCATAGTCTGCTCACTGAAAGACCTGAAAAATTAGACTTGTTGTGCCAATGAAGTGTTATGAGCGAGCCTGGGGATCCTGCAACTGTAGAGTTTAATCCACCATGGGTAAGAAAAATCTAATTGACTTGGTAAATTAACCTGAGCTTGAGCAGATGTTATTCTCTATATCAAACAAGAAATTTCTGATACATTAGCCACAGTGATTAGGTCAATACTCTCCTTTACTGGGATGGTGCTGTGAGATGAAAGTAAAATGGAACGAGAGAATCTTACCTGTTAAAAATCATCCAATTTCTGAAGGTGAAGTTTCATAATAAAGCAGTTTCATATACTGGAAATTAATGTGAGTCATCATCAGATTTTTACTTTTGGGTGTATGTATAATGAAGTCATAAATGTTACTGGAAACTTTTGTAGTACACCTAAGGGCTGTGCTTTTAGCCATGGACAAAGCCTGCATTTACAAGAATGTATTTGCATAAACAAATACAGTGTTAATAACTAGAAAGTGCAAGTGCTTGGTAGAGATGTATCCATTTTATTTCAGGAATAAGTGGATCCTGAAGCTAGTCAAGTCATAAAAATTACTTAACAACATTTCATTGTATTTTTCATTAGAATAGTCATAGAAATAAAAAAAAAATTCTATCATGAATATCTTCAAGTAGTGTCATATGGTAAAAGTGAATCCAACCATTTTGTTGTAGACAAACCAAGTGTACTGCGAAAGTTTGGTTGTCTTAAATCAGTTACATACTAATTGATGAGCAAAGATAATTTAGACAATATTTAATTTTGCACCGCTAAGTTTAGACATTCACATATTATTTCAAAGATAAAGCAAGTAATATTAGCTTCAGTTATTTTCTTTCATAGAGTTGAAAGATTAGATTTTATTGATGCTTTGTTTATCTGCATTGTTTTTGACAGAAGGAATGCTAGAATGCAATTTTTTGTTTTGTTGTGCTTTGTTTTCTTTTGGTGTTTTAATGTGACTTTTTGATAGTTGTGCATGAAAAGTCCAAGTCTGAAAGTTCACATGTAAAATTGGCAAGTGATACCCCAAAGAAGATTTTTTTTCCCAGTGAAATTTCTTTCTGTTTAGCTTTGCTCTTGGGATTTTTGTTCTCATTCACAGCAAACAAGTTATGTACTTCAGGGGAAAAAAACATAGCTGAATTTTGTTGAAAACAAAAGATTCTAAACAGTCTTCCAGGAATTACAAAAGCTGAGGGTTTCAAACATTTTTAAAAATTGAATGTATTATGTAAATGAATAACAGTCAGATCACCGTTCTTTGTCTTACCATTTAGGAATATTACGTTCAGCCTGTGCTGCTGTTTATTTTGTGACATGCCGTTACACAATCACCTTATAAATACTGGCAACTCTGATCTTGAGGAAAGGGTGATTTTAGTGTAAACTGTTTGGTCTCCAGGTATTTGAGATTAGCTCATTTGGTTCAAATTTGGTGCTAATAATGCCAAGATCACAGGTTCAATCCCCTGTACGGGTCATTCACTTAAGAGTTGATCCTTCTGGGTCCCTTCCAACTCAGAATATTCTGTGATTCTGATTTTTGTTGTTTGCAAGCAGAATATGAATCATATTTCCTTTTTCTCTGGGGAGAAACACCATGAATCACAGAATCACAGTATAATTTACGTTTAGAGGTGTTCTTGGAGATCATGTGGTCCCAGCTCCAGCTCAAAGCAGAGTGAACTTCAAAGCTGAAGCGGGTTGTTCAGACCTTGTCTAGCAGAGTACTGAAAATCTTCAAAGAAGAAGGTGCTGCAATCTGGGTAGTGTGTTCCACTCTTATTTTGAAAATGTTTTTAATCTACCCAACTGTGATATGTCTTACTGCAACCTGTGGCCATTGCCTCTTGCCCTCTCCTTGTGCACTGCTCTGTAGATTTCCTTTACAGAGCAGTGTAGACTTCAGCTAAGTTCCTCCTCTCAACTTCTGCTTCAGCTTCAGCTCCAGCTAATCCAGGTGCCTCAGCTTCTCCTTGTACATGATGTACTCCAGCTCCCAGATCATCTCAGTGTCCCTTAGTTTGTAAATATATATCTCATACTGGGTTGGGAAGGAAATCAAAACTGATTTCTGCATTCTCAATGTCACCTCACAGGTGACAGTCACTTCCTCAGTTCTGCTGGCTCCACTTTTGCTAGGGTAGACCAGTACAGTGTTTGTCATCCTGGCTGCAAAGGCACACTGCTGACTCACACACAACTCATTGTCCATCAGGATTACTAATTATGACATTCCCAGATAATTTTTGATATCTGGTGTATCTCAGAAGTAATGTACACACTGATGATGCTCTTCTCACACTTGCACCAATACTTCCTTCAGTAGCGGTGGTTAAATGTAAAGAGTTCTTTGTTTTATTTCCATGTTGAACATTGAACTAGTCCTGTTAAAACTGAAATTGCTATGTTTTTATGTCTGATTCAACACCTGTCTGGAGATATTTCCACAGTTTATCATTCCCCATTACTAATGCTACATAGCCAAGCCCTCAGCTGTCATTTGAAAGACTGGGTTTGCCACCCTGAGTCCTGGAAATTCGCATTGATTTCTTCAAACGTTCACTGTAGGTATCATGCAAGATACATCATTTGGCTCAGAAATTAAAATCAAAATGGCCTTGTTTTCAGTGATAGTGAGAAAATTTAATTCTCTTTCTTGCCAAACAAGATCTAATGTTTTAATTTCAAATGTTCTATAATATTTTAATACTGAGGAGACTGTATTTCAAAGTCACTGCTCGTGAAGTTTATGAGAAAGTATGTTGTTGCTTATATCCATAATAACGTATGGGTGTATTTTGCTTTTCCCTCAGCCTAAAAAGTGAACAAGGTTTGGCACTCTCTCAGCTGTGGCTCAAGAGTATGATTTTAACATCGGTAGCTAATTCTTCTTATTCTGTTAAACATCTGTTACTTCTGCTATCCCCCGGTTTGATCCAGGTAAACTGGAAAATTTGAGGCTTTCCCTCAACCTCACTTTGTCTCCCAGTTCAGCAGCCATCTGCTGGGAGGGTGGACAAGGTTGGGCATGCAGGTGCTGCTCCCTGCCCTGCAGCTACTGTGAGGGAAGAGCTGTGCCGATAAGTGTTCCTGTGAGCGTGGGCATGGTGCATGCTCCCTGTGAGACAGCACCGGGAGCAGGGCAGAGGGAGTCAGAGGGAGGTAAAGGCAGGGGGCTGAGTCCTAGCCGTCACTGCCCAGGATGCAGTATGATAGATGAGCCATTTTGTGAGACAAATCCTGACAGCTGGGCTGTGTGGGAGGCAGCAGCAGGAGCCTGCTGGAGGTGGGATCAGGGAGCTGCCTTCTGAACTGACTGCTTTGCTGGACAGTTCTGCCAGGCCTTAAATGTCTCCAAAAAAGCCCTGGCCAAAAGCTGATGAAACCTCCTGCCTTCACTGGCTCGATAAAACTGTGTTCTGGGGAGATGATGCATACCAAATTAAGTTCAATTTTTTTCCTTACTAAGTAACTACCATGGCATTATCAGCATAACTTTATGAGATCTGGTCTTTTTATCAACTCCAGTAAAATAAATCACTTGTGTTTTATATTTACCACGTATAATCATGTCTGATGTGCTGTTATCACTTGTGGGTAATAAAGAAAAGCCTGTACTCCTGGGCTCTGTGGGTTCCTCCAGTAAAAGGTACAGCATAAGAAATGAAAATAACATATATTCTTTTATTAACTCATAAAAATAGCTCTGCAGAGGGTCTTCTTTTTTAGTAGACCTTATGCTTCAGAAGCTGTCATACCTTTTCTTGCATGATAGCTCATGACATGTATATACATCCCCCAGATCACACAGTCACTCATGGTTCCAGTGTTTTCTACCTAAATTCATGGTCTCACTAATTAAAAAGCCTGTTACATTATTATGGTTTTTTGGAAGGCTGATGATTCAGCAGCAGAAATTACATTGTTATGCATCTGTTCACATCAAAGAGACAAGGTGTCCTCAAACGAGAAGCTACATGGTGGTATTTCTGGCCATAGAGAAATTCCTTTTAAGATATCTCAGTGTACTGAATCAATAACACAAAGCAGGTTATTCAACACAAATAAGATATCTATTCAGTATATTTGTAGATTTTGAATTCATATACAGTGATATGATTCAGAAGAGTCTGTTTTCAGGAAGCTTTCAATGAGGAAAGCTGATCTTTGAGCAGTAGAAAGCTATTAGCAGCAAAGTGCAATTTAATTAACTTTTATTCAGACAATATTTGCAGGATAAGCTGAGTGGAAAATTGTTTTAAGGGGTTTGGAGGAGGGAAATAAGAGAATTGGAGCTCAAATTCATGGAATTTTTAAGTTGGATGCTTATAGGACAGGTGTGAAGAACCACTTGTTGGTATTTGTGTTTGGCTCATCACTGCTGAATTATAGCATTTTTCTTTCAATTAATATTTAAGTGACCTGTTTGCCAAAGTTTTCTGATAAATAACTCAGATAAGACCTGTTCCTTCCCGTATTTCACTCCTTTGATGCTATAAATAAAGGAAAACGCTCATTTTCAGTAGTGCGCAGAATCTCTTTCTATGCGTCATCTAGATTATTCAAATGCAGGAAGGTTGGTTTCTGAAATACAGAAGTCAAAGTGTGAGGTATTTGCATAGCATGGCACTGCTGTTATGATAAGTTATGTCCAGGGGTCAGAAAGAAAGCATTAAGTAAATGCGTTTTGAAATTAAAAGCTTTTTTAGGAGTGCTGTCTTTGGGAATACACCAAAGTAAAATGAAAAAAAGCAGATTGTGACTATCTCACAGTAGACTGAAGCCTCTGGTTAAGCCTGTTTGCCCTTCAAAGCAATCATAAAAGTGTCCTCGTGTACATACTACTGAATGATTTCTTGTTTACAAGTACATTCAATCTGTGCTGCAGTAGGAAGGTTATGTTCTTGAGAACTACTGCTTACCAAATGCACAGATGATTACTTTGAGATCATCATCACCTCCATATCAAGATAATTTATGGATTTTTGAGATTTACAGCCCAGCAAATAATTCTGCCCTTCCTTATGTTTATAGAAGGCCTTGTTTAATCACCTGCTACATTCTATTTGTTTAGGACTCTCTTACCCACATTTTTACTCAAAGGGTATTCTGCTATATTTATAACAGGTTTTGGTTTTTTCCTAATAAACTAAAACCTCACTCATTTCAGTATTCACAGTTTGATAATACTTCATAACTAATGCTCTGCAATGTACTCACGAATTTTAAGCCATTTCTGACCTTGCTGTATCTCATTAATTCAATAGAAATCAAACCCTTCTAGGTAGATTTTCCATGTCGTGTTGTTTAACCCAATAAGCATTAAAGCAGTCTTCCAAAGGGTATGGTTAAACAAGTCTGTGAGAGGAGGAGAAAGAAGGGTACAAGTGAAAATCCTGAGGAGGATGGGACAGTAGAGTTGACAGCATAAAGCTCTCATGTAGCTCAGGTACCCCTGGGCACTGGAACAGGCTTCCCAGGAAGTGGTCACAGCACCAAGTTTGCACAGCACTATCTGAGTTGAAGAAGCATTTGGCCAACAGTCTCAAGCACATGGTGGGATTCTTGAGATGTCCTGCACAGGGCCAGGAATTTGACTCAGTGATTCTAACGGGTCCTTTCCAATTCAGCATATTGCATGATTTTGTGAAGCTGCAGCCTCCACAAGCTCAGGGAGCGATGTGAGCTTGGTATTTTGCAAGTGCACTTGACTTAATTGAGGAGAGCACAGAAGGGGCAGCACATACTATTTCAGTTTCTAAATTTTGAATGCTAAGTTACTGCAAATTACTGTAAATGAATCTAACCCATGTTTTTGTGCTGTACTGTGGAATTTCATATTCAAATATGACTTCAATTTGAGAACGAAGAAAACACATCAGAATTGCTATTTTGAAAGAATCGGCATTTGCCACTAGATTTATCAATTGAACTGTCCCTTCAATTATGCAATTGGCAGAATCACAGAATTTCTGTTCTAAGTATCTCTTTCAGCTGTGAAAGGTGCACAAAGTTCTTTTTGTGAGAAACCAAGTCAGGGGATCTCGCTGCATACATATTTAGCTAGTTCTTGCTGTGCTTCAACAGCTTTACTTGCAGCAAGTTCCATATACAAGCTGTGGCAGCCTCTTTCTGCTCTCCTCCAAGAGCATTTTATATAAGAAAGTGAACTGTCACCTGGTCTAATATTGCATGGCATTGATCCTATTTTAGGAGCCACAGCAACAATTGACTGTCTTTCATCCTTTATGCTGCATTTGAGAGCTAAGCTGTTTTCCCTCTGTCAGTGGCTTCTCTGCCAGTGCACTTTAACTGATGAAAACTGTTAACCAGAGACATTTTTAAAAGGCAGTTAAGAAAATTAAGATATTAAAAATTTAAAAGCAAAAGGGAGGACAATATGTTGAGTGCTATAAAAGAGAAAGAATCATTTACATGTAAGGATGTGGAAATTTGTTTCTCAACTTCCAGTATTTTGCTAGCTGTGTAAGGAGTCAATTCAGGGCTTGGGTGCATGTTCATAGACAAGCTACAATTATTTTTACTGGATTAGTGTCATAAACAAGCCCACAACAACAAATAGCCAATTTTGCATTACCCTGCCTGAGTAACTGAAAGGGGAAAATGAAACAAAAAATATTGTTGCTGGAGTATTTAGGAATACTGGGTCAATGATTCATAAATTCTTTTCTCCTGTTTCAGAACAGAGTGGATTTTCTGCCTGCTTGAACTTGTTCTGACTACTTTGCATATACACAGCACAATATGATCAATCTCTTTGTTGTTCAGCTATGTGTTTTTCTGTTGTTTTTCAGGAAAGCAAATATTAATGGCTGAAGTTCTAGTCAGTGAAAAATTACAAGGCATGAGGGTTTTTTATTATTATTATTCAACTGTATCTTCCTGGCTTTACAGTAAGGCTGTGATGCATGTGAACAGAGCTCCCTAAATAGGAGCGCTAGCACATTACCTCTTTAATCTGTATTTTACTTGCTTTCTGAGTGTCCAAAACAGATGGAAGGTGATCAGCACAAACAGACAATATGCAATATGTAATATTTGGTTTTGGGGAGTGGGAACATACTTTAAATAAGGCAAGCATTCATTATCATGGATAATCTTTACCAACACATTTAACTACCAAGAAGAGATCTGTACACCTGCCAGTCCCAATGTGACATGTATCTGATCAAAATGAGAACCGTACTTGTTCTCCTGGCTGCGAAGGAACTGATGATAATCTGTTGCAGTGGCTTGATCACACATCTGAAGCCCCCTTTGTAATAATTTATTTTTTCTTAGAGAAGCTGTGGAGCATGTGCTAAAAAGAACTTTTCTGGATGACTTCCTGTGTCTCTTCACTCCATCCCTTTCTCAAGAGAAATCTGCCTACCCTTTCCATTTGACACTTTTTGTCGTATTGCTTTATTTCCTCTCTCATAGTGCAGACATGAATAACAATTCCCTTTTGCATTATAAAATTCTGCTTGTTGCCACGATCAAATGATCATGTAGGGTTTTGTTGCCTACTTCTCCCCGACATCCATTAATGGCTGCATGTAGTAACTGTCAGTTTGCCACTTTATCTCCTGTGTTTCCAGGAAAAGCTCCTTCTACTCCCAAGTAACTAATGGAGAAAGAGCTGGCTGAATGTTTCCTTCACTATCTTGCAGTCTCTCCCAGCTGCCTTTTCCTAAATGTCAGAGACACTCTCCAGTGTGGTTACCATGGTGCATTGAACTGGCATGCCTGCAAGGTTCACAAGAGCCAGCACACCCACTGCACGTTTTATAGGAACATGCAAGAAGGGAAGGCTCTTACCTGCTGTGACAGTTAAATAGAACATATCAAAAGGTGCTTTTTGGTGCAAATTCTGTGTAAGATTGGCCCAAATTTAGGAGCATAAAAACAATCAATCAATTAAGAGTATTCTCTGTGTTCCTCCATTTGTGATGGTGTTGGTACATCTACAGGTGTGTTACAAGTTACATACGTAAAACTGCTGGTGAGCTTACCAACTCAAAAGGTCAGTACATAAATGTAAATGCTGTTGGAGAAAAGTGAGATTTACGCTGACCTATACTCATTAACTATGTTCTATTAAAAGATTTTAATGTGTTTTCTCTTTCCTCATAATTTATTATTCAATCTGAAACATCAATATCAGCCAAAAAGTTTTTCATCAATATGGTTTCCTGATGTGAAAGTCAATACAAATAAAGTTCATCCTGCATCATTGGAAAACATGATTTTTTAAACCTCAGGTTTACAACTAGCAACCCATAGATAGATTGAGCTGAAATAAAATCCTTTTTAAAATGCTGACAGATTTCAAAGTTCGCTTTGAAATGCCATGCAACTGAGTCCTATTGTTTTATCTAAAGTGTATCATTCACATCATTAACAGATTTTAAACATAAACATGAATAAATGCCTTTGTTCTAAATAATTTACCAGTAAGTTTTGTTCCAGTCACTTGTTTCAGGTTAAGTTGGTTATATACTCCTCAGCAAATGGTTAGGTAGACTGGAAACACATTGCAGCAGATTCAGTGATCATACAGAGAAGAGCTCTGAACTACAGTGTACTTCAATCTGTCTCCATGATGAATGTTTCATAGAAACAAAATAGTCTTCTCCCAGTTGCTCAGCTTCAGTCTTTGTGAATGAAGTAAGGGAGATTTTCCAGTGTGATTAAGCTCCTTTCATAGAACTTTCAGGTTTTTCTTACTGGTACCAGATATGAACCCTTCAATTCTAACACTGCTGGTACAGGCAATCATGCCATCTAACCCTTGCATAAAATTAATTGAATGCTGTTTTAAAAGTAGGTGTGATATTTTGCTTCATAGTTCCATTGAAAGACTATCTCAGAAACTCTTTCTTGAGTTTTTATGGAATTATACAATCATTTAGGTTGAAAAAGGCCCTTAAGATCATTGAGACCAGATGTTATCTTAACACTGCTATTTTCCCCCACTAAATCATGTCCCTAAGCAACACATCTTTTAAATACCTCCAGGGGTGGTGTGGTAACACAGCCACTTCCCTGCGCAGCCTTTTCCAGTGCTTGATAAGCCTTGTGGTGAAGAAATAATTTTTATTATTTAATCTATACCTCCCCTGCTGCAACTTGAGGCCATTTGCTCTTGTCCCGTCACTCGTTACCTGGGAGAAGAGACCAACTCCCACCTTGCTACAACCTCCTCTCACATAGTTGTAGAGAGTGACAAGGTCTTCCTTCCCCCTCCTTTTCTCCAGGCTAATCAACCCCACCTCCCTCAACTGCTCTTCACAGGACTTGTGCTTCAGGCCCTTCTCCAGCTTCATTGCCCTTCTCTGGACACACTCCAGCACTTCAGTGTACTTCCTCCTGTACTGAGGGGCCCAAAACTGGACACAAAATGCAGCTGCTCCACTGGCAAGTACAGCGGTCTGATCCCTTCCCTAGGCCTTCTGGGCACACTATTCCTGATACAGGATGCCTTTGGCCTTCTTGGCCACCTGGGCACATGCTGGCTCATGTTCAGCCATCTGTCAGCCAGCGCTCCCAGGTCCTTTTCCACTGGGCCACTTTCCAGCCACTCTTTCCCAAGCCTGGAGCATTGCATGGAATTGTTTTGACCCAAGGGAAGAACTTGGCACTTTGCCTTGTTGAACCTCATCCAGTTGGCCTTGGCCCATTAATCCAGCTTCTCCAGAGCCCTCTGCAGAGCCCTCCTACCCTCCAGGTCAACACTCTGGCCCATCTGCAAAATGTCTGAGTGTGCCCTTGTTGCCCTCATCCAGGTCATGGGTAAAGATATTACACAGAGCTGGCCCTAATACTGAACCCTGGGGAACACTGCTTGTGACCAGCTCCCAACTGGTTTTAGTTCCATTCACCACCACTTGTTCTACCTGACTATCCAGCCAAAGTTATTCTGATTTCCAAGCTAGCTGTATTAGCAAACCATTGAGGTAATCTGATTCTGTCAATAGAATTGGTTCATTTGTTCGTTCTTTGGAGAACCGTTTTCTCTTGACAAAATTTACCTGCACTGACATCCCTTTCCTGTTTGTTTTTTTTTTAGGTTAAACCATGATAAGTCTACTCTCTTGACCCCCTTTGATCATTGCACTAGCTTTTTCTGCTCACTCATGGTCCAGCTAAAATTATTTTGTCTTCAAGATGGGTGACCAGCATCTGATGCACTTATCCTAGATGAACTGTTGACAGAACTTTATGCAGAGACATTAATACCTTACTGTCTTTCCTAGGAGGTGCATGGCTAGAGCTTCAGTAGATGCTTGCCTTTCCATCATGCTGTTTACAGCCCTGTGAGACTGTCAGACATGGTCTGATTCTCCTCCTCCCCCATGTTTTACCTATGGTGAGATTCTTAGTAGTAACAAAACCTCCCACTAGTAGTTTAAATGTCTCATTTTGCAAATTGCATTGTTGAATTTCATGCCATATTTACTCCTGTAGTTCTCATGGTCAGCTATTTTTCCCATATGCTATACTGGACCTCCTTGTGATGGGATGTTTTCACATCATGTCATCAGTGGGTGTAATTAGCAGAGCTGAGAATGTCCAGAGCTTCCTGCACACACACGGGCTAGTACCTCCCGTTTACTCCTGCTATTTTTCTTCTTTTCTTGTAGCAAAAAGTACTGAGTTGTTAGATACTGCAGTAACAGGGACAAGATGCTATGGTAACAATGTGTAGTATTTATTGATCTACTCAGCACAATTACAGAATTTCTGGTTTGTCAAACACTTTTAGTAATCCTTCCTTCCTTTCTCTCCTCCCTTTCCTTTTCCTCTCTTCCTTTCTCTCTTACTTCCTCCTTTCTTTTCCTTTCTTCATTTCCTTTCTTTCTCCCAATAGATGCCAACTTGGATACAACCTAAACAGCTGTGTGTGTTCTCATTCAAATTCTACAGGCAAATTCAGCCTTATTCCAACTCCATTGACTTTATGATCATGAGTCAGTATAAGGAAGTTGGCTTATGAAGTGTTCTATATCCTAGGCAAAATATCACTTACATTGAAAGTTTATTTCCCGGTCAAGCATCATTACATTGCAATGATTTATAGTCTTAAAATAAATGCATGTATGAATATTAAACATTCAGTTAGCAGCTTTATTATGCTATCACAGATAAATCCAGTTTGATAAATTCCTATGCAAATAACATTTTAAATATTGCTGTGTAAGTACCAAATTTTACGACCACTACTAATTGCCTATATTCAAATATAAAATTTTAGTCTTATAGCCTAAACTAAAGCCAACTGAAATCAGTGAAAAGATATCCCGTAACTTAAAACGGAACTTCAAATCAGTCCTACGTTACAGTTATGACTAATTTATATCACACTGACAACGGAGAATGTTTCTAAACAAAATTTAAATGTATGGATTTTAGCAGCAATGGAATGGGTAGCAAAAATACTGAGAAATGTAGTGTGATTATTTATTGTACTTTCACTGCATAAAAATTAACAAATTATTTTTAAAATTATTATAGAAAAAGTAGAAGTATTTGGCAATTAGGTGAAGAATCACTCTATAATAACTGATGGCAATTAACTGTTCCCATGCAGATCCCTCGTTATTTTACATTAAAGAGAAATTACAAGCATATTAGCTCAATTCTGCAAAGCTGATCATCAATAAAATAAAATTGACGTTTAATTGTCCTGAAATTTCATATTTAATCTCTCAGGTGAATGGCTTAGTTTACACTTTCCAGAGTTACTGGTTCAGTCTGTGGTACTATCCCATCCAAATGAATGCAAGCAAGTATAGCTTTTTCTGCACAACCAAGAATGATGGAGACTTTTACAAAATTAATGGTAACCTGGAAATATAAAATAGTTTCATAAAGCCTTTCAAGATATATCCAAGAAAGCTTCTCTCAGGATGTGATATTCTTCACTGTTTTCACCAATATCTTTGATGACAGAAGAGAGGGCATTTGCACATTCATGGAAGATACCATGCTGGAAGACACAAGAATTTTAGGTGGCATAACAAGAATTCAAAATGAGCTTGAGGAATGGGAGAAATGTTCTGAAATTAATCAAATAGAATTTGTCAATACAATGGTAACAGTAAGAACAAACTGCTCCCACTAGGAATGAAAATCAATCATATAGGTGCAAAACGAGGACCAGCTTGTTAGGTGGCTCTATTGCAGTTAGCTACAATTGTGTTTGAATTAACAATATGTTGTTGTTACAGAAAAAGCAATCCCGTTTTGAGGTGAATTAAAAGGAATTATGTATAAGGCATGTAAGGGAATTATTCTGCTCTACTTGTCAGTAGGAAGGTCTCAGCTGTACTTCTGTGTTTATCGCTGGGCTGCACACTTGCGAAAAAGACAGTGACAAATTGAGAGAAGGTCCAGAGAAGAAGCAAAAAGAATGATTGGTGTCTAAGAAAGCCCCAAATCCTTAGAATATAACTGAAGGAAATAAGTTAGTGTGGAAAAGGGAGTTATGATAATAGTTTTCAAATCTTTAAAAATTGTTATAAAGTTATCCATTGCTCTCCATACCACAGAAGTGACAAAGATGAATCAGTTTAATTTACAGAAGAAAAAGCCTAGGTGTAATAAGTAGGAAAATCTAACTGTGAGTATAGCTTAGTTCAGGTTGCTTATGAAGGCTGTGGAATCCCATTCATTGAAGTTCTTTCCAAAAAAATGGCAAAAACAAGCATTAGTGAGAGATAGTCTGATTATATTTGATCCTATAATGAAGGAAAGGACTCAGATAACCTTTCAGTCTTGCACATCCGTGATGCTTTGGGGCAATGTAAGATCCTATTTAATCACCTTTCAAACAGTCCTTGTGCATATGTTGTTGCATAGACAAAGAGAACACTACCAACCATTCCTGAAGTTACCCAGATTTTCAGTCCTTTACTGCTTTGTTAATCATCAAATATTTGTCAAAGAAAATTATTTTCTATGTTAGGTCATGTCCTCATTTTTGACTGTTTGAGACTGTGGGAAGAAGAACTGCAGGGAGTATTCCAGGCAAAAATACGTTTTTCATAAGGAGACCCATATCTAAGTTTTTTCTTCTGAAAATAGAAAATAAAACATTATTTTCTCTGAGAGCTTGATATATCCTCATTTTGGATCTGGAACCTAGAAGGATGAGGTAGCTTTTATTTTATCAGCTCAATTTCTGTCTGAGGCAAGTGTTTCTTGGGCAAGCTCTTGTCACCATGCCCTGACATAAAATATGAGTTGAATTAATTTAATGTTATCTGGATGATTTAGACTACTGTAATTATTTTGAGTGGAATTGCAGTAGGATCCAATGGGATGGAAACCTCTATGTGAGAACAGTAACTTCGTAAGTCACTCAGACTTGTTTCTGGATCTTGTCTTATTTGCCTGTACAATTCAAATTTAACATGGAAAATTTCTTGTAACTCTTAAGTTCATAACTAATCAATCACTTACTCTTCCAAAACTTTTGGATCCCATTTTGAAATCCAAACTAATCTGCTTTGCATAGACTATAAAAAGTGATTTGCTTTTCTTTGAACATTTGTTGCAGACAATTTGAGATTAAATTGATTTCACTTTCTGTCTCTTGGTCTACTGCAAGCCTGCAGTCATGCATGCTCATTGCTTCTGTCTGAGGGAAAAGCTCTTTACGGTATAGCATCAAGGGCAGGCAGCATTTTCTTTCTTGTGCTGCTGAGCAGCTCTTATCATCTGGACTCTCAGCAGCTGGAATGTTCTGACTTTGCTGTAGGAGGAGCCCGAGGGTTGAGTATTCTGCATTTGTACTGCTTTTATCCTGCTCTGTATTTGTTGGCACTGTGGACTAGCAGAGCCTGTTGTTCCATCAAGCTTTCTGCAGTCCTGCCAGAGCAGTGCAGCTGCACATCATCACCTATTCCACTGATGGCTTCTAGGGAGTGCTTTGTATTTGTTCTAGCATTCACATTTTGTGTTAATTCAATAATATGAGAAATCAGCTTTACCAGCATGCTGTCTCAGAACACCTCCACAGCTTCCTTGAGCAGCACAGTGCATCACTGATGCTCACACATTTGTCATTGGTGAATCACTTTCCTTCCTGGCACACTCTTTTGCTTTCTGTCTAGCTGATATGTTCCTTATAATATTCCCAGAGGTGACTGCACCACGTGTATGATGAATCTGTGCCCCTGTGAGGATAATGTTAGGTTCATTTTGTGTGTCATAATGATACTGCACAATAGAGCCAGAACCTACGCCTGGAAATGGAAGTTACAAACAAAACCAACCTAACAATAGCAGATCTAGAAAAAACAATGTAATCACTTTTTAAAATATCAGGCTTGCACCTGCATATCCTCACAAAGTTTTTGACATGACTTTATAAGTTTTGTGCATGGTTTTGTAATAAACTGGCACATTATAGGAGTACATTTAGGCAGATGCTCTTTTAACCTAAGAAACACACACAGTTAAGACCTGATTCTAGCTAAGCAGTCTGTTGTGGTTACTGGGAACTGAAGACACTGCAATTTACAGGACTGTGCACCTGGTGAATTTAAAGACAGAGGTGCAGTCAGGAAAAAAATATCTCTGTCACTTCCCAAACATCTTTCTTCTTCCCTCTGGCATATTTCTATAACCCATGAAGTTGCTATTCTAGTTGTCAGGAATCACGGAGGGGTTTTTTTGGCAACAAATCACAGAAATGCTGGTGTATATGAAGAGGAGGGCTGCCTGTCTCTGCATAAGGGCATCATGTTCATCAGGCTCAAGTATCACTTGTTGTCTTTTCTATTTTCAAGTGAAGCAGCATTAGTTAAGTGAAATGAAATCCATAGTCAAACAATGCTTTCTCTTAAAAATGCCTGTTGGGAGTACATACATCTTTTTGCCTATTTGGGCTCTCTTATTTTACATATTTCACATAAGTTTACACCTTACAGTCTGCAAAGTTGCAGGCTCCTACATGAATTGTAACTATCCTTATCTAACCTTCTATGGCTCCTTTCTTCTTCCTGCAGTATGGTGCAATTTTGCTGCAAATTAGCACAGCTCACTGGAATTGAGGTTCCAGATGAAGTTTCCCCACCTCTCAGATTAGGTTGTCCTTGAATAAAAGGCAAAAAACAGACCTAGAAGGAAAGACCAGACTTCAGACTGTTCCCTTGTCATCCTTCTCCTCCTCTAAATGCTGTAATCACAAGGCGAAAGTCAGGCTTCTTTCCCCCTCGAGAGCAGGGGTCTTGCTGCCCAGAGGCTAAAGCAGCCCAGCTTTTTTGGAAAGTATGGTCACTTTTCTCTTCTACTGGTTAGGCCTTTCCCTGTTATCTTGGCATAACTCTTTCAGAAACAATAAGCCCAAGAATTCAAGTAATTGCTTCCTCATCCAGTGCACTAGTGCAACACAGTGTTATATTATCTGTGGCTATCCCATTGCCACATTAGGAGAGAACCAACTAATCTGGACAGACTGAACTGTCCTTTGAAAGGTGCCTGCTCTCAACACAGGCAATGAAAAAAGAAAGGCAATTAATTTGTGAACACTGGCTCTACCCCTTCAAGTCCTTTTCCTTCAGCTGTGTCGTGTATTTCACCAGTTGCATTAAGCCTGTGCACTGCTGCAGAGAGATGGCCGAAAACTTCCATACATACTCTCTCTGTTTCTTCTTTTTGTTTGAGTGAAACAATGGCATCTAACTGCTCATGAGAAAGTTTCCTTTAAAAATAGACAGTGTGATGTAAAACCACAAATATTCTCCTTCAAACCAAGTAATTTTCTGACTTTCTTGAAAATGACTGACCAGGTTTTGAGTTGGCAATGAGCATCCTTTGAGGGCAGCAAACCTGCAGTTTAAAAGCCAAAATAATAAGCAGAAATGCAATTTATGAAATCTTGGAATGACTAAATGTTTCTTAAAGTTTACTTACATATCCACTTCTTATTTTTCATTCTCTGCTTCAATGAAGGTTGGTTTTGCATTCCACAGCTCATGTAGGAGGCTATGCAAGAACTCAGTAATAAAATATTAATGCTATCATCCCACAGGACATGTTGTTTATACCATCACAGATGCAGTTTACATCTCAGATCAACAGAGCAATTTTTTAAAAACCTCTTTTTAAAGCAGCAGTTGGCGTATAATTATAGTTGTCCACAGTAGTTATATCATACAGCAAATTAGGAAATATATGTCAGGACCCATTATTCTAATGGGGGTCTTGTAAGAGTTCTAAACAATGTAAGTAGATGCCAGACTTGCAAACTGATGACACTTTTTGAAACAATACCCTCAGTAGGGAGGAGAGAACGAAAATATTGTTGACTTGTACACGGCTGTCAAGTTAATGCTTCACAGGAACCCACGACACTAATCGCCCTTCTTGAATGCAAGTTCTTCCTTTCTTTAGCTCATAGTTATTCCTTAAGCACTCATTAGACCAGTGCAGCTGAAAATTGGTAAATCTGTTTTCCTTGTCAGCTACCGCCATTTCAGTCCTGGAAGGATACAAAAGAGACAGCACTGTACTGCCAATGCCACTTTGTTTCCTGCAGTATTTGTAAAGAAACATTTTGTTTTCAAACCCACTTGAAGTAAAGTAAGATCTTACATATTTATGCTCCATCAAATGCCCAGTATGTACAAGGACGAGAACTATAAATATTATAAAGCAGAGGATGGAAATTCTCCATCCTAAACAGCCATTTAAGTAGCAGATCTGGAGAAAGGCAACTGCTACATTTTTAGCAGTCATAAGTAGCAGAATTAACAAGGGAACCATTGTGATATGTGTAATGGCAATATTTATTTTAAGAAACTAAGAGTTCATCCTAATACCAAATTAAATTATGTACCAAATTAAAGTTAAGATCATGATTTACAATCTTTCAATGGGCTCTACTTATTATTCAACAGGGACTTGTCATACCTAATCTGAAGGGGTGAGTTTATGCAGATATACAGCTGCAGTCGAGTCAAACAGCACAGGAATGCAGAGTGGACAAGGGCAGGGAGTAAAGCTCCCTTAGTACTCTGTGCCTGCAAGCTGAGGATTATTTGAACAGTGATGAAGTGTTCTCAGGGGACATGTTTTAATTAAATTCTGCTCAGCTAAGAAGTTGGACAAGGACGCAATTGTCAACAAAAATCCCTTCCTGATGTGAGACTGAATACCGGCATCATGAGACCCCTACAGTGTCCCTCAGTATTTTGTTTTGGAGGAATGGCAGTAATATTACACGTTAACAGCGCAGAAGCTGGCAAGAACAGCGCTCTTCAGGCTGTGCTTACCGCCATTGCTTTTCCAACCTGTGGATTAGTGTGCACAACTCACCTTATAAGTGAGAAGGGGTGCCCAGGATGGCCATGCAGAACACTTGTAATGTGCCAGGAGCTCTTAGCTCTGATACGGTTTATGCAGCTCTGGTGAAGAGGTTTTCTTTCTGATTTGACATCACAAGTCCATATTATTTTTTTTTTCTTTACAAGGTTCAGCATAATGGAAAAACAGTAACACTGTATATCTTTGTCAGTGATCTAGATAATGGGGCAGAGTATATCCTCAGTAAGTTTGCTGATGATATAAATTTGGGAAAAGTGCTGAGGGACCTCAGCTCACTGGAGAAATTGGCTGACCCATGAAGTTTAGCATGAAAAAGTGCATAGTTTGAGACCTGGGAAGCAACAGCCTCAGACACCAACACATGCTGGGAGCCAACTAGCTGGAAAGCAGCTTTGCAGAAAAGGACCTGAGAGTCTCGGTGGACACCAAGAAGAACATGAGCCAACAATGTGTCCCTTTAGCAAAAAAACAAAAAAAAACCAAAACAAACAAAAAACACCAAAACAAACAAAAAAAAAACAA
>JAWWMP010000041.1:21512897-21590892 GCA_035047865.1 Dendrocincla tyrannina | reverse complement strand
TAGCAAAAAAACCAAAAAAAAACCCCAAAACAAACAAAAAACACCAAAACAAACAAAGAAAAAACAAACAAACAAACAAAAACAAACAAAAACAAACAAACAAACAAAAAAAGGGCAAGTGGTTAATGTTTACCTGGGCTGCATTAGGAGGAGTTACGGTAGCAGGCACAGTGAGGTGATCTTTCCCCTCTACTCAGCCCTAGTGAGGCCACACCTGGAGTCTTGCTCTGGACTCCTCATTACAGGAGCCAGGATGTGTTAATGGCGCTCTGAGCAATCTGGTCTAGTGAAAGGTGTCCCAGTCCATGGGAGGGGCATTGGAACTACATGATCTTTGAAGTCCTTTCCAACCCAGGCCATTCTGATTCTATGATTCTGTGATTAGAGAGAGTCCAGTGAAGACAACAGGCACACACTGAAACACAGGAGGCTCCCTCTAAACATCAGGAAACACTGTTTTTCCTGTGAGGGGTGCTGATCACTAACTCAGGTTGCCCAGAAAGTTGAGGAGTCTCCATGCTTGGAGATACTCAAAAGCCATCTGGAAATGGTCCTGGCTGTCTGGCTGTGGATGACCTAGTTTGAGCAGGGAGGCTTTTCCAGCCTCAAACAATCATTCTGTGGTTCTGTGATTCCAAGTAAGAGTCTCACACAGAAGACAGATCATTGCTAAACCAGAGGAAGAACGAAATAAAAGAACATGGCAAGCTAAGAGATGACAAGGGTGTGAGTCTCAATACAAGTTTGCAATAGCAAATCTCCACAGAAAAAGAGTTTCAAAGACAACCATGAGTCAAGGAACTATTTATCAGAATTGCAGTGTGACAGGATATTAGTAAAAGTACAGGCAATATAGAAAAAAAGCAGTCTTTTTCAGCAGATCTCCTGTGACTCACAGTCACAGACTGGCAGTATTTTCTGGGAAGTCAAAAACATCTTTTCTTTGCAGAAACAATTCCATGGAAACTCCACTCACTGAGTCTTGTAGATTTGATGTTACCCCACAGAGAGGTAGGCTGTACTGGAAACAAGAGATTCTGGGTATTATTCCAAGATAAAGCTCATTCTCATGAAGGGAAAGGTTGGTTTTGCCTACAGTCTTTGAAATTATTTTCAAAGACTTCACAATTATATATGCAAGAATCTGTCTCTGCATTTTCTCAGAAACTTTCATTTACATAGTTCCTTTGCCTTGCTTTCACACTCCCAAGCTCTCACCTTTTTCTTATGTAATACATTATTCACTATTTTAGAACTGATGCAGAAGAATCATATATTTCATCTCCAGGGCTTTTTGATCAGTCCCTCAGACTGAAATCTTTGTGTAAATGTCATGCACGTTGTTCAAGAGTGAGACTAACTTTTTCATATCTTCAAAACCATACCAAAAGATAGAGATTTAGTATTTGGGCCTCAGTATGCCTTGTCTGTGTGATATGCCTTAGCTAGAAACTCAGGCCTTGTATCTCCTCTTTAACATTCATATTTTGCCACACTCTCCACTCCAATTGTAATTAATGCATACATTAGACATCCACAGCTGCCCTGATTAGAGAGAAGTCATACACAGGTCCTCAAAGAATTAGAGCACTGGGAGAGTGATACATACACGTGGTGTAGAGTGGACATGATAAGCATAAGGGAAGTTCTGACGGGGAAAAAAAAATGGGTGTTTTAAACCAGTAACTGGTTGGTTTATACTTTGCATAAACTAAGTGTGGTTTCTTTTCTGATTTTCCTTAGCATTTTTCACGTGTCCTGGTTTTGGCTTGGATACAGTTAGTTTTCTGCTTAGTAGCTGGTACAGTGCTGGCTGTGCTTTGAATTTAGTATGAGAGTAATATTAATAGCACACTGATGTTTCAGTTGTTGCTACGTACTACTTACCCTAAGTCAAAGGCTTTTCAGTTTCCCATGCTCTGCCAGTGAGGAGGTGCACAGGAAGCTGTGAAGGAGCACAGACAGAACAGGTGACCTAAAATGGCCAAAGAGATATTCCACAGAGTGTCAGGCTCAGTAATAAACTGATGGAAGCTGGCTGGGAGTCATCAATCGCTGCTGTGAGGCAGGGCAGCAGTCAGTAGGTGGTGAGCAGTTGTATTGTGCATCACTTGTTTCTCATGGGTTTTATTCCTCTCTCTTCTCTTTCACGAAAAAGGAATAGTCCTTTTTCATTACTATTATTATTATCATTTATATTATTAACATTACTATTGTAATTACTATAATATTACTATTGCTATTTCCAGTTATTAAACTGTTCATCTCTCAACCCATGAGTTTACTCTTTTTCTGGTAATCGCCCCATCCCACTGGGGTGAGGGGAGTGAGCGAGCAGCTGCATGGTACCTTGTTGCTCGTTGGGGTTTAGTTCATGACAGTATGCCATCTCAGTTTTATATTTGAGAATACAGGAATTAGACATCATTGTTTGATTCAGACTTAGGCCAATAGAGGTTTTGTGACTTTGGTCACGGGATGAAAGTGTTTCACAATGAGAATAATCAGCCACTGAAATAATCTCCCCTGAGAAGTAGTGCATTCCCCATCATGGGCACTTTTAAGATTCAGATGGATAAGGTGCGGGGCCATCTTTTTTAGGCTGTGTTTTTGATAAGAAAGGATGGACCAGATTATCACTGAGGCCTCTTCCAACCTGGTATTCTGTGGTTCTATGATTGAATAGCCATAGAACTGTGTCAGAAAACTCTTAACACATGAAACTTGTTGCTAAAAGCCATATTGCATACACTAGATATAGTGCTGGAATAGCAAATATAAAGCAACTAGAAATTGATCATATGTAGTAATTTTTAGCAATTGCTTGCTCTAATTTTATTAATAATTGTGGAGTTTGATTTGCTACAGAAGTACGATCAATTTAAATGAACAAACAAACGGTACACAAGGTGTTTTGTGGTCATCAGTACATTCTGTGACCAGAATAGCTGACTGTGCATATGGATCTAATTCAAATGAGAACCAAAACACCAGAGAAATACTATAAAAGAATTAGACTATGATTTAGGGTTATGTGTGCTGGTGAAAGGTACACTATATTAGCTACACTAATATAAGGTGCAAATTTGAAAATCCTATTTTGCAGTAAGTTGCTGTGTAGATTTCAAGTGCACAGAGGTTTAGCATGTCCCATTGTAATAGTGCTGAGGGTAAGGAACATATACCTTCTTTCAAGTTCACAATTCAAGTTTAGGCACCTACATATTAGGACATAAATAGCAAGAGGGGGAGTTACTTTCTTCAGAATCCGCCAATGAGCAGAAAGGTACCTATTTCAGGCCATTTGTGTCATCCCTTCCCTTTCCTAACTGAATGCTCCAGCTGCTGGGCTACAAAATCAACCTTCCCTCTCCTTAGCTTCTTAAGGCTCAATGGTGCTTGAATTTTTAGCCTCGCCATGTCACAGCACTGGCAGGGTGAATGAAGAGGACTTTTCTCCTTCCCTTTTAAATATTCTCAGGCCTTGTCATGAAAAATGCAAAATACAGGTAATGAATAATTAATTTTTATTTTTTTTTTTGCTGAGAAGGGTACACAACTCATTTTGTGCCAAACACAGTGCCTGGCTGTAGCTGATGGGATATTGTATTAAAATGGGCATCACCTTGAATGTAATTGAAGGGCAGGAGGTGCAGCTGGAGGGCTTTGCTTTTATCTTGGTGCTGTGTGGTCTGACAGTCACTAGGCACATGCCATCTGGATCTGTGCCTTGGGAGGTCGTGGCAAGGGATAAGAGTCTGTAAATCCAAAATGCACTTTCATTTTGGTTCTTCAGCTTAGTCAAACTGACAGTGCCTTAGGGCAACAGCCAGTAATAGAATATTGAGGAAGCTTTTGGTGAAAAATTTCAGTATCTATCAACTCTAATATGGATTGGTCTCTTGACTTTGATTAACAACATTTCAGTTAGGTGCACAATAACATGTTTTAGGGAGATTTCCCCCTAATATCGTACAGGTTCAATTACAGGTCCAACTCTTTGCAGACTTCATAGAGGAGATTCTTGTCAGAAGATTTTTACTCTGAAGTAATTCAGTATATGTAAGAGTGTTTTCAAAAAAACCCAAACATTTACACTAAAGATAACATGTTTAGGGTAGCATGATTTTTTCCCTGAGTATACAATTGATAGTTTCCACCAAGAGGGAAAATCAAAGGAGAAGCAACAATAGACAAAAATTCATTGACATTTGATCTGCCCTCTGCAAATCTGGAAGTGTTGGGATTGTTGGGATTCTTAAATATTTGGGAATATTCGTGCTCAAGTCACTTGTGTGCATTCAGTTCCCTCTGAGGACTGGCTAATTTCCTGTATGTGAATGGTAGCATAACTCTGTGGCAGAAGATAATTGCTCCTCTGCACTGGGGAGATGCTTGATGGTTAAATGATGTTAGTCTGTGAGGAATACCATATTTTCCTTTTGATCCTATCAGAGTAGCTTCTTGCTTAAAATAAATAAATGGACCAAAAATCATTCCTCTAATTTATTGCAAGTGTGATAAAGTATGCCAGATCCCTTCCTCCTTGAATTATTTTACTCACTAAAAAGAAAAAAATACTATATTTGAAGGTGTAAAAAGTACTCTACATATTTGATTCCTGGGTGACAAAAGTAAGAAACATGCTCTTCAAAACCATTTCTGCTTTCCTATATGTGGAAATTAAAGATTTTTTTTTTCTCCATGGAGAAATGAGAAAGAAAAATGATGACACTAATCTTCATGGAAGAAGATTGTGCATTAGATTGTGTAATTCTGTATATTAGCCATGGATGAAAAAAATGTCTTAAGCCATTAAAGAATGCAGTGAATTTGAATTTAATATTAATATGAAAACTTCCCCACTATGAACTTTTGTCTCAGAAGTAGTAGGTTAGGAGAGAGTTTCTATTTGTTTCTCAATACAAGCAGTGCAATTAATTCTTCATTTCAGAAAATATGAATTAAAAAACTGTGCTTCTATCAGCAGTAAGGCAGCATGTTAGGCAAGTTTTATCGGAAGACTGAAAAAGGTACAAGAACTTACCAGCTGAGAGATGCATCTATTGAGATGGATGTGAGATCACAATTGCTGAGAGATGCATGAATTGTGTGCTTCTGTCACAGCTGATGCTGCTTCTGTCCTCATTTCAAATAGTTTTCTCTGTAGGAGAGAATGGAAAAGTTATGTAGGTAAATGCTGTTAATGGCAGTGAGTTCCCAGTCTGAGGTGAGGTACACCTAATGCTCAATATCTTTTAGCTATGCACTCTTGAGAATAACTGCTTAGTATTAAAAGTGACTTTGAGAGTTCTTTATGCTGAAAGATTTTAAAAGCTGGTTAGGCCTTTTATACGTTGGCAAAGGAAAAAAAGAGATGTGCACAACTTGCTTATGCAAAAAATACCTGGGAGAAATACCTACTGTGTAATTTACATAATGCTGTTATCACATCAAGACTGTTTAAAACATCTCTCAGTGGAAGAGTTGATAAAAAGTGGTTTTGAGGACATGATAATCTCAAACAAGACTAATCAGGTAATAATATTATTTAAATTTAACGTGGAATATTATCAGAGGAAGAGTTGTGTACATCTACTGACATTGCTATGGCAGTTGTGAAAGTATCTGTTACAAAGTTGGAACCATAATGGTAATGCTGAAATTATACACACTCCAAATAAAATAATGGCATTAATGAAAGAAGGTCTGTGGAATGTTAGGAGGAGGTTGGTTTTTAATATTTTTTTAAGGATTTTCATTTATTTTAGGGAGGTAAAGGAAAAAGAATGAAAGTCTGCTATTGTAGTCAAAATCCTTGCTAAAAGGCCATTTTATGAACTAGAATTGTCTCTCTAAAATAAAAAATAAAGTATGCTAAGGAATTTTGTAGATAAGCACACATACAGCTATGGCTCTGTGTAAGAAATCCATATGGCTCAATGTAATACTATATAACAAATTCCTGCCCATCACCTCCTCTTATCCTTACCATTATGCAAACATAATATGTATTGAAATTCTCATAGAAATGTGGTAGAAAATCCTGCTTAAATATGCCAAAAAGTAATCCAAATTTCCTATAGTAATATATTCTTCTGGAGATATGTAGGTGCTTCATTTTATAAAAATTGAAACTGTGAAAATGAGAACCTGGGGAGCAAAAAAACAGAATTAGTGGTATGTCCTTTTGGACGCTGGGGTTGTTTATCTGCTGGCAGCCACAGAGATTGACTGGCCAGTGATTTAATCCAGTAGGATTTTATTCTTATATTTGTCTTGCTTCGGTTTATATCTGTCTAGTCTTTGCTTTTCCTGATATTTGTGTTATTCTTGACAGTTGAAAGAAATGCTTTTTTGCTATTCAGAGGTAAATACTGACCTTTTTCATGGCTATTTGTGTGACTTTTGCTAGTTCCACTAGTGTTGTTCAATAGTGATTTTTTTTGTGTATTCATGGCTGATCTGATTCAAAGACCAGAGAACCTACTTATGATTTATTTATATAATTCAACAGGCTTTGGATCAGAACTTATGACTGTGGCTTTTATGAAATGTATTATTCTTGTAGATAGGCTAGTGCTGACAGAAGTTATTTTCCTAGGTGGTAGCAACATAATAGTGCATGTGTTTGATAACAAGAAGAAGAGCCCCTGTAATATGCCCCCACAGGACTTCTCATGGAACTAAATGGACTTCTCATTAACACTTACTGGAGGGAGGGAGGGAGGGAGGAAGGAAGCATAGAGGGAAGAAAACAGGGGAAAGGACAGAAGAAGGAAAGAGGAAAGGAAGAAGGTCATACTGCAGTAGAAGAGAGAAGGAAACCATATAGATTTTCTCAGTGAAAGCCAACATTGTTAGATCTGTTGAGTTGAGAATGAGAAGTTTATATCCTCTCTTCTAAAACACAGCATTGCATTTTGTTTCTCTAATGAGTGCTTGGTTCTGTTACCCAGGATAATTTCTAAAATACAGCAGAGCCTACTTCATAGTTATAAGGAGTGAAAAGTGAAGACTGACAGAGCACCATCGTACAAGTCATTAGACTTAGATGGTGATCTGTACTCTGGCTAAAATGAAGTTTCTTGCTGCTGAAGATGAATGTCATTCTGCTCATCTCCTGGGACTATCACTTAGCAGGCAGGTGCTAAATGCTGCATTTGAAGCAGATTATAGCTTCCTCTTTCTTTGCTCCAGCTGAGAGTCTTTTAAAGTGCATTTTTTGGTCTGTTTAAAATTGATGCCAGCTTTTCATCTACACAATTTTTTTACTATGTATGTGTTTCATATGCAGCCATTCCATTTGTGATAGAATGGTACTTACGTGATATGGGTCAGAGAGAGCTACCACCACAAGCTTCATTTACACCCGTGTTCACCAACAGAAAGACAATATACATCCACTTGTTCTCTGTGCAGTAGTCATAAGTTTGGGAGTAAGCCTTACTTCCAGGAAGTACAGCTGAACTATTCATGGGGTTGAACCATGTTCAAAAAATATTGCTTTTACCTTGCAAATCAGGAGTGGCTTTAGGGGGCAAAGCTTGTGACTGTCCCATTTTATTCTTCTTTCCTTGCTAGCAACATGTGAAACAGCTGAAAAACAAGTTGAGAGTCCTCTTCTTGTGGGAGACCAAACAAGCCATTGTCAATGCCATGACATACTGACAGCTAATTAAACAATGCAACTGCACAGTGTATGAAATGAAGCCATAGGGCATGTTCCTTGGTGCTGTTCAAAAGGCATTCATTGCCTATATGTTAGCCTGAAATTGAGTCAGTTCCATGTATTCCAGTTCAATTTTCAGCTCTGATTATTTGTAATCTTGTCATTCAGCAGTGTTGTATTCAGTTTCACTCTCTTAAGTATTACTAAAGGTGAAGGAAATAATTGCTACAATCTCAATTGCTTAGACCAAGGTTAGAATTAATCATGGCTTCCAGTTAGGGCTTCATATATAGTCAAGAATGAAATAAAGTGGGAGGAAGAGTGTGTTTCTTTTTACTGGACATTTTCTTGTTTGGTGCCAAATTTCCTTCCTTAATACTTTGTTGAAAAATGTAACATAGATCTTAACACTACAGTAATTATTAAAAATTTCATGGAAAGTTTTCATTATATATCACTACAGGATTCTCTAGCTGCAGTTATGTGCAAATTCAGGAGCAATGAAATGAGAAGAAGAGAAAAAGGTAGAATGAGTTTCTCCTGTATTCCTCCTCCGAGTTTAAACAGCTATCCCACTGAGTGCCCTGCGGATGGAGCACAGTGATAACCTGTATGCCTCTAGCATAGAAGTATTTGATTGTATATTTTCTAACTAAACTGCAATGGCCATATCTTTTAGGAAATGAACAGAGAAGAAAAGGAACTGCAAACAGTTGCTATTATGAGAGCTGTCCATTGGCATTTATCCTCCTATGCAGTTTGCTCACTAATTCACTTAGTCTGTGACTCATTAGACTAACTCTCAGGAAGAAAAAAATACCAGAGAGCCACTCTATTAATAATACTGATTACAGTTTTCCGTTGTATCTCAACAACTGTAGTTTATTCTATCGGGATAAAGTGAACCCCCCCCCCAAAATTTTTCTCACTCAGTTGCTTTTTGACTATTTTTTTGAGCAATGTCTCTGTGACTGCAGATGTGAAGAAAGCGTAAAGTTTACATTCAAAAAATAAGCAACCAAAAGATGAAAGAAAGAGCCATAGTCTGAAGATAGAAAAACATTTCATCAGAATTTTCCTGACACATCTTCGGTGATAGATTTTAATAACAGGTAAGTGGTCCAGCAAATTTTAAATGAGGATCAAAGAAGATTAACATAATAGGGTTCAGCTGAAGACAGATTAGTGCTGTGCCGTCTTTCAGGGTACTTTCAGAAACAGCCCATATTTCTGTGCAAATATACACAATACAAAGAATACAGTCTAGATATGCTGATACTTAGATTAAAAAATGACAAGTCACTAAATGGAATAATAGATTAGATGTTTTGGCTTGCCTGAATAAGTCTAGTTGCAAAACAACTAGAATTTTTTGTTGGTTCTGTTTGTTCTATTTGAAATATTACACCTTGGATTAAGAAAATATGTTGAATTAATTTCTCTGGCACTATGAGTGCCAAAAAATCCATGGGATAAATATATCTCACTTCTGCTCATTTAAAAGCATATTGCATAACTAGTGTTGAACTTTGAGGGTTTAACTGCTATTAAATGTTTTTGGAGTGGACAACCAGTTGCTCCGTGGGCTGACTCTCTAACCAAACCAGTCCAATTTCATTTTTGAACACTCGACCTAGACATGTTGGCAAGAAATCCAGTCTTGGAAAACCTACAAGCAATTAAATCACAGAGACAGCCATAATACGTGGCTAAGCCCAAACCTGGAAGCCAAGCCTCCTTCTCTATACCTATGACAAGTAATTTCATCCACTAAATTCATGAATTTTCTCATCTGAAGAATTTTTATAAACTTTGTGAGACTGATCACAGTCAGGCTGTGGGGGTAATTGGGACTTTTGGAGGGGAAAACAAAAACACAAAAATGGTTACAGTGAAGATCAAGATAAAGCAGAAGTGATGTCTTCTACTCAATAAGTAAAACCTAAGACATCCATTTTTTTATGACCGTAATATTTCCCTAGAAATGGCCTTTGGAATACGAGCTACAGTAAGATTCACAAGATTTGTATTGGCAGAACTTCTCTTTTTTGGCCAGTAGTGCATTTATCCAGGTTGAGAACTGAAATAATTTTTCTACCTTGGAGATTTAGAGACTGCATTTTGCAAGGTTTGGTAGTAAGCTAAATGCCATAGTTATTAACGGTATGAAACTTCCTGAGGTCTATCTCCTCTGTTCATCCAGTTTGGATGCACTGTCTATATAATGAAGCAGAAATAAAGAGGGAAGAAAAGAATGAGCTCTATCGTTTGATGTTCACAGCAATATTGATTTGGCATCTAAATTTAAATTTTGTCCCAGTATAAGTACCCCCATCTTGTCATGGCCTTATTTCTGATTTCTCATATCTTACATAAAGCGTGTTTGCTTAAAAAAAAAAAAAAAAGAAATCACTTAACAGTTCACAGTGATAAGTCAGTAACATTTTTTGATAAGGCAAATCCATTATTAACAGTCCGCACAGAAGGGTTATCTTTAATCTCCTGTATGTATCCAATCTATATTTATAAAAGTAATTTTAACCTCATGAAAGCAAAAGCTGATGAAAAATAGAAAGAAATAAATTACATAGAGGTAAAGAATCCATCTCTCCTTTCTGCTGCCTTTCATCTACGACATAAAACCAAGGGTTCACATCCATTTAAATTACTAAAGGTCTTCCCTGAGTCTCCTTTTCTCCAAGCTAAACAGCCCCAGCTCCTTTAGTTGCACTCATAAGACTTGTGCTCCAAACCCTTCACCAGCTTTGTTGCCCTTCTTAGGATACATTCCAGCACCTCAATGTCTTTCTTGTAGTGAGGGCTGAAGTGGAGGCCAAAAGAAGTGGATGCTTCTTGTAGGGGTGGGATCATATGGACTATGAGGAACACAATTAGGTATGCCCATTTCCTGGAAACAAAGGGTAGGAAAATTTTCTTTAGACATTCTGCCCTCGGCAAGATTGGCAAGGGTTATGATATAGGCAGTCCTTCATTAACTTTTAATCTGCCAGGTTTATTTTCCTTTTTTTGTGATTTGTCACTTACTTGTTCAGAGCTGACAGCTTTGACAAACGGTGCTTCCTCTGTGTAGATACATTTTGCACATTTTTATTCTCCTCAGATTTCCAAAGCACAGTTTTGGGGAATTAATTTTCAAAGTTCACTTTCAACAATATTTTTCAAAATGGCTGGCACAGCTTTGATTTATGATTTCCATCATAGCACCTATAGTAAAACAATCTGTTCTTGTTTAAAAACATTCCGTTCTTTTGCTTTTACTTTTGCTTTCAGCAAGTTATGTAAACTGCAGCAGTTTCACCACCTGCTGCCTACACCAAATGCATTTATGTTAGCATTTTAGTTTTGGATCAGGAGTGGACTTTTGAAGTGAATCTCCTGTCTGCAACCCACTTGCCAAGCTTTGGTTCACATGGTGGAGTTGTCTCACAGTGTGTGACATGGATTCATCTTAACTGGTACTAAACAGGAGATGTGCTGCAGGAGAGTACCTTACACCCTTCAGCAGCTGATGAGCATTCAGCCCATGGGACCAGACAATGTTAGGCTGAGGTAAAAACCTTCTGAAACACATATGGTATGGAGATCTGGTCCTCAGCCTCAACCGTTTCACTCTATAAATCTACTCCTATTTGCTAATATAGACACAACCAATATCTGCTTCAACATTTGCAGAATTCATGCATAAATACGTATTTTGCTGCTCAAATGTAGCTTGAATCAACATGACCAGACTCCAGTTCTTCATTCCTTCTCAAACTCCATTCCTTATGAGATTCCTCATAATCCGTTCCTGCACCAGACCACAGCCTGCCATTGATTTCCTGTACATTTTATTCCATTTTTTTTTAATCAACGCTACAACTTCGCACTGTCTTCTGGCTTGAGCAGAGATTACTATGGTTATCAATAGCTTCACGCTAGGAATTTGTTTATTACACACTTGAGCCACAGGTAGTGACTATCAAGTTTCAACTTAAGTTCTAGATACAAAACCAAAAAAATTATAACTATGGAAGTTGGAGGGAGTTTATAGTTTCTCTAATTTTAATTTATTTGTTTTTATTGAACTTGATAGTGGATAGTAGGGAATGTAAAGAGTAGTAGGGAAGATAGAAGGGAATTTAAAGAGAAGATGCAAACATGGAATAACGACATTCATCAAAAGAAGCATGGAAAAAGGTACCCAAAAGCACACTAGTGGGAGAGAGAGAAAATTAGTCTTTTCAGTCCATTCTAATGTCAGTGGTGGATAGAGCAGAATAAGGGACATGAATGTTGGAAAATGATTTGTGATGATGTTCTGAAGGAGAGACTGCAGGTGAGGAATGGGATTGGCTATGTCAATGGAAAGAGAACGGAGATTGCTGCTGCCTTGGGGCAACAGCAGGAGTCTGGGGAAGTCTAAGGCAAAAGGAGCAAAAAGAAATAGAGCATGGAGCAGGGAGCGCATCCTAACTCCAGGGTATGGCTGTTGGCAACCAGCTCAGTGCAAACTGGCAGAAACTTGCCAGGGAGGGTTCTAGAGTTTGCTGCAGCTTGGAAAGTCACTGAGCTGTCTGAAAGCAGACCTGGAACAAGGGTCTGTCTGCAAGGATGGATGGAGCAAGCTGAGAATTGTTATTTCTGTCCTTTCTGACCCTGTTTGGAGGATTTTCTGTTTAAAAGTTAATTATTTAATTTCTATATAAATAAAATTGGCTTTTTGGTTTTAAAATCCTTTAATATTTATTAGAAAATTCACTATAGAAAACCTGAACAGATTCTTCTCCAAGTATTTGTTGACTTGGGCTCGGAATTTCTTAAAGGAAGCTTTTGAGAGGGGTGAAATATTAGCCACTCTTTTCTTATGAAAGTGTAATAGAAATCAGAATAGTGCATTATTTTCCCAGGTGATAAATTATAACTGACAGGTAATGTCCAGGACAAGTGTGACTTGAGGAGGAGCTGCAAGCTTACTCCATGTGTCATTCCCAACGGGACCAGTGCTTCTTGATAACAGGGCTCTATTCCCCATCTGAAGGATATGCACATTCGTAATCCTGTGACTTGAATTCACTTTGGGTTGCTTGGTTTTTGTGCCTAACAGTTCCTTCTGTTGCTGTTTATAAGAAGTAAATGCATTTCTACACCGTCTGACCTGCAGTAATTCTGATGCAGCAAGGTGATACTGGTAACTCGCTTGACTTGTTGAATAATTTAGCACAGGTTTGTTTCTAGGTAGCTGGCTATCCAGATGAGCATCTTGTATTACTGCCTATTGTCATGGTTACTGGACTGGCTTAATCTCTTCTCCCCTCTCTTGAGTTTTCTAGAGTGTAATATGAGGGCTGTCCTTTCCTGGGTTACAATATTGAAAATCTTCACTGACAGACTGGAATGTTGCACTGTGGTCTGGAAATGACCATTGGTTTGTTTCAATATATCTAATAGAATAAAATATATGCACAGGATGCACTAACATTAGCTCTTAACTGCTAGTAAGTGGGAAGCTAACTGAAGCAATTACATTTTTCTAGGTCTGTGCAGTTAATTATTTGTTTTAATTAGGCCTTTGAGGAGTTACCAGAATTCCCTGTCTGGAAAAATATCTGTATGTTTGCAAACACATAAATATACACAAACTACTGTCTTACTATATTAGTATGTTATATAAACAAAAGATTGTCAGAGCAGATGCTAAGGCATCATACTGATTTGTGGAGTATTTGTGCATTTCTTATGGAAAATAATCAAGTCTTTGGTGAAGGCCATGCTGTCTGTATCCATGTAATCTAGGTCTGAACTGGCCCCAGCGATGTGCTGTGCAGCCCCTGTGCCCTGGGGAAGGTGCCTTGCTGCAGTGCAGGACCTCGCACCCGCTCTGCCCAGCAGAGGGAGAGAGATGGCTGGAGTGTGAGCACACAGCACGCCGTGGGCACAGCCGGGCCATGCAACCAGGATCTCCAGACACAGCATTGCTAATCTTTTTTCTTTTTCAGGGTAAAATCACTTTATCTTTCCCCCTCTGTGTAAGGAATTTTTAAAACATCTTGCTGCATAGCTGACTCCATTGGGCAAAATGAGCATTAATGACATTGGTATGGTTAATTTATTTGGAAAGGATAGTTTTGCAGCAATTCTAAGTTTTTTTACATGCTGATTTCTTTAACCTGAAAACTTTTTTTTTTACTTACATGTATTGTGTATGGGGGGTCTGATGTTGTCCAATGCTTTCTTTAGAGATTCATAAGAATGTATGTATGAGGTCTAAAGTGATCAAAATGTGACACCTGTTGAATGTAGGATGCAATGGTAGCTGTGCGAAGTGTTGCTACTGGCAAAGTCTACAAGAAGGGCAGGTATTCTGATCTCAGATTGCAAACTGTGTTTTGACTTCACCATTATAAAAAATATGTGGATGCCTGTTTAGATTTGAAATGTATTTACCCCAAATATTTTGATTTCTAGGAACTTTGAACCAAAAGAACTGGGGCAAGAAATATTCAGCCTGTAATGGTGCCAAACAATCGCCTATTAATATAGATGAAGATCTTACCCAAGTAAATGTGAACCTGAAAAAACTTAAGTTTCATGGATGGGAAAAGGAAACTTTGGAAGATACTTTCATTCGCAATACTGGCAAAACAGGTAAAAAGTCAGGTTTCATGTTGGGAGTAAAATGAGATCAGAAAAGTGATATAGGATAGACAACCAAGCAAAGACTTGTAATGAATCTTTTTCATTTCACTTTTCCTTAGCTAGTGTATTCTGAATTTATCTATTTAATAATAATAATAATAACAGAACAATGATGACAATAGATAAACTTAACAGAGAAATCACACAAATGAAGATTATGTGCATGGACAGATGGAGCCATAGCAATCCTTTTGTCGCTATCTTCCCATCATAGGCACTTCATTGAAACTAAACAGTAATTTGGCGTTTGCTATGAAATAATGGTAATTATTATTACTTTTATAGACTCTATAATGAATATGCAAAAGTGATTTTTCAAAAGTATGACTAAATTACCTACTAACATGAAAGCACTTCACGGATGAGTTGAAGTTTCAAAAAACTCAGAATGGGATTCATCTCAACGACACATATACACATATAATGTAGAAACTTGCAACTGAATTACTCATGTAGACTTCTAACAGTCAAAGAAGAGGAGTAGGTGCTTTTATGGTCTGATTTGTCTTTCCAATCTTAGAAATGTATTTTAGAAAAAAGTGATTTATAACTACGAGTGCCTATTTCTCCCTGACATAAAAGAAGCTTATGGGGGCATTTAAATTGTCAGACAAATCTTTTTGCAATCACTTATAAATGCAGGATAGCAGAAACTAAAAGCTTCTTGTTAGAAGTACTGTTTCTTGTTTGGGCTTAAGTGTAGAGGAAGTAACCTCTTAACAAGTGTCTTTGCATCCTACCAGTTCCAGTGTGACCCGTAGACCTGCCTGTTTAGTTGATTTAGTTTAGTTTCGTTTCATGTAGTTTAATTTGGTTTAGCATTGTTGTTCCTAATTTCTGTTCTTGGCCCTGTCATGTACTTCCTACATTCTACTCCACAGATTGCTTCTCTCTTGCCCTACTCGCTGAGATAAATAGTGCATTTGTCTTTTCGAGATGCCCCTGAGAAAACAATTTTTCAAAGTCCTTGAAAGTGAACTGAACTCTTCCTAGTCTACAAAAATTCAGATATTATACAAGGAACTGCTAAGCTCATTAAAATTGTCGTCAAGGTTTTAGGAGGGGAATGCAATGAAACTGAAATGCATTAGTGCTCTTTTTAGCAAGACATCCAGCAATTCACAATAGCTGGAGATGGGAAAACCAAAATGTGGGATTTCACTCTACTCCACCCTGTTCATTCTCTCCAGAAGACAAATGCTCAGTCCCATATATAGTTTTTGTACGACTGTGCCCTACTGAAGACCTGTCAGCACCTTTTCCCATGGGAGATGGCTCCACAGCTAAGGGGTCTCACAGTCAGGACAGTCCTCCTCGGAACTGGCTAAAATTTTCTTTTCTCATGTTGCCTCATGATTTATATACAGAATTATGGTAGAAATGGGGTGTGGGTGTGTATTTTCCTGTTTGTTAAAAACACAGTTGCTTTCAAGAAACTGTGTATTTTCTTGGACAAACAGCATGGTGGCTAAGCCAGTTTTCTGAGTTTTTTAGAGTAGTTCTATGTCTATTGTCAGTTAACAGGAGACCAGCTGCACTTCATTAAATTACTATTTTATGAATTTCCGCATGAAATGAAACATTTTCTCCATGCTAACAGTGAATTGCCACACTTATTACTTAGTTTAAATAACCAATTTCCTGTCAAATTGCTTATGAAGTAACAGTGAAATAATAGTATCGTATTTACCTTCTAGCCCCCAATACTGAAATATGATAGTTATAGATGCCTTGGCTGGCACTTATATTGACACTCCTTTTTCTCCCTCTCAATTTTGTTCAGTGGAAATTAACCTGACAAGTGATTATTATGTAAGTGGAGGTGGGTTAGACACCATATTCAAAGCAAGCAAGATCACTTTTCACTGGGGAAAATGCAACGCATCATCAGATGGATCAGAACATAGTTTAGAAGGACAAAAATTTCCTCTTGAGGTAAAGTACAGATTATTTTGATTATTTCAACAATTTACCATTCTGAAAAATTGATACTCTTTACTAAATACCTTTGTCTATCTCTTTATTTAAGTCTTTCTGCAAGTATAATCATTCACTTAAATCCAAATTAATAGTATCCAAATGATGGATTTTAGAAGGGCAGCATAAGGTGTTAGTCCGTGGCATGCTGGGAGTGTCCAAACTGCATTTTTGCACATGTTCTAAGATGACATGAGATGTTCGTTCTGCTAATCTGACAAAGTTCAAGCTCCCACTAACAGTTAAGCTCCTATGAGTTGGACCCATCATATTCCACATCAGTTCATTGTTTATAGTGTAAATGGACTTCTCAAAGCTAGGGCTATGCTGAAAGCCCATGGAAGCTGCTGGACCCCACAGAGACAAAGCACAGCCCATGTCACTGGGTGGAAAGAGCTGACAGTGTTGTGACAAGAACAATGTGAGAGCAAGTCCCAAGTGCAGCCACACTCACAGGCAGCCTGGCCAGCTTACCCCTGGCTGGTTTGGCAGAACAGCTTTCAGTAGCATGGGAATGGGGTAGAAGAGAGGAGCAGGTCTCGTGGAGATCCACAAGGGCATTCTGCAAGCCAAGCTTTCTACCCTCAACATGACATTGTGGTCATTTTCCAGTTGAAAGGATATAGTTGTGGCAGGAAACTGTGCTGTCCCTCATTCCAAGCACTTTGGACTTCTGTGTGAGAGCAAGGAATAGTGCCAAGGTTGCCTTATATATGGGGCAGAGCTGTGTCCAGGAGCTTTCCCAGGCAAGTGTCGTTTCCTTTACCTCATTATCCATTCAGAAATTGTCACTCACACTCCACCAGTCCTGCCAAGACATCGAAGAAAATATTGTCTTTCATCATCATCTCATGGAAGGATAGTCGGAACTGGACTCTCCCCTATTCGTGTTGGTGACCCAGCACTGGAGGGCATTTTTCAGCTGCATCTGAAGAAAGAGAGAAAGGAGTGCAACAAAATCAATGCTCATGATAGCAGTCAGATGTGGGCACAAGGTGCCTGGTAATCTTATACTACCAGTGCTTCTCTACACTTCCTGCAAGGCAGATGCAGCAGAGACATCTTAAAGCGTTATTCATATTTTATCACTGATTTCAAGATTCATCTCACCTGAGTACTCTAGATCATGTGTCCAGTATCAGCAAGTTATCTCAGTTTACTATATTATCCATGGAAAGCATTGTGCTCCTTGAAAGGGGAACTCCTGCATACTTAATAGTTTTCCAGAAGTTTTTAGATAGTCAATTGCTGATGAATTCCATTCTTTATCTTCAGATAATGCATGTAAGATAGAAAAAAAATCCATATATTTGTATTTAATTTTTCTGTTTGGATGTGGTTTTTTTTCAAATTTGGAAAATAAATAGCTACCTTTTTAATTTTTTAATTTATATATATATATAACACTTGAATAATTTGAATATATTTTTATTTGCAGATGCAGATCTACTGCTATGATGCAGATCAGTTTACAGATTTTGAAGAGGCAGTTAAAGGAAATGGAAAGTTAAGAGCTTTATCAATTTTGTTTGAGGTAAACAAAATGTATCTTTGTGTCACTTAACAAGCCTTGAAACACAGATGTTCAAACTGAACTGATTCCACTGTGTAATGACTGAGTTAAAAAATTGCATATATCTTTCTAATTTATTCTGGCAGAAAAGCAAATGGGCAAAATGTTTGCGGGGCTTTAAGTTATCTGTAATTTTGGTAGTAAATTTTAACTTTCATATTTTTTGTGTGAAGCTTGCACTGTTACAATATGCAATTTCTTTTTAACAGATTGGACTCGAAGATAATCCAGATTATAATGCAATCATTAATGGAGTAGATAGTGTTAGTCGTTTTGGTAAGTTTGCCTCCATGTTTTCTTGATTACTGATTAGACTAAATTCCATTTCAGTGTGGTTATGAAACCATCAAGGAGCACAGTTCTCTATTGCTTAGCCGTGTCTATTTTTTTAGACATTGCGAAAGGTATCTGGATAAACTGAAGAGCTTGCAATCACCAACTGCATGGAATTTAACATGAGCAAGTGCCAGATTCTGCACCTGAGACCGTGTAATCCTGACTATGTGTACACTCTAGGGAATGAGAGTGTGGAGAGCACCCCTTTGGAAAAAGATCTGAGGGTTTGGGTTTTCGTATTTGGTTTAAGTAATGGATTAAGAGTCAGCAGTACCCTGGTAGCCAGAGGGCCAGCTGTGTTCTGAGGGGCATCAGGCACAGAATCACCAGCTGGTCGAGGGGATTGTCCCACTCTGCTCTGCACTGGTGCAGCCTCACCCTGCATCCTGTGTGCAATTTTGGGTGCCACAATATAAGAAGGACATCAAGCTATTAGAGAGGGTGCAGGGAAGGGCAACCAAGATTGTGAAATGTCTTGAAGGCATGACTTACGAGGACTACTTTGTTCAGCTTGGAGAAGGGGTGCCTCATCACAGTCTACAGCTTCCTTAAGGGGGGCAGCAGAGTTGGATTTACTGATCTGTCTGAGGTGACCAGTGATAGGACCCAAGGATGTGGAATAAAGCTGCATCAGAGGGAAGTTCACATTGGACACTAGAAAAGGTCCTTCACTGAGATGGTGATCTGTCACTGGAACAGGCTCCCCAGAGAAGTAAGTGGTCGTGGCACCAAGCATCTGGATGATGCTCCTAATCTAAATCATTTAGTTTTAGGTAATCCTGTGAGAAGCAAGGAGTTGGACTTGATGATCCTCAAGGATCTCTCTTCCAACTTGAGATAGTCCATGTTTCTATGATTTGTTTACCACAAGACTGAGTATTCATAACAATAGAAGCAAATGTAAATTAATAGCTCTTAAATATCATGAGAAATTTGCAACTGTTTAAATGCTAAATCCAGATAAATCTGATTTATTACATGAGTCTTCTTAATCACACATTTCAGCATTTTTATATCTTGTTGGAAGCCAGATGACACTTGCAGCTATTCAGAATGGGTCTTACAAGAGTGAGACTATATGAATATCACTACTGAGTAGATTCAGAGGAGGAGAATTCTTTTTTTCAGCATCTCCCATGTAAATCTGAGTAATCCAATTATACTGTATTTGTAGTAGCATTATTAAAAACAATTGTTAACAATTTTTTGTTTAAGAAGTGCTCTGATGTGGTTGTTCCTCAGAACACGTGAACTCCAATGCGGTGCATGAAGAGATCTGGGCTCTGTTTCTAACTCAGTTGCACAGCGGCTTTGCAGAAGAATGAATATGAATGAGTACTGTCTTGAACAGGGATATTTTCTTACATCATGTCCATCACTTTAAGTAAACTGTCTCAGTTTTCCTTTATGTAATGAAGCTCGATTTTTGTAAAGCTCCTTTAGATTGATAGGTTGAAAGTGTAAAAAGCTGTTTTAAAAGCTCTTAAAAGTATGACACTGAAATCAAGACTTTTATTTTTTCTCTCGATAACAAACACTATTCAACAAATATGAAAGGTAGCAACTTGCATGAATTATAAAGGCAGAGGAGGTGGAAATATAAAGCAGTTAAGATTCATTACTTTTGTATGCCATCTTCTGTGAAACAGAAAGGAGAACAAGTAATACATCAAGGCAGATGCTGTCCTACAGCCTTGGAAGGAGGTGTAAAACTATCAGCAGCAAGATTTAAGATACAGTTACTACATGGCACTTCAACAATGAGTAGAATATAATTTTCTTGAAAAAATGCAAATAAGCTCAGAAAATTCAGGTCATGAATAATCAAGCTGTTTCTTCTGAAGAAAGGTGAATAGCAGACAATCTGTCTTTGTGATATACATAAATTGTCCTTGTCAGTCATATCGGTATTGTGTTTATTTGAATCTCAGTTGCTGAGTTCTCAAGCTCTGCAGAGGAGCACTCCTTTTCCTTATGGACATACTCTCATCATTCTTTGTAGGCGTTTAATTTTAAAATCTATGTTGTCAATTACATTAATGGGCATTCTAAAATCCAAAGTTGCAAAATGTATGGCAGAATTCTTACTATGAATGAGGAGTTTCATATTCCTAAGCAAGGACTGGCCATTCATTTTTATTGACGGAGGAATGTGTTAACAAGGTGCATACCAGATAGCAATGTTGGCTTCTGTCTGAAGATTGATTAACATTTTGACAGAACAAACGGAAGGATGGGCTCTGCTTGACACTGCTAAATGTTCTCTTTTCATGACATATGGATGAGAGGGGAGGAGCCAGCTCTTAAACCTTAACTCAGTAGAGCAGTCACTGTATAGAAGAAAAGCACCAATCACCTGTAATAAACTGTTAATGTAATGTCACCAAATGTGTAAGGAATTCTGAAGACAAAGATCAAAAACATGTACAGGGCTCAGGACGTAACATATCTATAAAACCACAAGTTAATGCAGGGTCTGAAAATTCATTAGATATTTAGAAGAGAATATTTACCAAATAAGGAAAAATTCAAAATCAGTAACTTTTAATTGAAATGAGGTATGTAAGGATGTACACAATTCCAGGGTATGAAAAACAGCATTATTTTGGATGCACCAAACAATAAGGGAGATAATTGCCACAGACTAAAAAAAATCTGCCTTGTTGAAGTTCACACCATTTATGCCAATTTCTGGACCCCATTGCCCAAACCAGAAGAAACTTAACTTTCTGTGGATAGGCTTTCAGCAATTCCTCATGCTTGCTCGCAGCTGACAAGGTGCCAGGTAAGATGCTGACCATTTTCACAGGACAATAAACAGAGTGGTCATACTCTCCTGGAGGATGTCTTTGCATACTTCACTGCTTTGTGTTACAGTTTTTTGCTGTCTTATCAACATTTAAAAAAAAAAAAAACAACAACACAACTGATCCACAGAAATTTTGCTGCTGCTGCTATCACGAGTAGTATTAACTCTCAGGTTTAACATGGTGACAGCTCCCCAGTCAGTGATTTTTTGCAGCAGTTGGATCCTGCAAGAAACTCAACAACTTGATTAAACTCAGGGACAATACGAAGCCATGTCATGAAGCCTGGTACAAAGGTTTAACATATTTCTTTTTCTTTGGAATTGAAGAGTGAGACAAAGATTTAGCATCTTGGACATTTATGAGTAAGCTTACAGATGAACAATTACAGATTAGTTGTTACTGGAGTAAGTTATTGCACCTTCCCAACTAAACAAAGTTGGCTTTGAAGTACACTTATTCAAAATAAATAGAAAAGGCTCTGCAATTTATTTGTATGTTAGTCTCTCAGGAGATTAAATTTTGAATAGCCTCAAAATCAGCACGTTCCTATAATGGTAACTCTTGCAGAGTGTGATTTCTATTTATCCATTGCTTCATCTTATTCTGTTTTATTTTTTGTTTTCAGGAAAGCAGGCTGCCTTAGAACCATTTATTTTGCTGAATCTTTTGCCAAACGCAACAGACAAATATTACACCTATAATGGGTCTTTATCAGCTCCTCCATGCTCTGAAACAGTTGAATGGATTGTGTTTAAAGATACCATAAGTATTTCTGAAAACCAGGTAATTTGTGTAATGTCGTAAATCCAAAACGTTATACAGAATACCAAAGAAAAGCATTTGCCATGTATGGCATTCATTCCCAGCGCAGCAGTATAGCTTTTCTTCTATCTAGTTAGAAGTTTTTCATGCAGCCATTAAATTAGAAAGCATATATATTACTTCAGTGTGCTATCTTTTCCCCTTTTTTTACATGAGGACTAGAATCTGAATAATTTCTTGTCTTAAAATGAACTAAGAACACACTCCTGGCTGTCTGGACTTCTAGCTCAGATAAAGAGGGGTATAAAACACCCTTTCCATGTTCCCCCAACCAAGTGGTGGTGCTGGGCAGAGCACAGCTCCAACAGTGGAGTGGTTGAGAAATGCTAGTGGAGTAAACCATTAGATATACTGATGGTACAGAGGAACAAAAGTTCAGTGCCATGCAGAATAGCTCAACTGCGAAACTTTAGCAACATCTTTTCCAAAGAGTTTTTGCCTGCTATCAGAATCTGGTCAATTTATTATGACTTCTGACTTCTTTTTTTCCTCACCTCTTCTAGTTAGCTGCATTCTGTGAAGTCCTTACAATGCAGCAGTCTGGCTATGTTATGCTGATGGACTACCTGCAAAACAACTTTAGAGAACAGCAATATAAGTTCTTTGGGCAAGTGTTTTCCTCTTATACTGGACAAGAAGAAATTCATGAAGCAGGTACTTACTGAACAGTCATTCCTCTCTTCACAAGTTGAAAGACAATTTTCAGTAAAAGATTCATCCAAGTGTAAAAATCCTTATTTTAAATTGTGTAGAATGTAGCACACTGTATTATTACTCATAAATCTATCACTTCAGAGAAAAAAACTAGCAGTCATAAAACATGTCACATTAAATGGACTGGAAAATTAAATGCTTGTCTTGACCAAGTATTCAGTGAAGATCACGTCAGCTCAAGCTTTCCTGCACTGCCTTTTTAATGTGTTTCAAACACAAACAAAGCTGCCTTTTCAGGGACTGCAAGAGAATTTTGATTTACAAACCCATCTGTTCCTTTTGTCATGTAGTGTGGATACTCTTACAATGGAGACTGAAGTAAGGTCACCAAATTAATTTCATGTACTCTGCTTAGAAATTGATAGATGGAGAGAATCCTAGAAATTCTGTTCTCTGTTTTAACTACAACTTCAGGGAAGTTTGTGAACTTTATATAAATAAAATAGTACATGATGTAATGGGAAACAAGATCGAGCACTAAATATGGAAGTCAATGATTCCTGTACTCAGAAGAATATAGAGTAAACATCTAAATTGGGGGCATTATGTTGCTATTTGGATGGGGATACTTGTAGATTCTTAAACTCAGTTGGACTGAACTGTGCTTACTGAGACATAAACAGATGACTGAAGCACGTGGTGTAGGTGTTCTACAGATTAAAAAAGTGTGGTTTCACACATATATATTTATGTGCACACACATGTATATATATATGCACACAAATGCAACTACAGGATGTGTTTATGTAGAACATTACAGAAGCATTTATATTTTCACCTCTATTTTAAGAGAAGGTAAATAAAAACCCTAGGAATCATTAAACTCAAATGCCCAGATGTAAAAGCTGTAACATGAATGCCAAGGTCTCCAAGAGTAAATAGGCTTATGTATTTCATGTTTAATATTGTGCAGTGGGCAACAGAAAAAAAATAACCCTTTTAATCCCTTTAGAGGAAACATGAAAAATGAAAAGAGTAGGTCTTTGTCAGGTATATAATTGAAAAATTAGTTTTCATTGTGAAACCTGGAATCCCACTTTTCTCCTGCTGCATTCAGTGTAGGCTCTCATTAGGCAGTAGGATTAAGTGTTTGATTTATTGCTGTTGTTAATGCATGATATTTCTTAAGTAGAACTAACTTTCATTGGAAGAGCTAAAACAATCTTTCTCTTCAATTATAAACTAATTTCAGCAAAATATTGTCAGGGTTTTTTTCACAGTGTTATCCTCAATGTTCTTGGTGTACAAGTGCTGTAAGAGATGCTTTGTTACCCAACCCTGCCTAGTAAACACATGTGATTTCCCTCTGTGATATGTATGTATGCATTTAGGAAGATTAGAATAGCTAATCCTTGAGGATTCATACTTGAGCCATACTTGAGAATTCAACTAAAAAAGTGTTTTGAAGTCATAGTGCTGTACCTCCACCCTCAGCTGTCATGAAAATCCACTTAGAATAGAAATCCTTGTTTATTCCTGTAAACCTGAGAACCATCGTGATGGCTGCTGGGCCCATTATGCGACTTCCTATCCACTTCACCCTGCTGGTAAGGCCACGGGAGTAAGGATAGAAACCCAACTCTTGTTGATCTGCCTGTAAAAGTATAAAAGACAATGGGTTCTTGAAATTTAAAACTGACAATACATAGTGGTAAAAAGTGTTTGCCAGCCTGTTTTCACATGAGAAATACAACTGTGTAAAGTTCAGCAGCTGTCTTAGTTAAATTCTCCTGTGAGACATGGGGTGGGGACTCGTGCCTTTACCCTTTCACATTCCTCAGTCAACATGAATAACCATTCTCAGATTCCATCCAAACGTTTGTGCGGGACACTTTGCACTTGCACAGTGTGTGGGGCACAGGTGCCCAGGAACTGGCAGTGATGGGTACAGGGGTGGCCAGACGCAGAAGGTTCCAGCTGGCTTCAACCCACCCACCCCAGGACACAGCTGAGCCCCTCAGCCATGGTGGTGGTGACTTTGGGAACACAAAGCTGCGCAGCAGTGAGAAGGAGGAGGAGAAGAGATTCCCCTGCAACCCATGGTGAAGATAAGCTATCCCACATCAGAATGTGGAGACTCCATATAGGAGCAGGCTCCTGGCTGGAGCTGTGACTTGTGGAGAGGAGCCCATGCAGGAGCAAATTATCTGTCAAGTCTGTGACCCTGTGGGGGACCCATAGTGTAGCAGTCTGTTCCTGAAAGACTACACATGCTGGAAGAATCAATGAAAGATGGTATCCTGTGGGTGGGACCCAGTGCTGGTGCAGAGGAACAGCATGAGGAGGACAGAGCAGCAGAGGCTGGGAAGGCAAACACCAAATTTGGGCAGCTTATAAAGGTCTTCTGGTCAACAACACAGTCCAGGTAGTTTTTCACAATGATTTGGCTAATGTACCCCAGTGGTTCCCCATCATACAAATTAGTTTAAATGAAAACTTTTTAAGTTACATGGGTAGTATTTTATTCCACAGAAGAATAAGCAGAGATAAGTGCATTATCATGACATGATATGATGTGCAAAACCAGCATCTGAGTATTCATCTGGGGAAAGCAGAGACTTGAATCCAAGGCCCGCAGAGGTTTCAATAGGCCTCTGACTTCCTGTGAATTTTTTGCCCTTTTGTATTTTGGTGTTTGAGACTTGTAATCCAGTTTAATATCTGTGACTTCAGATTAATAAGACTTGAGAACTCCCTTTCTTGCCCAGATTTTCTAAAAGTCGGTCTCAGGGCAGAAGTATTTAATTAGCTAAGTTGTTATGTGATTTTCTTTTCCTAGTCTCTGGAGAGGGAAAATGGAAAAAGGCAGGAACAAAGTATCTCTCTGTTACTAAGACTGGCAGGAAAGAAAAGGAAGCAGCACAGGCAGAATGACTGATGAAGTGAAATCAGAAGAAGGGCAAGAGACAACATCTTGGGCAGAAATGGAGGTGAAATAATATATAGATGACTGTCATGTAGAAATATTGTTGGTCACTGATGAGATGAACATCAAAAGGAGAAGAACAAAAAGGAAGACAACCTATTTTCTTGGGAAAAAATAGAAGAATCAGGTGGAAAAGGAAAAAAACTCAACAATCTTGTACCTTTAAAAGTTCTATAATACTGCTCTATTAGTCTGAATACAGTCAGACATTTCAGAACCAAATTCACTCACAGGCAGAAAAGATGAAGGGAGAAACAAGGACTGTAAATAACTGTTTGGAACACAGAGAATCTTGGTGTTTACATTATTAAAAAGAGTATTGAGAGTAATTTTAAACATTTTTGAAAAGAAATAGCTGAGGAGTCTTCAGGTTCATTGAGAAAGAATGAAATCACTTTAAGTCATCTCTCCTAATGCTCAGAATTGAGAAGGAGATAGTCTTTGATGGTCTAATGATTTCCTTTTAGGAATGGAATGGAATGTACACAACTGGAGATTTTTTTTTCTAATTTATTCTTCCTTTACATCAACTAAAAGAATTCAGTGTAATGATAAAATGGCATATCAGTTATTTAGCACAGTAGATTCAAAACCTGGCAAGTTACAGAACTGAACTATTTTGCACAGACTAATACTGTCTCAACCACTAGCTTACACACACAAACACAAAAATTAAAAAAGCCCTGCTGCTTGTTTTCCATTGACTAGCTCAGAGTAAATCTGCTCCAAACTGCCCACCTGCGTACAGAACAGAATACACCGTTTTTACAAATATTTTGGAGATGTTCGAGTGCCCTCTTGTGTTCAAGTGGCAAAATGCAAAGCTAATGGAATTGGTTTTGTTCAAAACGTAGTATTTTCCACCAAAGCATTGTGGCATTATGGTATTTACTTCCTTTAAGAGGACTCCAAAGGATGTGCACTTGTTTTCTTAGTTAGCTAGATGGTTTTCTTTACTTGCTTTTGCTAGGTTCTCACATTTTGTTTTAAACGGATTATGAGATTTAAAAAAATGCTTTTGCCTTTATTCCAAGTAGGGAACGACTCTGTAATTACTTGTGCAAAGTCATGCTAAAAAAATTGTAATAAAAATACCTCCATCTAATAATTTTAATATGTAAGATTTAATTTTTGAATGATTCAGAGTAAACTTCATGTGCTCCTATCAGTGATTTTGACAAGGCTAATAGATTAAATAAAGCAGTAGAAATGAGGTAATAAATGAAGCAGTAGACTGAATAATACACCTCTCCAGTACCTGTGCAAGTGCACATAAAATTTCAGTACATGAGACAGGAACTTCCCAAAAGCTAGGGCAGGGCCAGATAGCCACTCTGAGCATTTCAACCAAAGTTCCAAAAGAATGCACTTTCAAAAAGATAGCAAGAGAGATTTATAACAGGAAATATCAGGGACCCCTGGCCTTCATTCTGAGATATCAGAGCAAATCTAGCTGCTGTGCTTTTGAGTTGGGAACCAAAAGTCTGTGAACACTTTTGACAGTCATCTCCATTCCTCACTCCTGTGTCTATAGACACAGATCCCCCACCAGCAGATGGGATGATGACAGCAAGGGAGGAGGATGAGGTCTCAGCCCCAATCCAAACCATCCATTCATAATGCAGCTCTGTATGATATTGCTTTATTTTTTTGTATATCATAACTCATTAGTCATGTTTTCAGTGAGCTTCAACTTAACAATTTCCATTTTCTGCTAATACAATTTTTTCATATGGATTAGTCTACGTTTGACCTTTTACATTATTTCTAAGCCACACACAGGTACTTGGACAATTGAAAAACAAATGTCAGCAAACTTCTAGTGCACTGGTAATTGGTATATCTGTATATATATATATATATGTATATAAAAGTACCAAAATGTTCCACTTACTTGAATAAGATGCAGAGTATTGGAGGGGAAAGGCTGGAACACTGGCAAAAGTCAGTGCCTGACCAGGCTTCCCTCTCGTGTGCAGCTTCCAGGCACACAAGGAAGGTGTGTGTGAGCCAGGCCCAGGATTGCAATGGCCTGACTAGACTTCTGCAGCAGATGTTTAAATGGTGCCTTAAAATATAGTAACATGAAATTACTACTTGCTAATGTAATAATTTCCTATTTGCCTTTTTTGTCTTCTTTGGGTACTATAAAAACATTCAAACATCACAGAGGAGAAATTCAAGTGTGATAATTTTACCTTTAACCTTTAAAAACGATCTACTGTGTATTCCAGTCTATTATAGCTGGTGAGAGAGTGTGCAACTCTTCTAATGCTAGTCTGTTAAACCCATAAATACAGAATAATAGAGATTTTTTTCATCCCCAGGTTAAATATGAGAATCGTTACATTTTGTGGTTTGTATTTTATTTCATAGGAACTGGATATTAATATTTCAAAAAATATGGGATAAGAGTGGGGGAGAGGAGACTCAGTTGACAAGTTACCCTGCTTTTGAAAATCTAGTATTAAAATACTGGTTCTGTTTATAGTGCATGACATCTCAAATGTTATAGTGCAAAGCTAAAAATGAGGCACATGAAAGACTTGCATTGATTTTCTCAGGAGTTAGCTCAAGATCTTAGTAGAGTCGCTTGTACCATTTAATAAATACCATATTCTTTTCTCTTTTCTTCCTTCCAGTTTGCAGCTCAGAACCTGAAAATGTTCAGTCTGATCCAAAGAATTATACTAGTCTTCTTGTTACGTGGGAAAGACCTCGGGTTGTATATGACACCACAATTGAGAGATTTGCTGTCTTTTATCAGCAGTTAGATGGAGAAGACCAGACTAAGCATGAGTTTCTGACAGATGGGTATCAGGACTTGGTAACTGTAAACTCTTCAAATTTCATAAAATGGGGTGATGGCATAATTACCACTGTTAATTATCTTAAGGGATTAAACTGTAGCTGGGAGCCAATTCAATAAAAAGTTACTTCTTTATCTGCAGCTCAGAGAAGCTGTAGTTCATTTTTTGGCTGTAAAGTCTCAAAGACAATTTAAAAAAAAAATAAAATAAAGGCCCATCTTGCCCTGAGGAGGGTAAACCTCTGCAGATTGCTGCTCTGGTTTGCCTATACTGCGTCCAAATGTTTATGACTATGCCAATCACAGAGCTCCTTACCATAAACTCCTTAGTCAGTTAATAGTGATCTGTTCTTCATTGCTCACAGATGTGAAAGAATGACCTACACAAGCAACTGATATGATTCAATTCAATCATACTGCTGTAACTATTAAGCAACTGATTACAGCTTCCTGTTATTTTACTCATGAGATCTGTTCCTGTAACCCTCTTTAAAGACTCGTAACTTATCAGACATAATGTTGCCTAAGCTTGTGTTTAGCACTAAATAATTATATAGTTTGGTATCCTTCATGTAAAAACTCACGAGATTTTTTTTTTTTCGAGTTGACTGAAGAACATTTATGACAATAAAATATAAAAAGCATACATTATTATAAGAGCTTTAAGGTTCATATGAAAAATGTGTTACAAAAAAAAATAACATTTTCAAGTATTTGACACTGGTTTGCAAGTAAGTGATTAAATGTGCTTTTTTTTATTTTAGGGAGCTATTCTAAATAATCTGCTGCCCAATACAAGTTATGTTCTTCAGATAGTTGCTGTTTGCTCTAATGGTCTATATGGAAAATACAGTGACCAAGTAATTGTTGATATGCCTTTAGAGGACCCAGGTAAGTGGTCTTTTGAGCTTAGTGATCATTTTTAGCTGAAAATCTGTATTTGAAGTAGTTTGCAAACCAGTTAAAATGCGTGACTATCAAATTATGCTAAAATGAAATTTCAAAATCACTGCAGTTAACCTTCAGCATGTTCCTTGCTACTGATATTTTACATGATGTAATTCTTTGCCTATATATAATTATTGCCTATAAAAGACTGCATGATAATTTTTTTAACTCTAAAAATATTCTGAAAAACACTCATCTGATTTCAAATCTCACAAGTGTATCTTTAAGCAATATAATGCAGGGAAATAAAACCATGTTTGGTATTATTTCTCTATGGTTCAAACATCATCCCAAAATTAATCCATACAGCTAAATTATTAAGGTAATGAGTAATAGAACCCGAATATATGATTTATAAATCTGTATTAATGATTTTGAAATTTGATTTCTTATGAATATTTGGAGTTTGATTTCAAAAGACTTGTGGTGATGGAATTCCCTTGCTTCTTAATGCTGCCTCGCAAAAAATCACAAGGCCTAACAACCAAATCTTAATGATTTCACAGACAGATTTACTTCTTCCGCCTGCTGGTAAATATGAAATAATTTGAAACTATAGCATGAAGCTTGATCTTGTCCTTAATAATTTCTTAAATTCTGTGGAAGTTTTCACACCAGACCCAGTTCATATGAAAGTGAGTGAGAGCTGTGTTTTTAACTCACCATCATGGCTAAGCTTCGCGAATGAAGATTTGGGAGTGTTTAACTAAGAACCCTGTAAATAATAATAGAAAAAAAAATAAAAGACCTTCTGATCGTGCAAGAAACCATTTTTATCTAAGGGCCTGGATTTTGTTGTTTATTTATGTATTCTGTAAGTTCAGTTTTACACTTATGTAAGTCTGTTTAGCTACAGCAAAGTCCTTAGTGATGTTGTGGTGTACTTGGGAAAATAGGTCAGTTCAAGGGAACCACATTCCTTTACAGTGAGAAAGAATATGATTCTCTGTAATCTCTTCTGCATGAATTATGGAATAATAATGGTAATAGGCTTGTAATAGTGTGGTTTTGTCCTTAAGATGAGGACACAACATCTGGTATAGTACATATAATTTCTCAATAAACATTTAACTTGTTTATTCAAACACAAAGCATTAAGAAGAATGAATTGTTGGAGTCTTATGCCAATATCTACCAGAATTTTCCTATTTATCTTTAGTTTTCTAAGAAGTCCACAACAAGGTCCTGACATTCTCTCTGACATTTCTCTTCTCTGCTTATCCTTTATGCATCTCTTAGATACTATATTCCTCTACTTACTTTCCAGAATCTGCTGGGTTTGTGTTTTAAGAATTTTCTCAGATGAGAGTTTGTCTACATATCCCACACCCATTTCTACATGGAATGACAAATAAGCAGAGCAGTGTTGTCATTTTTAAACAGTAGTTCAATAAATCAAGTCAGTGCAGTGTTGCCATCGCAGCTGTAAGACTTCTGTAAATAGATATTGCAAACCAAAATCCAGTATAGGTGATATCCATAGGATTAACCACCCTTCTACTGCTACTGCTGTAACCCCGCTCTAAGAATGAGTTGTATACAACCCTCTTGTGTGCCTCCCTTTGGAAGGAAAGGTGGATGCAGAGACAGGAAGAGAGACAGGAGCACTGGGGCTGGGTAAGCAGATAGTGCTGGGGAACAAACTCTGTGAGAGCACAGTGGGACATTTGGCAGCCTGCAGCTGGCCAGCTGTGCAGGCACAGCCACTGCGCGTGGCATCCATGTTGTATTGCTGCTGTAGTCATGCAGAGCAGTGGCTTTGCATTCATTCCAGGAGAAGTGAGAGTCTTGCTTTGAAAATGCATACTGGAAAATTAATTTCACCTTCCAGTATATCAACAGAAATTTTTCTTGAGATTTGTATGCAGTTCTGACTGAGGGTCTGATACTCTACAGCCTTTTTACACAGTTGCACTATTAATTTTTGTTGATATTTTAAATTTTACGAAATATAAATAAAAAGAGGGGGAAAGTTTTAAATAAAAATGAAATACCAAAATAAATATTTCGCATGGTTCGCAAAAAAAAAAAAGTTTCTTTGGCATGTTTCCTATCTGAAATGAATACAAATTTATTTAATCTGTTTTGGTTCTGACGCTTCCACAGTGGTACCTGTGGGGAACAATTCCTCTCTGTAACATGATTCCTAAGGGTGCACGTTGCTCTGTATAATTTGTATAAATGGTGTGTCAACCCTGAATTGAATACAATTTTAAAATGAAAAAACTTCCATTCATTTCTAATATTAATGTTTATTTGCATACTTACTTTTACTAATTATTTACATCTGAATTAACTGCTGCAAATATTTAAAATATTTTCATATTTAGTATTAAACAAAAGAAAGATTTGTTCAGAGCAACTTTCTGATTACAACTGTAACTTCAAATTGGTTTTGTGATCTGCTTTATAGATCTTGAGGCAAAAGGGGATTTCTTGGAGCTCCTGCTTGTGAATTTATGAAAGAAAAGTTATCTTCACCATGAAGACATGAAATAAAGTTGACTCACATAAAGCATAAATTAAACCTTTCATTTTCAAGAATTACTCTGAGTAAGCCAGTTTAATTAAGATGAAATTCACTGCAGTCACCTCCAGATCAATTAATATTCATGTTAAGAGCTAGAGCAAGGCATGAGTCATGCAGAGACATTAGATGGGCCTTTTCCAGGAAGAATTCTGCCTCTGGAGCGGCCACCTTTAATGAGGGAAGTTTCAGTACACAAATCTGGTATCTAAAAAAACTCAAGACCATTGTTTTAGACTTTTCCTTTTAAGATACTTGTCAGAGTGTGTTTCTTGTGCCTTCACCCCACCTGGTCTGTGTGGCTCCCATATGGGATTAGTGAGGGCTCTGCAGGCTCTGGTGACCCACAGACAAGGTTTAAACCCTCTTGTTCTCAGAAGTGCTTTGTAAGAGGAAGGACCTCTCTCAGGCCATGCTCTCTGCCTCAGTCTGTGAAAGCCTTAGGAGCTCTGATGTGACTTTGGGCAAACCACCATAGTGAAGACCTCTGCTCTTTGGGATTTTCCTAATCCCTCCAGAGTGGCAGCCTTTCATCTTGTAATACCGCATGTGTGCATGTTAAAGTTGTTTCCAGTTAGCCTCCACTTAGTAAAAGTCACCAGATGAATTATGTGATGTAGCTGCACAACCTCCATTGAAGGGAATCATGTACAGAGTGTTTTAGTCAGCTTTGACAGAAGTCCAACCTTTTTTAAAAATTTTTCATTTGCTATTGGAATTGGATTTGAATAAGTATTTAAAGGTATGCTCTCTAAATAACATCTGCATAGCTCTGACGATTCTGCAGTAGTTTGTTGTGTGGTTAATGCTGTTGTTACTTACATGCATTTGCTGACACAGGAAACAAAAAACAAGAATATTACTCCCTGCTTATCTTCCTCTGTGTAGACTTCAGTTGGTGTTTATCAAAAAAACCCATGCTGTCTCCTGAATGACAGCTCATGCTGTCAGCAATACCTTGTGAGGGTCTAACTATGCAATTTGTTTGTAACCTGTCTTTGATTTTTGTCCTAAAAAGCACTAAGCATATATTAAATGTCTAATTTAGGGGATGCTTTTTTCTAATTTTGTACTGATAAAGTAGAAATCTGAAAACTAATTTAATCAAAAGAAACAGGCTTTACTTTTATTGTTGCCATGCCATTTATTACATAAGTCAGTACAAAAATGAAAACACTTTATGTTGTGTGCATTATTCTACAATTACAAATCAAATTGTTTAAAGAGTTTTTTTTAAGATTTGCTTTGAACATAAATGTAGGGAAATGGTTACCTTTTTTGTCTTTGTTCTATTGTTTCTTCTGTTAAAATGGACTATGAAAAGACATCTACAAAAATTTCTAACAATTTAATTATTTTATTTAATAATGTAAGCTATAGAACAATCAATATGTAGTTCCAGAATAAATAAACAAGTTTGTTCATCAACCTACATCAATGGGTTGTATTTGGAGGTTGCAGTTCTTGGTTGGGGCATGTTCATATCTTTCTACAATCTGTCAAATCAAAAACTCAGTAACAGGGTTAACAGAACTTCTGTGTGTGTCTCTCATACTTTTGATAAATAAATTTTGTATGACCAACTAAATTTAAACAGGCTTTATAAAATTCTTTAAGAGTTATGGTGACTAATATGTAGTTCATATATATATGTATGCTAACGCCTCTCTATAGAGAAAATGGCAAACTGTAGTTTTATGCTGGTGGAATTTGAGAATATGTGCCCTACTCTACTCTTAACACAATGAGAGTAATTTATTTTTCTGATTGAGTCTAATTAAAGCTCAAGAATAGTGACCACAAAAAGAGTGGATAGAATTTGTCTGTATTTTATACACATTTTTCAGAGAAGTCTGTTGAGTATATAGTACCTGGCATGGATCTACTGTGGGAAGACTTTAAAACTAATGTCTACAATGTTTGATTTATATCATTGAGAAGCCAGGGAATATCATTATCTCGTCCACCCCCTCCTCCCCTCCGCTCCCCTCCCCACCCTGTCCCAGAGCCTCCTAGGCTTCCGGGTGTCAGAGGTAAGATAATTTTTATTTATTTTGCTAATGAGAGATCAATTCAGTACTTGGTAATTTATAAATGTTTGTCACAAAAAAACAATTTATGAAGATTTTTTGCAGCATAGTTTAGTCAAAATTTGTTTGCTTGCTTTAATTTACAAATGAAACTGTCTGAGCTTATTCTTTTGATAAACTTCATCTAGTGTATGTTGCATATAGCACATTTCAATTTGTTTTGAAAGGTAGATATGGACAGATCAAAGAGAATACAAATTAAGTCATAGATCTCCATCTGACTTTTCAGACATGAGAAATATGAAGGTGACATTCTTGTACTAGTGTATTGACAAAATTTCATTTGGAAGTTGTAGAGGAAATGCATACATGGAGCTGCATGTGATGCTTTTGTTCAAATCGTTCCCCACGCTGCGACCGGCATTTTCACTTAGTGCAAATCGGCTCTCAGAATATGTATTAGTATTTGTGTACAGACAGAGTGCTAGAACATTTCTTAAATGTTAAATTTCTTAAATCTTAAAAGCCTTAGAAAGATTCAGAATGGGGTATGGGCCTTCCTGTGGACCAAAGGACAAATAAGATGTATTAACACTGTGAAAGGGGTTACATTTCCTCACTGGAGACGTGTGCCTCTTCCTATCAGAGACTTGTACATTTTCCTCAACTTACTTTGAAGCTTTTCTTGCTGACCACCATCAGAAGTACAATATTGGATTTGGCCAAAAATACAGAGAGAAAAAATTCCCTCTGAATTTGGAGAGAAGGATTTTCATCTGGGCCGTAGGAGATAAATTTCCTCATCCTATTTCAACTGTTATTTATTTTTGAAAAATGGGCATGACTCAAAAGCCTCTAGAGCAGTTCTTCAGAGGATGGCTGGCACCTGTTCATTAGGGTCTTTTTGTGGGATGTGATACAACTGGCTTCAAGTCCTTAAATAAAATTAGATGAAGTGGGAGTTTGAAAAAGGCCATAAGCACTAGCATATAGGAAGGGTGGATTTCTTTGGTCTGCCCTGACACAGGCAGGCAGCCTGCTGCACACTGAGTGTGATGGCATGGCTGTTGCTCTAGTACCTAACTCCAAGCCTGGGTGCACAATTAAGTTTGCCGTATGAAAATTATAGAACAGATAGTTTTGCAAGAATATCTTCAGAGCTTTCAGATTAAATGCAGAGAAATAGTTGGTTCCCAGATTTACTGTTTTTATCTCTCCTGTATTTCTGCACTATACTCATAAACTTGCCTTTCCCTGGACAAGATGTGGTTCCTCAGTGCAAATCTAACTTGTGCTGCACTATCAAGTTACAGCCAGGCAAAACTCTTGTGGCTGAATATGTCCTGTCTAGATGCATTAGCATTGTTACCCTCAGTTCTCAACCCAGCTGTTGGCCACTCCTCCAGTCACAATCCTGTACAACATCTTGGACATGGTCTCAATAAATATATTAACTAATCAGTTGAGTCCTTCCTAAATTAATAATTCTGTCAATTTAAAATGTTGGATGATACGGTATGTATTTTTGTTTTATAGAGGCTGGCCTCATTCCTGAACTGAATGAAACTGAAGAATATGAGGTATAGCATTCATTTATTTTTAAGAAAGTATTTAAAAGAAATACATTTCAACTAAATTGAAATCATATTATGTTGAAATTTACAAAACTATGTCACTGAGTATATTGTCTGCATTTATGTATACATACATATATATGCACATATATAACCTTTGAGCTGTATTTCTCCCTAGATAAGTCTGGAGATAACCTCATTATTTAGTTCTCTAGGGTTGGAGATACATGGTGAAGTAACTTTCTAATAGTATTCCTAAATACGTTTAAAAATCACCTCTGAGTGAAGTCTGACAAAATTGTTCATTTAGCAGAATCAAAGCTGTCACCCAGTGTTAGGCTTTCTAGTTTGTTTAATGAGAAGTTTGCATTGGCCTTATGATCATGCAGTAAGTATACTGAAGTAAGGTGCTGAAGAGTGAAATTCATGTGTGTCTGCTACCAATGTGCTGTCAGTTGTGTAATAATTCCAAAATTCTTGGAGGGTCTTTTGCTTCTTGAACTCGAGTTAGACTTTATAGTATAGCTCTGTTTTACACAATTTTTTATGACTTTCTGATAATGTCTGGAGCCTTCATATTCAGTAACTAGGTTTCTGGAGTTCCAAGGAGAGAGGTAAAAAAACACAATTAAGTTTTTAACAGTTTCAAATACCAATTTTGGAACATGGATGGTTCCTTCAGTAAGACCTACATTTGTATCAAGTAATCCTTCAGAATTTTTACTTTATAGTTTCAATATATGACATCAGTATTTTCACTGTGTGACCCTCGCAATAACATCACGGTTGTGGGCTTGATCCCTCTATGGGCCATTCACTTGAGAGTTGGACTTGATTATCCTTGTGAGTCCCTGCCAGCTCAGAATATTCTGTGTCCTTGTAGTTAAATAGACAGGCTGTGCTTACCCTTCCTTCCATTTGTGGACACTGACTACCCAAAAACACAGTCATTTATCTGATGTAAGCTATGTTTTTAAATTACTATATTGCAACTGTCAGATTAGTAACTGAGTGCCAGTGAACCTCAATTGATTTTTACTTAAATGAAGAAAGTTTAAAAGTGCAGGCATTGCCCTACAGAAAGTAGATTTTCATAAAAAAGAGCCTGTCCAGTCCAGCCCAGGTTTGAGGACACAGAGTCTAGGTGCTGCTGTCCCTGTATTTTAGATATTTAGCCCTTAGAATGACATCCAACCCTGAGAGTCATGTCTGAGGTACCTTATGTTGTGTGAGTGCACTGGAGGTTCCTGGTCCAAAAAAGGAACTACAGTGTGAAGCACAGCTCTAGCCTCATGTGTAAAGCCCTTACTCTGGTGAGACTGGGCAAAAACTAACAACTCCTGTTCACCGAGTGCCTCGGGTGACGATGTATTCAGTAGCTGTTTATCTTGGGCACTTTCTTTCAGAGGCTGTTATTTTTTACATTTTTCTCCCCACTGTGTCCTGTTCAGTGCAGGAGTGGAACATTTACTCAACCTCAACTATAGTGGAAGACAAGGAGTTGTTAGATGGATAACTGTGCCCCAGTCTCCTGGTTCCTCAGTGTTTTCTATCAACATTGTGCTTCTGAAAAAAACAGATGGCATTGCGAGCACATCACCAAGCCAGATACTCAAAAATAAAAGGGAGTTGGGACTGTATTGCACAAAAGCCTCTTTGTGCACGTCCAATCAACTCCTTTCAGAAACAGAAGGTGCCCTTCAATCTACATTGCAGAGTGGTACTTAGACAGGTTTGACTGTGATGCAAGTCTAGATGGGGGCACAGCACAGAGCAGCAGGTGCTGCTGTGTCTAGGTCAAAACAAAAATGCTTGCTGAGTGAGTTAGATGCTTCCATGTTATGTTTTTTGATTCGGTGCATGGAAAGGGGATAGAAAGATTTGAACTTAGATCCTCAAGGACTGCCTAAATCCTGATTGTATTTAGGCATGTGTTTTTTTTTCTTTTGGATCTGTCCTCAGAAGTCAAAACTCTAACACAGATTATACACAAAGGGTTATTATTGATTGCTATTCATGTTTGGCAAACAAGGGGTCATAACAGGGACTAGAGGGTACCACTCACAACAGCTGTGAAACACAGTCATGCTGGCCATCCTGTAGTCTTCTTTTCCAGAAAACTGTAGATTCAGCAGATTTGGGGACAGGCCCTAAATATATTTTAAACATTCTGTTGTTATTATTACAATTAAATCAACATCAGGATATTAGTGCAAATCTCTAAGACCTTCTGATAGCAATACCATTTTTTCATTGATGTGTATTATACCATATATACTGTCTATTGCATATACAGTTATATTTTATTAGGAAAGAGGTAGAGCTTTTTAACAAAGTAAAGAAATACTATGAGTGATTTTTGTCTCTCAAACACCATAATAATAACACAATATTTAAGAATTTGTTTGCACAGGATTTTTTTGTTTATTTGTATTGCAAATAAGTAATATTTTTCAAGAGAGAAGAGGATATCTGTTATTGCAGAAATACTTTGGTTTAAGACCAACACTTTTCTCAAGTGTTATCTTGGTTTGCCCCTCTTGTTTTGTGGAGCCAGGAAAATGTATGTTGCAGTTTTAGTTTTCATTTGTGTATAGAGTCTATAAACATTTTTAATTGTCTTCGACTATGATATTTTTTTCAAAGGATGAAGTTGATGAAAAGGAAACAGAGGTGGATGAAGAAACTGCAGTGGTTCCTAGCACTGATAGTACAATAAACCAACTGAGGAGAGATTTCCAGGTGATTACATCCAGCTACAGTCAAGAAAAAATGGAGAGAAAACCCAATGAAGCTAAACCAAATAGGTACTTAACAAAAGAAGAATTGCATAGTAAGGATAATGTTTTCAAAGCAGTTTATTATGCTACTTCTCCACCTGTTAGTGAAATTTCTGAAGAGGAAGATCACTTTCTGGAGTCCCAAACAATTACTGAAATTCCTCCTCAGCTCATTGACTCCACCAAAGGTGTAGAAGAAGAATACATATACCTTTCTTCAGGCACTGAACCAACAAGAATAACCACTACTGGCCACAGTGATGAAGATTTCTTACTCTCTCCTTTTAAACCTGATGAGGAATCTGATGACTTTTGGAGTTCAGTTCCTACCACTTCTTCAGCACAGCTGGTTACAGAGGAGACCTCCCAAGAAGATTCCCTTCCTTCAGGAAGTCCAGATATAAGTATGCATGATGTTCTTTCCCAAGGGTCCATTAAGTATGTTTCAGAAGGTGTAGCACCATCAAGCTCTGATGAGCCTCCAAAGCATACTTCAACTGATGGAAATGTATGGCTTCATAATACTACAGATGCAACAACTCAATCTGTTGATACATTGGCTAGTAGGCAATTGTCTCAGACCAGTTACACTGATGCTTATGTAGAGGGATTAAAGCCAACTACAGTGCCCTATTCCAGCAGCCCAGTGGTTTCACAAGACACTTCAGATGCGGATTTAGAATTGCCACATTATTCTAACTTTGCTTTCTCCTCTGCTGAATTATCACCTCACTCTATCTCTTCAAGCTCTGGAGAATTTGGTTCTGCTTCTGCTGCCAGTGAGGTACTCTCTCAGACAACTCAGCCAGTCTATAATGGTGAGATACCTCTTCAACCTTCCTACAGTAGTGAAGTGTTTCCTCTAGTCACCCCTTTATTGTTTGACTCTCAGATGCTCGACACTACCCCTGCTGCATCAGATAGTGATGTGACCTTGCATGCTACACCTGTATTTCCCAGTGTTGATGTGTCATTTGAACCCACCCTGTCTTCCTATGATGATGTACCTTTGCTTACATTTTCCTCTGCTTCCTCCAGTAGTAAAATGTTTCACCGTTTGTATACAGTTTCTCAGATGTTTCCACAAAGTGCTACTCCAACTGTTGCAAGTGATCAGGTGTCCCTGCATGCTTCTTTGACGTTGGCAGAGGGTGATACATTAATACAGTCAAGCTTTGCTCAATATGCTGATGTGGTGTCACATCAGACCACTCATGCTGCTTCAGAGACACTGATATTTGGTCATAATAGAGCTCACATGTTTTTTCAAGTTGAACCATCCAGCAGTGATTTAAATATGCATGTACTATCTACAATGTCTGAACTTCCTTATGCCTTGTCTGGTAATGTGGGCTCCCTCCAAAGCTTTACTGTTTCCTATGACTCTGCAGAATTTGTGCATGATTCTGTTGACCTATTTCGTCAAGATCCTTTATTTAGCAGCTATAACAATGTACCGAGGCATAAACCTTCTTCTATAATATCACAAGCTGATACTTTGCTGCAGCCTACACACTCTCTATCTAGGGACATGGATTGGTCTGAAGCATACTCTGGTAGTGAGTCCCTTTTGCCTGATACAGATACTTTGATGGTACTTAACGTTTCTTCCTCTGATTCTGTAGATGAGATTCCGTATGAATCATCTGGGTTTAGTGATGTTAATAAGATGCTTCCAAAAGGTGATGTTATATATGGAGATGAAAGAGAACTGAAAATTTCCTCCTCTTTAAGTGAAATGTCTTCCAGTGCTGAAAGTAAAGTGGTACATGAACTTTCTGCATCTATTTCTAATAATGATGTAATTATGCAGAATACATCTCTGCAAGAAAGCCCACTTCCTGTTTCTAGCACAAAGGGAATCCTTCCAGTCTCTTTTGCTTTCCCCACTGCTAAGGTATTTGATCACGGTATTAGTAAACTTACAGAAAATCACTTTTCTGTTCAGCCTTTGCATGTTACAACTCCGGCCTTTGATGACACTTTGCTTAAACCTATGCTTAGTGCAAGCTCAGATCAAGCTCTCTCTGCCCCTGCTTATAGCAAAATGTTATCCTCGACTCAGCTGTACTTTTATGAGACCTCAGCTACATTAAATAATGAAGCATTACTGCAGTCCTCCTTCCAGTCTTCTGATGATGGCACTCTGCTTAACACAGTTGCATTTGTGCCTAGTTATCCAATATTGGCTGAAAGCTCAAGGGTTCATAAAGATAGTTCTACATTTGACCAAATATTGCATCAAGTGGCACCAGGTTCTGCTACAACTGAAAGCAAGCTGCATTCTATACTTCCACCTTCTGTTGCTGATATGATGTCAAACACCTTTAGTAAGCCCACAGCGTCACTTCAAGTTTTATCTGTTTCTTATGCAAGTGAGGAGTATGTTTCATCCAGTTTGTTTAACGGTGAAGTTGTTCAGAAGGTTATGCCCTCATTGCACAGTAGTGATGTTTCATTTCAGCTAACGAGTTTAGAAAATACCAATGCCTTTTCCCTCCAAGCAGTGAATGCCGTAACATCTCCCTTCCTAAGAGGTGATACATTACCACATGTAGCCACTCCTACAGACAGCCGTATCTCTTCAAGTGTTTTTGAAAGAAGTGAGGCTGCCAGTGTGCCTTCAAGTTCCACAATTGATTTTGGTCCTGTTAACATACCTGCAGTTTCTGTTTCTGATGTGTCCATTCATCACACTCTTCCTTTACCAAATGTACATATTTCAATTACGGCTGTTCCTTCTAAAAGTGAGACCCCTGTAACTTTGAGTAGGTTGCTGGTTCCTGCTAGAGAATCCTCTGGGTTGTCTCCCAGTATCACGTCCAGTACCGATTTTTGGCCTCCTGTAGTTGAGGATGACTACGATGAATATGATGATGGCTTCCCTGTAAGTAACTGTATCTCATGCACTTCCTATAGAGAAGATCAGGATATGATAGTAGAGGATCAAAATACAAAGGTAAACAATAACAAGGATCAGAGTAACCTAATTATAAGCTCATATTCTGAGAAACCTGAAGAAGAGAAATTTTCAACTGCTGCATCAGACAGTCAGATAAACCGTGCCATGGACAGACGTAATTATACATCCATATCAGCTTTGACAGCAAGTGTGATACCTAAGAAGCACAACGACCCAACAGTTTTGGAGAACCACATTCAGACATCTAGTGTCCAATTGCAAAACGAGTCTAAGTCTTGGGCTGTTTTTACAAGTGATGAAGAAAGTGGTTCTGGCCAAGGTACCTCAGATAGCCTTAATGATAATGAAACTTCAACAGATTTCAGTTTTCCTGACCTTAATGAGAGAGACACTGAAGGGGCAGTCGAAGCAGGTAACTCAGAATTAACTCCTGGATCATCACAATCATCAGCCTCATCCGTTACTAGCGATCATTCATCAGTATTCAACATCTCTGAGGCAGGTTAGTTATGGATAAGTCTAATGAATACCATGGGATGCTGTTGAGGGGATGCTTTTGTACCGTAAAGAATGAGAAGGTTTATCTACAGATAATAAAACAAGAACAAAACAGTGCCGGTGGGTGTGATTAAGGAAGCATTTGGGGAACAGGGGTGCATGCCAGGCTGGCTATCATGTGAATGCTACTTTTGCCTACTTAAAACTGCACCTGAAATATTCTTCAGTAAGAAGATTCGTGCTCTGCTTTTGGATAGATTCATAGTGTCAGCAGAAGTTGAGTGGTGAAAAATTGTTTAATTTTAAAAATTTGAGAGGGACTTAGATTCTCTGTTAAGTTCTTCGTACAAAGGCAACTGCTGCCCTTATGGAAATAAAACCAGAGGAAAACATGCCTCTGCCAGAGGAAGCATACCTCTGAGATTCTCTTTTAAACTTACAGCAGCACATTGTTTTGTATTTTCTAAGAGGTATTGAACAAGGAAGAAGATGCTTGTTTGATTCTGATTCATCTTAACTTATAAAAACATTCATTTTTATTCTTATTGTGTATGCCACTTTCAGATTTTAGTGAGATGCAGAATTTTTGTGCCAGATTTGCATATTCCCAGAATAGAGCCATATTCTCCCCTACCTGTTTATACTTAGTGTTTATACTTCCAATTTATTCCTCTAAGTCAGTGAGAGTGTTTGTTACTTGTGATTCCAAGGATAAAGTCAGAAGACAAAACTGTTAATGCATTTCCTTTGTATTTAAAAATGCACTGTGGAAAATCTGAAATATTCAGACATAACTTGCATTGCTTCTTGTGTTAGAGAATTGAAAATCCAAGAGTCAAGTCAAAAACAATCTATGATGCTTGAAAGAAAAAAAGCAACCAAAAAACAAGATTGAATTGGTATTTTAGAAAATAAATTGAGCTCCATTAAGTACTCAGAGCATCTGTAGAGGGCAGTATCACTCAACTAAACCCACTCAGGAATGGAATCCACAAAGCATGGGAAAGTGTCGGCCCAGACCTACAAATAAATACACAGTTGAATCACATGAGGACATATTACACATGAGCAACAGAATACTAATATGAAAAGGTGGTAAATTGTCACTGTGTATAGCTAAGACTAGTAGCATGTGAAAAATAGAAAATAAAAATTGAAAGAAAATAGAAAACATATTGAAATTATTAGGAGTCCTAACAAGATAGGTGTTACAAAACTGAATAAGTGAATTAGTTCAGTGGGTAAGTAGTTAACACTTCTGTAAAATGCATAAAATTTCTTTTAAAATAAGCAAAAATATCATCAGTATTTCAAAACCTATGTTACTAATATGAATGAGTGTTACCATAAAATACTTAGAGTTTATATAATGGGTGTCATTTGAATTTTTACCAATAGTAACTCCAAAAGAAGTTACAATTTGAACAAGTCTAACATAGTCTACTGTAAATCAAAAATATATTTGCTTAAGTAAATGATAAAGAACTGTAACAAAAAGAAAAAAACGTGACAAAAAAGAACCTCTCAGCTGAGAACTTATTTATACATTACAGTGGATTTACCAGAAATTGATGTAATATTTTCTTTGTGACCATTATATAAAAAATTGTCATTTAAACTTTTCCCAGTCTTGTAGTTGGTGATGCATAATTATGCTTGTTCTGAACTAGGACTTTCTCATAAGACCTCTATGGCTACCTAAACCTTTCAACTTGGGTTGAAAAACTAAGAGAAATTAATAGAAAGGAGTATGTGAAGGATCCAAATACATCAGTTTTTAAGAAATCAAAGAAATCTACTATAGGTGAGACTGCCTTTTCAGCTGCCATCATTGGAGTGATGTCCAAGTAGGCAAGAAACCCCCTCTTACAGGAGAAGCCTGAACTTCACTACCCATAGGACGAATCTTAATAAGATACAGTCATGCAGTTTGAAGGAACCATGTCATCACACAGATAAGATTGGGGTTTATGTTGTGAATTAGTCCAGAGCTGGATAAGCAAGTATGACTGTTTCAATGGGATTGTATTATGTTCTCTCATGCATATATATATCTTTTTCTGAAATCCATAGGAAGCGCTGATTTTAACCCCCTCAGCAGTAACTCAGGGACAGATTTTTCAGAGGTAACTTGTGCCTTGAGTTATTTTGCCCACTGAGCTGCAGGATTTAAAGAGTAATGATTGTTGTGGGTGTTAAGAGTGCTTTGAATTAAAACCAAGAAGACGTCTGCAAGATCAGAGCCTAGATCTTTTTGCATGTAGAGTTCTAAAAGCCCCTAAATTCAAGAAAATGCAAACAAGCAGAGAGCTGCCTGGAAACCTGTACTGATGGTGAAGCCATCCATTTTTTTGGCATCCTATTGAGAACATATCATTTGGTGTCTGTTTTTTTCAGATCCAACTCCCCTTCTTCCTCCGTCTTGTGTGAGAACTTTTCATGTAGAATTGGTCTTTCGAAATCTCGATGCAGTGCAGCTGATTTCTAGACAAAAAAAATCTGCTCCTATGAGGAAAACTCATTGAATTAGGACTGTTCAAAAAAGCAGAAAACATTCTAGAAGTTTAATTCTAACAAGTGCAAAAGTGCTTATTTCTGCATTGTAACTCATATAATGGTCACAGATCACAGTTAACTGTACAGATTGAAGAAAATAGTTATGTCAAAGTTGCAACTTGAAAGTGTTTACTTCTTGAGGTATGACCAAAATTAAAAATGCAGGATTGGCAGCATCCATCGTTGTGTTTCCCTCTTAATGAAATTATAAAATATATTGTTTTTATTTTCAAACAGATTTCTATGATTAAATATTTTGTTCAGCCAACATTACATGGCTCACAGAAACATGAAATCTAAGCAGTATCTGAGGAGTAATTTGATCACCTGTAAAGATGGAGGTAGGAAATTTGATTCTGGCACCAGTATAGTTGAGGAAGGAGGTACAACAATTGGATTCAAAGGAAGCAGGATGTATCTGTAAGGCAAATTACAGAATGGGCAATGGATTAAAATACAGAAAGCTTAACTGCAATACAGCAAGCATATAAGAACTATTGTAAGAAAATTTTTCTATTAAACTATTAGCCAGAGAAGTGATTTGCATTATATGAGTGACAGTGTAATATCAATTCCAATGCACATTGCAATATTATATATTCATATTTTTAACTCATATGACTTTCAGCTAATAAACAGATGAAAATAAAAAACTCTCTTCTATATTTTAACAACAATCTCCTATTCTTACAAAGAGAAGTCTCCACTGCTGGAAGGCTGAGTCACATAATCTTGAATACTTTGCTTTACCCTCTATCTGCTTATTTTCTGTAAGCTGGTTTGCAAATATATACACTTTCTGCAGTACATAGTAAAACATAGAGGTAAGTGATACTTAGTAGGCTCATTGTAAGACACATTCGCTCATGTTGTGCATTTCTCAGAATTTAAACATGGACTGTTTCAATTTTCTCTGACTGCAGAGGCAAGTAATATTAGCCATGAGTCTCGTATTGGTCTAGCTGAGAGTCTGGAATCAGAGAAGAAGACAGTTATACCACTTGTGGTCGTATCTGCCCTGACTTTTATCTGTCTAGTGATTCTTGTGGGTATTCTCATTTACTGGAGGTAAGTTGTTTTTTCTTTCAGTTCTAAAGAGCTGTGATTGAAAAATGTGATTGGCATTATTGAGCTGGTTTATAGGAGGGAGACTGGATCTTATCTGTCAACATGTCTTCATATTGCTTTCAGTGCCATAAAGATGACAAAGTAAGGTTATTTCTGTCCAAAATACTCAACTGTAATTCCTTTTGTTTGCAGGAAACCAATGCAAGTAGTTTATATCCATGTTGAGAGATCTTCATAAACAATTGCTTGTGATTATTAACACTTAAAAGCCAAGTGACTTAAGAAAGCACTGGGAAGAGCAAGAGGGAGAAGAAAATTAAATAGCGTGGTGTGGGATTATTTTCTAGCTTTCCAAACCATTAACAGTTAAAAGAGGGAGTTGTTGATTTAGAATGAGAATCTATGGTCCTCAACAGGACTATGTGAATAAGCAATTCATATAGTACTGTAGGAATGTTCTGTAGTGACATTATATGCAAAATGGAAATGGGATAGTTTAGTGATACTATAATAGTGTAACTATTTGAGAATCACTTACTAAGTAGGTCTTGTGAGGTTCTGTGATTAAAAATTTTTTCTACTTTGTAATTCTGCCAAACCAAAATTAGCCCCCCCTTGCCTTTCCAAGTTTTCAGCAGGTAATAAGGATGTATTTCTTGTGCACACACATGCCCTCATGGGCATGTTTCTCTGACTTGATAAATTGATAAGTTAATGAGAAAAAAATTAGGACAAAGAGAGTTGATAGCTATAAGAAGTCCTGATAAGATAATGAGCGAGGGGGAAAAAAACTGTATCCACACTGTAAAAAACCCAGACCAGCTAGCATGGCACAAATCTCTTCCATACTGCTAAAGTCACTTCCCTCACAGAGAGTAAAAACAGAGTGGTTGCATTCACATCACATACTGGGGATGGTGTCTGCCCTGTGCTAACTCCAAACTGTGTCAAGCATTGTATGAAATACTGGAAGTTGGCCTGAGCTAAAGGCACACCAGGAATTGTTAGCCATGTGGTACTGCTCCAAGCCTTTGGCACTCTTTCATTGGTTCTAGTTAAAGCTAGTCTTCCTGGGGAGATGTATGTTTAAGTTCTCAAAACCCATGCACTTTCTCAAGCGTGGTGGTTCTCAGGGCGGAAATGCAGCAGTGGGCCAGAAGGGCCCCAGTAAGTTGCAAAAATTTCCTGTGACAGAGATTCTTGTTCATTGATTACCAGCAACCTGATCCTGTTACTGCTTCTGCTGTGCTAACACAGAAACCAGCAGCCAGAAACATGACCTTTCTCTTCCAGGATCCGTACAAAAAAGGGGGAAGACACACTCAAACATCTCATCGATTCTTCCTCCCACCTTCACTAGTCATGTTTAATCTAAAATGCAAAAAAATGGTGGAGAACTAGTAACTAGACCCAGACTGCACTTTACTGACTACTGTAATCTCTAGGCTGTCATGTCAGGGTTGTGCTTACTGACTTTTCTTCTGGTCTTCTGATGCTGGTTTTCTGTCAGCCTATCAGGGTATGTCCCACAGGAGACAGAATACATTCCAGCCCTGAACAGACTAGGCTTGAAAAATTGAGTTTAGGCTTCCTTTGTTCCAGTCAACTGTGCTAATGAGTCAGACAGCCATCGCTGTTGTTAAAGACATTTCTGTACAATAAATTTTCAGAAAGATTCCTTCTATTTTCCAAAGTAGTAGTTAATTGCCATAGTCATTGAGCAACTCATTTCTTACGTTACGTCTACTTCAATAATTATACTGTCCATCCCAGGATTTCCAGCTAGCCACTTGCTTACTGAGGATCTTTTCCTGTCTTTTATGTTGTGCAACATGAATGTTCATATTCATCTTCCAAAGGGTTTCATCCTTGATTCTACACAGTATTTGAAATCTCTTTTATTTGGCAAAGAACACCATCCATTTAAAGACCCAGACTGTACAATGCAGTTCAAGTAATCCTGCACATTACAAGCTTGTTTTTGTTGAATAACAGTGTGTTCATTTTGTATTCTTTCTCTGGGAATGAACAACCCTGTAAAACAGGTCTTTCAAAATGAAACAAAAATCCCATTAGCAATAATATCTTCTTGGCTTGAATTTAATCTTTTCTGTATTTCTTCTGTACTACAAGATAAAATATGGAGCTCTTTTGTTGTAAATCTTCAACAAAATTCTCTTGGCATTACGATAACACCAGTAACCATTTCTTATTTCAGGGAAATGAAACATAAAGAGTATGTATTGTAGGTAGGATTTTGTGCCCCTTTTTCAAAGCCGCCAAAACCCTCACCTCTTTTAAAGCCTGGGAAACAATCAAGATATTAATTTCATTGCTATGCAGTTTTTATTAAGTGTGGAAAATATTAGTAGAAAATCTGTAATATTTTTTATGGTTAGATTTAGGTTATTTTGAAATAATTGATGTAAGCTGTCAATATTTCTTTCTAGAATGCTCTTTTTCTTAATTTGGGCCAATTATTTTCACTGATTGAAGTTCACAAAAAATTTAGGTTTGCAAGTAATTATCCTATATTCCTTTTACAACATTAGTAAAAAAAAACAACATTGGTATATTGTAGCTGGTTGTTTCCCCTATTAGCTCCTAATTTGAATATGCAAAGGGTGTGTTATTTGTTTTAAAAAACGGATAGCTACACGAGCAACAAGTTCCAGTCCCTCAAGGTTAAAGAAAGACAAAATTATTTTGTTCTTCACTTGAATGACTTGTATCACAAAAATAATTCTGTACCATCTGTTGTTTGGGTTTGGGGTTTTTTCCATGAAATTGTTAGTCAGCACTTGACGAAATTCCTCAATCTCTTCACTATCTCATTAGGCAAAATTTCAATCTTTTTTTGATAAAATACTCATTTCTCTGATAGGCATGAAAACTTCTAATGGCAAGGTTGTCTAAAGACTGACTAATTGCCAGTAGGGAGATAACGTAGTTTTGAACTACTCTGTTTTTGTCTATCTTTTGTAATTCAAACAATTTTTGAGCAATTTTATTTTTTTTTTATTTCTTCAGCATGATTAAGATTACAGTGGAATAAACAAGGAGGTTCTTTTACCTGTTTAATGCCCTTGTTGTTCAGATAGACTTTTTTTAAAGCTTTAGAGAGAATATTTTGTCCAAATCTGGAGTCTATCTCTCTCAGTATCTCTCTACTTGACTGAGTCCTTCCAGCAGAGATTCAGCAGGAATATTTGAATGTACGTGCTCTATTTTTTTTTTCTGGATTGCTTCATTGTTACTATTTTTCTTAATTAATCGTATTTGTGCGGATCAGTTTTATAAAGGTCATAATAAGAAGAGCTTGGAGAATAGCAAAGTGGTAACAGTTATCAGTGGGAGCTGTACCATTCAAAATTCTTTTTCAATTAACATATGTGAATTGTAGTAAAAGACTAGCTCTCGTAACATGAACCACAAACTGCTATTACACTTCCAGCTATATTTGTAGCTGTAGACTTACTGAATATCAACTAATTGTCATGCAAGCTGTTAGACATTTCATGACAGCAACACTTCAGAAATTACCAACCTGATGACAGACAACACCCTAAGTAGACATTTTTATTTTACCTTTACCACTCCATATCTTTGAAACATAACTGCCAGAGAATATTCATTTTCTTATTCATGATTTGAACTGATGGCTTTGAGCCCTGGGATAAGTTTATGGGAACAGAGCTGAGAACCCTCTCTAGGGATCATTAAACTTGCACATGCAGAGACACTAAAATCAGATTTAAATTCACAAAGGCCACACTTGCCCATCCAGGAAGGAAAAACTTTTAAACAGTGTGACATCAAATTATAAATAAAAGTGTTAATAAAATCTGGAAATTAAAATTCCAGATAACAAACATAAAATTAATTGCAGTCATTTAAAAATTGAATGATTGGCATAATTTGATCCATTGAGGATCCATTTGAAGATCATTTAGTTCCAGCAGATCTTTAAATTATCTGAACCTTCTAAAAATAAGTTCTAATAAGTGCTTTAGAATACCTATTGGCAGATAACCTTTGAGCTCAAAAGACCCTGAAGTTCTCAGAGAAGTAATTGTGCCTCTAAGATCATTTTTGGCAAGTAGTGCTTGTGCAAACCCATCCTCTCACAGATGCCTCTTGATTTCCAAGGTCGGGGGACTGAATACCAGAAAAAATATGTCCTCCACAGTCTGAGGCTTAGTCTTGTCCAAAGTAGTTCCCATTGAAATGTTCATTCATATCTAGTGTCCCTCCTGTTAGACTGATGTGCTGCTGCCGCATCCCTTCCTTCCTGTACGTATCCAGACACTGTAATTAATTCAATGGCTTAGCACGTCTCCATATATAAAGTGTGTGTGCGAAGAAGTGCTGTGTCTAAATTACAAATTACAGTTTTATGTTGAAGATCTAAATGCTGTGATGAAAGGTGTAAATTAAATAATCAGGTTAACATTGAGTGATGGGACCTTTGTCTGGAAGTTTGAAATAGTCATCACTTTTTTCGTTAACAACAAGTGATAATTAACGATATGTGGATATTAGCATTAGGTTTAGTTAAGAAGGCTTTCACTGCTGATGCAGAAGCAGATGGAGTGCCTATTTATGAGTCTCATTACAGGTTAAGTCAACTGCTATGAATTTGTCTCCCAAATGTGCCAAGGGTGTAATTTATTTTCAGCCACAATTAACTTGTTAAAGATTAAAAATGTATTGACTCAGTGATGGATAATGAATGTATGGCATATTATGAGGACATTTTAAGTACTACTTTAAATGTGAAGACCATTATGCTAATCAAATTCTTTATAGCTCAGTCTTTTCTCGAGCAAGGAGGTGATAAAACTCTATAATGTTAGTTCATAAACTCTTAAGTACGATCATTGTTCACAAGCAGCAGATATTCAGGGGAGGCAGGGCCAGATTTTTCAAAGTGTTTAATGATTTAAAGTACTATGCTACTTGCCTGTGTTTTGGACATTTCACACACAGTCCTGAGACTAACTCTGGAGTCTTATGCTAGCAGTGAGATAGCCTCTCTCCCGTCAGCAGCCTCTAACTGTAAGGCTAGAGACTCTTTAAGAATTAGAATAGTGTTCCCAGGCATATCCTGAATGTGTTCTCAGTCTGCATCCAAAATTGCCATTCCCAAGTAAAACCAATTGCATATCAGATAGTTTTGTTCCAAACATCTGCAAAGCCAAAGCTTCTCTGTAAACACCACAAATATCCTTTTAGAGGATTCTAGCTTGACTTCAAATTTAATTGTCATGTAAATCACTAGAACTATTTTGCATGCCACAGTTTTCCCTTTGATGTAGCTGTCCACTTTTTCTTGTGTTTTAAGAGAATCTATATTGTACACAGATAGAAAATTCTCAGCATATTCCAAGATTATGGGCATGTTTTCCAGAGGCTTAATTCAAATAAACTTACCAATGCCTTTATGGTCTACATTAATGGTTCTAAAAAGAATGACAACAGCCACATATTCCCTATCTATTTCTCAAAGTATCTTCAAAATTTATTTTTGATGATGAGGGTTTATGACTGCAGTAATACAGGGGTGGTACAGAATTTAAAATCCCAGTGATTACACAGTCTAGCAAAGAATCATAAATACCTTCAGCTTTGAAGAAGCAGACTCTTGTAAATATAAAATGAGATTAATATTTTTGTGATGCATATTTCTTTTTAAATTTAATGATTAGTGAATAATATTTATATTGATTAAGTGACCCAAAGTAACGATTGTTATTAGCATGTCTAATCATATGGAAATTTTTTAATTAAAGAGGCTTTGCAAAGCTTACAGCAGCATTTGGTTATTCATTCCCTTGGATAGCTTGGACTCTTAGCAGATGCTGTTCCTATTATCTTCACATCTGGATTACAGCACAGATGGAAATAACATTGTGGGTCATAGTTAAGGTTGATTCCATTTCTATTCATACTTCAGTGTTTTTGCAACAAAGCTGGTATCTCCTGGAGTTAGAAATTCCCCTCTTTCTCTCTATCAACTTTGGGAAGTCGTCCTTGGTTAAAGTTCACTCAGTTTTGTGATTACATTATGAAAAAATTGTTTAGCTGTGGTCATAGTAGCCACTGCTTGGCTGTTACAGGGCATGCTGTCTTTTATTGCATTTCCATGTCTGCAGTAGGATCTATAGATGAATTACAAGGACCAATCTCATACACTGCTCTGTCTTCAGGCTAGCATAATCACGTGACAGGGAACAGCAATTATGTGTATGAATTTGGATAAGCCAGGAAGACAGTGGCGTTTTTTGTACTTGGAATTGTGCAGCATCTACAGTAGCTCCTGATGCAGGGTTCCTCTTTCATCTGTCACTATGTCTGCTGTGTGCTCTATCTTCTGCCTCTGGTATAGGTAAAGTTGCGTGAACTGTGTATTATGCTGAGGTAACATATCTTTAAGCTGTATGCATAATTTTGTGAGGAATATTTATATTACAGCAGTAATATTTGACACTCAATGAAAGCTGGTTTTCAAAACTGTGATTTTTCTTTCTGACTCAAGAATGCCAGAATTCCAAAAGATCTTAGATAATGTTTTGGTGGGCTTTTTGGTTTGGTTTTTTTCTGGCTTGGTTTAGGGTTTTTTTGCAATATTTATTTATGTTTCTTCCCCTCTAGGAAATGTTTCCAGACTGCTCACTTTTATTTAGAAGATAATACATCACCTCGAGTGATTTCTGCTCCCCCAGCTCCAATCTTCCCAGTCTCAGGTATTTCTGGCAACTGTTCTGTGGTTGGTGTTAGCTGTTGGAAGATGCTGCTTTATATGTGTCAATATGAATTCTTCACATTCTGTAACATCTGTAAAACAGAGATTTGTAACCTTTTGTACAAATCTATGTAAACACATATGCACTTGATGTCGGCAGAGACTAGTGTTCCTAGTACACTTTCCTGTAGGTAACACAGAAGACAGATATCCTCACCTTACAGAGTCATCTCAAAGATACCCTGTGCCTTCTAGCCACTTGAGGTGTAGCCTCACTAGAGTAGCTGCTCCTAGTGTAGCCATTTGAGCTACACTAAATAGCTCTAGTTCATTGTCTCAAGGCAGAAGATTACACCAGCAATATATTCTACTGTATTTCTGCCTTTAATTGGATTTGTCACCATTGTATAGAATATTTCCTATCATTTTTACCAGCAGGCTGAGTATATGCCTCATCTGTCTGTATTTCATTTGCAATTACACATTCTTAAACTTACATATTTTAGTAGCATAGTTAATATGGTGAAGTCCTCTGTAAGCCTCTCATAAAATGATACAGCAGTTCAGAATATTATTAGTTTTTTCTAGTTCTATATCCACCATATTTATTTGGAGAAACTATTTCTTTTCTTTTTTTCCTCCTGAAAGGGTATCAGAGGAGCACATGCCTCCCAGCTTTTTCAATCTGTGTAGAGTGAAACTACCCTAGATAGATTCATTCTGAAGCAGATCCTAAGCCACATTTTCACCTATGAGACAAGGATATCTTGTTCCACCAGTAATGTTTTTGCAAACTGTGCTATTATACAAGGAGATACCTTCCCATGGAATGTAAAGGAAGAAAATCAGCCCTTGTGTAGATAACTAGCAAACACATTTAATTAAATAAATCTCAAATGTTAGGCTTCTATTGTAACTGAATTGTAGACATCTTTAGATATCTCTTGTACTGACTGCCATTGTTAGGAGATGCATAGCCTTTTACTAAATGGCTAAAAAGCAGTGATATAGCTTGATTTCAGAAAACGTGATTATATATGAATGTCAAGTGGCAACCATTATAGGAAATCTCTCCTCTAACACTCTATCATTAACTATATTGCAGTACAAATGTATAACTTTCTTGCAATTTTTCTTGACCATCTCACCTCAGGGAAAAAATATTTTCTATTGTCATAATTGCATTTGCAGTTATCCTGAGTACTTAAAATACGTGTTTTGAAGCTGGAGGTTTTCCTTCTGAAATGCTGATAAATATTAAAGAGAAACATTTTTCTAAGTGACTGAAGATACATAAAATACTTTATGGAAAATGTTACAAACACTGAGAAAATAGTTTATTTTACATGCAACAGATGTCAAGTGAGCAGTTTTTGTGTTTTCTTTTGCACAAGTGCTGCAGCAGTGTAATTTTACAACTGAATCTAATTGTGATATAATACCAGCAAAGAGTGTAAGGCAGGAAGAGTGTTTTGTAACTGCTAAGTTTAATTCCTATGGCTGTAACCAAAAGTGCACTACACAGATCCTATGATATATTAAGTTTTCCTTTTGGAGGGTTTTGTTGGCAAAGAGAGGAGATCTGCAGTTATTCACAGAAAATACCATGGCATTTTGCAGAACAGTTCAAAGATGCATTCAAATAATAATGAATTACAGGATAGGATTCAGACCCACTATCAGACTCTAAGTAGTTTAAAGTGATATCTGCCATCCATCTGTAAAATACATTCCTGGATTGAGAAGTGATTGAATTGGGAGATTAGCAGTGGCAGCAAAACAAAACCTGAGGTCTCTTTCTCCATGATTGTCCTCACCCTTAGGGTCATTATCCTACCCTTCTGGTTTTTTGTTTGCATATCATTCGGAGAAAAACTTTATGCCAGGTTTCATCTCCAAAGTGTGAAGATAGTGTTACACATTTGTTCAGCTTCTCTTGGGCTAGACTGGATAAATTCATTTTTTGTATTCAGATCCAGTCATGTGAGTAGAAGACCAGATGGATCTTACTACAAATCAAAAAAGTCTTGGTAACTGAAAGCTAAAATTATTAGGTGGGCTAAATGCTGAACATCTGTTGATGAAAATAACAGGTCCTTGTTCAATGTTTTTGACATTTTGTTCTCATATGAAATAGTGATGAAATTACAGATTGTGAAATAAACATATTTTTAATTCATGAAAGGCTTCAAAAAGAAAAAAAAACAACAAAATTATTTTTCAGAACCAAAACTATGTGAAATAATGTCATCCTTTAACAGATAATGGACAAACAGATTACTTTCTTTACATGACATCTTTGCAGGAAAGAGATTAAAAGTACCAAAGATTTTTGACATTCTCCCTGATGAATGTTGTACACAGAAGTGTTTTTCTGTATTTGTATACAGTAAAATGGAGATGTCCTGAAATATAAATATTAGGAGGAAAATTCAGAGTCAGTATCAGGACCCCAAAGTTACATGAATCACATTTATTCCTTTAAAATGTAGATCTTCTCTTTGTGGATACCGAGAAAGTCTTAAGCACGAATCTTTCACTGAAAAATTGAAGTATGAAACCTGATGTGAAAATTTGCAGTTAGTAGTGCCAGGATCAGACCTGTTATCAAAACTTAATCATAGAATCACGAGGAGAATGGGGGGGAAATTCCGTATTGGAAGCCATCACTAATGCAGTAAAAGATAAAAATTAATTATTGTTTCCTTTGGATGCTAATGCAAACATGCAATATGTCAGTTAATATTAAACTACTGGTATAATCTTGCTTTAATTTAGTAGACTTGAGACTATGCAGCCATGTACTGGATCAGAGTTCCAGTGCAACACTAATCAGTGTAAAGCACCCACACAACTCTGCTGAATCATTCATTCTTACTTTATCAGTATTATTCAGAGCTCTACTCCTACACCCTCCCTTTGAACATCTTGTAGCAAACAGCTAATCCTCCCATCTCTCCTTGACTTCACAGGGAATTGTGTGTCTTCTTCTGTTTACAGACAAGCTCAGCATCTTGCAGAATCAGCACCTTGATTTGGGGGGCTTAAAGACAGAGCAAGACCTAGCAAGGCATTTTCTTTATCTTCTTTTCAAATAATCATTTAGAAATGTACAAGTGTTAGATAATTATTTTAGAAATGTTAATGGTGTTGAAGAATGTTTTATTTTTGTGGGAGTTGTATATCCAAAGTTCATGTCAAAAATTTTATTTCAGGATGTTGTGTGGATTGCCTACATATAAACTGCTTTATATGTTACTGGCTTTTTATTCTTCATAAATATATTTTTTGTCTTTTCCCACCCCTAAGATGATGTTGGAGCAATTCCAATAAAGCATTTTCCAAAACATGTTGCAGATTTACATGCAAGTAATGGTTTTTCTGAAGAATTCGAGGTATGGCTCTATGACGTCATCTTTCTTCTTAGCAGATAGAAATAATGTTAAGTTTAAATGCCTGGAAACAAAGAACAGGGCATTATATTCTGCCTTGGGCACCATTTTCATGAATGCATGTAAATACAGCTGCTGTGAGCCCAGTAAGGAGTTTATGTATAAAGACTAGGGAGATTTATAAAAGTTAACAGGACTGGAATGCAAATGGGAGTGTTTATTACTGTGATAAAGTACTGAATGATTGTGTGAAGAAACTATGCAAAGATAATGCAATGTCTATGGCTTATCAGATACAGTGATAGATCTAAAGCTTTACCAGTACTAATGACAATTGAATTTTGCAGAAGCTACCCACTTTTGCTTGTTCCATTTACAGAGAAAATAAAATGGAATAATGAGTACACGTGACAAGACTTCTGTTTAACAGGGGAGCTAATGTAGTCTTCATATGTGGTAGTGAAAGATTTACAGTTCCTTTCCTAAAGTATATGGTTCATAAGAGGTATTTCAAAATGTTAAAATATACTCTCTAATCATATTGTGTTATTATCACCATGTGTAACTAATGAACTTCATTGTTTTTCACGCTCGTATATTGCAATAATTTTAAAGATAGATATGTTCTAACTTACATAAACATTAAAACCCCAAATATTGTAATTAAAGCTATTAATAATTATTTTTTACAGGACATTTCTAAGAAAAACAGTCAGATGGGATAGACACAAGTTTTTTAATTCATCTATATTAATTTACATATGACTGTAGTATTCCCGCTGCAAAAACAATATTGAAAGTAAAAAATTCATAGTTTTGCATATTTTGGGTTTCCTTCTGTTTCACCAGCCAATGCACTGTGATCTAACAGACCAAGAATTTCATGTCCTTCATGTAACCTTCCTCATCAGCATTTCTTCTTCAATTCTTTTAACGTTCAGAACATCCATTTGATTGTTGGACCAAACTTGTAAATACTTGTGAATCCAGTACCTATTCATATATTACCCATGTGCATATGCACCAATGGGACTGGGCTCCAGCTAGACTGGCTATTAATAGGAGCAGATGTTGAAGGACTGTGCATAAATACAGTGGCTACAAAGCTCTTTCGCCATTAGTGGGTACAGCAATACAGAAATCAGATTGTTTATCCTAAATTGATCTTTTCCTACAATTGTACTTTTCCTAAACTGCAACAGTGACCCAAAGACCAAATATACTGCATCTCATTGAACTACAGCTGCATGATCTGAAATATTTCTTGCTAATATTAACTGTCACCAAAAAAAACCCCAACATCAGTGTCTTCATCATTTCTTGAAGATCGTTTTTGGCTTTACAGACTAGCCCAGAATTAGTGTCCTGTTCTTTTTCCTACTGATGAAGAACTTACAAGATCGGGAAAAACTGAATACAGTCATTGTCTTTGCAGAGTTAACATACTTTTGAAGAGTACAGGGGTGGTTCAGGTTTGGGGGTTTTTTTCAATTTCTTTTTTAATATTCCTATTAAAAAGACTCATTTAAAATCTAGTTTTTAGACTGGTAACCGCTTTTCATATATATATTTATACAGTTGAAGGAGATTGATACTAAAAGGAATTATCAAAAGTGTTGGGAAACATAGTGTTTTCTGTAATGACAACTTACTTGTAGTTAACAGTGTGGACCTTATAAATGCTTGAGTTTCCTGTCAGCTAAAGTAATCTGTAAAATAAAATAAATTAATTTTGTGAATCTTTCAGACTTTGTGCCTGTCTTCTCAAGCTTGTCTCTCTCTTTATAAAATTGTTGACTTCATTGTGAAACTGCTGGCAGCCTGAGTGAGGGCTGTAACTCTGTCCTTCACCAGAGTACCGTGGGGCTGACAGAGTGGCACTCAGTCCTGATTCAATTAAGGTTTTCCATGTGAATGCAAAGAGAGCAAAAGCACTCCACAGAGAAACTAATGCAGTTATAAGGACAAAGAAAGAATACAATGAAAGTGAAATATATAGATAATCTGGCTAAAGTTTGTGATGTTGTTCATATGTATAAGCTTTCACTGGCCTAAGGTGTAAGATTAAAGCAAAAAATAGGCAAAGAGATCCCAGAATTTTAACTGGAAAATTACCTGTTGTTTCCTGTAGGAGTTATGTCAAAATATCCAGTTTTGTTGTTATTATGGAGATATATATTGCATGACCATAACTGTTTTCCATATAGTAATTGTAATTTATATAAACATCCATTTGTTCTGTGCTGTGGAATTTGATTTTTTTTACTTTTTTTGCATTCATTCCCTCATTAGACACTGAAAGAGTTTTATCAGGTAAGGAATTATTTCACTGCATTTTTATTTTTTTTTAGCAATGAAGTAGTTGTAAAATATCATAGATAATTGGGTATAAGGTTGTGGTTCTTTTCATTCTTATTTTCTGTATGTTAGGACATTTTATGTATTGTAATACTTATTAAAGCATGACATACTTTTTTTTCAGGAAATCCAGAGCTGTACTGTAGATCTAGGTATTACATCAGACAGCTCTAATCACCCCGACAATAAGAATAAGAATCGATACATAAATATTGTTGCTTGTAAGTAAAGGCATCACTTGGTGTTTTTTTAAAGAAATAATTATACACAAGTATAGATTTATATGTTATTAGAGGGAGGAAAAATACCTCTTACACTTAAAGGTCCAGCTCCTCTTTAGCAAAGCACTTGGAGACAAGTAGCATGAGATTTCACATCTCTTCAAGTTAGTCCTCTGACATTCTGCTGCTCTGATGAGCATGTGTTAGCAAGACATATTTGTGTCTTCTGCAGTGACCCAAAGGGAGTTGGGGGGTTTCATTATAATGCCATTATAAAGGCAAAGAAGCTGTGTTTTGATTACCAAAATTAATCCATCTTTGATCTAGAATAATGATGATTTATCCTCTTTGGGAGCTTCACAATCCCTGGATATATTTACCCTCACATATAAACATAAATGCACTGGGTTTATGTAGTATTGTGCTCTGCAGCAATATAATAGAACAGCTTCATTAACCACTACACGTTTTCCCGTTGCATCACTCCCAGATTTTTCTTCTCTGAAACACATCTATTCCATTTTGTTAATCTCTCTTTTGATCATTTTGTGGCTCAAAATATTTTCTTAACACTCTATAGCATTTCAACTTTGTTCTGATTACAAGAAGCTGTAATTAAATATATGTTCAGCATTCAACATCACTAGAGCTTAATAGGGAGAGAAAGTCAGCACCTATGGCAGAAGACAACGTAAACCAGCAGCAAGAAATCCCATTCCACCTGGCTAAAGATACTTCTAGAGGGACAAAAACTCAGGGATTTTCCTTTTGCACTGTGTTTATAGCTGATTATACAAAAGGTGCCAGCCCAGTGCCGTTTTTGTCAAAGACAGTGCCTAGGTAGCTTAGGGCAGCTGAAGTAGCAAGAATTGTCCTCTATAACTGACCCAGGTCTAGTTCTTAACAATCAGTGCAAGCTGCAGAAAGCTTCAGCTCACCCTGAGGTAGGCACTGCTGGCACTCTTCAGCTGACCAGCGTTTTCAAGGTCCCATTGCTCTCCAGTGTCTGTTCTTTTAACTTGGAATTAATGTGCCTCAGCACTGGTGCCTACTCATTTTGAGACATACCACTATTCAGATTTGGCAGTCATGACACAGTGCTTAGGGAACACCCATACACCTTGACAAGCAGCAGCTATACGTTGTAAGGGAAGTATGTCACAGTGCCTAATGACCCAAGGTGCTGCTCTTCACGCAACCAAATTCTGAATCCCTTCAAACTTTGGATTCATTAGATTATTTTTCTACAAACTAGAATTTTGAATCTGATTCATACCTAAGCAGAAGATGTTTGCATATGTGATTATTACTGTATTAATCTTACATATTGTAAAAATATATTTCAATAATTTTTAAGGGCAGTTCTTGTGGAAAGAATATACTTCTCAGAGAAAACTGCTTATTTTCTCCCCTTTTTTTACTACAGATGATCATACTAGGGTTAAATTAGCACAGCTTGCAGAAAAGGATGGAAAACTGACTGATTATATTAATGCCAACTATGTTGATGTAAGTGCCTTTATCTATCTGCTGGCCTATTTGTTTGTCACCTTTTTCTGTAAAAAAAATATGTATAGAGATGAATAGATGTAGTTTTTTTAAAAGTAGCATGATATTACAGATTTTGTTGAAAAAGAATTCATGGTCCAAGTTAAGCCTACAAAGTTAAAGCATGGGTAAAATTCCAGTTCTTTCTTGAATCCATCTTGATATTGTAGCAGCTGCAGCTCAGTGAAGGGCATTTTGAAACAAAAAATCTTCTGTCACCTATGAGTCATTTTAGAAGTATTTCTCATCTGAGTGGTTAATTCTTCTGTCTGAGATAATCTCATGAGAGGAAGATGCCATTTGGCTGAGAGCCTCACCAAGGTACCATTACCAATTCTTGTTACCCAGTTAATGGTCTTGATTCATTTTTTAAACCACTGTCGTAACAGATGTCTCATAATCACTATCATGTCAACATTCTGCCAGAACATGGACAATTAAACATATATATTCTATTGTTAGAATGATAAACGTTAGCATAATGATTGTATTCGTATGTCATCTGGTACCACAGTGTTTCTGTGATTTGGGTAGTTACCAATTTAAAAGTGCTTAAAAGCTTCTGAGAGTCTTTAAAAATAGATACATAAAATGTCATGTACTCCTCCCAACCTCCTTTTCATTGTGGACAGTGATTTGACAAGTGTCATTTGTTGTATTTCAATTTAGGGCTACAACAAGCCAAAAGCCTACATTGCAGCTCAAGGGCCACTAAAATCAACAGCAGAAGATTTCTGGAGAATGATATGGGAACATAACGTAGAAGTTATTGTGATGATAACTAATCTCGTTGAGAAAGGAAGGGTATAAGTACCTTTATCTGTTATTTATTTCTCTGATGTTGATAGATCTACCTGTAGCAAACTTCTCTCTCTCTTTTAAAAATCTGGTTTAGGCATTTATTTAGCAAATAGCAATAGTTTGCAGTAGTTGCTTGTGCTAGATTTGTATATACAGAAGTATAAAGTTGAGGATTTGTAGTATGAAACTAAAGAAAAGATTCAATAAGTTTTGAAAATACCATGTTTTACTACAAAAAAAAAGTTCTTATACTGTAAAAAAGACTTAATATGAGTGGCAAACCTGTGGACCTGGTGTCACATTCTGCTAGGAATCTTTTTGCCATCATGCCCTTTCTCAAGGTTACCTTTGAGACAGATCCTGGAAAGAACATAGTTCAGGCGAACTTTAGTGGATATTCACTATCAGCTCCCTGTTAGCATCCAGTGGGACCCACAGTTTGTTTCTTACTACACGAGTAGATACATATTTGTCCAGTGAGGCAAAATGAGGTCAAATCCCATCACTGGGTGTGTGTTTTTCTGGTTATGAGATGGGAGTATATATGTACCCTGGGATCACATTAGGAGACATTGCATCACACGTGCCAAATGCTGGCAGCAAAGCCTAAAAAGAAGGTAAATCTTGTCATACAACCTGTAAAGCATCTCTCAGATTATACAGACACAGCAATTGCAGACAAGGGCTCCACTGAGAGTACAACTTCATTTATAACACCATGCCATAAACATGCACTCTTCTATATGACTACCTGACCAAAATGCTGAACATCACATTTCTCTACTGTATATTCTGACCATACACAGGCTCACTCTCACCCTCACTGATCAGGTATAAATATACTCTGCCCATACTATAAACTAATCAGAAGCCACATACAACTCTACTGACTTAAATGTTTTCCTATTTTTCCTATAGAACATGCTGTTTTCCTTAGTTTTTAGAGTGTCTATAGAATGGCAAGTTCCACAGTATTAGAGCCCTTTAATTCTGATAGTATGATTTAAACTTTTCTCTTTTTTTGAGTATTCCAAATAAAGAGCATCTTTGCACAGCCACCTCTCTTTACAGCACAAAATAAATACATTATTTGCTCTGCACAGGAGATCGTGTCTAAATTGAGTATATTGAGAGTCCCTGGTTAGTTTTGTGCTTGACTGTGCTTTACTTAAATGTGAACATTTCAGGTTGCTAGTTTGACATTTTGCTTTCTTTTTCTCTGTTTTTCATTTGCTTTCTAACAGAGAAAATGTGACCAGTACTGGCCTGCCGAAGGTAGTGAAGAATATGGGAACTTCTTGGTTACTCAGAAGAGTGTTCATGTACTTGCCTATTACACTGTGAGGAATTTCACTCTTAGAAACACAAAGATCAAAAAGGTTTGTGGCATCCTGAAAACATAGGTGGGCAAAAGGAAGTGTTAAAAGTTGCTCAGAATATTTTAAAGCAGCTGGCAGCTCTTTTCTGCTGTATATGTAAGGCCTAATCCTGTAGGTCTCAGCCAGCCAAGGTGCTTGCCAGCTTCAGTTAATTTGACCACATGAACAAACTGTTAAAACACTAGCCTGTAGTACTGGTGTGATGTAGGATCATCAGGGAAAAAGCAGGGATCACATTGGAGAGCTGATGTGGACTTTGCCTGGCTGGTGAGCAGGATTATACGTTTGTAGAAAGAGAGCAGCTAGAAGAAAATGTGGTATGAGTTGAATTATCCACCTCTGCTCTCTATTTTCCTTTTTAAGGACAGGTGAAACCATACCTTGTTTTATTGCAATCAGAACCAGCATACTCAGCTCAGCAGTGTGATGTTAGTTACTTTGAGGGGGATTCTGAAAACTTAATATATTCCACCCACAGAAATGTCTGAGATACCTTGTCTCTCACTCTCCCTGTTTAATTAATTCATAATGTGCAGTATCTACTATCAATTTATTTATTCTGCCTATTTTAGGAACCAATCTTCAAATGAGATGACCTGCTTTCTGAAGGCATCCCTGCCTTGGAGTTGCCACTGAGGGAGGGAGCCTTCACAAGGCTATTTGCCTTCTGATTGGTAAAGCTGGGTGAGAGGAATCCTACTCCTGTTCACTTAACAGAGGAGCAAAGTGGCAGAAAGAGCTGGCAACTCTTAAGAGCAGCTGTAATTTATTATCCCTCCAGTGCTCTTAATCTTTCTCTATGGCTTTCTAAGGGACAGTGCCAGATCACTTTTCCACTCTGTGGGCAAGCTTGTGGGTCAGAAGCACTGGCCCTTCCTCTCCTCTTTGAAAGCTGGACAATTCAGAGGCAGGTGGCATGCTTTTATCTAAATAGGGACACTTCCAGTTTAACAACTCTTAGGTATGGGAATAAAATCATGAAGAGGTGGACTGCTTATGTGTGGAATTATTTTTCTGTTGCAGGGTTCCCAGAAAGGGAGGTCTAGTGGACGCATAGTAACTCAGTACCATTATACCCAGTGGCCTGACATGGGTGTTCCAGAGTATACACTGCCTGTTCTCACCTTTGTGCGGAAGGCATCACATGCGAAGCGCCACGCTGTCGGGCCTGTTGTGGTTCACTGCAGGTGTGGTTTTTACTGCTGCAAGGTTCACTCCACTTTTGTTTTGCAGAAAAAAGAATTTTCCAGTGGTGGGCTAAGCAAAATTTCACTCTTGCAATTTAACAATTCCCAATGGAATAAAATTAGTTTCTTAGCTGATATTTCTCTCCTTGGTAAGGTAAATTAATCAACTGTCTGTGCCACTGCTATAAATCTCCATTAACAAGGTGAGGCTGCTCTGCACTGTGTTCTCTTTTTTTGCAAAAATGCTTTTCCTTTTACTTTTTTGCACATTTCTATAGTGCTCTCTTGAATGTATGAACTTACCAAATACATATGTAGCAATGATTGTTTCATTTCTGCAAATACATTGTTAGGATGCTATTGGCTCATGCTTTCTTTGGTGCAGGGATACTCTGTAATCCTAAAGGAGCTCTGTCCACAAGAGAAGACTCACTTTCTTCCTGGCTGAACTACAACTCTGCTGTTTTTAACGTTACTCTGGGTTGTAGCAGTCATTTGCAATGGAGGAGCGTTCTGGGGAATGGTTTGAGCTCTGCATGTGCCACAGTGTGCAGGCAGGTGTTCTGTCAGTGTTCACTAAAACTGGCAGCTCAGGGAAGTTTGGTTAAAAAGGGCTAGTAGGGCCTGGAATGACTTCACAAAGCCCGTGAAGGACCGGATTATTGAAAAATATATAAGCAGGTTCTGGTTTTCCACTGTAGTACCTCACCTTTGATGGAACATTTGGAAAGAGAACCTCCTCATGAATTCTGTCCTTCTGGAGCTGACTCTGAGGAAGCCAACAGGTAAAGTTGCCTCACAAATGCTGCAAATGAAGATATTTTATTTGTGGGATGATCTAATCTGACTGAAATCTGTTTTTAGCTTGGAAAATGAAAATTCCACATTTTGTTGTTCTGTTGCTATCTACATCCTACCTTTTCATGGGAAATTCGAAATAGCCCAAAATGTGAAGTCTGATATCGCTGAAAGAACAACAATACATTATGACTCATTTAAATTGAATTTTTAAAAAGTGAACATTGGTAAGTTGTGTGGCTTCGGTCAGACCTCTCCACTGGGTCATAGGTATAAACTCACTTTCATCTGTAGGCAATTAGCTTTTAGCTAACCTGATCCTATGCACCGTGGAATTTCAAAGGAGTTGTCTCATATTAAAAATGTAATTTTTATTTATCTTTACAGGCTATATAGGAGGCACAGTTGATGAGCTTCATAACTTATTTTACCTATTTTTCTTCTAGGTACTTTTCATGTTTTGCTTTTTGTAACAAGTACAGATGGTATCTGGTAATCTTCTTTGTCTCTAAGAGTGTATTAATAACATGGACCTTCCAGTTTCATATAACATTTGTTTAGACAATTTATTACAGCAATCTGAGCTCACACTACTTATGCTCAGTGCCCCACCTGTTAAAGAAATGGGATGACTGAATTAGCTTGTATGGACTGAACTGGGACCTGCCTGTAAGGGACCATGCAGACCCAGCACAGTGCTGGCTCTCAAGTTACATGTAACAGTACACATAATGTTCATTCCTAATTTAGAAGGGAATTACAATCAACTGATTTCTGTATGTGACTAGATAACAAAAAACAACCTCTTGACCTTGTACTTCCTACCCAGATGTTTTACGAAAGAAAAAGTTGGGGTTTAATCTTATGATACAGCTGGGTTTATGCTAAATTAATCAGAGTTCATAACAGGAATTAGTTAATTAATGCTTTTTTCTCCATTTTACCTTTTTAAGAAGGGTTTCAACCATTGCTTGCCATCTTAGCTGTACCTGAAGAGTGCTAAGCTTTCTGCTTTTACAGATGCACTCTCAACAGTGCTTCCATTCCATGCAGTTTTCCTTGGTCCAGTATCTTTGAAATCTCCTATCTCTGTAATGGGTGGCATAATGCAACTTTCCCTTTAAAGTGGGATTGCAACATAGAAGAATTTGAGCACATTAACTGTGCCCAAATGCTGACATATGCCACACTTTCTAGGTATATTTGATAAAGTATCCTAAGGAGTATCAGAGGCCTGAAAATTGCAGACCCACAGGAAACCCTTTAGTTCTATTCCAACTGATAGTTTAAAAATCATTTGAGAAAATTATCTTTAGATCTATTCTTGCACAGAAAAAAAAGGTTATTATCAGCCTTGAAGTTTTAACAAAGTATACATATAGCAAAATAAATTCATTTGTAGAGGAAAATCTTCCCTATGCAGCAGTTTGTTGAAAAAGCCTGTTTGTTACAAGGAACAATTCTTTTCATTAGTGTTTTACTTCAGGCTCAAGATTATTCTTTTGTTTTATAGTGCTGGTGTTGGAAGGACAGGCACATACATAGTGTTAGACAGCATGCTGCAGCAAATTCAGCATGAAGGCACAGTCAACATATTTGGATTCTTAAAACACATACGTACCCAAAGGAACTACTTGGTGCAGACTGAGGTAAGAATAAAATATAGACAACATGATACTATTACGAACTATTTCTGTTTGCAGGAGGAGAGACGATGCAGTCCTCTTTTTGGCACCATCAGAGAGACTGGCAATGAGTCACCAGACTGGATTTTCCCTTTTGCTTCCTGTGGTTTTATAGAGACATCCTTCTAGGCTCATTTAGACCAATGCACTAGAAATTGCCTTTCTGTGGGCTCTTGTCTGTTTGTTAGGGACAACTCAGAAGGAAGTCTATATAAATCATGCTTCCTGCAGTAGTGCTTTCTTGGCAGGACTTGCATTTTTGTCATGGAGCTTTTTCAGGAAACACCATTGTCAGAGGTTTGGATCTTCACTGAACCTCATCAGTTTGCGTTAGGCAATAAAACATAGGGAAAAATGCTGTTTCAGACAGAAAATTATCCATAAATGCTTTAAACTGGAGATTATATATAAAATAATGAAATACCAAGAGAAAACAGCAAGGGCAACAGCAGGGCATTTGATCGTCTATGTCACATTTCAAGAATAGGTGGTTAGATTCCCCAGGAACTAGGAGTAGGAATGGCTTTAAAATTTGACTGAAGGCTATGCTTGCGTTTTTAACTGTATTCTGCTAACATGAGATATCACTGGTAGTGGGGATTTGGTATTTATGTATATAGCAAGTGTAATTGTCAGTTGTGCTTGTAAATGTGTACTGTCACTGCAAAGAGACAGCCTTTGCTGTAGGGGATACCATTTGAGAAAACCCCCCTGTGAAGAAACACTGCCCATATCAGAAGTGGCAGCTTAACCAGAGGTAATGAGGGGAGTCTGAAAAGATTGAGAGTTCACATTTGGTTTTCTTCTCCTAGGAGCAATATATCTTCATTCATGATGCATTGGTCGAAGCGATACTCAGTAAAGAAACAGAAGTCCTTGAGACTCACATTCATGCCTATGTTAATGCCCTCTTGATACCTGGACCAACAGGAAAGACCAGACTAGAGAAACAATTCAAGGTGAGCTCTCTGGGGTAGTAACAGGAAAATATTTATGTTTGCAAACTTGAATGACTTAAAAGTAGGTATCTCAACACAACTTCCATTAGCTTTCTCTACCTAAAATTTAACTGCTGAGCCTAAATTCAGATTAACTTAACAAATGCATACAGTCCATTGGGACATAGGAATTATTTGTGTACTCTTAAACAAGGAATCCACAAAAAAAACCCCAACAAACAAACAAAAAAAAGAGCATGAGAAATAGGGCGGTAAGTAGATAACTAGATTTTGGAAAACCTAACTGCATGCCTTTGAAGGAAGATCTCAAAGGTAAAACAGTCTGGAAAAATGTCATTCTGGCATCTTGTGCTATACTGATCAATCAGTGTATTCCCCTCAAGTGTACAGCACTTGAGAAGGCAGACTCCGTCTTCAAAGACATGTTTATCAATCTGGGGTACAAAACTCATTTGAACTGCTAAGAATAGTGAAGAAAAAATATTCTGATTACTTGCTAAGTAGTTTAGCCAGATAACTAGATACCTAAAGTTAAGAGAGACAGCAAGCCTGCAATAAATGCAGGGGTTTCTGTTTAATGCAGCTTATGAAGGAATGGATTTTGTACAGTTACCTGATTTTTTTTTTTTTGTATTTCATTGTTTCAGCTGTTGAGCCAGTCTAACACACAGCAGTGTGATTATTCAACTGCACTCAAACAGTGTAACAGAGAAAAGAACCGAACTTCATCTATCATTCCTGGTAAGCTTGTTTAAATTGACTTCTCTGGGTGGCAAAATGTTTATGAACTTTGTGTGTCAAACCTTTAAATGCTCCTCACCTCAACAAGAACTGAAGACATCTGCATTGGCATGGAACAATGTGCTGTAAAGTACTTGTAGTGAAGAACTGATTAAGAATTACACATAGGGAAACAAAATAAGTGGCTGGATAGCACTTCAATGATGATGATTGAGGATTATCATTACTGTGAGATATGTGAGATAATTGATATAATAAGAGTCATTGCAACACACTAATTCATAACTTTTTTTTACAGTGGAAAGATCTAGAGTGGGTATCTCATCACTGTCTGGTGAAGGGACAGACTACATCAATGCTTCCTATATTATGGTAAGTCAGTTAACATATTGGTGAAAAACAATGCATATCTGTTTTCAGAGCCACCATGTGTCTGAATTAGGGTGGCACAATCCTGAATTTGAAAGCTCCTTTCTTTCATTATTCACTCTGGCTGAAAGATTCACTTCCCCCAGGAAGTATTATTACCATTATTACTGATTTTAAGTTTGGTTAAGTGCATTGCAATTTAACAATCTGTAGAAATAGAAACCCCATCATAGTTTCAAAAACTGGTAAAGCTAGATGCCACCTATGGATGGATCTTTTGTGATTAACTGAAAGTATTAACTAACAAGTTAGTTTTTAATGGCTATGCTGTGGTTTGCCTTTCTACCTGCTCATCTTACAGAACTTTTGCACCTGGCATAGCCCAAGACAATATAACTCCTCAGCTTTCCATTATCTTTTTGTTCTCTGGGATTTCTTCAACCTTTTTCCCCTCATTTGCTGAGAGGGAAGGGTTAATGCCTCCTGGACATTCAGGAAAGAGATGGGAAAGCTCTCTGCAGTAGTATATGTACATGATCCTTCATCAGGTGCATTAGTGAAAAGAAAAGCTCATTTGTGATAAGAAGTTCATTTGAGACATCTGTACAAATTAAGAAGCTGATTGGAATTTTTGCAGATCTTCCAAGTATTCTTATATTCATTTCAGGCTGTCAACTCCTCTAGAATTATGAATAATGTATTTTTATTCTGAGTTGGCTTTTTGAGGCTCCGCTGATCTTTTTTGTCCCTTTTTTTTGTAATTTTTTCTAAGTTTTAAAAATTATTTCAGTGTAATTGAATTTATTCTTTTCACATGGAAAACACTGCAATGAAAGTTTTATATTTCTCTAGTATTTGCAGGAAGCCAAAGAAGACACAATTGTGCAATGTATGTTTTAGGCTTTTGGCTTTGTTCACTAGAAGCTTCCTTTAATCATTAATAGTTGGGCATCAATTCTGAGACTGCTGATTTTTAATTTTTTTTCGCAGGGTTATTATCAAAGTAATGAATTCATTATTACCCAGCATCCCTTACTACACACTATCAAGGATTTCTGGAGAATGGTATGGGACCATAATGCCCAGCTAATTGTCATGCTTCCTGATAGCCAGAATATGGTGAGTTTTGTGGCTGATAGTGAAGAGTTTTATGTATGAATTTTACTAGTATTACCATTTTGAAATATGCAGGACATGAGAAAACACCTTGGGTTTTGCAAAGAACAATTAAAAAACAATAATACCAAACTGAGTGTAAAATCCCCAAATCATCTAGCAGAAATCTAGGGATCCTTATCTGGGCAGGTTGTGAGTGGAGTGAGAAAGTATTCCTGTAGAATTTATGAAAAGAGGCAAACAGTAGAAGTAACCATTATACAAGGTTAGTTTTTGCTCCAGGACTTTTACTTCAAATGTAATATGACTTCTTCAGCCCTGGGTAAGGGCAGAAGTGTGAGGTCATTCCTTGCAGACAGCAGCTGATGGGACCTGGGCAGAGCCAGGAACAGTGGTGGCCAAGCATTCCCTCACATATAAAAGAAGCCCCTGGGGATCACAAGTGGCCAGGAGTGCTGGCAGCAGTTTGGGCACACAGGGCATAGGGCAGCAGTTTGTGCAGAAGAGTGTGCAGGAAGGGAACTGAAACCTTGCCAGCTCGACCAGGAAGCAGTGGTGCCCACCCAGCAGACAGCTGAGACCTCCCTGAGCTCTACATCCACCATGACCAGAATCCTACTCCCCCTCCCTGAAACACAACCAACAGGCCAACAGGATGAATGGCATGGAGGATTCCCTATCCATCTGACCATTTTGGTCTCAAACTATTATAGGATTTTCTTAAAAAAACAACTTTTCTTCAATATTTTTGTTGTCAAACAGAAAGGATGCTCTCATGAGAACTTCTTTCTGCACTTTCAGATAATCCCAAGACCACTCAAGTGCTGCCTGCTGGCTCCTATGTTGCACTACACCAGCTAAGTTTATCCTGTGGCCAGGGCCTGTGCACAGCACAGCACAGTACAGTACAGCACAGCCTGGAGGCCAGGCTGGATGCAGGGCACAGTGTAACACAGCGGGTTGCCTGCTCTGTGGATCCACGGGATACAGCGGTCATTGGTCAGCATCACTACAGAGATGTCTGAAAACTATCACTTGCCATAATTGTGATCCCACTCAAGTTTTGATTTGTCAATTTAAATCTAGCTGGCTGAATTGATTATATACATGACACAGTATTTATTATGTTGGCTTTTGTATTTTAAGAGCTCAACGTTACTTACTTTTATGTCTCCATTTTATTTTTTTTTCTGTGGAGGCTGAAGATGAATTTGTATACTGGCCAAACAAAGATGAGCCTATAAACTGTGAGAGTTTCAAAGTCACTATGATTGCTGAAGAACACAAGTGTCTGTCTAATGAGGAGAAGCTCATAATTCAAGACTTTATTTTAGAAGCCACACAGGTAACACTGTCATAAACATACAACTATATAACTCAGGACTTGATTTGCTAAAGATAATTCCTACATTTTGTTACATTGTCTATGGTAAATGATTGATAAAAATCCATGGCCTAGAAATACCCAGGGGGGGAGTAACTTCTGTAGGTAATATGGTAATGTGGGGAATAGGGTATTCCAACTTCCATAGCAGTGGGATTCTGTATCTGAAGGCTGGAGCCAGTCTGGACTAGAGTGAAAAAAAAGAATAAAGTGTATTTTACAAAATTGATTTATGGTTGTTTGTTTTGGTGGGTTTTTTCACTCATTTAGGATGACTATGTACTTGAAGTGAGGCATTTTCAGTGTCCAAAATGGCCAAATCCTGATAGTCCTATTAGTAAAACTTTTGAACTGATCAGCATCATCAAAGAGGAAACTTCCAACCGGGATGGGCCCATGATTGTACATGATGAGTAAGAACTTCAGCTTTCTTGTTTGTTTTGATGTTTTTCTGTAGAGCCATCATTTCACCTCATTTACTGTGAAAGCTACTGAAACAAGGCACAAAGTCTACACTTAACAGTACTGCTGCTGCTTCTGTTTCAGCTGCATCAAAAAAAGAAATGTTTTTATTTTATCATACTTCATTTCAAATTTATCATTTTCATACCCTGGATGGTTGTCAGGTAGGGCACTGGAGAGGAAATCAGTCAGCAGTTCATTTTCTGTTACTGAAAGAATTAAGACTGTTTAGATGAGGCACTTTGCCCTTCTCCAGCTGTTCAAAAACGGCAGAAAATAATTAAATATTGAAATACTGAAGGACCCAAGATTTGGTTGGTAGAGGACCGTAGGGAAATAACTCTAAGAAGTTGTAGCCAGGTGCCTTGAAAGTTTTGTTAAGCCACTGCTGGGCAGACCTAATACAGAAATTGCAAAGGTCACATGAACAAAATTCATCCTGTCAGTTTACCCTGGATTTTGTATTTTCTCCAACTGTAAAACTTGATACGGTTTCTAGAGATTTTTGTTTTGTTTTGTTCTGTTTTACTTTACAAAGGCATGGAGGGGTGACAGCAGGAACTTTCTGTGCATTAACAACTCTGATGCATCAACTGGAAAATGAGAATTCAGTGGATGTTTACCATGTAGCGAAGATGATAAATTTGATGAGACCTGGAATCTTTACAGACATTGTAAGTAATAAGCAAAATATATGCTTTTTTTTAATCCGTGTGTGACATTATTAACATGCTTACATCTTAGAGCAGCATTACTGAACCACTGGCATATTAGCTACTGCTAATATGAGTTAATCAAAACTGTCTTCAGAGGTGCTATGATGGACCTGATGCCTATTCCAAAACAAAGAATTTCCTGTGAAAACCTGTCTTGTGGTTATCAAGTGGTCATATTCAAAATGTGCAGAGCTGCTGCCATCATCACAAAATCTGCATTATGTCATGTAAATTAAAGTTTTAATTCATCAGGGATAAATCTGTGCTCCAAGTAGACCCTCAAGTAGTTGCCTTCATTTTCCATTTCAGGACGGACTTTGATCTTTCATGATCTGTTGAATGGTCAATTGTCAGCATTGTCATCGTGCTTGCAGAAAGAAAAGCAATTATGAAATATATATATATAATACAGTATAATAAATAAGAATTACTTGCTAAGGCAGTGTTCTACAAATAAAAATTCATCATAGAAATGAAAATTATGAACCCTGCCCTTTTGGTCATATCATTACACATCTGACTGCTAGAGCTGCAAATGAGTGTAATAAGGAGAACACTTTTAGAGTGAAATGTTAGAGTTCACATTATCAAATTTTTGACAGCAAAAACAGGACATGACACAAGATTGACAGATGTGTCCACCCCTTGCCCTGCCTGGGCAGCCCAGACTGAGGAGACTGGCAGACAGTGAAGTGAAAGTGAAACTCTTCCCACCTTAGCAGAATCATCAGGACCTTTCACTCCTCTTGCCCCAGGATCCTCCAGCAAATACCTAGGCCCTTTATCTCAGACTTTCAGGTTCTCTTACTCTAGATTTTCAAATTTGTGGCTCTTCCTACCCCTTACCTCTTAGCCCAAGCTAATAGTTCAGACTCCAAACCCCACTCTATTTAGTCTGTCTTACTGTTCCTCACTCCTTCCATCACAGAAATTCTTCATCCTTATATATCCATCCTAGAACCCAAAATACTCCTCTGCCTTTTCAGAGCATCCACTGTCAGCAGAGCCTTTGCTGTGCCTGCTTTCTCTGCGCAGAGCATCCCAACTCTTTCCTCTTTCCCAGCCCGCACTGCAATTCAGCTGGCTTTTGGCAATCCCCATTTCCCATGCACCCAGCTGAGACCCTCTGCCCCTTTTTGGGCAGTGGCCTCCTTGATGAATCTTCTCACAGAGTCTTGTCTGTCTTTCTACCTCCTATTCCTGGAAAGAACTTCAAAAGCATGAACATTAACTGCAAACACCAAAAAGAGGGAAAAAAAAATCTTCCTGGATAGAATTCAGATGACAAAAAATTAGAAAAAAAAGCCAACAGACAAACAGTAGCCCTAATCCTGACCCCAGATTTGCAATTGACTTCAACAAGGATCAGATTCAGCATACAATATTTCTTTAAAAGTACAGCTTTCTCCCCTAGCCATACTGTGTTCCCTAATGTAGTGCTTTACATTGTGTACAGGGGGAGCCATTAGTCAGAAAATCAATAAAGCTGCTAAGTAAGTAGCAATAAATTGTGGAGCACAGCACATTAACAGACTAACACAACAGCTGTTAATTAATTTGGAATAACAGTGTTACAAGACAACTTTTCCTGACTGTATCCTCTTTTCTTCTCCAGGAACAGTACCAGTTTCTGTACAAAGCTATTCTCAGCCTTGTTAGCACAAGGCAAGAAGAAAACCCTTCGGCATCTATGGACAGTAATGGCTCAGCTTTACCCGATGGAAATGCAGCTGAAAGTTTAGAATCTTTAGTTTAATTAACACATCAAATTAAACATACACATCACTACATCACTGGAGTTTACCATTATTATTTTCAGTTTTATACTTTGGGTGGGGAAATCTGTCCAGTCTCTCTCCCTATAATCAGATCCTAACCTTTTCTCAAATCAAGTCATTTCTGTTACACGACTTTACTGTGGAACTTTTATCATTAACGATGTGTGCCTTTTCTTGAAAGATTTCTTGTAATACATTGTTACGTCTGGACTAACTTGATTGACTTTTACAGTGTTTCTAAGAATTGAATTGTGGTTTGTTTTTTTCAGTATTAGTTTTTGATTTATCTGGCTTTACTTTTAACTTAAAATTATAATATTTATAGATGTTAGGGAATCCTCAATTACAAACATGTAATGGGTTTAGTATTTGATTTATTTGCTGTATTTATAACAATTTACATTTGCTAGAAATATCACTTTTAATATAGTAGAATGTAAATAAAATACTGTTCTACATAACATTCAACATTTTAAGACTTCAATTAGACATTTAGAATAGTAATCTGATACTTACTGTAAATACTGCTACTTCTGTAGTGATCCATGGACCAAATTTATATTTATAATTGTAGATTTTTATATTTTACTACAGAGTCAGTTTTCTAGTTCTGTGTAATTGCCTTGTTAAAATGATGTAGTCAGAATGTTTTTATTTTAACAAAGTCTTCTGATATATAATTGTGCATCTTAAGCAATTTACCTTCATATAGCTGCATGTGATTTTAACTTTTTGTGGGAACTAGAAATCACTTCTTTTGAAATGAGAAGTTTTTATGAGAATAACACTGTACTTGGCATTGTTAAATTGTTTTTACCTATGGCATTGAAAAAAATAAATATAAATATTCCAGTCTGTTCTGAGCGGTCTTCCACATACAGTACAGTCCACTGTACTTCCACACAATCTTCACTGTCATGTAGGAGAACTTTTACTCACAAGAATAAAGACTTAGTGCTGACCTGCAAAGGGCAGCTCTTCCCATGGAATCTGAGAGTTTAGGAGACATTTATGGAAATCTTTTATATTATTTAATCTCTGCTCCACTCCCACCTGTATCCACAGTGTCCATATTCACTCCTTTTGTGGCCTCTCCTTGCACATCTCCCACTCTGGTCACCCACAGGCTAATGGGCTATCCCAGGCCTCTCAAATGCTTTAGCTGCCCCCTCCCAAGGCCTCTCCATGATGGCTTTGCTTCAGATCATTCATTCAGCTGCTGAGCTCTTTGCTGCCTCCTTTGGCAAGGCAACAGTCAACTTCTGCAAAGCAATAAAGCAAGTAATCACTTCAAGAACAAAAGCAAAATGTTCAGAGTTGGTCAGTCCATTATTTTCTGTAGCCGTCTGAACTGAGGAAATACTGATTGTACTGAAAGTTGCAGCACCGAGGAGGCTGGAGAAGCCTGGAGCAGAATAAGACATTTGTTTGAAACTAACACAGGCTATGAGAGCAACTGTTTACTCACTTTGGTATATACAGTTGCTATGTGGAAATACGGGGACTGGAGATACTGTTCCGGAGTAGAATACCACAGAAACTAATGGACCCTATTTTAGATGAAAACTAAGTATAGGAAAAGATGGGCCTGATACGGGCATTGAGATTTTAGTCTAACCTAAGTAGGGTTGTATGAGTGATCTCAGTGTGACAGCAGATAGATCTAGACCCCCTCAGCAGTGTGGGATTGAGGATAGATGGAGTTGCATCCTCCAAAATAAAGCCAAAATAAATTTAGATTTAGAAGAATCTAAGCAGCAGAAACTTTAAAAAATCCTCATACTGTTGATACATGAAATGAGCATGAAGATGCTAGACCAGGAGACAGAATGGCACAGAATGGCAGAGTAATTAGCAGTAAGACTTTTCATTCTCTTGTCCTCTTTCATTAAAAAAAAAAAAATAAAATTGTCTAGACAAAACAATATATCACAGAATCATGGAGATGGTAAAGGTTGGAAGGGACCTTTGGATGTCATCTAGTTCATGTAACAGATAGTGGTTCGTTTGTAAAACTGTGTTAAAATGTTAATGTGCTTGAATTCTCTTTTAGACTTGACCACCTTTATAACCACAGCAGTGCAGTCCCAGAGGTTACGAAGTGGCTGAATCCATTAGAATCAGGACCCCGGAGGTTTCCCCTTTCCTGTCCACCAGAGCTGCATGCAGGATGATGCTCCTGTCTCAGCCCAGTGCCCCTGTGCAGGTCCAGCCAGGGACCATGCAGGCCACACACAGGAAGAACATATGCATACATACACACGGGATGGTAGAAACAGGATTCATGACACAGAGAATAGGACTAGGATTTAAGAAGGAGGCAGGACAGAGGGCAGTGGTCAGGCACAGGGCACAAATGTGCAAAGGTACTGCCTAGCAAGCACCTTTTACCCCTCTTCTCTCCTTTTTCCCATTCTTATTACTTCCCTGTTTGCGTTGGTCCCTCTGTTTCTCCAACCTTCTCTATCTCTTTGCAGATAAACAACCTTCTTTCCTAATTCCCTTTATAGGTTGTGGTTTTCTTAAGCCATACCCAAATGTGAAACCTTGGATGCTGCCACTTAGAGCATCTCAGCCACATGAGATGATCAACAGAGAGACCAACAGTTTCCTGGCATTTCTAGCCTTGCAAGCTTTTTTTTCCAAAAAGTGTCCACCAGAGTTTGGCCTTCCCTCACATAACTCCCCAGGATCCACCTGTGTAGCACCATCAGACTTCATGACACTCTTCCCAACACCTGTCAGCTGCTTGCTTTTGCCTCTAGAGTAGTTTCCCCTTTCACGTTCAGCAGTTTCTCAGGATAAGTGCAGTAGCTCAGCCTCAGGTCAGGGGTGCTGGCCATATGCCTGCAGATACCAGTAGTCATCTCTTTAGCTCAAAATCATAATTAGTTCATTGAATAATTCAGAGGGAACCTACTTTTCCGAGCCAAGACATCTTTTTTCAGGGTTTTACAACTTTTTCTTTTTTTTTTTTTTTTCCTGTGGTCCTTGCCATGCCTGCATATTTGCTAATTCTGAAGTTCAGGAAGAACAAGACTGATATACGACTCCTAACAAGCAATTCCTGACAAGCAAACATGCACTGCATCCCTAGTTGAGTTAAACACCTTTGAAGAATGGGATCTAGAGTTATTTTCTTACAATATTTGTGGGGTTCTTGGGGGGCGACAGGAGTTAAAAATGTACAGAATGAGTGCATTGTCCCAAATGATACACATTTTTGTAAGACTGTTGAATTACACATACATGCTCTTCACAGTCTTCAGGCACAAATTTGGTGCATACAAAGGTGTGTAATGGTTGTGCTTTGAGAAAGGGAGTATCTTCTTTTTCCAGGTGGTCTGAAGGTTCCTTACCACTTCCTCTAAAACGCTCAGGTTGGCCAACACACTGCATTTGCACAACTAGACTAACAAGGACAGGGATATTATATACTTCCCCCTTATTCAAAAATTTATACAATCAAGTTTTGATTTCTTAATCTTTAGGAGTGTCTGTACGAGAGAAGTTAATTGTGATCTTACGGCCATTTGCTAACCATATTCCATAACCTTATTAGCAGATACTATACTTCTGCACTTTACTACATTAGCACACAACAAGAGAAACTATAGTGCTCATGTGCTACTACTTCTGCTTTTCTTTTGGAAAACTGGCTTGTTGCCTCACATATCAAAATAAAAACCATGAAGTTTTGTTCTATTAGCATATTTACAGTTTCATATACTTGTATATTAAAAGTAATTTTTAGACCAATTAATTCTACTCTGTTTTTCAAGTCTCTGTGGACCAAAACCAAAAAGGAATCCTTCTTTCTACAATCCAATCTTGATATAACTGTTCCTTTCAACCTAAATGTTTTGCAGACATTTTAAAATTATAATCCAAGGAATCAGCTGTCATTCAAGGTTTCTTCTAGAGATGTTTGTAATCACATTCATCATCTTAGCATGCCAAGTTATTTAAAACATAAGTGCTTAGGATAATCTCTTTACTCACACATATTGGTTCTGATCTAGAAAAAAATAAGAATCATAAAAATCTTTTATAATCTTCAACTGTGATGGATTACAGATTTTAATAAATGTGTGTCAGTTCCTCTCTCAGACAAAGGCCATATTCTAATTAATTTTTTTTCTTGTAATCCAAGCTACAGACTCAAAAGACATGCAGCCTGCCTTTTCAAACTGGGTCAAGTGTGGAGAAGATGTTATATATCTCCTGCAGGAAGTAAGATATTAATAAACAACATCAGTTTGAAATTATTTTGGGGGAGTTTTTTGTTGTTGGGTTTGTTGGTTTTTTTTTTTTTCACAAAGCTTTAAGTCATGTGTGGCAAGAAAAACTTGATTAGTGAGCTTTCTCCTAAGGAACCATAGGTGGGTAGAGATTTTAAAAGAAAAAAAAAGTCATTTACTCACATCATCAACATTTTAGTGATTGTGATGTTGATATTTAATACCTACGGAAAAGCTTTACAAAAATCAGCAATAAGTGATGGAGTCATTCAAACTCATCACTATCAGTAGAACAACAAATTACCTAAAGACCTTAGTATGAACTTCAAAGATGAGTTGACAATAATTTTTAACAATGTTTTCTCAGAGTGCTTTGCCTGGCACAGTTCTTTCCTATGTCCTACAGTAATGTGTAATTTCAGATGGGTTGAAATTTTCAGAGAATAATTACACAGTTTTTTCTAACAGATTTCTTTTAATTTGGTGAGAAAATAGACATTTTGACAAAAATGGTTTTGCAAAGATAGGAGGCAACTTCACAAAAGCATTACAACAGATTACTGAGACTAGCAAACATTGCTATGGAGAACCTTTGTTACACTTGGCAGACAAACTCCATGCCACTTAAAGTGAGGTACCCATAACTTACAGAAAATAAGTGTTTAAGTTACCCACAAGAGGAAGAAAAAAAATAAAGGAGAAGAGATTAAGAGAAGAAAGAACAAAAAGAGAGAAAGAACACAGTTAGGACTCAGAAGGTCATACATTGACGGCTTCCAGGAGAACAGGCAGGGTCCAATGGAGACCTTGTGCTGCCTCCTGATCTGCTCTGGGCACTGTGGCTGCTCCCCCTAGGTGGGACCTCTGGCCCAC
>JAWWMP010000041.1:21466338-21512571 GCA_035047865.1 Dendrocincla tyrannina | reverse complement strand
AGCCCCACAGCTCCTGTGGCCATGTGGCTGCAGCCCCTGTGCCAAGGCCAGCCCTTCCCTGCACACACACTCAGAGACACATCCCACAGGGTGGTTCTGACCCAGTAATCACTGATCTGGCAGCGATAGCAAAAGCCACATATTGAGCTGAGCAAGGCCCTCAAGCTGATACAGGCTGTGAGACATCAGGCTCTCAGGCCTTCCTGGGGCACAGGGAGATACCATACATCTACTGTTCTGTAGCTTTCCCATTCAGCAGTTGTCCTTGTGTTCAAGAACAAAACATGTGCTAAATAAAATTAATATCTTAAGATTATAACTGAAAATTATGTCTAGATACAGATATACCCATGTATATATGTATATAAATATATGGATGGGGACACTTAAACAATCCTTGAAGAATCTTCTCCTGTGCATCTAGCAAGAAGTATGCCAAGGTATTCCACCCATGTAGAAAAGTCCATGTGTAGACACACTTTCAATATAACCATCTATATGAACCAAATCCCATTCATGTACACCTCATTTAATTGTAAAGATGACATAACAACAAAACAGAGGATTTCAGATTTATTTTTCAAGCAATCTTGTGTATTAGATACAATTATCTTTCCAATAATATGCAAAGAGAACAGAGAAGTATAATCTTCATACAAAAAGATCAAGAATAAATTCATTTAAGTCTAAATGTAGAAAACAAAATGCAGCATTGCACTGGGAAACAGAAATATATTCTGATACAAAAGGTTTCAAAAATAGTAGCAGTGTTTCTTGAAGGAAACACTGTAGTGCTCATTCTTTAGTGCTCCAAAAATATTAGATACTTTTAAAAAATTCCAATTTTTTTCACACACACTGCATTTCCAAGGCAGAAAAGCAAGTATGCTGGATACATATATAGTCTCAACCACGGCTGTGTATTTATGAGCTAAGGAGGGAACAGAGAATTCTAAAGTAAAATTCTGGTCTTACCAAGCACTGGACTGGTAGAGAAAAGAAGATACCACTATAACTTTTACCCTTAGTTGTAGGCCTTTAATCTACCTGGAGGAGGAGGTAGCAGAGAACAGAGCATTCACTGCATTCATCCTTACCCCAGCTGCCTATACCAGCCCTACAACAGACTGACAGCCTGTAAGGTTAGTGAGAAGTGAAACAGGAGACAGACTTGTGGAGACAGGATTTTGTCTGACATATGCATGGCACTGTAACAGAATTTTACTTGATATATTCATGGCACTGTAACAGAATCCAAATTTGACATTACAAAGCATTCAATAGTTCAATATAAAAGGTCCTTCTCTTTGACAATAATACTCTGCCCTTCATTCTTCCTTCTCCCTTTGGTTCCTTTCACCTAACTCTGTTGCAGCTGCTACTTCATTGCATCTATACAAAGAAAATACAAATCCTGAGCAGCAAAACTTGGAGATCAAAACTTGAATTATTGTTATGGCTGCTTTTCCTACTGTGCAAAACACCTGGAATTCCATTCCCTCAGAACTGTGATTATAGCACTGTGGTTCTCAGGAGGTAAAAGGCTGTGCGTTTATCAGCAAAGTGCACTTGTGAGCAAAGTTGAAAGCAGACAACTTCCAGGATCAGTATTCAGCTTTAAAAAAGGGAAGCTTTAGGCAGCTGCACAGGTACCAGTGCAAATGCTATCTGCCCACAGCACTACACCTCACAGACCTGACTGGTGAAGTCTAGCCCACACTTGCATTGCAAGCTGGTGTAGAAATCCATGAGCAAAAGTGAGAGAAGCAGCCCTGAACTGGAAGGAGGCAACTGCTGCTTTGCTACAGAGAAGCTGCCCTTGGGCTAAAGTTCGGTTCTGGACTGATGTGACTAAACAGCAGCTAGAGGGGGGCTGGCATGTCTGTGCAGCACAGCACTCAGCTGCAAGTGAGCTGGCACACTGGCAAACTCCCATCAGTCTAAAGTGGCAATGTAGTGAGTAGTATGCATAGGCTCCCAAATGAACACTTGAAAAGCCTGAGAGCAGAAGGACAGAAGCTAACTTAAAAAGTGGAAATTTAAACCTCTAAGCCTACTGCATTTCAAAGCTGCACATACTACACAATCTATTCCCTTTGTAACAGTACTTAACCTGGACAAGGGACACAGTGTAAGTGGAAAGAGTAAACATGTCATTTGGAGCAGCTTCTAAGCACATTAACTGTTGTATTTCTGCATTAACTGTAGAATGCCTCTCCTAGCTGCCGAGCTAAATGCTAGTGTGTTCTCTCCACAGCACAAAGCAACATGAAACAGCAGATATTTCAACATATCGCAACCAACTTCCACTCTGTAACAAGAAAGGGTATGGGAGAAGCTTGCTTTAAACTTCCTCCCTCCTCCAATCAATTTGAATTTACACTCATTATAAAGGGATTAACTAAGTTTGAAATATTTAAGAACTGAACATTTTCAAGATTTAACAGGATCTTATTTGCTAGTAGTGCATAATTTTTAAACTATTTCTTGCATATTCTTATTGTGAAAACATTCACAAATACTGTTAAAGGGAAAGGAACAATCAGACTTAAAATTTTAAGTATCACTTTCATCTCCATTATTCTCAAAATTTTTTACCACATGAACAATTAAATTTCATCAGTGGAATATTAACTAGATTTTTTTCCACCACAAGAGAATCCAGTAACAGATTTTCCTTTCAGCTTAAATTTTTCTTAGTAATAACCCTATACACTTAGAAGATAAACTCTAATAAGAAAACAAAATACCAAAAAAACCCCACCCCCAAACAAACAAAAAACCAACCAAAAAAACCCCCACCAAAACCAAAAAAACAATCAATCAACCAAACAAACAAAAAAACCCAAAAAAAAAACCAAAAAAGCCTTGCAAGATATTTTAGAAAACATATAAGGAAAGATCTGATTGGTGCTGAAACATGTACATGAAATCTTCACAATTTTAAGAGGAAAATACCACAATTCATGAGTACCTAGCATTTCTACATCAAAGCCAGGTGACTAGTTTTATGGAAGGCAACACCTGTGTACGAAACAGCAGATGCTGCCCTTAGCTGGTCCAAATTGAAATTCTTAAAGGGAGGGTTGGGGGTAGAACCACAAAAAGCCAAAACCTGATTAAATCTACTGCTTCCAGTTACTGTTTGATAACACTGCGAGTACTGTACACAATGCCTTCTGCCCGAACACGCTCAAGTATTGGTCCATAAACATTCTTTGTCAAGGGTATGACCATGCCTTTGGCAACTATTTCACCTGAAATAAAAGTAGGAAAAAAAAAACCCAGTGTTAGAGCTCCACTAGGTGTACTCACCAAGGCTTCTGAGGGCAAGGTCAGGGCTGCTGTGCTGGACTCAGCTGGCTCTAATTGCAGGGCACAGCTGAGCCCCTCAGCCATGGATGGGGTGGCTCAGGGAAAATTTATTTAAGAAAGGGCAAAACACTGAACAGCAGTGAGGAAAAAAGTGTGAGAAACAGCCCTGCAACACCAATGCCAGAGAAGGAGGGGGAGGAGGTGCTCCAGGCACTGGAGCAGAGATTTCCCTGCAGACCACTTAGTTTATAGAGCCATGAAACTGCAGTTAGGTGAAAACCATCTAAACTTTAGAAGTTTCAGTTGCTGGGATTTCTTAAAATAAGAACAACAACAAAACCCAAAAACATAATTTTGCTCATTTCAGTTAGCCAGTAGAAGAATGAACTTCTAAAGATTAAAGAGCAAGCACAGGGAAATCACACTATTTCTTTCAACACAGTGATGACCAGGAAGTTTGCTTGTTATATATACACATGATCAGGAAAGCCTCAAATTTTGTCAATCCAGAAAGTAGCTAGTTTATTCAGCACAGATGTATGTTAACCTGTTTCACTGTGGCATAATCAATTGTAATTTATCATGATAAAGATTTCCTCTATACCTGTTTAAGTTTAAATCATTTAAAATCTTTGTGGATTAAATAGTAAATTAAGAATTGTCACTGAACATGCAGATTAAAAACTCCTGTAAAGAAGTGACTGATAAATTTTAAAAAAAATATATATATATACACTTCAGAAATGCTATATATCTGTTTCCTACAGCAGGAAGATACAGAGGCGTTGAAATACTGTTACTGAAGTCACAATAGCCACTTACCATCTAGAACCATTTTAGCAGCAATAGCCGTGGGGTATCCTACTGTTTTAGCCATTGCAGAATATCCTTTGTTATCACCATAGACAACCAGATCAATAAATTTGTCTTCCAAATGACCAGAAGGATGCCTGAGACCTATTTCATTTCTCATAACAATCATATCTCTCTCTCCAGTGCCTAAGAGAAAAGCACACAAACTATTCATTATTTGTATTTCAGTCACATCAAGATGAGGTTTCTGAGGAGCCAGGCACTACACATACACAGCATGTATATCAGGGAAGTGACTGAAGGCAAGGACTATTAAGGAGGACAAAATACTAAGATGAAAATAAAATTGTAACAAGGAAAGAAAAGGATAAATGGGGGAAGTCGGAAACATCACAATACATTAAAAAACCTAACATGAATGTTTATTTACGATGGCGAGCAAACTAATCCAATTATGGCTGATAAAAGATATGGACTTGTTTTACTCAAACCCATGAAAAAGAATTTCTCACATACCAAAGGGCAGCTTCATCTCCATGTGCTTTGCAAGAGCCCCTACAATGGAATCTGCTGCTGGAACTGGTTCATCTCCCAATAAACCTAGCCTGGCAGAAGAAATGAGAAAGGCTTATATCATTGCCTATCGACAGCTTCATCACATAATTTCCAGGTTGTTGGGCACACCAGTTTAACAGTCTCAACACGGGCCAAAAGGGCTAGAATTGCAAAAACCTCTTTTTTTTTTTTTAAATCTTTAAAAAATCACTGGATCATTTTTACCATTCCACTGCCTCCAGCTGACTTTTGTCCTTTTCCAGTTTGCTAAATACAGCTTCTTTAAGAACATGATGCTCAGCAGGTGACTTAATTCCAACCAATTTGCACATGAGCTCCTTCTGCATTAAAAGAAAAAGAGTTCATGAAGGTCTGAATCTGTTCCCACCCCTTTTCAGTCAAGGTTTTGAGAACTCACTGCTCCACTAAGCTCAGTTAAAACTCAAGACTTCTGACAAGACAGGTATGCATCCAGGAAAAGCGAGAATGTGTGAGAATTTTAATCACAGCAGGTGAGAATAGGGCTTATCTTTTCCTAAAATACTTTGCATCCCTCGGCTCCTTTCCCCTATTTTTTAGTCTTATTTCTTCCTCTGGCAGCACAGAAAGAACATAGGCATCTGCATAAACAAGAAACACTGGGAGGATGTTAGGGTGAAAGAGAAGCCTTCTGGAGACTGCCAGAGTAAGGAACTTAAGGATATGATAGCTTTCAGTTGATCCAGAAAGGGAAAATGTCCCTCTCAAAAGGAAGTAGACTGATGAGATGAACAAAGTTCTGGGAGTATTTCCTAAGATTAAAGAGCTTTCCTAAGATTTTTGTGCACATCTGAAGGTCATTTTGTGCTACTTAGATGCTAATTGCTTGCTTCCTTCATATCAAGACAGACAATAAAGAGAACTATGAGCAAGATATGAAGCAAGTAGTCTCTTTCGAAGCTCACTTCTTCTGCTTCCCAGGCAGAGGAGATAAAGGGAAAGTACTAAGATGTAAAAAATTGCTGACACACTGTTTGCTGTGAGAGTAATAAGTTTATAGTTATTTTCACAGATTAAATAACACTGTATACTTATTCACTGAGGCTAGAAGGATGGGAAATTCCAGCCATCTTTGCAAAGAAAACTTGAAAATATCAACCCTAAAATTGGAAGTGGACAAAAATCATCTCAGAAAACAAAAAAACAACCAAACAAAACCAAAACCAAAAAAGCAACAATAACACCAACAACGAAAACTCTTGATGTTTGAGAAAATGAGAAATGCTGACTTTGTGACTTTGCCCTCTTCACTTTCTGCTTTCTTGGTTCCAAGAACACTCAAGACATTCTTAACTGGAAATAATGACATCATCAGAAAAATACTGTGTTGTCCTCAGACCATTACACAGCACAGGCCTGGTGTCTTTTTCCAGATTAATGCTTAAAAAGCACAAAGATGAAGACAGATCTGAATTTTGTTCATCTGAGTAATAAACAGTTATTCTCTCAGGGATTTGCAAAATGGAAGAAATTTTTTCTCAGAAGACAAACAGACCTAACAAGTAATAAGCTCTCTGCGCCCCCCATATTGAAATCTGAAATTCCCTGCTTTCTCCACAGAGACAACCAAAATATTGATTGTTAAATGTAACACCAACACATCAGTCATGCCTTGGCTGAGATAAAGATGAAGTGAGGCATCCAAAATCCAGACAGAAAAGCAGCATAATGGAAGAAAAAAAATATGCCTGTACAGGGTTTTAACAGAAAAAAAAAATATACGCCTTTATGCACCATCTCTTACTTCTACACTGTAGATCACAACCCAGTACTAATGTGGATACTGCAAACTCACAGCACTGAGGACTAGACTCTGAGTAACAGAAAATTTAAGACAATTCAAAAAATATGGCCATGGTTTTGTCTAGCTGAGTCCTGAAATCTTCCAGTGTCAGAGATTCCAAACTCTCTCAGGGAACCTCTTCCAGCACTGTATTACATTCTGCCTGAAGAAAGTCTTTTAATTTCCAGGAACGAAAGTCAGAGAATATCAGGATGCAACACAAGGTTCCCAATGCTAAGTACCCCCAAGCTGAACAGTAAGAAAACTATCAATAAAACAGAGGAAAGAAGGCAGAGTAATCAGAGTAACTCACCCAGGTTAGAGGTGGCGTGGTTGAGCTTAGCAAAGGGTAAGGATCTGGGTTAATTAATCCTAGTTTTACAAAGCCTCCCATAGTTTTGGAGTATCCCTGAAATAAAAGAGTATCATTAAATATAATAAACACTTGGAAATAAGGTATTTCTGCTTAGTTTGAATGTAGTGATACGGCATAACCATGACAGTGTTATGCGTTATTCTCTTGGGAAGTCAGCCACAATCACTTCATGCCAGTGGGGTTACAGCAGCAGAGTAATGCCTTCCCCAGCCACTCTCCAACTCTCCCCTACTTTTCAATACCCTCTTAATGACTTATTCTGCCATCAATATTCCATGGCAAGTACCATGGGTTCCTGAGATCAAAGGGCTCAGCTGGCCAGCCCTAGTTCAAACTCCAGCATGTTATTACAGACAGGGTTGTATCAGCCAGCTGGCCAGTAAACAAGCTACCAAATACAGAGAGCCCAACACTGAACTCTGCTCGTCCCAGTTTTACACAACTGTTATTGTATCGCAGTTCGGATACGCTGATTTTAAAGATAAGAAATGTGTGTTTGTTTCTCTCCTTCAGGAATATCAGAAAGACTACCAGGACAGCAGCGGAATGGTATTTAAAATAAACTGCAAAGGCTGCAATAATCTGAACAATAAAAGAAGTCTCAACTGATTTCTGCTTACTTTTCTTTGTATCCCCTTAGCACTCCCACACCTCTGCTGCATATCTGAAAATACTTACATGCAAGTGACTAGAAGCTCTGAAAATGAAGACTGGTGGAAATAAAGCACTCTGAAAACGGGCTAATTATAATTAGGAACCACTTCCACCAGCACTATGTTATCAGCTCAGATGACCTTGCAGTGACATCCTTCTCTGTGACACCTATTTTTAAATTTACTCTATTAGCTATCTAAACTTGATCTTTAAAAAGCACTTTGAGGAGATGATTGCTGCCACACTGAATGGATTGCTTTCTGCTCTGCAGAACAGCAGCATGCACAAAGAGCCAATACTACCTTCTGCCCCACTCAGCACTATGTGCTGGCATATAGACACCACACAGGTAGAGGTATGGCAAGCTCTTCCACACAAACCTACCAATATCACCCCAGCCCAAAGTGCTGGGCCTGTTTTGGGGGTTAAGAAAACAGCACTAACCACAGAAACAGCATTCTTGCAGCACACTGACAACTACTTGTCATGTCACCCTGACATTTTTGTAGTTTCTTGTGCTAACACTTTTACAAAAGAAGAAAGATTTACCAGGCACCAAATGGAAGAGTAGATACTGTCATATTAAGACTTCATGATGAGATAGATGCCTTCCACATACTTTTAGCTTCAGAACAAGAGATCGTATCTAGACTGACAAAGAGAGAGCTATTGCAATTTGTGACTCTTATTCCCCCACACTGGCCTTCCGTCTTCTTTTGCTAAGCAAGCCTCTCTCCCTCCCAGAAATAAAAAAAAATCCTCTTGTATTGCAACAGAGGAATTCTGACAGAAAAGACATACACATTCCTCAGGCCACGGACAAATAACAGTAACTTAAACTTTGACATAACTCAACAGACATATTACAACATCCATAAAAGCTTTTTTTCAGCTTTCAATATGGTTTTAGGTTTATTCCTTCATAATGTATCATAATGTATATTGACTGACAAAATAATAAAAATAAAAAGGAAATCTGAAAGAAAAAAAAATATTTTCATTCTGCTTTATGCACCTAACAAACAAAAGGAAAAGAGTCAGTCAGAAGGAAAACACATTTATTTCTTAACATTTTACTTAGCTGGCCAAAATTATAGAGCTTCTCAAATTCAAGATTTCTAGTTACTTAATGAAAAGCTTTCTCAGCTTCAGGGAAAACCATAATTTTCTGTAAGATTTTTACCTTGTTTTTCATGGGAATATAAGCAACAATATGTAAGTTCAAATTTGTATCAAAGAGAATAGATCAATTCTTAAAAAAACATAAAACACCACACGAACCCATCAGAATCACTTAGTTTTTCAAAAATCTTCTATTGATCTGACATCAAACAGAGCCAGAATTAAAAAAAAAAAAAAAAAAAAAAAAAAAAAAAAAAAAAAAACGAAAAAAACCCCACACAGATACAGACTATGCAAGCCCACTGACCAGCTGTCTAAAACCAGTAAAGCTTTTTTTGTGGTTTGCAACAAACACCTGCTAAACACAGCAAGTCAAGCTACATTTAAAAAAATGAGCTAAGTGCTTTCAGTTACCTCTCAGCTGGGATAGTAGAGAGCTCATAAATAGCAAGTGCAGAGCTCTAAAAGGCTGAGTTTTAAATACACAGTTTTCTTGAAATTACAACATTCACTTCTTAAGGAAAACAAGAATTGTTAATAATAACACCAACAACTTACTTTGTATCTTAAGGTGCCTCTCAATAAAGTGCGAGCTGTCTGAATACCATATGGCTCAGCATATTTTGTACTGTCTCTGTTAGGAAAACCTTCAAGATTTAATCCTGGGAAAAAATCCATCGGAGTAACAGAATCCAGTAATGCTCCTCCAGCTGGAATATTGATAATCTAAAGTTTGTAAAAGAGTAAATAAGCAAATATTATTTTGGTGCACTCTTATTCAATTTGTTTCAGAACACAAAAGATAAAGCATGCTCAAAAATAGAAAAAACACAATTAGTGTTTCAGGTGCAAACAAAGGCCCAGTCTAAATTATGAAGGGAGATTCTACCCCCAGGCACTCTGCTTTTTGATCAAATAATTTATTATCTTGGAATTTTTATGGGGGAGGAGAAGGCAAATATAAACAATGGTGGGGATTTGTTTCTTCTCATTTTAAAGATTACAACAAATCAGGTCATATCACACTGATACAAAATTGCTGCCCATGTGTATCTTTACTTGAGGCTACAAAGCACAGAGAGAAAACACCATTGAAGAGAAACAAAAAAGACATTGACTAGTTGTCTTAGCACTCCCAAGCACAGCCTTGAACTCTGCTTCCTTCAAGCAGCTAATGCCCAGATCTGCTATGCAGCATCAATAAAAACTCATTTTCTGGCTTCTGAGCAAAGGGGCAAGCTTTACTTCTAGAAGAAATACTAAACCAATGAAGCCTACAGCAATGCCAAAAGATCTTGTTGTGTTTGCTAGGCAAGACAGGTGTGGGAAAGAATTTTACACAATGGTCAAAGACAGGTAAGTATTTAGTGGCAAGGAGAAAAACTTGCAGAATTTACTGACAAACTTGCCTAGTGCTCTCATAATGAATCATCAATATGCATAATCTAATTTTTCCCAGCAATGGATGAACCACATCAGAATTAAATCAGAAACACTTTCATATTTTCCAAGAAACCCTTTCATCTTAAACTTACACTATGTGTTGTTGATTTTTAAATAATGATCCAATGTACAATCCCTGAATTTCTCCTTTCTTACTCCAGCAAGAACAGTATCAAAATGTCACAATAAAATACCTCAAAATATTTCTAAGTTTTGCAGACAAAAGAGTTTGAGCAATTAGCTAAACTCTACAGTTGTTATACAAGGCAATCTCCTTGACAATTGCAGTAACTACTCTGAGCAAGTGACAGTGGAAGCAGATAGCACTAGAAAGCAGGAATGTGATAACGGCTTGCAATGGCTTTGCACAAATCAGTTACAATCTTTCCATAAAACAGACGCAGTGATATTTGAGAAGTTGTACAAACAGCAAAACAGAGCATATATAAAACAAAAGAAAAATGATTTCACAGAGCCTACTCAGTATTACAGATTGCACCAAAAGAAAAAGAAATCAGGAGTTCTGCTATACACTGTGCAAGTACAAAATGAAGCTGTTTGGTTTATGACCATGACTATACAGAAAAGCAAGTAGAAGGATGCGCTCTCATCTTTGGTTAACAGGGCCAAAGGCAGGGAAATTAAATGGCAAAAGCAACAACCAACAGGGATGGAAGTTGAATCCAGAAAAACAACTCCAATCCACTGCTTTAGTCATTAGAACACATCCTTCCTTGCAATCAATTTCCACATAGTAAGTAAGAATTAAGCTAGTAGCGGCCAGTCACCATCATGCTCCAAACACAGGACCAAGTGATGTATGCAGCTGGCTTAGGCACCTGACTGCCACTGGCTTCAAAGTAAACACAGCACCTTACAAATCCCAATTCCCTCCTTAGCCCAATACCACCTTCTCTATCTGGCGTTAAATAAAAACGTTACTTCACCTCTCCATCTTTTAAATAAGTAGCAGACTGAACTGTGTTCAGCAACACTCCTTGTGGACTCCAGCTGAACTTGTATCTCAGAGGATTGTCAGAGTGCTCCGGAGCTGGTAGGCCACCACAGAAAGATGTGTAGGATACAACCTGTTATATTTATCCACAGAAAAGAAACAGTGAAGAGATGACAGACCAGGATGCAAACGGTGCAGAACTACCCTGCAGAATCCCCATTAGTTCTTAAAAGTTCTGTCATTATCCCCCAAAAGGGCCAAATCAGAAGAATCTACAGTGGAGAGGGGAAAATAAAATTTCACTGAACGACAGTGTCAAGCTCTCCCACTGCAGGCACTGTCCATAAAGGAGAGGAAACCAAAACATGCACTGGGGCAAGGCCATCTTAGTTGATGGTCTGACCCACTGAAACAGCAGTTACCAAATTCCAAGCATCAGAAAAAGTAAAATGTCCAGAGTCTGTTTCACACCAGCTGGGGTTAGAAGAACAACTCACTAATATAATCTTGGCAGAACTATGCACTACCTGCTAATCTTACCGTAGCACCAACTTCTTTTGCCTTGTCAATGCATTCCATTGCCAACATATGGTCAAGACCAGGATCCAAACCCATTTCACTGACAACCATAATACCAGCAGCTTCTACACTAAAAATAAGAGAAATACAGAGCCATCAGAATATTCACTATTTCTGGGCTTCTATTTTGTAAATCTCTCCAACAAAGGCCCAGTGAACCTTTCGCACAGTAAATTCTGGGCTCTGTTTGCAGCTTGGGGTGGGGGGGAATCAAAATGAAAATCAAAACCAGAAGATGTTAAAACCTGAACAGTGACAACTGCCTAAGAGCCTTCTATCTTTTGTTTCTCTTACTTCACTGTAGCACCTAGGGGCTGCTGGAAAATGAAATTCCTAACAGCTACTCCATATCTCACATTCTCCTGGACACTGCTATAATGCAGGAAGGCAGTGATGCAGAGGGCAGCACAGCAATAGTCATAACTGCCCTGAAGAGCTCCTGCAGGGGAGAGAGAGAGAGAAAGACCTACTTTCCCAAATTAAACATATTTGATTTTTTAAGGTTTTTTCTTAATAGTTGCCTACACTCCCAGAGGAGCTCACCTATCACCACAAGCTGAGGACTTATTTTCAAAATCACTTTGTGTTTTGACAAATGAGGAGTGTCTTTTCTTTTTTTTTTTTTCTTTTTTTTCTTTTTTTTTTCCTGAGAGCATGTCATGACATCAGCAAGAAGGGCAGGAGAGGCCCCTAAATCTCTCTCACTGTCTGCAACAGTGGTTTTCTCGTTGTCTAGCTTTTTCTGTTTCATCTTTTGCAAAGACACAGCACGTACAATTCTCTTCTCACTTGAAGGTGCTTCAGTTTTTCCAGTCCCAAGACTGAGAGGAGCACCTAGATGAAACTCCATGCCCAAAACAACTTCCAGGTACACAATAAGTAGGACAACAGATAGAGCTGTCACCAACTTGAGAATAATACAGTATGCCTATCCAAAAGAAGAGCATGAAGAAGATTGCCATAGATATAATAAGTCAAGAATGGGTTTTTATTACTGGAAGGTGAAGGATGACAAATAAACTTGCTGGTAGAATAGGATAACCCAGCTGCTTAACTTGAATATCAGCCCAGCTCAAACATTCCAACAGGTATGAGGGGAGAGGAAAAGGCACATTAACATGAAATAAGATTATGCATGCAGGAAAGTACATTCTAGTGTTTAGAGCACTAGTATAACCAGGATGAGGTATACAATTATTGCTCCACTCTGCCACATGCACCTTTGGGGAAAGGCACTTATCCTCCAGCACAGAAAGGAAAGAAGAAAGAATGCAGAAAATAGTAATTCACACCAAATGTTGCAAGTGTAACAGACTGCAAAATATTCAGATAATGCATTAAAGAAGAAAGCAACACCAGGGAGATACTACTGTCACACTTACCTCTCCTGGAGTTCTTTCATAGCTGGTGTTAAGTAACTGGCTGTTACCAAATTCACTTTGTTGTCAATACATTTCTTAGCAACGAAAGGATGTGCTGAATAAGGCAGCAAACTACAAATGAAGGAGAATTATGCAACATCAATATTCAACCAGTTACTTATGCTGTCACTGGAAAGACAATCACAAATGTATTTTTGTATTTCTACAAAGAGCTCAAGTAATAGCTCATAAAACCAGTCACACCCCTCAGCAGTTTCGTATCCACACAAGTGAAGAGCTACCCTATCAGGACAGTATTGTTGTATGCACTCAGAACAGGGCACCAGACAATAGGGAAGTCATTCTTGAAACAGTGTCTTTTGTCACACTTCTCTGTCAAACACAAGCCACTGACCTCTTTCCAAAGCCACCTTCTAAACAATCATGGCTGCAAAACCATCCTTGAGAAAGCTTGCATTATAAAGCTCTTGCTGAAGTACTTTGTGAAAAGCATGCTCTACATGGAAGGGAAACAACACTCATGACATCCGTGGCAAAAGAAACAAAATGGCAAGGACTATGAAGTAATTTCCTTCCCTGTATCAATACCTGGAATGAATTCCTTCTTAATGAGATATTCATGTGAAATGACCAAGGTGTCAGAATTTGGCCTCCTCCTGAGAACATGCAAATTTGATCCCAGGGACATAAATGCTTCTGGATGCAACTGGACCCTCACACTAAGAAAGAAGTCCACATAAGGAGTAAACACTTCCAAAGAGATGCTGCAGACAAAAACCCCTTTAAAGTCCTGATTTCATGCTACATGACAAGGCAATGGCCAATTAGACCTACTTACATATACAAATATGATACCACTTCTTGGCCAATAAAAAGAAAGTTACTATATTGATTTAGGTCAGTTAACTAGGAGAAGGAAGCAGCATGAAATAATTTTGAGCCTATCATGCTTTTCAAGGAATTCTGACCTGATCACAAGGTCGTGTTTCTTCACCAGAGAGGACAGCTTTTCCTCATTCTTAAGGACATCCATATGAACTGAAGTAACATTGCTGTATTTTTTTGTCAGTTGTTCAAGTTGCTCCTTCATGACAGATACTGTTTTAAAAGTAAAATGTATAAACCATTACCTAAAGATGAAGCTAAGTCCAAAGCATACCCATGTATAATTGTGCTATACTTTCCAAATAAAAACAGTTGCATGGATGTTTTCCTTTGCTAACAGTTGAAAGAGAAATCAGGCACCTTACTTCCCCTATAGTAGTCAATTTTATAATCAATTGCCAGTGTCAAACCAGTTATAACTCAAGAATAAGAATCTATTAAAAAATACTTACTCTCAGAAGCAACGGACCACTCACTGCTAAATGGTATAATAAGAACACACTTGCAACCTATTAGCAGCTTTGTGGAAGTACTTAAAATTCCCCATTAGCAGACTAAATCAACACAAATTATTCCCACAAAACTAGAAATAATCTCCCTTCTCTTCTACTTTAATGAAATATTTTGTTGCACTGACTTTAGAGGGAAGATTGCAGTAGAAAAATTGCACGCCTGAGAAGTTTCAAAAGTAAACTGTGTTTGGATTAGCATCATCCTGCTGAAAAACAACCATTTGCAATTAGCATGACAATTTATCTTCAGACCTAAAGTATTTTAGGTCACTACGTAACACATATTTTTGCCTGGTTCTAAAATGGTTATTCCTCTAACGTGGCCAAATAAATGCAGTGGTGAAGTAAGTATTCAACCAGTTTTTTACAGTAGTAACTATTTCTGCAAAAGGTCAGATTGCTTCACAGAAAAGCGAGAAACTGACTAGAAGTCCAGAAGGGGAAAAAGCCCAAAGAGGAAAATTTACTTTTCTTTTTCAGGCTCTGCTTTGTTTAAGTGAGACAGGAAAACATTAACTAGTTTCAAGGTCTAGATGAACATGCAAGTTGAACACAAACATGTAAACAAACAGGTGCTCAGAAAAACTTACTCCATCCCTCATTCCACATAGCCATACATTCATAGATAAATCTGGTTTAAAAAGAAATCTTTCAAAAACTCTGTTTCAATACGCTTTAATAGAATTCCTATTTACAGTAAAGAACAGAGTAATAGCTTAAAGCAAAAACAATTCACATCATTCACCATTTTTTAACATAATGAAGATAGAAACATTATGTTTTATCTTACTTCAAACACAACTAAAAAGCCCAGATGCAATCTGACTAGTTTTAATATTTACCTATGGCTCAGTCCTACCAATCATGCATCTGATAATATTATAACTAAATGGGATAAATCCAGTCTCTGACTGCCATCACTTCACTAGCACTATAAGGAAAGCAGAACTGAAAAAGAGACCCACAATAACACTCCCAGTATTTGCCACATCTCACTGGTTTCCTGACCCAGCTCATCACAATGCCAGCACAAAACAGAGAAAACTCAACCAGGAAAAAGGAGCAGCCAAAGAAAGCAGCAAGTAGGGCACAGGCTTATGCAGAATTAAAGGCGTCTGTGCCCCTGAGTTAGGGCCTTATTTCCTTATGGCCTTTCTACAGTCAGTGGAAATAAACACTGTTGGAGGCTGATTCTCCATACCCTACTAATCAAATAGTGCTGAGAAAAAAGAGCTAGGCAAAATCATCTACAAATTCAAACTAATAAAAAGTTGATTACATGAAGGTTTCCCAATTAACATTTACAATATTTAGACTTAAAGTGATATAGCCTAAGAGTAGGAAACCAAACATGGCACTGTGATGTGTATTTTGTGCTTTCTGCACCTACTTGCCTGCTGTCAAATATTAAACAAGCAGTATCTTTGTGTCGCTTTCCTTCTGAGCTTTTTTGTGTATGTGCTGTAGAAACTGCATGTTTTTAAGCCACCCAGATAAGAGGAACCTGCTATGTTTGCTCAGTGCTTGGCAAAACAGATCTTCCAGTTCACCTGGTTTCCCTTTCTGCTACTGTATTGCAGGGACTAGATGCAGTCTTTGTATTGATGAGGGGATGTTCACTCCATATTGCTGTAATCCTTCCCTGCTCACTGCCTCAGACAGTGCTGATAACTGGCGTGCAGACGTTCTAGAGTTCCCCTCTTCTTCCTAGTAAATCTTCTCTCAGAGGTTAAAAGTACTATGGTTATCACCACAAAGGGTAGTAAAAGCAGACAAGTATGAAAATAGTATGAAGGGGGAAAAAAAAAACAAAGCAACAATAAAAATCAACAGAAATACAACTCTAAGTTTCAAGGGAAATGGCTCTCCAGCAAAGTATCTTTCAGGCAATCCAGCCCTTGTTTTAAATCTGAAGTCACAGAATTAGAATGAAGTCATCATTAAGGGTGCAGAAAAGAGTTACTGAGATACCCAGCCTGAAACATGCCACAGATAAAATCAAAACAGAGGAATAAACAAGCAGGACTGTGGAACTAAGAGGAAGGTCACCACGACACCAGTTCTAACAACTGCAAAGACTTCACTCATACAGATGTCTATAAAAACATACTCATCTTCTTGTGTGAGGCTGAAAACACAGTCAAACACCAACAAAAGTGACTGACTAGCTACAAAAACAATCCCGAGCCCAAAACAGGTTAAAAGGAAAAATACCACTAATTTCCCCACAGGTTACAAATGCAAAGAGTAAACTTTTAAGGTAGCTATGTAATTGTGAAACCAATTACATAAACCCAAAACGCTCACAAAGTTAAAAATTCCTTTTCTGCTGTGCATAACAAAGATTTTCTTTATCTGTTCTCAGAACCACATCCATTTATTATTTATGAGAAAGGTTCTGCCACATTAGCAGGTTTCAGTAAGACACAGTTTTGCAATGAAAATAAACAAAGTCTTACGTACCAACTGTGATGCCAATGTTGGAATCTCTAGTGAGATATTCAAGTACAGGGCCAGAAACATATCCAGATCCGAGCAATAAAACCTTCTTCTCACTACCCATCTTCAGCGACTGAGCCTGTTCCCTAGAAGGTGTTACAAGCAAAATTGAAGGAAGGAAACAGAAGGAAACTGTGAGCTGCTAAGGTTAACAGAAGAAGTATGTTTTAGTAAGTCTACAAAATAAGAGCTCTATTCAGACCAAGAGCCAAGCTCCTAATTATCTGATCCAGGACTGTCTACTACTGCTTCCATTCTTCTGCTGCATAACTTCTAGTTTCTTTCATACAACATAAACATGATCAAATACATCAATATCTCCATTGCTTCTCCAATTGCTAGTGGCTGTTCATCAAAATTTTCCTCAGATGTATTTTTCCCAGAGACCAAACTCCTGTAACCTGATCACTTGAGGACCACCACGCTGTCTGTGACAGGGCTGTCAGAAAGGGATTCCAGTCTCTGTCTTACTCCCTTTACATCACAGGTAACTTTTAAAGTACACAAAACCACCCTGGTGAAAGTGTATTTTGTGTAAGTTATATTAGGTTCATATTAGTCCACCACAGAACATGACAGTCAAAAAAAGTCAAATAAAAGTTAATGCTCAATTAAGAAATCATCATTGCAGACAAGGACTCAGATTTGAAAACCACCACAGAGTGTTTCAACCAAACTACTACTACTCTCATAAATAAATGTAAGTAGCTCTCCTGTTGACTTTCAATATAAAATGTATTCACATCTGATTTTGCATTTCTTTTTGCAAACCAGAATAACGTAATTCAGCAGTTGTTTAAATATGCACTCAGAAATGCATGAATTACAGTAGAAAAACACATCTAGGTTGTTTATAATTATTTTTTTTCTTTTATCTTTCTTTTATCTGAAGAAAGGAAAGCTGTTCCTTGCCCTACTGTTTCATCTAATTAATGGAGATTGAGGTTTGGCTTTTCCTATCCCATGCCCTGAAAATAAATTTCAATAAATACATAGGACATCAAAGATACAGACCTATGGGAAACTTCATAAGCATGTAAGCAAGTTCCTCAGTTTCCCCTTTATCCACTAAGAGTTTATACAGGCATTGTGGACTACGCCACAAAAAGAATCCTGACCTCTAGCTGACATGCTCAAGTCCATTCTTCTTAAAGCTACTGACCTTAGAAGAGGACTAATAATATGTCTAGCAAATAATATTTGGTTCAGATCATTTTGGGGCTTCACACAGCATCCATAAGTCAATTTTTGGTTGTGTTTTTTTCAGTTCAAAAATAACCATAACAATGATGGATAATGTTGCAGCCTGCCAGACCAATACCTAACATGACATCAGGAGCACTATTGCCCAACCTAAAGCATCGTCTGAGGTCTCTGAGTACATACAGGGAAACAAGGCTTAGGGAACAATAACATTGAAAGACTGCTAGGTGAAGAGAGTTAAATCAGTGTCAAATACTACAGTATCATCTGTCTGAAGCATATTCCAGCCAACTATAAAGCTACACAAAAATTGAATTACTCTCCAAAATTTAAAATGTTCCATATTTCCTTTGTCCTATTTCAGGCTTAATTAATTTTTTTAAAGCCATTCTTTTCAGTTCATTAAATCTGAATGGTATGTACCAATGCATCAACTCTCCATCTAAATTATTACTATAGGTTACTGTAAATTTTTACCTTCATAAAAGTTTTACAGATTTGATTTTAAAACAAAAAAGTCAAATCATGATTTAATATATTCACTCAAAATCTCCTAAGCTCATCATATCCTTTCATATTGAAAACCTCAGGACTTTCCTCCTACTACTACCAATTCTAACAGAACACCTTCCACAGCTACACACTCATGGGCAGGGTAAGAGAAAAATACCTCTTCACCTTTTAGAGAGCAGAAGTGGTATGCAGCTTGGAATGCTGATGAAAGAGAGAACTTTCTGTATGAAACCAAGCTGGATTTAGCAATCAAACTTATCATATTGATAAAAAAACTTTTCCAGTGTCTAGAATGAGGTCACACTTGGACCCAACATAGCATATCTATGCTAGGACAGGCAAGAACATAAGCTGCCAAATGACCTCTGCAGTATGGGAACAGAATCTACACAGCTTCAGAAAAGAACATTTCAAATTATGCCTATTTTCTATATATGAGTTTAAGTAACTCAGTTATGTTAGTCTATGAACAAATAACAGTAATACAGTCTACACTACACGTGTGACATGCCATTGAAGCTGTGGATGAGAAACCAGCAGCAGTCAAGAAGCAATTAAAGGTATAAAGATGGAGATGAGTCTAATGGCACCCAAGACAGTTCAGTTCATATGGTCTGGCTGTCCTATGTCTGAAATGCTCACAGACTTGAAAGGATATTAGCAACTAGTCTACATAGAGCCCTCAGAAACTAAACTGGACACACCATAATACTTTGTTAGAGTAATAACAAGGCACATAATTAACACAGGCTCTGAGCAAGAGCCTATCTCTAACTAAACCATCACACCTTAACCAGTAAAACCCTGTTTTCATTTGCATCATTTCCAAAATTTGCAAAGTAAAGGAGGGTATTGTTAGCAGGTCCCATTTTTCCAACAGCTAAGTGGACAACACCAATGGAAAAATGAACATCATATGCAACACAGAGATCTGCAGAAATATCAAGTCTCCCCACAAAAAACCCCTTGAGAATGAAATCTCCAGATTCTCAGAGTATTTCGCACTACCTGGTTCACTGCAAGCGATAAAGGAGGAAGCAAAAAAAATCAGATCATCACGCTGTGTGAGGAAGAAGAAAATTTGCTCTTGAGACAGCCTCTTGAGGGGGCGGGTCTATCAAACTGCACACAACAGAAAGCACGGTGAGCTGAAGTCTTTGAAAAGCAAACAGTATGCTTCTTTGTGTGGAAAATGCACCTATAGTTCATCATACACAAGTTCATAACCAGAATTGCCAAAGTTCTTCAAGGAAATTGGAGAGGCTTGGGATGCAGAGGTCAACACACTATACCTTTAGTGCATAATGCACACAGTGCTTATGGTCAGACCAATTTAAACTTTGTACATGTACATGTACAGTGCAGCTGTCACTGACCATGAACTTGAAGCCAGAGGTATCCACTTATTGTCAAATTACCATTTTTTGTAGGTAAAATATAGGTGTTTGTTAATAGTAGGAAGCAAGGGGAAGGGAAGAGATATCCATGTTCATTACACTTTAGTTAAGTTAATCCACTTAATGCTGCCACTGGCAGATAACTACCGAGACAGGGTTTGGACAAAGTGGTAGCTAAAGCTGTAGCTACAGGAATATAATGAAAAGTCTGAGAGTCTCACAGAGTCTCCTGAGTACATCCAGTCACAGAACAATGCTACACAGCACAGCACTTGAGCCATTTAAGATGTAACTAGATTCAAGGTATATTTGAGAGCCTTTTGCTTTCAGCCATTCCTTTCAAATGACTGTATGTTACATCCACTTCAAGAGGGCAAGGAGTAACAGAGAATACTTCCATGTTTTCTGCCCCTTTCTGGTAAAAGAGTTTGCATAACTCAAGAAAGAGAAAAGTGACCACTTTCTCAACTTCAATATAAGTTATCAACACATGTTAATGATTTAGGCAACGTGTACGAAGAAATAAGGAAATCATCAAGCATCAGACTTAGACACAGTGCAATATAGATGCATTCCACTGAAACACAAGAGTAAATAAATGCAAAAGGAGAGACAGAATGCAGACAAGGGGGGGATTTTAAAAAGCTATACATTACCTGCTCTCTCTCAGTTTCTGGATATATTGATACTTAGGTGTCAGTGAGCCATTGGATGCAATCACTGCCTGAAAGCATACAAAACAAATTTTGAGGGTTTTATCCATCTATACTTTTGAAAGTAGAAGAAGACAAGGAGAGTGCCACATTACAAAACTTACATCTCTAACAACAGGTGAGTAATTCTGTTTTTCAAGAGGTTCTGAGCCTTCTGATACCAGCTGTGGAGATAAGTTATTTCAACTCAGGTAATTTATTACCCATTATTTTTCAAAGTAAACCATCAAGACTTCAAGCAACACTTAACTGCATGCAATAATACCAATATCTTATAAATTTTAAATTCTTCTGGCCGCAATCAGTGTCACTTGACTTTTAGGAAAATACAGGAATTCAAACAGCAGTCTGACTGTGAATGACTCTTGAGCACCCAAAAAAATCAGATTTAGATATCTATTGCAGGGTCCAGAAGCAATGAACTACCTCCCAGAGCCTGTTTCCTGCCTACAGAAAGTATTCTTGACAAATCCCTAAGACATCCAGGTCATTAATGTCTCATTCACATTGTGTTTGAAAGGATTGACTTCAAAAGCTTCTTCCTTTTTTTTTTTTTTTTGAAGTACAAAGTCAGTTATGTTCTACAGCAGATTGTTTTTGATTGCATACAGGAGACCAGAAAAGCAACAAACAAGAAGACCAAAGCCCAAGTCTTTTACCTCCTTGTTGGACACATAAGACCTTACCATCTCTTCAATATAGGGGAAAAGCATATCACCAAAGTACTCTGTTGCTTCTATAGGAAGCTGAGCTGGCAGATTGTCAATGGAACACATCAGGATCCCTGAGCCTTCAACACTGAAAGAGAGAACACAGCTCTTCTAAACTACTTCTTGGTACCTGAAAGGTACCACCGTACAGAAGAGTTCTAAACACGTGATTTTTCAATATAATGTTTTACTGTACAAATTACAATGGAAAGTAATAAAAAGTACAGGCTCTCTCACCTGTCATGAGTAATATGCTGATCAGCATCATACATACAAAATGGATTGTCAATTGTTGTACATTCCGTCATAAATTCTATAGATCCTCCAGTGTCTGCTGAAATGTCACATATTGCCAGAAGTCTAAAGAAATTAAACAAAAAAGACAATGGAATAGAGCATTATACAAATTACTAAGAAACACAGATATAAAAGACCACAAATGAACAGGAAATAAATTTGAGAAAATTTATCCAACTTGTAACCTCATTCATCTTAACCAACTTAGAAGTCAACAAAACACAAACAATGAAAGGTAATGGAAATCTGGCCATACTGTTGTCATCAGATTTGCATTCACATCAACAGCATTCATATTTCACGTGTAACTTCTCAAAGACTGGGAGAATCCATTCGTCCACCATTTCTTCTCTCTACACCATGTACTGCCAACACCTCTCATTCATTATCCATCTACCAATTCCCTCAAGCTGTCCCTGGGAAAGAAATGTGTCAAGAGTGGGCAGAGAAGAGACAAAGACCTGTTTCCTCAGGAGGATACATTTTCATGTTGTCCCCAAATCCATGCCTAGGTCAGTCTCACAGAGAACTATTACACAGGGCTATTAGAGAAAGGGTAGCTCCCACCCACACTGAAAGGAGACTAACCACTACTTTGCACCCCACATTCCATTCTTAAAGCTATTCAGGTTTGTGAAGCATTTCCACCATCTGCTGCAGAAATAAGAGGTGTTAAGGTACAATTAATTGAACCTGTTAATGTGCTAAATGACAGGGTTGGAAGAGCTTTCCCAAAAATTCTGCTCAGGCAGAGAAACATCTAGCAATATTGGTGCACTAGGTCCATTTCCAGATACCACACTGTACTGGATTATGCACAAGGATTAATGGCAGAACTACCTCATCTGTTACCTGTCAATTATTTGTACTGTGATATTTTCAAAAATTCCAAACTGTGAAAACAAGACTGCAAAGCACAAAGGAAAAAAAGCAGAATCAATGGACACTGTGAAACATACAAGAGGAACAATATAAGAAACAGAATAATTTACTACATACAATGGTGAAACCGCCTAATATTACAACTTAATCATGGTGCTGCAGAACGACTACAAGTGAAATGAGGTGTCTTACTTGTGTGGTAACTCAGGACAGCCCTCTGTTGCACCCTCAGCAGATCTAACTGGCACAAGCAGCTTCTGAGTATCCTGTCGACTTAACAAGCGAGGAGTATGTTGCTCCCAGTATATGCCATTAATTAAACAAGTTGTGTAGGGTGCAACCTGCAAAGAAAGTTACAGATGCCTGATATTCTCATCTAGTACTTTAAGAAGCTGAAAGCACCTGGTCTAGCATTTTAAGTTAATGCTCTCTCTAATGATGAATACGCAAAAGTGTAGTAAATACCAACACTCTGTGGAAAACATTTCATAAAAGAAGAGAAGAGATGCTCACGTCAATGTGAAAGCGAGAAGTGTAATTTTCTGGATGTTTATCATAGTCTGCTGGATCATATATTCCATCACGTTTCCTCACAAGATGATGGTGACGACTTAACACTGTCCCATAAACTTTTCTGAGGTCTGAAGTTAAAAAAAAAAAAAAAAAAAAAGGAAAGAACTTAGCTCAGCTCTTATACTTGCACAAAAAGGGTTTCAGTGTTTTCAAACACTTTATTGTCAGAGCATACCTCCAGATCTGGAAACTTCCTTTAACTCATGTGGTTCCACAAACTCACATGGAAGGGCATTGAACATTTCTTGAGCACCCTGAAACCATGAAGTAGGATTCAGAATACGCAGAACATAATTGTAATGTAACACAGCTCATTTGGTGTTTGAAAACAAATATAAAAATGCCGTGCACAATTTGACAGTTCTGCCAAAGAACAGCTTCAGAGATGTACACGCTTTTTCACACATACCCCTGCTTACCCAAAACCAAGCTGCCTGAGCATTACATGCAAGGAATTTACATCATTCCCCACTTCTGCAGAATGCCTAACCCACAATCCAATGCCTGGTTCATATTTCTAATGGCTGAGCAGGGAGGCCTCAACTCAGCCACAACAGATGGTTTTCCAGCCAGTCTAAGGAGCAGTTTCTCTTTAGGGAAGACCTCCAAAGCCACTCCTCACCAACCAGGCTGTTCTAAAGGCCAAGAACAAGACTTCCCCAGTGAGCTGTGATCACAAACACAAGCTTTTCAAACACACCATCCTTCCGTCTAGAAAGAACATACATATGTGGTGAGTGGTTTCACTTTATAGATGGAGCCTTGTTAACTGATCTTTGTTGCCAAAACCAGGAGTAAGCCTCTACCATATGTCACAGAAAATACCTCTAAAGTCCGGCAAGTAAATTCAATGCTAAACAGATACAAAAACTCAGCAAGTATTGGAAAGAAATAATTCTTTCCCCCATACTTTAATGGGGTGCTTCAACATAACCTTGTGAGTCAACAGTGGGGGGAGAGAGTGAGAAATCACGCAGGACAGAAAGGAAAGAGGCGCAGTATGATTTGATCAATTTTTCATGATAAGAAGTTAGTGTGTCAGCCTTTTCAGGCACGATCTCATCTTAAATGTTTTAGTTTATGGTACTCGAAAATTTTTGCTGGCGAAGGAAAATGTGAAGCCCAAGCAACCAAAACAAACCCATCAACCCATTTAACCTCGTACTTATCAAATGCCAAGGACTTCTATTAACAATAATATAGCATTTCCTCTTGAAGACAATTCTTACCTTAGAAACATTACCAGTGCCTGTAAACACAAATGTTAAGGGCCCCACTGACTTTGGCATCAATCCCAGTGAAATTTCATACCCGGCATCCCGTACTGCCTGCACAGCCTGACTGCTATTCCTGTAGTTATGTGCCATCCCAATGTGCTGAAATCAAAGGCATAGAACCATCAAGATATTTTCCACATTTAAATACAGGTAATCAGCAGATGCCCAAATGGCATTTTGCTAAAGACAAATACATATACATATACGCTTACCATGAAGGGAGTGTGATGTCCCAGGGCCAAAAAGCGTAACCCCAATCCGTGCAGAATGTTGATCATTCCTATTTTTCCAAAAACATAAAAATCAGACCATTGGTGTTAATTATGAATATGCATGGTTAGAAACTGAAGAGACTGACTGAAGCCTAAAATCATCCTTGATCTTTTCCCCATGTTTAAATACTAATACTTTACTTCTAAAGAAAGTCTAATAAAACCAGAGGAGAAATTCAGTAGCAGTCCATGACCTTAAACCTGCTCCACCTTATGCATATCAGCATTTTTTAATAGTCAGATATCCTTTTATGAGATGCATCCACATCACCAGATTCCAAAGAAGGAGATAACAGACTCTCCTGAAGAAACAGAGTTAAAATTCAGTAGAAAGGAATGAGAACCATGCCCCACAAAAATAAGTGCAGAGTGACAAACAGATGCTGCTAAAACTTTCAGGACTGACAGCACCCTTTTTTTCCAAAAACCTAATCAGTTAATCTCTTGATATTTAGTCTGCTCTAGATTAGTTGAATGAACAAACAGGACTTTAAGACAACATAAAATATCAGATTTGTCAGGAATCCATAGGAGTATTTGACATGTAGTCTCATGAAAGTAGGAGGCACAAACCAGAGCAGAAAAAAGCTGTTAAAAGCAAGAATTAAAAGTGCAGGTAAAAACACATCACAAGCTTCAACTTTTAGGAAACACAGACAACCAGAAGTATTAGAGGAAGTCACTTGTTGCAAGCCTGCCTTTACTTTATGCACTATACCTGCTACACCAGCCCACTTTCCAAAGGCCACAATTCGCATTCCTTTATGATCAACCATTTTTTCATAGTCAAACAGTCGAATTTCCTGAAAATACATAGCAAACTGAGTATTAAAATTTTCCATGAATGCGGTCAGTGGCACATTGCTTGCCCAGGAACTACCTTTTCACATGCCTTTGTCATCCTTCATGATAGAGGCTGACGGGTAATATAAGAAAGGCAATGAAATAAGACCAAGATTTAAGTATAAAAATAAAAGCATAATGGTTGCATTGAATTCCTGTTTTCAAGAGTCTCTGCACCACCTGTGCCTCTCCAACGTGCCACTCCAGATGCTGCAGACCCATTCATATCCTCTGCCAAAACTCTGCTCATTTCTGAGTGAACTGGCTGCCTTTCTCTGTAACAACCAATACACACTCCAGCTTAGTAACTTTCTGACAACTCTTCCTGCTCAGACAGAAAGAGCCTCTCTTGAGCACACCATGCTCACAACTCATCTGCCTTACTCACATGAACAGAGTAACACTCCAAGTACAAGATTCTCTGAGCAAGAAATACTCATCTCCAGGAAAGGATACTAAAACCAGCCCTCATTAGCCAAATGTACTACTGGAATGCACATGCTAGCAGTGACTGTGCTAGGAAGGAAGCTTTTGATCACACTTAAGTATTAGGTTCAGTTTCCACCGTATGCTAACTGCCAATGGTCTTCACTATGACACAATTTACCTGTCTTAAAATCTCATCCAAAAGGGGCATGTTTGCCTCTTGGGCTTTAATAGTGTGAGAGAAGAAGGCATAGTTCTTTTTAGGGATTAATTTGTCCTCTGGAGGTCTCTTCACACCTATTATCAGAGAAGCCTCAGAAATATCTTCTTGAATAATGGCACCTGCTTTAACATACTCCTACAAAAGAGAAAAATCAGAGTCAATTTTTCTGTGCTTCTTCATATTCAGATCTCAGCATATAAGCAAGTAACACAGAAGAAAAATCAATAATTCCACAAAGTAGAAATAAGTTACTGCATGTGACACATTCATAAATCTCTTTGATAAAGACGCATTAAGTAACAAACTGAATTACCATGCTATTATCCTGTTATACAAGGCCAAAATTTAACTATGTGTTAGTAAAATCCTTCATCTTAAATTTACATAGTAAAAAATGATATTTTACTAAATTTGAAGTATCCTATAGTATTGCAATAACTAACAGTCCTTTGTAATGTGTTGAAATACTTGGAAATAAATTGAGAGAAATATGACAAATTAATCTGAAGAGTGATGATATGTGATTTTATAAAACTGTATAAGATTAAGTCCAAGTTGAAGAGAAACTTCTGAAGGAATGTTTTAACATAGTATGATCTGTGTTTTGTTGAAACCAGCACTGTGCCTTAATTAAAAGGTGATATGTGCAAGTGATCCCTAATTCCCTACTTATGTTTCAATTTTTATCTGTTTATCTGATTTCTTACAGCAGAGTATTACTGCTGCTACAAGAACTGTAAAAGTTCTCTGTCCTGAAGCTCATAGCATTAAAGAAAAAATAAAACCTCTCTCCTCATTTTATACGAGGAATGAGATTGAAGCAAGAATGGGATTCACCAGACTCATTCTTCTAAAAAATATGGCGTTTTTTCGAGTCATTGCCTTCATACAAACAGAAGATAAAAACACCAATGTTAAATGAATTCCCAAGTTTCTACTTCAAGAACACCTGGAACTTCTAGGGACATTGATGACAGGATGAGAAATTAATAAAAACAACTCCAAAACCCACCACTGTGCCAACTACATTCAAAGGCTAAACAAACTACTCCTTTTCCTTTCTACTAAATGCCTCCTCATTTAACAACAAACTTTACATGTTTATGTTTGTTTCTTTGTATGTTTTCTCATGAATAGCCTTTGAGAATTATTTTTTCTGTGCTATGGTTAATAGCTTAACCATGGTTTTGCTTATCTTTTTCAAAACAGGAAAAAGACCTTACCTTTTCATGGATGGCTCTCCGGTTTGATGGCTGCACCAAGACCTTGTATCCCATCTTTGTCAACTCCTTAATATGCTTTGGTGCTAGAGGTGCTCTTCTTTCCCATGCATTAACATCTTCCCTCCTGATGGCCAGCACAGATTTACGATGATGCCAACACTTAGCATGGTGGAACACACACCTACCACTTGTGTGACTAAAGACTCGGAGCATGGTAAAGCCTGATGGCAGCAAAGACAAAGTAATAAAATAATACATGTACATGTATGATTCAAATACTGTTTATTCAAAAGCTCTGGTCTCCTTTATCATCTGCTGTAAAACACAAACCACATACTTTATACTCTAGTTACACCCACATGAGACACGAATTTATTTTCAGTGTACTTTGTTGCACTTTGGTCTGGTGGGGTGTCCCCACAGACAAATTTTCAATTTTACTAATTGTTTTTACTACTGTAAAGGAAGGCTTTTAATGTGTTTAATACACAAAGCTTTTAATTACAAGGCTTAAAAGGAATGCTGGAAACCTAAAGTTACCAATTATATTCATTTGCCACCAGAACCATGCAAAGGTCAAGCACTTATCAAAGGCTTACATCATGAACAGTCAGAAGTTACAAACACACAGAAAGAAAGTAGAACACAGGCTATAATGTAATTGATTAAGAGAGAAAGCTCAATATGTAAGACCAATGCTAAGTATTTTTACATAATTAATTCTTACATAACCCAAAACTGGAAGATAAGATCAAGACCTTAACTACTTCTCAGCAGTAAGCGTTTGTGTGGCCCAGAGCCCTAATACAAATTTCATGCAAAATGGAAAAGCTTCATTAGGACAGATTCCCACTGCAGAAGATTATCCCTTTATTTTCTGTCTCCTCCTCCTCACTCCCAGCAAAGCATATGTGTAACTGCTTAGCTCTACTGTAAATAGCAGGGGCTCTGCTCAGGTCCAGCACCAAACATCCAGGAGCTTAAGGACTTCAGATACCTCGGCAATTAAAAGATGTGGATCTCAAAGACAGAAGCTTCAAAAATGTGAACTTTGTTTCCAACTCAATCTTAACTGATAATTACATGAATCTCTGTATCTGAACACTTGGAAAATCCTGTTTGTCCTCATGCCTCAAACTTGTAAAATCTCTATACACCGCTGAAACAGAAAAACTGGCACACGAAGGAAGGCACGAACAGAAGTACACAGTCATCTACATTATCTCCAAGTGTGGTCTTCCTACCTAGGTATGTCCACCAGCAGAGGTTACTGTACAGAATTTGGAGTTATTTTGTGACATTACTTTTCAGCATCCTGGGAGGATTCTCAAAGAGATGTCAATGCATCTCAAAAAAGAGGAAGCCTTGACACACCATGTTACTATCACTGCACACTAAAATATAACAGTAAGAGCAGTTCATACCAACACACTGAACCTCATACCCAAACTCGCAGTGAAGCAAATTTCCCTCACACAGAGGAGCCCCACAAGAAGAGAAGAGCCGCTTTCCAGCGGGAGGGCACTGCCCTGCACTGAGACCGTGGGAGCAGGGGCAGTAAGCAAACAGCCGAGTGACCTCTGGCAGGCCACAAGTTTGTCTGCATGCCTCCCTGTATGTGCTCAGGCTCAGCCAGAGATATCCATATCCCGTTGTAAAAGTGAAAGTAACTTCAGTATTCCAAGCCCACAGCTCTGGGGAACATTCCCCGGCCACCCCAGCACGCCGGCTGACCGCGAGGCCGCACCCCGGTGCCCCATCGCGGGTGCCGGGTGTGCTTCACACCACCCCGAGCATCACAGGGACCGACGCGGAGAGGGGCCCACCGCCTCCAGGGACGACCCGCGAGGGGGAAAAGCACCCCACGGAGAGCGGCGGCGAAAGCAAAGGAGCGGAGGCGGGCAGGGGGAGAAGCGGTGTGAGCGGGCGGCACCAGCCGAGGGAGGGCGGAGGGCTCCAGGCAGCGCTCGCCGGCAGCGGGAGCGCCGGGCAGCGCCGTACCTACCTCAGGCAGCGGGGCAGCGGCAGCACGGCCGAGCGGCGCGGCCCCTCCTCCGGCCCGTGTCCGGCGGCCGCCGCCCCGCGCCGCAGCCAACCGGGAGCCGGGCGCGGGAGACACCTCCCGCACCGCCAGCGCCGCACAGCGCCGCCTCACCGCGGCCACCGGCACCGCCCGAGCGTCCGACAGTGCCCCGAGTCCCCCGACACCGCCACCGACAGCGCCCCGAGCCCCCCGACACCGCCACCGACAGCGCCCCGAGTCCCCCGACACCGCCGCGCCCGCCCCGACACCGCCGACACCGCCCCTGTAGACCCCGGCGCTTCGGGGAAATACGTGGGGAAAGAGCGTATTTACGGGAACTGAGCAGGAACCATCCCGGCAGCTCAGCGGAACGTGCTGGGAGGAGGCACTGTGGTTGAACTTCATGCTGCTCGGAAAGGAGAGGACTTGTTTTGCCAAGAGCTGTCAGCTGCGAACATTCCCTGGGAGTTTGGAACCTTTGCCAGGCCACATGCCTTTCCAAAGGGAATGTTACACGGATACCCTCTCCTATGTCACGTGTTCTGGTTTGGCCACTAGCCGAATACTTAGAGCACTCTACTAGTAAGTTGAGGGCTGTTTTGAAAGTTGCAGTGTCATCTGAAACATTGATTTAAAAGTACGTGTCTGAAGTGTAAGTACTAGCAAACGGGTTTCTGAGGTGAGCCTCTCAGCTTTTTACGTTTGAAGATACTATCTGTAAATGACCACTTATAACTGAAAAGTCTCATATCTGAGTCACTACTGAATGCTCTAAGTATTGTGATGGTAATGAAAAGCTTTTTATAAGTTTCTGCTGTCCTTTTCAAAGCCCGTGACATGATCTAGACACCTGCAGGATTGGCTCCCGTAGATGAAAAGGATAGGTTGATTCCAAATTATAGTATGTTGTGTAGATATATGCAGGATTGAAACTCCAGTCGGCTCTGGAAACGCAGAACTGGATTTTTAAATGCAGTGACTAAAACCTTTCTATAACAAAGCACTTCACTTTCAAAACATTTCTGTTTGAAAGAACTTACTATTTTGAGATTGAGATTTCTTCATTTGTATATAAGAAACTTCACTTTTAGCTAGTTGCTTCATTTGGGGTCAAAGTATTTTTTGTATAATTTGAAGTTATTCAAGTTATTTGAGGTTTGTACATTTTAGTTCACTGATGCTTTTAGAATGTTATTCTAGGGTAATGAAGTTCCAGGCTGCAAACCAATGATCATCCATCTTTATTCATAGAGACATACTTGGTGCCTCTGGCTTTATCCAGCAGGACAACTCCAAGTCCAAGTAGGAGGAGCAGAACAAATAAGGATGTGACAGATACTCTGCCAAAATGCCATTTGGAAAGTTGATTTCTGCCATGGATTTGCCATCCCGCTGGAGGTAGATCAAGAATTTTATCAGCACCATTTGATTTTCTTCCTGCATCTAAAACAGACCAGATGAACTGCACTCTGAAAGTGCCTATTGTGCTTCATAGCACATAGGCAACCTAAGTAACCAGCATGGACTCATGCTGTGGTTATGTAAAGTCAGGTAAGGTGACTCCCACCTGCACTGTACTGTGTTCCAAAAAGGGAAGGCAGAATGGCTTAAAAGGAATAAAACAAGTTTGGAATTTGGATTTTACAAAACATGCTAATATGGAATTAGAGGTGTTTTCTGTAATAAATACCTCCTAGCTTGGGCAAACTGTGATTCCCTCTGTCTAAAAAACCCTAATTATAAGGTCTAAATCTTACGCAGCTGGAATGCTTTTTACTCAGCACTGTGTGGAAGTGCTGACTTCCATTATGGTAACAATAAACTCTCAGAACACCTAGAGAGAGATGGACTTCATAGATTTTAGTCTTAGAATATCAAGGATAAATCTTGAATCTGTTGAAGTCAATGAAAAACTTGCACTAACTTCTACTGGGTTAGGGTTTCTTCCTAGGTCTTAAGTGAACAGTGGAATTGGCATCCTGAGGAGATTTTTGCAGACTGTATCTACCTGTTGAACTCTTGTTTCTCATTTAATTCTGATTTTATACTGCAGAGATCAAGAAGTTCCAAGAAGCTTTTGGGCTTTCAGTCAGAATAAGACTATTGAAAAACATGACCTTTCATTCAAAAGCCACTACCTGCAGTGGCTGTTGACTGCCACTGTGAATACTGACCTCGCAGCAGAGTACTAGACATCACAGCACAGTGTTGTGTTCTCTGCAATCATGTAGAGAATATATTTACATTTCTATGGCCCAGTGGGGTAAAGTGCCTTCTCAGCATCCTCAAAGGAAGAACTTCTAATTTTAATAACACCTAAGACATAAGGTATATCTGTTCACATTTGTACACACCAGAATTCACAGTAACATCATATATGTTCATGTTCACTGTTAAACTTGGTACTTCTGCATTCACAGTGCATACTCAAACTCTTGCATCAAATTGAGATGCCTTTTTAATTCATTCTCATAATCCCTAAAACCCCACATAAGTATTTTTAAACAGCTGTGCAAATAAACCTAAACACAGAAAATTACAGTCTCTGATATCAAATTAGCAAACTGACTCATCAGAAAAGAAACTTCAGAAGCTCAGCTAAACTAACCTGTCTGAAACATACTTCCAGAAAAATCTTATTTGAGTTATTAGACTTGCTGATGCTCACACTAGTAGGGTTTTCAAGTCAGTACCACTATGTATCCATGGTATGCATAAAATCAAAACTGGGGCCTTCTTTTGAGAGACTCGGGGTTTAGTGCTTGAAGAGTCCATTAGAGCAATTATGCCATAGCTGCATTAAAAGTGCAACCTTGCTTCTTAAGTTCCTCCAGCAAAAAATGGCTATCACTGCCTTATCACTGCCTTAGCTCCTGCAACTGAGGTTTATCATAAAGTGTTGACCTTCTTCTGAAAAAAATCACAGCAAGAACCAACAGATTTTTGCATTTATTTAGCACTTTCTATTTTTACATCACTAGTGTCTTTATCAATTTGGCAGTAGGAGAATTTGTATTTTTTCACATTTTAAAGTTGAGAAAAATGGCACAAAATTATGGTCCAGCTCACAATTAACATTCAGATCAGTGTTAGAACAGAAACTCAAGACTTCTTCACTAATCTGGGTTTTTTTCTTTTCGCAAGAGTTCATGATTCTCTATGGACCTTTAAAATCAAAGATATAAAAATTACTTGAAAAAAACCATGAAAATAGTGGGAAGTATGTAACATGTATAGTGGTAGGTTCTAGACTGGCACAAGTATTTCTGTAGCCATGAAATAAACCAGAACTGAGCTGGCAAAAAAAAAAAAAAATAAAGTAAAAAAGCTACTTCTTTAATAATGGATGCTTCTCATTCTCAAGGGGTGCAAGTCAGCAGACTTAAACAACTGCAGGTGTGTGCGAAGCATGTTAGACTATTGTCTCAGTATGGTGGGTTTTGACTTCCATTGTATGTGTTGGACCAGGTCCTGAAGCACAGGATGTAGGCAAAATAAAAGTACATCCAAGGGCCAGCTGGCTTTCAAATCATATGTGATTTCTGGGTGTCATAATAAGGCAGTTCAGGAACATTTTTGGAAAAGATTAGTTAAAACATCTTTTTGAATGGATTTCTTCTTTGACTCAATTTGTGTGTATACTGAAATGCAGATATTACTCCTTAAATCTAGTTTTTGGCTTTGTTCAGTGTCTCAGCCATAGACTAGACTATGGTTAAGTTAGAAGGAAAATTCTTACATCACCAGAAGCTGTGGGTAAAAATCAGGACATGATCTAATGAGCCTTTTATATTCTTTATTTCTGTCATGCACTGAAAAAAGAACAAGCAAGTATGTAAATGGATGAAAAAAGGCATATTATGAATTATCATGCTTCCATTTTTTCCTTTGTATAGTAGGAAAATGCCATGGACAGAGCATAACTGCAATACTTTTACTGGAATCACCTTTGTGATGGAATTATGGCTATCCACTAACTCATTTACTAGTTTACATCATACTAACTAGTTTACTGGCTTTAAAGGTTTTGAGCACTTTTCAACATGACCCACATGCTGCTTCCCTGACTGGATGAAAATACATTAATGTAAGTCATGGTCATTTCTTCATCTCTTCTGAGACAGACAGAGGACCTAGCTAGAGCTTTCTCTAAATCCACAAGGTGAAAGAAGTTGTTCAGAAAGGCTTTACAAAGAGTGAAATACTGCTTGAACTCTGCCTGCAAGTAAATATTTCCACCTGCATAAGATTAGATGTGAAAAAAGGCATGCATTTGTCCCAGTTGCAACTCTGTCAGTGTCTCGTTTGTTCTTACAGAGTGGCAAGTCTGAAAGCCCTACGCTTTCTACAGATAGGCAGAACATTGCAGCCTCACCTTTTCTCAGCACCAGCACCCTCAAAAAGTATCAGATATACACAGTGTGTCATTACCCTGCATAACAAGATGTATTGGAGCATACAGTGCATTTGCGTCTACCTTTTACTTCTTGGGCTTAATACTCGTTTTGATAGTTTGTTCCAATCACTAAGCTGCTTCTCTTTTAGTTTCACCCACTTGGAATAGAAGATTTTCTGACTTGAGCAAGAGGAGTTTTTACCAGGTGGAGGTGTAGTTTAGCAAAAGCTCACAAAAACAGGATCACCTAATATGTTCCACCATCTTACTAATACAGTTCCTTTCAACATCTTCCTTCTCTGATCCCATTGGTTACTGTGTCCCCCCACCTACTACTTCTCACCAGCAAACTTTAGGTCAAACCAGTCTGACGTGGTGTGATTCCCTGCTTGCTCATCACAATATAGCAGAAGAATTACTCGACCCCTGCTTAGGTTTTTCAAGTATAGCCTCTGTTTCTTTGCATGTTTACACAGACTGCATCTCATAATTTGTCTTTCTGTGTGTCCTCTTTCTCTGTGCAGAGAGATCCCCACTGTCTTTGCTGGTTTGGGTGTTACTTCTTTTTCACTGAAACTTTTGCATCAAGCCTGGTGTCCCCAGCCTGCAACAGCTGAAGGACAAGTTTCATTTGGATACACACTCACAGACATGCACACGCACTTCCTCTTAAGCTCACAGCGCAGGGGGCGGGCTTGGCTCTCTGATTAATAGCGTCTCCATTACAGTCTCTTAGTACTTTTCCTTGGTGAGATCTTATCCCTGGCATTGTTTTGTTTCCTTCTAGCTCTGCCTTAAGTTTGCTTTTATTTATCACAGTGGTATTGTTAAGCTGAGGTAGACACTAACACCAATTAATAAATAAATCATACTAATCTCATTTTCTTTCTTAACAATGTGAACTTTCCACCCCAAAAACTGTCAACTGATGAAGCTTGGACTGAAATATTTTTTTTCTTTGTTCTTCTCCAAAATAGTAAGTGTTCATACCCAAGGGTTAACTGTAAACTAATGTACACTAGGGTAAGATCCTGAACAGTCTTTAAGTGCCTTCTCAATAATGTATTTATACAGATTCCTTTCACTCCACCATCTGGAAGAGTGCAGTGCAAATGAAAAACAGATTTCCACTGAGGGAATATGAGGGCCATAAACAGGACCTAGACTGGACAATGTAATGCCATGAAGATTTTCCCATCTTTTTAATACTGCTATTTTGCTATGTGAATTTTATGATTCGCTTCCTTTTACCTTGCAGACGATTCTACATGCCCAGATATCTGCACAGGTGTCTCAGACAAAAGCTGCTTTCTTCATGCATGACACTCTTTATAAAATGCTTTTGTACACAATATATACATCATAAGCGTACCATTATTTTTCTATATCATTTTCAATATTTAGATTTTAAATCTGGTTAAAAATACTATAGGAAAAATGATAGACCCACCACATAAGTACATCTGAACACATTTATATGCACATACAAAAGCATGCATGTATGCATACTCATATTGTATCTTCATCTTTTAAGGGTAAGCTTTTAAACTACATTGAGTGGTCATATATGGAAAACGAAATATGTAATGAAAGTTAGTGTGCCACTTAGATTGTTCAATAAGAAAAAAAGGATTAAAAGCTTCATACTGTGTCTACCATTAAACCATGGCCTTACTTTCAATTCCTAAACAGAAATAACTAACAAACAAACAAAACCACAAAAAAAATCACACAAAAAAGTACACAAACAAACAAAAAAACTCAAAACACCCCACCACAAATATCAACCCTTAAGATAGCAGTAAGGACTTAAATAGGCTGCTTCAGAGTATCCCTTTAATCATAAAATTAGAATGATTATGATTTTATCATTTAAAAGAAGGACATTAGAATGAATGGCTGCCTTTGGGTTCAGCAAAAATTAAACTTTTTTTATTTTGAATTATTATTATTAACATTCAAAAATAAAATTACTTGATTTTATAAGTGAAAGGTTTTTAAATAATAAATATCTAAATGTATAATTTAAAAAAAAAAATAGGATAGCCATGGAAAAGCTCCATAAAAATAACACCAAGTTCTGAGTTACTTAGGTTAATCTAGATGTCTCGATATTGAAAAGGAAGCCTCCAGAGGACAGGAAATGTATTTTTAAAGTGGCACAAGTCTTTGAAACTTCTGACTATGCTGATTTGAAGTTTATCCTGTGCAATTCCTCCCTCTTATAAAGACAAGGAATTTCATCAACATTCAGTGAACAATCAGCTGAGACAGTGTCAAGCATTACCCACTTCCAAGGGATGTTATGCTCTGCCAATTCCATTGTGAAAGTAAGATACTTCCAGGATAGGTGTGAAACACTAAGGACTGCTGCAAGGGGACTTGCCAAAGTGTTTCAATTCTATCAGCTTATCTTGCATTAAAAAAACAAACAAACAAACAAACAAACAAAAAAAAAAACAAACCCAAAACAAAGTTTACCATGAAAAATTTAGAAATGCAAAGGAATGGGACTTTTAAACCCTACACATTGGAACAAATTCAACACACAGCCTTGAGTGCTGGCTGGCTCTGCAGAAGACCTCTGTGCTCTGGAATGGGGATCTGCCAAAGGCAACATTCTTGCCAGGAGCACCCTGCTACATCAACAGCAGGGAAATCACGAAACCAGAGAGGAATAGTCTTTAGTGACAGCTGTAAATGGAACTTGTCAAAAATCAAGATATTTTTGTCATGTGTAAGAGAGGAGGATACTAACTCCTAAAACATGTGAACATGTGGGATTTCTTGCCAATTTTAGACCAGAAAAGAACGTGTATGATGGGGAAAATATTTCCACTGAAATAGTTTAAATTGCTGGTATGTATGTCTAATGAAATCCACGCACTACCACTTTGCCAGCTCTTCTCAGCAATACAGAGTATTTCCACTTGATGGCACCAAATTTTTTTTTAACTTCAACTCAGAACAGTTCTCTAACAAGGGAGGCTAAATTCTGATGAGATAATCATAGGGGGGGGAATGTGGTTTTCTCTGAGCACGTTTCTTTTCTTAAAAATCTGGATTTATTAATAATAATTACAATGAATTTGTTACAGTTGCTTTGTCTCCTCTATTTAATGACAGTCATTTGAACTACCTATTTTTTTTCCCAGTGCTTAGAGAGTATCTCCTTTCAGTGAAGTAAAGGTTATGTTATATTTTTGTGAGTCAGCTCCTTAATGTGGATGAATAATGCATTTTAAGATAAAATTTGGTTCTGGCCCCATCATAGAAACTCCACATGCATTTGTTTGTTTTAAAAATAAAGGAACCCACACAGATAATAGCAAAATAACAGCCAAATTTTTAAGGGTTGAGTATCAATTTTGATTCTTACCCTAAATTACTTGTTGCTTATTAGTAGTAATTACTGATGAGTGTTTCTCCAATAGCCTTAACTGCTTTAAAAATAACTTTTAAACCTTGCTTGGTTGTTCTATTTAGGCACTGTTCTTTCAGGCTACACTAAGAGTGTAAGCAAACAAAACTGTAGTTTCAATAGTTGTCCAGTTCTTGAAGATTTCACAAGCTTTGGCAATGGTTATCATCACATACAATGTAGCAGATAATAATAGATTATATGGTAGATAAAATTAGATTACAGTGAATATCCATTTATTGTTTCTCATCTCCTCTTACTCCAAGCAGTAAGTTGGGTAAGGCAGGGCTGAGTCCTGTGTCTGTGCAGTACCTATATCAGGAAGAGAGGATGCCGTGGTTCATGACTAAGCCTCCCATATACTACAGTGATACAAATGATGTACAGACCCATCTGCTGATGTTCTACAACAACAAACAAGTATTTTAGCCATATATAATGAGATCTGTAATGTTTCTATCCACAAAACAGAGCATGCAGTGTAGCATTGGGGTTTGGAAGGATGAGGAGCATAGTCCTCTCCAGGGAGAGGATTGAGAATCCAGGACAGAACAGTTTTGTGTATGTCCTAATCCAAAATTAGGGTACAAACTAAGGGTTTTCAAGGCAAAAGGTAATACCAGAAGTTTTCTGACAGACATCTATTTTGGGGTCTTGTAGGAGTAGACTCTGCAATGTGTGTTCTACACAGACATTGTGCATATGTGCAGTAGAAGAGCACTTATTGTGCTGTATTTATTGTGCAGGTGTAAATCAACTGCTTAGTGCATAAAGCAGGGCTGACACTTTCCAGATATATCACATTTACTGTGTGCCCATGACAGCTTCCTTGTGTATGCACATGTACTGTCACTTAGATGTTCAGATACACAGCAAGATTGAAGCTACTGTCACTGCCATGAACAGGCTGCCAGGTGTCCAATGGTCTCAGTTACCTTACAGGAAAGAAGACTTCTTTAGAAAAGCTTAGGTATAGGCTCCTTTCAGATACAAATCACTCTCCCCTCCTACCACCTATTCTTTTTTCCTGCTCTCAAGCTCCAAATTTTCCAGCTGAGTCCTGAGTCCCCCTCTAAAGGATTCATCTGACCTGTAAATTTTAAGAATTATCCAATACAACTTGATAATCTACCTCCAATTCACAAATCTATAGTGAGAATGATTTCCTGTCTTCTTCAGAAGTATCTTTCAACTCTAATTTCCACAAGATTACTCTCTTCTCTGAGAAAGTAAGCCACTTTCCCAGTCCTGATTCCCATCAGGAAGATTTCCAACAATTTTACTAAGTCACTAAGAGCAGTGCCTGTCATGGGCTGGCTTTTCTCCTTTCCTCTTTGAGAGAACAGCATGGAAGAAATTTCAGTCCTACAAACATGTAAGGACAGCACTACTCATTGACATTCAGTTATTGTTTTAAGCAAGTGATCCTTTATAATTTCTGTCTAGTAACATCAGTCATTTCAACTATAAAAAAAATAACAACAACAACCTTTTCATTTTTTCATTTTCGTGGCACTCGTCTGTCATTCCTTCCCTACACATTGCTATTATTCAATTATTACATGACATTTATGGTGTTTCATTCTCTGTTAGAACCTGGAAAAAAAAAAAAGTAAGGAAATCCAAGAGCCTGTGAAAAGAGCATGAGCCTCCTTTCTGGTTCTGGAAAATACAAAGAGCATTCATTACCAGCTAGAGCTTTATTAGAGGCAAAAAATAGCAGCTGGGAGCAAAATTTCTCTTTTCCTCACACAGAAAAAGGAAACTCCTGGCACCATAACTTCTTTCTAAGCCACTTCAGCTATCTAGAGTCCAGCCCAAAGCAGCTTCTCTGGGAGCAGAGAACCTGCTAAGGCATGTCAGCCCCAGTACACGCTCCAATTCTGCTGCAGGACTGCCATTCTGCTGAATTGTGTGGGGTTTAATTAACAGATGTATTTCCCCTAGGACAGAGCTCTGACTGCCAAACTCATTTTTCATGGGCAAGTTAATTTCACTTAAACCCTCCATTTTCCCTATTTAGAGCTTGGTCATGTTAGTCTGAACTCACAATTAAACCAGAAGTTACTAATGTCATTAAGAAAACCCCCACCTCTCAATTATTCTTTCCCCTCTCATATTCCAACAACTGCTTTTGCCTCAGTAGTGTCCTGCCAACATACCCGTGATTTAGCTCTCATCTGTTAGCAAACATTTACTGCTGTTCCACACAAATTTTGCATAATATCACTTTTATTACTGAAAATTATTATAAACTAGAAATGGAGTCATGGAGCAAAGAGAAGAGACGCATGCCAGTGCCAAATAATTCCGCAAGTATCCTACTCATATACCTCCATAGCCCCTTTTTTTTTGTCACACAGGTTTTGTGTTTAATTGTGGTTATGAAGTAATTAGGAAATTACTGTCTCTCTGCTTAGATTCTATATTATTCTGGCTGTAAGAATACTGTTTTGCTCACTTTTTGTTTAAGGATATTTCTGACATACTTTCAGTAACCACACTGAAGTCTAGGTCCCACATGCTAGTCTCTTTTCAGAGACATGGAGTCTGAACCATTTTGCATCTGTATTAATTATAGCAGAAAAGCTCAAGCATGACCCAGGACATCACCTTTCACAGATGGGCAGCTAGCTGACTCTCTCCAAGGCAGGTGTAGGAGATGCCCAACATGTAGGCAGTAGGGAAAAGCTGAGACTTTGGTCTCCAGTAGGAGTTTAAGCCCTGAAGTACCACGACAGACATGAACTGAGGCCTCAAAATACGTATTTTTAATGTTTGGGACTCAGTATTCTTACAGACCTTTTCCAACCTGATTCTATGATATTGAAATTGCTGTTTATTCACAGCCCTTCTGGTGTATCTGTCTACAGTTCTCCATTGCTGTAAGTGATCTCACGAAGACAGCATAGTATCAGTAGAAACAAATTAACTGACCATGGCTGTTGTGCAGACTTGTGCCAGAAATGTGTTTTGTGAGGACTAGAGAAAATCGAAGCTACTGAAGAGAGCTAGACTAAGTGGAAAGAATTAATGGTGTTAATGGTGTGCAGGATCTGAAGCAGCTAAGTGTTCTGCAATCTGAGAAGCTGCTCATTTCTGTATAGTATTGGGCAAAAAGACACAGATATCAGCAGAGCAAGGGTCTCAAGTGGCGAGCTCACTAAAGAAGAGAGGGAAAAAATCTGATAGATTGTTTATGCCATTTGAGTCTTATAGTTTTGCCAAGAAAAAGGTCCTTCATAAAAAGAAGTGTGTTCTGCAAAAGAAATCGGGAACCCACAGAGGCAGCTAATGAGTAGGTAACCCATTTATACCTGTTAATACAAGGTAGCTGTTTCACTGATAAATGTGACATGGTGATGATAAAGATCACAAGAAGATGACACTCAAAAGAAATACGAAAGAAATCACTATCATAGGATAACCATATTAGAAAAAGAGATCACTGGAAGGTCAGAACAAGCTATTCAAAAATGCAGAGAGAAATACTCACTAGCACCAGTGCAATATATATTATAAAAGAGAAAGGTAGTGCCAACAAATAATAACATGCACACAAAATGCAGCAGTATGGGACCAGACACTCCAGCTTAGAAACAAAACCAAGTGGCAAAGGTAAAGATGTTGCAGATTTTTAGCAGATGTGGATTATATCATGCAGGAAAGGAATGTGCATCATTAGGGAAGCTATGTACAAAGTGACACAAAGCAAAACATTTTAATGAAGAACTACTCCAAAAATAGGTAGTGTAGCAGCAGGGAAACTATCCTCCCTTTTGCTACTATACAAACTAAGAACTGCATTGTGGTAAAGTGTATGCAAATAATTAAACAGATCCGGAAAAAAATAATTTATTACATTTAAAACAGATGATGAAATGCAAATAAGCTGCGTCTCTTGAGAAGCAAGATAGATAAAGTTTAGCTCATATCATGAGACTTGTATTTTGAAAAGTGATTAACAGGATATACAATGCAGAAGTCACAGACAGAAAATACCAACAAAGGAAATGCATCAGTCTGTCCATACTGAAAACAGAGCACATGAAGGCTGATACATTTGCTAAAACACCTACTGCTATAGGACATCTCACAGTTGGGAGAAGAAAAAAAAAAAAAAATTAAAACAGAGAGTATTGCTGTTTTTAGCATGAATAATAAGTCATGGCATTTCTGAGTGCCATCTATTTTCTGAAGAATGCATACTATGTGGGTGGAATTAGGTAACTGACGCATGCAGCCACCAGAAAGGTACAGGAAGGTGTTATTCAGCCAGCGCTTAGCATTGGGTTCTTTCAACTACAGGCATATAACCCAAGGTGATTATCACACCCTTTCTATATGCAATAAAACAACAGCAAAGGAAAAAAGCACATCTAAAGCACAGTTCATGCAAACAGTTTTAGATGAGGTGGATCATGCTCTAGAAATGCTTATTTCTCTTCAGTGACTTTAAGAAAAGTGTGGAAAATTAGATTGTGAACAGCTTCTATTAGGAAATATTCGTGTCACACAAAGCACCAGGAGAAATGTTATCCAATGATTCTCTGTATCTATTGGACAAAATACCTGAAAAAAATGCATGTATTTTGAAGTCTTGCTTGTAACACTTGTTTAGCTTGAATATTTCTAGGTCATTTTCCCTTGCTGAGAGCACTTTAAATCAGGACAATATGTTAAGTCAGGCTCATCACTTTTTGCAGAATGTGACATTTAGTACTGGGAAGTGAAGACACTGAAAAATAAATACAACAATTTTCTAAAAGCTGCTTCAGGCCTCTGTCATCACACCAGACAGCAGCAAAAACATGGTCCCAGGTGAGTGGACCATATGGTTGAAGAAGTCCTAGCTACTTCTTAAAGTTTCCAGTCAGTCCTCCCTTCAACACTTCTCAGAAAATGACAGAGTGGATTGCTGCCTTAGACATGTTCTGTATGATCAGCACAGAATATTTTCCTGTAGATGTGCAATTCATGAGCCCTTCCACGGAAACACCACCTGAATTGCATAAGCGCAAGCATACACAATAGCTCCTTATATATTAGTAAATAAAACATGCACTGGATTGGTTTGCAGGCACTTAAGCTAGCTGGCAAAAAATCCCAACATGTATTTATATTATTCAATTTTCTTACTCTTCAGAGTGGCTGCATCCAACATGCCCAGTGGGAATAGTCTCTGATCAATGCTAATCCTTAGCTATGCTTGGGAATTGTTTTGTCTGGCTCTCACTAAACCGTGCTAGTGACTGGACCAACTAGTTTATAGTATAGACAACTGAGCTTCAGTGCCCAAGAGGCTTCTCCCAGCTCTATTTAATTGACTGTTTTGGAATTAGCAAGTACAAGTCACATGGTTGTGTGCAAAACTTGTAGAATTTTCCTTTTGCTAAAGCAGAGTCTATGGCTTCATGACCATGTTATTTATGAACAGTTGCCATTCTGATCCTGCACTGAATAGGGCTTCATACCAATCAAGTGCTCATGTGCAGGGATACATGACAGAAAGAGGGACTCAGGCTGGAATGGTAAGACACAGGTCCCCGCTTTCTACAGGAATTCATAAAGCCCCAGACCAAAAGAGTGTACTGTTACACATTTGAATGAGTACACACAAAGCACTTTTTTCCTCTGCATGTGTGTGTGAGGGAGAGTAGGGGGCTAGGGAGTAAATACTAACTACTGATATAAAGAGAAATTATGAGAAAAACAAGTTTCTAATCTTGGGTTTTCCCCAAAACCTCCCCCTGAATTTCCACTGTTTGCTTTCAATTACCACCCACAGAAAACAATTGCTTAAATCTCTGCCCTTCACAGCTGAATCATCAAGCAAAGATTTAGTTCAATTGGATTTCACAGAGATGACAGGATCAGTCAGTAACTTTAACAGTGAAGATTTTCTCCTATGTCTGGTTTTACATGTCAAGTTTCTTTCTGCTTAGCTACAGTCTTAGACATGATCAGTGTAATTCCAGTGCAAAAGCCTAGCAGACTGTTCCTTCGAAGCAGGGAGGGGTCTGTTTTGTATTAAAGAGTTTTATAGACAGAACAGGTGCTCTAGTCATCCACCTCATCAACATGAGGAGTGGGCTCCCCTTAATTAAGAGTCTATCATTCAAGGATATCTTGTTATGACCCACTTTTGTCTTTAATATGGACAAATATAAAATTATAGCATTAGTGGTCAGATTGGGATTTAAAAAACAACCCACAGTTTTGGATTCCATCTGCCTTCCTTGACAACAGGTTTCTTCACTGGTGTAATGAAGATTCAGTACGGGAGGAGTCAATAACAAAATACCTTCTCAACTCATAGATACTGAATTCTTACATTTTTCCTTATGGCAAAGACAAGGAAATTGTCTTGACTTGGGATAACAAAGAAACGAAGCAAATGAACATGATACTCCCTCACAAGGATCACATGAAGGCTCAGTCTTGATGGTGCCTACCAAAAAACTTGAATACTGTGGAATCTATCCTCAGAAAGCTCAAAGAAGACCTGAGTTAGATCCCTATGCATCGTCACATTTCAAACACTCGCTTTCACTGGATAATAGCCTGCACAATATATCACAAGAAAATTAGCAATTCCTTTATGATGCTACTAGTATTAATAGCTAATGAACTATAAAAGCAATAGACAGTTGTGGGTTAGGGTTTTTCCTGATTGATTCATTTAAATTTAACCTTAATTTGTTTATGTCTCACTGAGAAGCTGCTACCCTGTTCTGAGATACAACTGTGGCAATTAGCAGCAGTATCCCACTGTGAGTATAATGCTGATTGCATGGTATACGTCTACAGTGGAATGACACTGCCCAGATACCTATTGAAGAGATCAGACTACTAACCTCAAAAATGCAGGATTATCTATAAATATTTGGCAGCACATTTTGAAATAGACTATAACATGGTAACATTTTATGGGTGGGAAATATTGTATGCCTTACTTATTATACACACTATTGTTGATGCCCAAACATTTTTACATAAACAGAATATAAACAGAATATTTAGATTTTTGGGATACACTTCTGTCTTCCTCTCTTTCTATATTTGGAATGCTTATATTTGGATTTTAACATAACATCTTCACAAAACAATTATATAATAAAGTGGATAATATTTCTGCATATCCATATTATCATCTTTCAAATACTCATGTCTCATATTCTTTATACTGAAGTTGGTGGCAAAATCTAAGTTCTATGAAGCATCTGTCTAAACTTTTAATAAAAATTAGTTGTTTTATTAAATAAAACTCCAGAAGTGGATTAAAAAAATCTGTATCCAAATTGTAAAGATTTTCTACTGCTCATACTGAATAACTAATTCTAAAATAACTCAGAATATTATGGTATGTCTCCAGATTTTTTAAAACAGTAACAAAGTAAAACTGTACTTGAGAACACCCATATGAATTAGGATATGGTGTTCCTGACAACTTGAAAAACCCCTTGGAGTTGGAAAACTATTAGTTACAAACTGAGGTACCATAAACCATTTACTTTTTTAGATTATTGATAACACGGAATAGTTGCTTTCCAAAAATGGTCTTATCTGACTAATTGGGCTCAAAGGAGAAAGGTGTTGGGTTTTTTCCACTCAGTTTAATAGGATTTAAATTCCACTCTCGGGGGAAGGAAAAAAAAAAAACCAAACCAATCTTCAACACAAAAGCACTCACCCAAACTTCCAAACTTCAGAGACCCTCAGTGGGATCAGTGCAGTATAATTTTACATTGCCTCTTCAGTACCACAGGTTGGCAGGAGCCTCAGTGCTTGAGATCAAGGGTCTTCAAATACAGCTCTTCATTGAGAGGGGGGCACACAGCCCTCATGCATCTGCCACACTGAGGAGATGTCAGATAACTTACAGTGAGTTTACCCTGGCACATGGGGTGCCAATTAATTCAGGTCCCCAGTGTGGGGATGAGACAAGAAGGCAGGAGTGTGTCTGCAGTCATTGCCATCAGCTTGTCTCAGCCTCAACTGCACATCTGATCCAGCCCCAGCAGTTTTTGAGACCAGCACCTTCTCTCCTCTTGGCTTCCCAGGTATAAGATATGGCTATGATGGCTCTCAAACATTTGAAGAGATTGATAGGTATCCAAGTGTCAAGAAAGTTGTCAGTGCTTGTTACAGATGTTTCACATATAAAGCAAGAAGCATTCCATTTTATGAGACTTCATACAATCCAAAGTATTATACGTGAGTTGGAAATATGGGGAAGTTTATATAGTCAGATTGTCTTATGCTAGCCTTTGCTAGGTAAATACACTTATACTCCAGTCCTATTATTTTCAATTACTATTTTTTGTTGAAAAGGTGTTGTAGGTTAGCCAAGCAAAGAAAAGTACAGATTCTTGCTGTGTGGATAAGTAATCTCACCACCAATTATGATGCAAAAAGTGATCACTAGCACCATTTGCTGGGATTTCATCTTATTAACCTAGGAGATGTTATAGGGAAGAAGGATGCTTCTGTAAGTGGATTTCTTCAGAAGGCTGCTAGAACTGCAAACTATCTGCAGTGAAGGCAGTACCTAACACAGGAGGGACTGCTAGAGGCACCTATGTCTCTTGATTTGATGGTATAGAAAATACAGACATTTATGTTCATTTACTCCCTGTTATGATGCTCAAAGTTGTAAGCATTGCCCAAGGTAGACAAGCTGGTTTGGCTCATAACCTTTAGCAAGATTTTTCTGAACTGAACTTTGCCAACAAGAAAACAAAAATCCAGGAAAAAAACTATTCATATCCTAATTACTCCATGTGGTATTTAACAATCACTTGATTATAAAAAGGAGTGAGGGACTAACTATAGTTAAACTTTGGATAAGGCAGTGGGACACTTTACAAGTTGGTGCTTCACACTCCTTAAAAAATGAAAACAGACTAAGAGATCTGTAAAAGAAACA